>BNCP01000026.1:0-1200000 GCA_019650235.1 Volvox reticuliferus
AGCAACGGTGTCGGCAAGACGGGATGGGGACTTTTAATGGCATAAGAGTTTAGGATTTTAAGGTTTTTTATAAACCGGTGGTCTTACGGCTCGAGGTCGGATCGTGCGCACAGCCCCCTCCCTCCCCCTCCCTTTCCTCAGGGCTCTGGGACCCAGTGGGGCAGCTAATGAGCGTTGTTCCATTCGGTCCACGTGTGTGTATTGGCGCATCCATCAGGCCATCGCCCGTCCGTTCAGTTTGGGCCGTGCGGGTGTTTGGGCCCCTTGACCTCACCGGGGGGTGAAGCCACCCTTAGCCCCCGACCAGTCCTCTCCCCTTTCTACAGCCTTCTACATCCCCTCCTCCTCGGGAGGCCCACCTGGTGAGCACGCCAGGGCGGAAGACCCCGCTGACCTTGTCCAGCAGCTGCAGCTCTTTCTTGTCTGTGAGGGAAGAAATCCGTACCACAGTTTATGATGATGTTGGTTGGCGGTTATGGGATCGGGGGGCAATGCGGGGGAGCGAGAACGCGAAAGAAAGAAACGATGTAATGCCGCCACCCGCCTTTTCATGTTCCCCCCCCTTCCATGTTCCCCCCTTCCATGTTCCCCCTTCCATGTTCCCCCTTCCATGTTCCCCCTTCCATGTTCCCCCCCTTCCATGTTCCCCCCTTCCATGTTCCCCCTTCCATGTTCCCCCCTTCCATGTTCCCCCCTTCCATGTTCCCCCCTTCCATGTTCCCCCCCTCCATGTCCCTTCCCCCCTTCCATGTTCCCCCCCTTCCATGTTCCCCCCCCCCCCTCATGTTCCCCCCTTCCATGTTCCCCCCCTTCCATGTTCCCCCTTCCATGTTCCCCCCCCCTTCCATGTTCCCCCTCCCCCCCTTCCATGTTCCCCCCTTCCATGTTCCCCCCTCCATGTCCCCCCCTTCCATGTTCCCCCCTTCCATGTTCCCCCCTTCCATGTTCCCCCCTTCCATGTTCCCCCTTCCATGTTCCCCCCCCTTCCATGTTCCCCCCCCCCCCCCCCCCCCCTTCCATTCCATGTTCCATGCCCCCCCCCCATTGTTCCCCCCTTCCATGTTCCCCCCCTTTCCATGTTCCCCCCTTCCATGTTCCCCCCTTCCATGTTCCCCCCTTCCATGTTCCCCCCCTTCCATGTTCCCCCCCTTCCATGTTCCCCCCTTCCATGTTCCCTCCCCCCTTCCATGTTCCCCCCCCTCCATGTTCCCCCCCTTCCATGTTCCCCCTTCCATGTTCCCCCCTTCCATGGTTCCCCCCTCCATGTTCCCCCTTCCATGTTCCCCCCCCATGTTCCCCCTCCATGTTCCCCCCTTCCATGTTCCCCCCTTCCATGTTTCCCCCCCCTTCCATGTTCCCCCCTTCCATGTTCCCCCCTTCCATGTTCCCCCCTTCCATGTTCCCCTTCATGTTCCCCCCTTCCATGTTCCTCCCCCCTTCCATGTTCCCCCCTCCATGTTCCCCCCCCCCTTCCATGTTCCCCCCTTCCATGTTCCCCCCCTTCCATGTTCCCCCCTTCCTGTTCCCCCCCCCTTCCATGTTCCCCCTTCCATGTTCCCCCCCCCTTCCATGTTCCCTTTCCCCCTTCCATGTCCCCCCCTTCCATGTTCCCCCCCCTTCCATGTTCCCCCCTTCCATGTTCCCCCCTTCCATGTTCCCCCCCCCCCCTTCCATGTTCCCCCCTCCATGTTCCCCCCTCCATGTCCCCCCCCCTTCCATGTGTTCCCCTTCCCCCCCCCTTCCATGTTCCCCCCCCCCTTCCACCCCCTTCCATGTTCCCCCCCTCCATGTTCCCCCTTCCATGTTCCCCCCTTCCATGTTCCCCCCTCCGAAACAGGGGTTCCATCTGGTTCCGGTTCCTCGCCACTTCTGGGCCTTCGCGATATCCACCTCATCGCGGTGTGTGACTGTCTAAGCAGGGAGGCCAAATAAACCAGCCCCAGGCAGTCCCCTCCCGCGCTCCAAAACAACAGGCAACAGATGGCCACACCGTACATAGTACGGCGATGCAAGAGTTGGCGAAGCGACCGAAGTACCTACCGCCACTGGGCCTTACGAAGTACGACACGTCTCGGAATGCCATCACCACTGGCCGGAAGGCAGACCTGGCCTCCGTTTGCATCACCACCTCGTGACGGGCGGCGGCGGTGCGCTATTGCGGCGCCCGCTGAGCCCCACAATGCCGGCGTTACACCACTGCCGCCGATGCCAATGTTGACCGCCACAGCTCCATTGCCAGCAGCGGTTATTTGCTGCACTCCTGCCGCCGCTGGTGGCGACGCGGGCAGAGCCCGGAGTGAACCATAGATTCCCCCGCTGGCGGCGCCTGCCTCCCCGCTAAGTGCGAAGGTTGCGGGGGCGGGAGAAGGTGGTGGTGCGGACCAGGCCTGCGGTGCAAGCGGATGAACGGATGGTGGTGGCGGTGTCACCAGCTGCGTAGCGGTGGAGGCGGCGGTGGAGGTGCTGGTGGCGGCGGGGACACCTCTGCTCCTCAGTTCTGCCAACAGGTCCGTGGCGGCGGCAGTGCCGGTATCTTTCCAGTGCTGCGCCGGCCGACCAGTACGGCCGTGGTGACGGTAGCTGCGGCGGCGCCTGATGTGGACGTGGAGAGTTGAACGGTGCCGAAACCATTAACATTGTCGTTATCGTTACCGTTGGCGGTGGTCGGTGCTTCCAGGTGGCGGCTGGTGCGACCCACCGCGTGCTCATCCGTGTCGTCCTCGTGCTCGTACTCTGGACCAGCACTCGAGGAGCGAAGGGCTGAAGGGGGAGGTACCAACGAAGGGGTGAAAGGGAGGGGGAAGGGGAGGGGGGGCATGACAGATGTATAGAAATTGCCGTATTAAATGTTTGATTTCGGCGTCATGTCGTACAACAAGCTTCCAACCTTCCAATATTCGCAATCGTCCTCAAATTCATGTAAGCATCCAAAGCCCCCTCCCCCCTCCCCCCTTCCTCCTTCCCACTTACGTCCCAGATAAGTCAGCGCCAGCACCTGCAGCCCGACCTGCAGCAGCGACATGCCCGCCACCATGCCGTACCCCGCCCAAACCCACTTGAAGTCGGAGGGAATGGCACGCAGCTTGAGCGTCGCCTGTCGCACAGGGTACGTGGAAAGGAAGGGAGGATTCAACTTCTGTGGGGTTGAGGAAATGTCGTACAAGATACGTGAACAGCAACGGGTCGCAGGCCCGGCGGGATGGTCTAGTGGACGGGAAGAAGTGGTCTCTCTTCACAGCCGCGACGACTGCACAACTTCCAACACGCGACACGTACCCACCAATCCCACGGTGATTCCGTCTGGATGTTTGGGGTCCAGGGGGGCCCAGGCGTTGGAGGTCAGCTCCGAAACCACCAGCGACCGGAAGCCCCAGCCCATGGGCATCAGCCAGTACATCCAGATCCACCAACCAGGGATGGAACCTGGATCCAGAAAATGTACAGCGGATTGGAATCCATCTGAGATCCATGCGCAAATTGTGACGTGGCAATGAGGGGGTAACGAACACCCCACCCAGGGTAAGGTGCGGGACCCGTATGCCCTCACGCCCTCAAGCCCAGCCAGCCAGCCGAGCAAACTTAGTTTCGTTATAGGCTGAAGTGATGACTACGTTACCTCCGCCATCACCACCACCGAGCCAACCACCGCCATCCCACCTGGAGCAATGGGGAATCCGCACACCAGCGTACTGACCATGAGGAATACGGCGCCGATACCCTGAAGGCGGTGACGGGGTAAAGAGACAGAGAGAGAGTGTGTGTGTGTGTGTGTGCGTGTGTGTTAGGGGCCTGAAGAGCAATGAGGGCATCAGCCAGTGAGGCCGGACACCCCTCCTCAGCCCAGCACCTCACGGAGCTCATCCGCCAATACACCGTCGTGTCGTCAGCGCCGCAAACCTAAAAGCGCAGAGCCCCGGGGGGACTTCTCGTTGTCTTAAACCACCGGCCTTAGCCGGCAATCTCCCTCTTACATACAAGCACACATGGATGGCCCGAGAAATGACCCCGTGCGGTGGGGTCGCCCAGCCTATGGCTCATTCTTTAGCAACCAGCAACTGACAACTGTCAACTGACAACTGTCCAACCAACCGCAGATCATCGTACTTGTGTGGCTGACTCATTCCTCATAACGGAGGACAGCAGCGTGAAGGTGGTGACGCTGTTGAGTCCGGCGAGCAGCATGTTGAGAAGGAAGAGCAAGAACCTGAAGAGCAGGGGCGGGGGAGCCCAAGCAGTGTCAGGGGGGGGCGGGGGCGGGAAACGGCCGTGGTGGTATTCGGACTGAACCCAAACACCGCCGCATGTCTTTCCTGTTTGAGCCGGTACCGGGTACCGGGTACCGGGAGTACATCTGATGTACATACACACACATACCACAGCGCGCGGTCATCCTCCAACCTGTGATACCCTCCAACTCCTCCACCCGCACGCCGTACCTGCCCCCCTCCATTGTGAAGCCCACGGAGAAGTACACCATGACACTGTACGACACAGACTGTACGACAACCTCCGGCAGCCGCATGACGACCGACGCCACAGCGTACGCGGCAGGCGAATAGAACCTATGATCGCGTTGCTTGTAGTACACGGGCAGGCGGTTGCAGTAGATGGGTCCGAAGTTGAAGCCCGTCTGCGTTACGAGCGAAAGAAGGTGGAAGTAGGTAGGGGAAGGGTCGGGGGTGGGGGTGGGGAAAGTTGGGCTCCAGGGGGGAAACCCTGCGTGACGCCACTCATACAGGCCTCGAGGAGAGGGAGAGGGGACAGCGTGAAGCCGCCCCACCCCACCACCGCTCTTAGCCCTAAGGGTCAGCCCAACCCACCCACCCACCATGAACAGCGTCATGAGGCTGAAGAACATGACCGACATGAACAGATTGGCGTCATTGGTGGAGTTGTGCTTCAGCTGCACGAAGGCGGTGGACAGCAGAAAGCCGGTCAGCAGCACCTGCCGGGCGGGCTGGAGGGCGGGGTGGAGGGCGGGGTGGAGGGCGGGGTGGAGGGCGGGGTGGAGGGCGGGGTGGAGGGCGGGTTGGAGGGGGGAAGTGGAAGGGGGAAGTGGAAGGGGGAGATGTAATGCTGCTACTGCTGCTGCTGCTGAGGGGCAATGGAGGAGTTGTTTGTGGCCCTTTGTGGCCCTTTGTGGCCCTTTGGGGGTATTGAAGGGGTACTGAAGGGGTGCTGTGACGGGGACGTGGATAGGCCCCACATCGCACGACCTCACTCCGAACAAATCACAAGATAGCACTCGGTGGGTGGCAAGAGAGAGAGAGAGATGAGGGAGGACAACAAGGAGAGAGAAACCAGTATGAGGTTAAGGGCAGGTGGGTGGTTGACCTGTCCCTCCCATTCCAACTGGCTTCGGAAGAGTCCCACAGCGGTCCTGAGGCATCTGCCCTGAGGTCCTCCCCACCCACCCCATCACCACCCAACCCTGCATTCTGAACGCACCTGGAAGAGACCCGCCGCAAAGGCCTTATTCCGAGATGCCAGGACGGCCTCGCGCCGCAGCACTGTCAGCCACATGTTCACCGTTCGCGCGCCGTTCTGCTCCTTGCGCAGCGATAGGCCCTGAAGCGGGTGTGTGTACGGCGGTTCGGCCAGCTTGGCCGCCATCTCCTGGCCGATCTCACTCTCGTCAAAGACCTGCGCCACACACCGTTCGTGATACAAATGTTTAGAAAGTTCGGGACAGCTTGAGACGGCCCTAAGTGCCGGGCGTCCCGGTTATCTGCTTATAAAGCCACCGCTCGACTGAAGAACCTGAACCGCCAGCGAGCTGTGGCCAAACAGCTCACGCCCACATAGCCTGTCACAACTGCCAATATATCCCCACTCGCGAAAAGGAGGGAAAGATCGGTCCTCAGCACTGCCGCCATTAGCCAAATGGTGATGGCGCCGCTGGGGGTGGCACACGAGAAGGACACGAAAGACACCTCCCGCCATCAAACAGCTTTCGCAGGTGAAGCGGGGGCAGCGTCCAGGGAGTTCTGAACCCCGCACCGTCCCCAACCCAGCCAACACCCCCAGCCCACCGTCCCTGCCCCGGACCCCCACCCCTTACCCGGCGCATGCGTTTGGATGAGATCCACTTTCGTCCCGACCACAGTGGCGGCGGCGGTGGCGGTGGCAATGACGGCGACAACGCCGGCGGCGGCACCCGGTACCTGGCCTGGTCCTGCGGGCTGGCCAGGACCTCCTGCGAGGGAGGGGGGAAAGGAAACGGAATAGATGGGGCTGGGCATATCACTGATGAAGCCGATGTGACAATGCCGTGGTATCGCACAGCCAAGAACCCGGACCAAGACATTGGTGGGGCCCAAACCTAAACCCAACGGGTAGGAAAGGCGCGAGTGCATAAGTACCCTTCCCATGAACGGATAGGTCCAGCCCTTCGAATACTGATCTCCGCTCTCTCACCCGCCCTCATGGATCCCACAGTCCCTCTCCCCACAGCATCCCATACCCCAGCGGTCCCAGCCGACCCATTTAAAGCACACGCATGCTCATAGACACGCACATAGACACGCTCATAGACACCTTACCGACCTGTACGAAATCCGCAAGCGACTGCCCCGGCATGGGAGCCAGTCCCATGGATCCGAAGAAAGGCAGCAGCGCCTCCCGCGGTCCATGGAATATGAGTCGGCCCCCGGTCACCAGCATGACGTCATGGAAGCACTCCACGACATCCGGAGAGGGCTGCAGCAGCGTCGCGAGCAGCGTCACCTGCAGGCAGGGGAGGGCAGGGAAGGGCAGGGGAGACGGAGGAAGATTGTCACATGGGGAAGGGGAAGCGAGCGGAGGTGATGCCCTGGCTTGCAGACAGACACACAAACGGACGGACAACGAGTGAAGAGCGAGCTGGGAGGGGGGCAGATATGACCACAAGGTGGTAAAAGTCAACAAGAGCCGGTGCCCCCTCCGAACAGGTGTGTGTGGGAAGCTGCAAGGGCGCGCCCGCTACCCAGTAGACCACCGCCGTCTTGCGGTTTGGGAGAGGGCGTCATGGTGAATTTCAAATAGCGACCCTCCACTCACATTCGCATCCACTCACATTGGCATGCTCACACATGCTCTACAGCGACCGCACAATGGCCAGGGCGGACGCCGCATCCAGGCCATTAGTAACCTCATCCTGCACATTAGTAACCGCCCCAGCGCCTTAGTAAGGCAATACATTGTACAGCAACCGGAAAGAGAGAGTTGGGACAGCGAGAGAGCAGCTGTGCGGAGTATTTCGAATAGTGAGGGAGGTCGACTTAAGCACAAATCGACATCCTTCAGCCCTCTCCAGCAACCCAGCCCAAAAATAAACACCCACAACGATGCAGCTCATAATAATAATAATACGCAAAACCCCACATCCCACTGACTCACAAGCAGCATAACCTGGCACAGCCCGAAGGCCATCTCGCCTGTGGTTGGGGCAGGAGGATTGATTGGTGTTGCGGTGGTCGTGGTGGTGGTGTTTCAACGCTTGGGGGGAAGGTTGGGCAGTTGATCAGATCTTCCCTTGCATGGCGATACATACCTCGCCGCCCACCCGCCAGCACTTACCACATGTCACTCGGCGCTTCTGGCCCCCACTGATCCCTTTCAGCATCTCATTGCCCACCAGGGTGTCCATTACGTGATCAATACTCAGCATACGAGCAAACACCTGCACGGGCTGGGCAGCGGAACGGGCTGGGCGGGACAGCGCTAACGGGGTGGGGGGGAGTCCAACAGAGCGCACAGTCGGGATCCGGAATTGAGGACTTCGTGAGTTTGACCAGCTGCGTCAGCACCATGAAGCCGTATACGTCGAGCCGTACACAGAACAACACGGCGAGACGCAGCGTGGGGCGGTGCCCACGCTGGAATGACAAAAGAGAAGCCTCAACTCTTAATCGTTTGTTGCATTCCAGCAGGAGCATCCTCTAGCCTCCCTCTTCAGGATCTACTGAGTCGCGCTTTTGTCCGTCTGTTCGCGTTTGGTGATGATTTCTGCGTCCGAGTCCGATGGGCGGCTGCGTTACATCCGCCGTCAGAAACTGCTTTGTGGGCCCCACTGGGGTGCCGAGTTCCTGCCTAAGGTTGGCTCCTCGCATCCACGCGACCGCCCGACAGCACCTCTTCAGGAAAACTGCTCATCGATAGCTTCTGACGCTCCATGGGCATCAGGGTTGTGTAATCCCCGCAATAAGGGATTATTATTTTAAGGCCCTGGTTTGTTTTGTTGGTTTTGTTTTGCCCTTACACTAACATCGTTGCTAACTAACGACGGTTGCTATCTCTTGTAATACGTTCTCCTACACTAATATATACCAATACGTTCTCCTACACGAGCCAATCCTTTTCACCTTGTATACTTTGCAGCGTGATAGCTCATTGAACGACTGACGCTTACTCGAGGAAGCGATCTTGTGCCATTTGGTGCTAGGCCGAAGCGCTGTTATTCGGAGGATTCAATTACACTTTCCTGCATATACTAATCCTTGCTAGAGTGCTGCTGCTCCCGCTGCCTGCAGCGCTTTTCTGTGAAATAAGATGCCGCCAACTGACAAGGCAGCAGCTGCACAGCGTATCCAAGAACTTTACAAGGATGACATCGATATGATGGTCACTCTTGCGGCAAGCTTGACCACACTTGGTAATGCTGAGTTCTTGGTAGGTACCTTAACCAGGGGAGCGACCTTTTAGGCAAGTTCCTGCAAAAAGCTGTCTCAGCAATTACTGAGTTGCAAAGATTATCCGCGAGAGGATTAACGGTAAGGAAAAGGACCGGCGCGTTGAAAATTCATGCATGCCGGATAGATGTTCGTGCGTCTTGCGTCTCTATGTATATGCCCCTCCCCTGCGCTGTGGCTCGGTCCTGTCAGGACCCCCGGTGCTTGCCGTTGCAGGGCGAGTCGCCCACAGCGTAATACCCCTTGCTTATGTATGTATTTATGTGACACCCCTCCTTCACACCCTTTTTCCCTGTCCAGGACTTATGCAAGGTGTGGGGGGCCTTATTTGGCTCACCGGCAGAGAAGCCCTACCTGGAGAGGGTACTTTCTGGTATGTGAGCGAGCGAAGTTGCTGGGCCACATACACTCTGGGAAAGACTTTGTTCCCTGCTTCAGTAAATGCTTTTTTGTCCTTAATATTTGGTTTACGCACGGTCCATTAACTTTAGTAGGTCGAATTATCATATGGAAAACTTGAGGGTAAATCATAGGATTTCATAGGATTACACAAATTAGTTTCTACTTCATAAAGAATAGAGAAGATATTAATTCACCAGGCACATTCATTCTGCCCTGGTAAAAGGAATATGTAGCAGGAGGGGTTATGCATGCAACAACCTAGCTACCAGTGTGCAGCATCTATGGGCCCTTCAGATACATGAGCATGCATACCGATGACTGAGCGTGGCTACGTATAGCGGTAACTTTCGGCTGGCCTAGGAATGGGAGGGCGGCGGCCTCTGGACGAAGGAATGGAAAACTTGGTTGAATCTCAACAGAAACTCGATCAAAATTCAGCTGGATGGAACTCAGCCAAAACTGAGAAAAGCACCGTCGCATGGTTTGCTAGCTTGACTATTGCAGGCCAGGCTGGCACAGGGCCTCTCTATAACAGAATGGGATGTCTGTCCCGCGGTGCAAATGCTTACTCGAGATAGTCAGGAATCACCCTGGGAGTGTACCTATGGGCGGGCACCGTTGCACCACACGTTGCACCATGGGCCCTGTGGCTTTTCCCTATTGAGGTGCACATGTAGCAAGCTGGGGCCTTATGCATGCCGTGTGAAGCCACCCTGCAAGTTTCCACCCAAGCCCACCACTCGCAATCCTGCTTCCGGCTTTTGACCTTGACCTTGACCTGGTTGTAGCACGTTTTCTTTAAGATCTGCTGTAATGTAAATGCCCTGATTGGCGTGCTCGTACGTAACACACCTCCCCGCCGGGCTCCTTGCTGCCAACCCCGCACCCCACCTACGTAAGCATCGAGCACATGCAGCGGCACGTAGCTCCTAATTTGCATGTGTCCCTGACCGCTCCCAGGTCGCTCAGCTTCGGCGGCTGGCCTGGGCGTGGAGATCACGACAGGATCCGGTGAGTTAGTGTTGTGATAATCGCCCACCTTATGGCACCAGAAGGGGGGTAACCCGTAACCCCCCGTAAATGTTACACAGGCGGGTAAGGGAGAGGGTAGCAGTTACTGACCCCCCCTCGTTACAATGGGGGGTCAGTAACCGTACCCGGGGGTAGGGGTAAGCTTAACTGGGGTGGGTAAAGGGAGGGGTAATGTAATGGATGCTAGGCTGATCACCTAGACATCTCTAACATAACTATAATTATAACAATAATAACTATATAATTAACATAAACCCATATAACTTAATTAACTAACTAACTTCGGAGCACCACATAACGGTCTCTGAAGGGTTGCCGCCCATATGGGTGCTCCAGGGAGTGAGAGCGGAGGTCTGCTGGAGACTAAAGGCGTTCAAGGGAACTCACAAACAATCTTAACTTTCTAAGTGACGGAAATCCCGTCACAGTTGGTATCGAGGGATTTTCGATCCTTCAAACCTAACTTTTCGCTGTTAACGTTTTGCTGTTACTCGCACCTACCATCACAGCTCCATTGGCTCCCATCTCCCGACTGATGACCAACATGACCCCGAAATCAAAACTTGGGCACAAACTTATTTAAAAGCTGGTAATACAACACAGCTGTATATTGAAACCTTGTTTTTTCTTGAGTCTAAGCCGTCTGGTGGCTTTGGTAGCTGCATGCCTTTCCGACTTTTTGCATGCTGAATGGCCAAGTCCATGGCTTCTACCGCAGTGGTTCTGGATGAGAATGCCACACGCTTCTTTGGTACACTGCATACCATGCATGGTCATGGTCTTCCGAACCGTTAGTAAGCTGTGTGTTCCTTTAGAATTAGCACACCCCTGCTATTGCGTGACAAATGACCTACCTGCATAGTGCACCCTCTTTTTCCTTGATGTACAGCTGCGGCAACTACTGTCCTGCCACCGGGTCCCATCTCTGGTGAGTTTGCCTCATTTTTACGTTAACCTTGAACGACGACCAGAGAGAGGTCGGTGACCCCCAAGTTGGTGGACCCCCAACCGAAAACAGAGTTCCACTAGATATTTTAGAGAATTCTCCACTTTGCCCTACAGAGTAAATTGAGGCACTCCAGAGTGATCCAGCCTCTGCCAACCGCCCTGCAAGCCCCTATCTGACCTTGCCAGCGACCTTGTGACCTGCCCCCTGGGTGATGGTGCAGGTGCACCAGCTCCAAGGCGGCTGGTGGATAGTGTGGCTGAGCTGCACTACAAGAACAACAAGGACATCGTGGAGCTGCATTTTAGCAACTCATCAAAGGTGTCATATGTGGATGTGGCGGGGATGGTGGTGAAGCGCATCCGCTTATGGGCTGAAACGGCCATGGAGGATGCGGTGGACAAACGCCGGGGAAGAGCTCCCTCACCCTTGCTGGTCTCGGGGCTCGTGAAGGTATGCTGTTATGTTGCACCTCGAGCACCCATCCTAGGTGTCTTGAGCCACTGTAGTAGTTGAGAGCCGCAAAGGCCTCTCTAGATGCTGATGGCGTGTATCTGCACATCTATATTGTGCTAGAGTGTGTACGACTACTACAGCCACAGTGTGACTCCATGTTGGTGCCACAGCACAGGTCTGCACACAATGCTTGAGTGCAACCCAATGACTTCTCTTCAATGCACATGCATGTTGCAGACGGGCAAGTCGTTCACCCTGGAGAACGTGGTTCCCGCAGTCGTGGCGGAGGTGCTGCGCCAGCAGGGAGGGGAGGGCCCCTTCACGGGCATGGTGGTCTTGCGCCTGAACGGTGGTTTGCTGTACCGGCAGGCAAGTAGGCGTCAATTATTGGAACACACTCTTGAGGCTGCTGAAGCACTACCATTCCATTCTGCTGCTTCTGTGAGCATGCCATGACCGTGCTGCAGAGGCATTGGTTACCGAGGGCTTGATTTGCGCATGGGAATGGGAGCTGGCTGTGAGGGTGGTGGTGCAAATGGTGTGTCCTGTCAACACCCTGCATGCAGGAGGGTGCCACGGCCATGTTGCAGAGCCTGCTGGACGAGCTGCTGAATTGGGTGCACAAAGAGCATGTTCCCATGCGGGAGGGTGCACTGGAGGCTGCAGAGGATGCGAAGGGTACAACCCGCCTCAGCTTGCTGGGCCTCACCATCCGGGAGTTCCTCCAGGCGGTGGAGGTGCCAGTGCTGGTGTTATGCGGTATGGGGTCATGTGATGGAGGCTTTACATTGGGGCTCCTCTAAATGGGTTTCTTGCTTGCTTGCTGTACCACTTTGCATGGTGAATTAGGTCATCCTCATGGCAGCAAGTTGCTTTACACAACCATGGGCATGCAGATGTGCAGGTGCAAGTCGCAAGCCCCATTCCTTGTGATTTTTGAAATACACACCACATATAACTGCACAAGCGTATGGATGAAGGGGGACACATGAGCCAATTCTGCTTGCTCCTTTCACTACACCCCTTAGGGCATGAGATAAGTTGTGCATCTGACACTTCTCACCCCTCATCCTGCTTCAATATGCTTCGGGACCTTTTACTAGACCGCCTGCACCTGCACCACAGTACTTGTTCGGTTCCCTTGTCCTGTCGTTTCCAATCTCCAACTATATACTCTTAATCCGCCCCCTTGCTGTGTCACTGCCTGCCTCCTTATCCCTGCCATTCAGACGAGGTGCAGAACCTGTTCCTGCCGACCATCAATGGCAAGCGGGATGTGTCCGGGGCTGAATACATCCGTGACACATTCATGAAGCCACTGCTGTTGTACGGTTCCCACACCATGCTGTGGTGCATGACCGGCAGCTCCATGGCGCAGACCTGGATTAGCCTGGCCGACATGCCGCCCAATGGCTACCCACTCATTACTGGTGCCAACGCCGTGCACATACCGGCGACCTACAGCCCCGAGCACATGAGCCTGGCGTGGGAGCTGCTGAAGGGCTCCAAGCCCAAAGTGGAGCTGGACCCCAAGCTGCTGGAACTCTGCCCTCCATCCATAGCACTCTTGACAATCCTGGTGGATGACTGGATCGGTCGGGCATACCCCAAGGATGTGGCGGCCTTCGTCCGTGGATTCATGCGCACGAAGCTCATTGACGAGGTAACCTGCGGCACACCCATCTCAGGGCCTCCATGTGCTTCAGCTTAGCAGTGCCTGTGTTGTCTTAATGCACTGGGGCCAGTTGCTGTAGAGCTGGCATTTGTTAGAACTGGCTGCACCAATCCTTCATGGCTGGACCCACTACTGCTCACCTCAAATCTTGCCTTTTTATCCGGCGCCCACCTGTTGAATCTCACTATGTACCTCAGTCACTAAAGGAGTGGAAGCTGGGCCTGGAGGGCATGCCATTGTCGCAGCGCCTTGCTGTGCTGGACTTGGCGTTTCCGGACGTGGGGGCAGAGATTGACATGGACCTGCACTCTGGCTTACGGCAATTCCTGGAGCCACACCTGGACAAGAAGGGGAATGGCCGCTACTACTTCCGTGACTCGTACCAGCGTCAGATCGTGAGGGTGAGGGGGGGTCTTTCACCATGTCCCCAAGCCCCTTCTCCCCCACCCTATAGGGCTGACTGGACACAGCAAAAGCTCAGTTCTGGGGCAAGCTCAACTGCGCTTGTGTATCATCCTGCTTCCCTGTTTTGCTGGGGGCCCCCCTTCCCACGAAGTGCATGCCATGCTACCCTCACCATGCTTGCCCACCCTCGCCCTGCTTGCCCACAGTTGCTGTTCAACAAGGATGGCACGCTGCGGGAGAGCTGGAGCAGCCTGGAGTTTAGTGCTACCCTGATGCAGTTGGACATGAGTTGGAACCTACTCCGTCTCGGTGAGGCAGCCCACCACCTGCTTGGGCCCCACACAAGCCGCCAGTGGGAGCACGAACAGCCGCCAGCTGGGATAGACAAATTTAAGGCCAAGTTGCAGGTAATTCCATAGGCTGCAGGGCTTGGGGTCAGATTTAGGTGGTAAAAGCGCTACATGCAGATGGTGTTTGTGTAGAATGGGGCCTCAAATTTGTGCTTGCACCATAGCACAGTTGTCCATTGGTGAGTCTCCACTGCAGCTCTTATGTTTGTGGGGGTGCAGGTGTTGGCGCCCTTCTATGCTATTGGGAAGTCTTGTGTCACCAGTCTGTTGCAGTGTGCATTCTGCACATATTGATATGCCTTTTATGGGTTATGTATGCGCTGGCAGGATGCCTGTCAATCAGTGCATCGATTGTCAGACTTGTCCAGATAGTTACCAGTGGCTAACACCTACATACAAGCCTACAAGCACTCTTATACCCCTTGTACCCCATACACTCAACATGCAACATCAAACACTCATGCATGCAGGCCATTGCAGACAAGACCGCGACCAAGTTGGCAAGCGACCAGGGTGGCGTGGTGGGGTTGGGCCCTCAGGAACTGTGGGAGCGGCAGTCTTGGTTCCAGAAGGTGCTGTCGTCGAAGTGGAATGACCGTGACCGTGCTAAGTCCAAGGTCTACAAGCAGGCGCGGTGCTCTCACCTGGCCATGCTGGTGTTCTACCTGCGGTAGGCTGGCTGGCTGTCCTGCTTCCCTTCTTGCTACTTGCTGCCTCACCCATGCAGTCTTGTTGGGGTGTGCTGAATACCATGTGCTGGCTGAGCCTGAGACCCATGGCCATCTGACCTGGACCCGTTAACTGCTGCTTGGTGTCCACATGTGCAGGCTGAGCCGGAACGTGCTGGCCCATGCGAAACCTTGGGATCAGGAGTCCGACATCCCGGTGGATGTGGATGTAATCGAGACGCTGCCCAGGGTGCTGGGACAGTCCTTGTTTGAATTCAACGAAGTCATCGTGGATGCGCTGCGTGTGCTGTCACGCCGTACCATGGAAGGAATCAATGCGGAGATTCATGCACAGCTATCAGGCAGCGGTGGCAGCAGCATTGAGGACTTGACCGATGACGAGGGCAGCAGCGACGGCAGCCATGGCGCCCAGCACGACGGCAGCAGTGGCGCCCAGCACGACGGCAGCAGTGGCGCCCAGCGTGACGGCAGCAGTGGCGCCCAGCATGACGGCAGCAGTGGCGCCCAGCGTGGCGGCAGCAGTGGCGCCCAGCGTGGCGGCCGCAGTGGTGCCCGGCGTGGCGGCGGCAGTGGTGCCTGGCGTGGCGGCGGCAGTGGTGCCCGGCGTGGCAGCGGCAGTGGTGCCCGGCGTGGCGGCAGCAGTGGCACCCAGCGTGGCGGCAGCAGTGGTGCCCGGCGTGGCGGCAGCAGTGGCACCCAGCGTGGCGGCAGCAGTGGTGTAATGGCAATGCCTGACAAATGCCCACCTGTGTGCCCAGGCTTAGCAGCAGGGTGTGGTCAGCATGGGCCGCTGGTTAACACCACAGGCAGGCACAGGGTGTGGGGCCAGGGAGGGCTGCGGGCAGCCACACTTGCACCACGTCTGCACGTGCAGCACTCACTCTTTGCACCATCAGCAGCAAAAGGGCTGCGGCTACCCTGGTGAGGGTGCTCCTACCGGCTGCTGCTGACTTCTATGCGCCGTGCACAGCTGATGTGTCTGCTGGCTGCTGGGAGTGGAATCGGCTTCTGGATGGATGCAATGTGGTCTGCGGTGCTGCAGGTCATCATGTAATCATGCGTGCTGGGGAGCAGTATCAAAAGGGGTATTGCAGCATGTAACAGCCTACCTGGTACCTTAGAAGAGATGACTAAACCGAGATAGAGGTGTTGATAAACACCGGGGTCTTCCCAGGGATTATATACTCGCTTGCAGTACGGCATAGGCGCAGATGTGGTGGTGTTGTACCATTAGATGACGGCTTCTGAACCATCTGGAGAATTGGTGATAGAGATCTGACCATGTATGGTTACCATGTACCGGATTGTACAGCCATAGCCGTAACTATGTACTGCTCCATACCGGATAGATGTATGTGTACCGCTGTACGGTATGCGCCTTAATAGTAATTCATAGGTTAGAGAGAAATGTGTTTATAGAATTATTATAAGTCGTGATGTATTCTGTTACATAGCATGTGTAGCAACATAGCAGCAGACACATCTCAGGGGTAGTAGAGTATTGTGTGTGACAAGGATGACCAGCTTTATTCCTGCAGTGTTGCAGCAGGCACATTACCATAACATGTGTGTTTGTGCTGGTGACTGTAATTTGTATGTGCATGGTCAGCAGAAACAGCAGAAATGCTAGCAAGTTCTTTTATTATTGCAAGGATAACTAGTTCGGGGCTAAGTTTTGTGAACAGTTGGGCACATCTGTTGGCGGTAGTACATCCTGTGTGCAAGACTGCCCCATCCCCAGTTGTGAGTCTCCGCTTCTGTTCACCGGTTGCTGTTTCATTATCCTACCCCGTTGAGTACGGCCTCATTTGGTAATGGCAAATCCGTTTCATCTGTGCAGACCTCGTCATTAGTGCAACTTATGTGTCAGGATGCTGCTGTCTTTGCTGCTCTGAATTGCTGAGCCTCATCGATTTTGTAACACAAAGACTACTTGCCTCTGCACCGATTGCGTCTGCACTTATTCCGTCGACTTGCATACTTCACACTTCTGAATTTGAGCAGCTTCAGCGAATGACTGAATTTGTTATGTGCCCCAAATTCAGTTCGACTCCACACAGCCTTCTGTCTTCCAGCTGTGCTGGGCATCACGGTTTCGTTCATCCGCCTCCTGCTTGCACTCAGGAGTATCTGCACTGCATTCAACATCATATGTGGTTTTCTGTTGCCGAAGTGGGTTGCTGATAAGTGTCATTCTTTGTTGTCTGGCATGACTCAGCTTCGTATCACACTGGTTATCACCTATATGGTGTTGTTGCTGTGATAGGAAAGCATCGTGGCTCTGCTGGGTTAACTGGTCGGGTCGAGTTCTGGTACGACCCTCAGTACCTGCTTCTGATGCTAAGATCGCTCCCTTGCCCTTTCTCCGTTTCTAAATAAAGGTTTGACTATATAGTTTCAAGGTAAGGTGTGCCAGACCGACACCTCCATCCTCATGGAGGTTTCGCCTACCGGACATAAGGACACCGCCAGCAAGGCGGCCGCGGATGGAGCAGGTGGGGACGGGAGAGGGCAGGGAACGCGGCAGCATGGGAACGGACGGACCCGTGGGTCATACAGCGCTCTACGGGCTCCCGGTACCCCACCTACATATAATAGTCTGCTTCTTGGCAGCCAACACAAATTGCATCAATCGGTCCTGAAGACATATATAATATACCAATATATAAAATATATTTTTTCAGGACAACTTGTCCGTTTGATGCTCCGCGTCCCCTTTTGCTTGACGTGCCGCTTCCTCCTCTTCATCCAGTCTAGCCTGCTGCTGCCTTATCTCATCCAGCCGCTCAGTCGGCAGGGTGCTGTAGTCCCGTTCCAGTACCTCCCAGGACACTGACGGCACCCCCTCAAAGCACTTCGTCCACCAGCCCTCACTGCCCGCGCCATCCCGTTTCATCTTGACTAATGTCAAAACACAGCTCCCGTAACCATCCCCGTTTCCCCTCACCTCCTCTGCCACTGCAGCTGACGCGGGAGGGTCGCGAGTGGGTTGCGGGATGGCCGCCGACCCCGCCCCTTGTCCTTTCTGCTCCTCCCCGCTGTGGTATCTCTGTTATATCCGCCTTAAGCAAAGGCTCGATCGAAAGATGACCAGGAGCCACCTCGGATACTACCCGTAGATACCCCAGGATACTACACCCGCCCACCCACGTCCACGTCGTCTGGTCCATGAGCACAGTGGCTTCCAGAGTGCCGCCCAAATACACATCCCCCGTTAATCTGTTTGCCACTCTCACACTGCGGGGCCGCACCTCCACGATAAGCTCTGACGTGGTCAGTCGCCGGGGAACCTGCAGGGGGGCATGGTCTGCATGTTAGGTACAATGGGGAGGACGCATGTAGGACAAGAGCGTCGAGCAGGCAAGAAGACGCGGAAGGGAGGGGAAGGGAGGGGGGGAGGGAGGGGGAGGGAGGGGGAGAGGGAGAGGGAGAGGGAGGGGGGTATTGAAGGGATAGCTTCCTGATACACACGCATACACAAAGACGCATCCATTTCCAAACATGCCACAGCCTCACCCGCGTTGCCATCACATGTACCTCGCCAGCACTCTGCCGCCACCGGAAGCCCCAGCAAGCGGGTGGTGTCTCGAGGGGCTCTGCCCAGATCACCGTGTCCCCCGTCATGCTCGGGGGCAGCTCTGCAGCGCTGTACAGCGCCCGAGTGAGGCCAAAGAGATGGCGCCGCCGCCGCTCCGCCGGTGCCCCATTCATCGTGACCAGTTGGTATTGGCGAAAGGGCAGCGGAAGCAGCCCGGAGGGACACGTCTGTGTGCTGTACGTGTCAGTACAAAGATTGGTTTGAGGTGATGGGTTCACTGATTGAGAACGAGCAGGTATTTCGCTCTTTCGTTCGTGGGTGTCAAGTCTTACCTCGGCGACCAGATTTGTTCTTAGATCGGTTCAAAGGTGGCCACCTACCCAAATGGACAGTCCTAGCCCTCAACCTGGACTTTGCCAGCAAGTGCTCCTATGCGGTACCGGTTCCCACGTGCTAACGTCACCAGGGGTGCAGGGTTCTTCAAAGGGGTCGCTGTTTGTTCCGGGGCTCCCCGGAGCCCCAAACATTCTTTTCCGGGGTGGTCCCCGGAACTCTACCTTGCTAGGCCCTAAAACGTTCCGGGGACCCCCGGACCATGTGAAAAAGTTTCTCGGGGGTGAGAACACGTGTTTGTTGAATCATAAACGTTCTTTCTGGTACGACAAGTTTCATAGATCACGAAAATATTTATTATTACTATTATCCGTATATTAAGTTGTCTTTCTGGCAGTTGGTGTTTTGGGGCCATCCAATGCTCAGCACTACTTCTATCCTGCTCATTAGTATGGAAACCACACAGCTCCCCTAGCTTGACTTCCTTCTCCTCCCCCCTCTCCAAGGCCAACCGTCAGCCAACCTTCACTATTAGTCCTTGGTCCGTTAGCACAGATGCATCAGCACAAGGTCCGTCAGCACAGATGCATCAGCATATATTCGCCTTCTCCCTTCTTCTCCCTCACCCCCCCACCTCTTCCCCTGAATAAAGCCGCGCATACCAGACACATAAACAATTTTCATTTCTGTCAGGCATCGTGGTTTTGCTAGCATCTGCAAGTGGATTGGAAATGTGTACATATTTGAAGGCTCCTCCATAAATTTGTTTAATGACTACAAACATGCGAAATATTTTGATTGCTTAAAGCTTAATTTTATTGGTTTGAAGAAGTTAGAAATGTTCGTAGCTAATAAGAGCCCCCACATGCTGCTTACCTGGCTATGGCTTTACCTTAGGCATTGCATGTTCAAGGAAAACTGTAGATGAAGGGAATTTTTGTTTTGTAGCTATGGAGCCGTTTACAAAAATGGTTTTACAGGGATATTCTGCTTTCCTAAAAATCAATCTACAAATCATACGCACATTAAATCATAATGGTTCTGGAGCCCCGGAACTCAACCTTGCTTTCTACAAAATTTCTCCGGGTACACCCGGAATAAGGCTATTTTCTTCACGGGACATATCTTTTTTGCCCCCGGAAAGCTGCTCTCCGAACTGAAAAAATTTCCCGGGGATCCCCGGAACAGCCCCAACATTTTTCCGGGCGTTTTTCTAAAAAGTCAAAAATTTCCGGGCCCCGTCCGGGGTGAAGAACGCTGCAGGGGTGGATATCAAGTCACTGGTGCGCGACACACTGCTGGGTAGCGCGGCGGAGCGGCACCCCGAGCTGACCTCGTTGGTTGACACAATGGTCACAAGCGCGAGGCTGAGCCGCGCGGAAAGTACCTGGCGGCTGTATGACCCCATTATTCGCAAGTGGGCCGAGTTCTGCAACCGCAGTGGCAACAACCCTTTGGGCGGAGACCCCCTCGTCGCCACAGCTTTCGATTGCGTCTCGATGCCGAAAGGCGCATGATTGGACCGCAAGCCGTCGAGCGGGCGAGTGCAGCGTTGTCAGCTTTCCACGAATGGGCAGGGCGTCCGTCGCCTTGTGCCGCAAACCTCTGTGCCGGCGTCAGGGAAGTAGCACGACGGACTCTAACACCGACACAACGCAGCACCGATGTGGCAACTCCGGACGAGGTATCCAAGCTGGTGGAGCACCACATCCGTGAAGGGGTGGATCTCCTTACCAGGATGGTGGTCACCAGCGCAGTTTTAGCTTTCTGTGGACTGCTGCGGTTCGATGACCTGCAGCACATCCTCGTCCACACCGACCTACTCCGTATCTACGCTGATCGGCTTGAGATATTTCTTTTCAAAAGCAAGACCGACCAACATTGCAAAGGGGCATTTGTCACTATTGGCAGGATCGGTGGGCCTTGTTGCCCGGTACACTTATTGGAGCAGCTCCTCACGGCGGGGCGATACCAACGAACACCCCGTACGGTGACACGCGGTGGAACGGAGGTGGATATCGAGGATGTCGGTCCACTACTGCGTGCTGTCAACCAGCGCCGCGATCAGTTAATCGAGGTTGTGACCCGGCTTCCCGTCACCGTAGATGCAATGTCGTACAGCGAGTTTCGCACCTCACTGCAGACCCTATGCAAAGAAGCGGGTGTCCGTCATAACCTTTGCCCGCACGACTTGCGCCGAGGCGGGGCAACAGCACTGGTGCAAGGAGGAGCCGACCGGGTGGAGGTTCAAAAACTGGGCAGGTGGCGCAGCAATGGGGTTTTCGAGTTTGCCTATGTCCGTGAAGACGGGGACCGGTGGAGGGCAGTAACCGCACGTCTTCCTCTAGGGCGCATCCCTCGGGAAACCTAGCTGGGCGAGAATACTTTCAAGAACTCGGTGGTTACGAGCCTAAGTGTCACGGCCGGCCACTAATCCAACTTAAATATGGGGTTTGGTGGGGCGTTGCGGCGGAGTCTGGCAGGGTCTGGGCTAAGCAGCAGGGCGGTTTTATGGAGCGCAGGTCAGTCAGTCGATTTGGTAGGTTTGTTTCAGGTTAGCCGCCGGTGGCATCGCCGCTGGGGCCTTTTGTAGTGTTATGCTGTTGTAACTGCTGAGGACAAGAAGCGCTGGCTTCTCGAGGCGAGAAGGCTGGTTCTTGGACGAAGCAAGTAACTATATGCATCTTGCTCGTACCTGACGTACTGAGATTTTGAGATTAGTCGCAGCTCACAACGTTCCCGGCTATTCGCCGTGTTGTGACCTTAGGTTTACCTTATGTTCATGGTGGATGGGAGGAAGGACGCAGATAGAGTCGGGATGGGAAGGAGGGGGTTTGGCATGGCGGGACACGGGGAATGACACGTCGCTTGATGCTCATTGAGCTTGCAATGGAGATGAAGTGTGTACTGCAATGTATGCGTTTTAGGGCGCGTGGGAGGCATTACCGCATGCACACGCTGCACGTCATGACCTGCGGTCACTCCGCGACCCCCGGCCATATCTGCAGATGGTGCCGGAATGGCCTAGGTAAGTCAGAATAAGTCAACATTGATTGATTTGTGGTCTTCAGGCCCCTGAGCACAAACTAGGTTTCGCTAACGACTGCTGCTGGCACCCCGGCAGCTCGGGCTTCCCCCCGAGCCTGTGCCTGTGCCTGTGCCTGTGCCTGTGCCTGTGCCTGTGCCTGTGCCTGTGCCTGTGCCTGTGCCTGTGCCTGTGCCTGTGCCTGTGCCTGTGCCTGTGCCTGTGCCTGTGCCTGTGCCTGTGCCTGTGCCTGTGCCTGTGCCTGTGCCTGTGCCTGTGCCTGTGCCTGTGCCTGTGCCTGTGCCTGTGCCTGTGCCTGTGCCTGTGCCTGTGCCTGTGCCTGTGCCTGTGCCTGTGCCTGTGCCTGTGCCTGTGCCTGTGCCTGTGCCTGTGCCTGTGCCTGTGCCTCTGTGGTCATTTCTTGCTTAACCGGAGCACAACATAGCACAGTGTTGTATCACGGTTTACCTCACGCCCATGCACCGGACCATATGACCCGGTAAGGCACCTGGCAACCTGCAATTAAGTGCATTGTGATATTAGCACTGAGCTTTATATTTATGCACCAATAGATCGGTCTTACGCATGCGTTCTGGCAACATGACCGATAATGCGACAACCAACATTGTGCGAGTGACACGAGCACATGAGGGATCTAGCATTCTATTGGCATAATATATTGAGCATTAATATCCCTGTTATTATTGCGCAAATGGTTCGACTGCACAACGCACAAGTGTGAGAATGTGGCCCGGAGCGCGCGACGCTGCCCGGAAGCTTTAGTCATGCGACCAGAGCAAGTCCGCGTACACGCAATAGAATAATTATCTAAGAGCGTGCATTAACATATACTATTTATCATGCAATATCCACTACACGTGCGCGTGCGGAACGCGACTGAGTGAGTGGTATCTGCATTGACTCACATGGCGGTTAGGCCACATAACTAACAATGTCAATTGCCGCAAATGCACTGCTTTAATACTGTGAAGGCTAATGTACGATCATATTGGCCGCGACACAATTACGAACATATCACACATGTGGATCAGGGATCTGTGTGATATGTACCGCAGACCGACGTCACGAGTATAAGACGTGCGATGACGGCCTTGTTTGTATCGAATACAACTTGCTTTCGATCTCCTTTGATCGGACCATCCTGAACATTGATATTCTGAGCCTGGATGCGCTCTATCTGTTGTATCACGGTTCGCCTCACGCCCATGCACCGGCCTATAGGACCCGGTAAGGCGCCTGGCAACCCGCAGTTAGGCGCATTGGCATACAGGCACCATGCTCTTGGTGTAGCGCTTGCAATGCGACCTGTTCGGGAATCACCGGCATTCCACTACCGACCTGTCGTACGGTCCAGGCGGACTGCACGACAGGGCGGGCATTCACAAAGCGCAGGCTTCTCGCAAATCTATTGGCATAATATTATAAGCAATAATATTCGGTTCGTTATCATGCAAATGGTTCGACCAATGTGACGCACAAGTGTGAGAGTGCGGCTCGGATCGCGCGACGCCACGCGGAAGCTTTTAGTCATGCGACCAGAGCGAGTCCGCGTACGCGCACTGGAATTACTATCTGAGAGCGCGCATTATCATATGCTGATTTATCACGCAATATCCACTTCACGTGCGCGAGCGGACTGCGACTGAGTGAGTGATATTCGCATCGAGTCACATGGCGGTTGAGCCACATAACGAACATTGCTAAGCATTGCATTTGCATTGCCTTAATGCTGTGAAGGCTAAAGGACGATAGAATATCATCTGCGACATGGTTACGAACATGTCACACATGCGGATCAGCGATCTGGTGTGATGTGTACCGCGGACGACGTCGCGAGTATAAGACGAGCGATGACGGCCTTGATTATTATTCTATATCATATGCTATCGATCTCCCTCGATCGTGTGCCCTCGCATATTGATGTCCTAAGACTGGATACGCCTTTTCTTGGCCCGAGCTAAGCCTGAGCATTAAAGGAGCGGCTAAGTGATGATAGCGTGCTTCCGGTTCTGATAGCCTTCACTGGATATTCTGCATTCTGGATCGTACGTTGTAAGCCCTGGCCTCTGAAGACTTCCGCTGTCCCTGGCTCTCATCGGTACGCTTGGCTTGCTGTGCTTGCACCTTAGCACTTAACGCCGGAGCGTGCAGAGATATGCTTGAAAGGCAGGAGGGGTACAACAGTGACCAGTCAGTCGCCGGTTTACCATGGCATCTGGTAGCGGTGATGTAGGGCTAGTAGTGGGGGACGTTCGTGCCGACACGTCCGTCGTCCCTGAGACATCTCGGAGGGGCCCGAACACACATGTTGTTGATGGTGTCCGAGATCCCCATGTGTTGTATCACGGTTCGCCTCACGCCCATGCACCGGCCTATAGGACCCGGTAAGGCGCCTGGCAACCCGCAGTTAGGCGCATTGGCATACAGGCACCATGCTCTTGGTGTAGCGCTTGCAATGCGACCTGTTCGGGAATCACCGGCATTCCACTACCGACCTGTCGTACGGTCCAGGCGGACTGCACGACAGGGCGGGCATTCACAAAGCGCAGGCTTCTCGCAAATCTATTGGCATAATATTATAAGCAATAATATTCGGTTCGTTATCATGCAAATGGTTCGACCAATGTGACGCACAAGTGTGAGAGTGCGGCTCGGATCGCGCGACGCCACGCGGAAGCTTTTAGTCATGCGACCAGAGCGAGTCCGCGTACGCGCACTGGAATTACTATCTGAGAGCGCGCATTATCATATGCTGATTTATCACGCAATATCCACTTCACGTGCGCGAGCGGACTGCGACTGAGTGAGTGATATTCGCATCGAGTCACATGGCGGTTGAGCCACATAACGAACATTGCTAAGCATTGCATTTGCATTGCCTTAATGCTGTGAAGGCTAAAGGACGATAGAATATCATCTGCGACATGGTTACGAACATGTCACACATGCGGATCAGCGATCTGGTGTGATGTGTACCGCGGACGACGTCGCGAGTATAAGACGAGCGATGACGGCCTTGATTATTATTCTATATCATATGCTATCGATCTCCCTCGATCGTGTGCCCTCGCATATTGATGTCCTAAGACTGGATACGCCTTTTCTTGGCCCGAGCTAAGCCTGAGCATTAAAGGAGCGGCTAAGTGATGATAGCGTGCTTCCGGTTCTGATAGCCTTCACTGGATATTCTGCATTCTGGATCGTACGTTGTAAGCCCTGGCCTCTGAAGACTTCCGCTGTCCCTGGCTCTCATCGGTACGCTTGGCTTGCTGTGCTTGCACCTTAGCACTTAACGCCGGAGCGTGCAGAGATATGCTTGAAAGGCAGGAGGGGTACAACAGTGACCAGTCAGTCGCCGGTTTACCATGGCATCTGGTAGCGGTGATGTAGGGCTAGTAGTGGGGGACGTTCGTGCCGACACGTCCGTCGTCCCTGAGACATCTCGGAGGGGCCCGAACACACATGTTGTTGATGGTGTCCGAGATCCCCATGTGTTGTATCACGGTTCGCCTCACGCCCATGCACCGGCCTATAGGACCCGGTAAGGCGCCTGGCAACCCGCAGTTAGGCGCATTGGCATACAGGCACCATGCTCTCTTCCGGTTCTGATAGCCTTCACTGGATATTCTGCATTCTGGATCGTACGTTGTAACCCCTGGCCTCTGAAGACTTCCGCTGTCCCTGACTCTCATCGGTACGCTTGGCTTGCTGTGCTTGCGCCCTAGCACTTAACGCCGGAGCGTGCAGAAATATGATTGAAAGGCAGGAGGGGTACAACAAGTTTGGTATCGAGACGTAAGGTTCGCTCGCGGCCTGATTGTCTCACCCTGATCTCTCTGTAAGTAGGCCGCTTTCATGGCTGGAGCTAACGAAGGCAATCGTAGTCCTCTGGATACGTTCGCGGAAGATCTAGGTCGAGCTGTATTGGCGGCCGCCGCTTCCGGTCTGTAATTGCCTTGCTGCTCTTGCATTGCCGTTCGTTTTGCCTGTTCGAAGTTCGTGCTTCTGAGCTGCAGGTGAATCGAACAGTCTCACGCTTGCTACAGCGTCAGCTGGTCCGAACCCGAGTCCGGATCAGTTGCGGGCGCTTGTTGCGCGTACGCTTGAAGTGCGAGACTTCTTGGACGGATACTTGCTGTATCTGCAAGGAGCGCTATCCGTCGGTAGGGTGATACCGTCTGATTTGTGCTCGACTGATACCTGTGTGTAGAGTGCCTTTAGCACACAGGTTGTGACCAGTCAGTCGCCGATTTACCATGGCATCTGGTAGCGGTGATGTAGGGCTAGTAGTGGGGGACGTTCGTGCCGACACGTCCATCGTTCCTGAAACATCTCGGAGGGGCCCGAACACGCATGTTGTTGATGGTGTCCGAGATCCCCATGTACTACTTGACCCACGAACCCCTGTCCATCCGACTGTTCCTATCACGGCAGCCGAAACAGGCCCCGTTGGACGTGAGGAACAGAGGGGTCCGTTTGCTGCACGCAGTCAGGTAAGTATCCCAGACAAGAGGCGTGCGACCAGCAAAATTGCGCAACATCTCCCCCAGTGTGCGGTTTGTGCGTTCGGTCTGGCCATCAGACTGCGGGTGGTATGCCGTGCTCAGGTTAACCCGCATGCCTACAAGCTTGCAGAGCGCTTCCCAAAACTTAGACGTGAACTGACCCCCACGGTCCGAGACCACGTTCTTAGGGACGTCGTGCAACCGAACCACATTGTCGAAAAACAGTCGTGCAGTCTGCTCAGCAGTGCAGGTCGACGTGGTGGGCGCAAGGTGGACCATTTTAGTCAAACGATCGACCATGACGAGCACCGAGTCGTATCCCCCCTCAGTTTTGGGCAGCGCGACCACAAAGTCCATGGAAACACTTTCCCAAGGCGCGTCAGGGACAGGCAAAGGTTGTAACAACCCGTGGCCCTTACCAGACAAAGCCTTGTTGCGCTGGCACAAACTGCATGTCTGCACGAAGTTCTCAGCGTCTCTCGCCAGACGAGACCACCAGAACGAGCGTCGCACCAACTCGACCAGCTGTGTGCTACCTGGGTGTCCTGCCAATGGATCCTCATGGAAACGGGCAAGGATATCACGACGAAGGGTATCATCGTTAGGCACGACAATCTGAGTCGTCGATCCTTCAGTCCGTAGCCAAAGACCGTTCTGCTTGCGTAGGTGGCCCACATTGCTAGGCAAAGCGAACCAGGAGTCGCCAGCATAGGCAGCCTTCAAGCGAGCCGCAAGGTCTGAGGACAGAGGCACGTCCGTAGTTCGTGGACGTAGGACAGGCGCCGCCAAAATCGCAGCATGTAGCGACGGGTGTCGGCTGAGAGCATCGGCGATGTTAATCCGACCGGCAATGTGCTCCCAGGTGCAGTCAAACCGAGCAAGGTACTCCATCCACCTAGCTTGACGTCGGTTCAACGTAAGGACGCTTTGCAAAAACGTCAGGGGCTTGTGGTCAGTCTTAAGCGTGAATGGCCGTCCCTCTAGGTAACAACACCACTCCTTAAGAGCATGCAAGACCGCTAACAGCTCCTGTTCCCCGGTCGTGTAACGGGTTTCAGCCCCCGTAAACTTCTTACTCGTGAAGGCGATCGGTCGCCCTTCCTGCAACAGTACAGCGCCACTCCCATACAATGAAGCATCGGTGAACACTTCGACACGAAATGGCAACGAGTAGTCGGGGAATGCAAGGGTAACGTCGTCGGCAACGACACGCTTCAGCTCCTCAAACGCCTGCTGACACTTGGGTGTCCAAGCATCAAGCGAATTGAAAGCACCCTTGCGAGTCAAATCCGTGAGCGGGGCCGCAAGGACAGAGTACTGCTTGATGAACTTACGGAAGTAGTTGGTCAAACCAAGGAACTTACGCAGCTCCTGGAGGTTCTGAGGCGCAGGCCAGTCACGAACCACCGCTACCTTCCGTGGGTCCATTCGCACGCCAGAGGCCGACACGATGTGGCCCAAGTACTCCACCTGAGGCTGTGCCCAAAAGCATTTGGCACGCTTAGCAAACAATTGCTCCCGCCTCAACACCTCAAGCACAAGCTTAAGATGCTCCAGATGCTCCTCGCGCGTCTTGGAGTAGACCAGAATGTCGTCCAAGTAGCAAACGACGAACCTGTCGATATACGGTCTAAACATGCGATCCATGACCGACTGAAACGTCGCAGGGGTGTTGGTCAACCCAAACGACAAGACCGTGTACTCGAAGTGACCAAAGGGGGTCCGAAATGCAGTCTTCGGCACGTCAGAAGCAGCAATGCGAATCTGATTGTACCCCTGTTGCAAGTCAATCGAGCTAAAATAAGCCGAGTCCTTTAGCTTATCGAGCAGGTCATCGACGCGCGGCAAAGGGTAACGGTTCTTGACCGTAGTAGCATTCAACCCCCGGATAGGAACGACTTAGCAAAGGTCTTAGCCGCAGGGACATACACCTCCAGCTCACGCCACACAGGTAGCGCCGGGTGAAACCCATAAGTCAGGAAGAAGGGGCTTTGACCTGTTGACCAATTAACAGCATTGTTAATCGCAAACTCTGCCGCAGTCAGGTTAGTATCCCAAACGGCTGTACGGGAACGCCATCATCACAAACACACACTTACGTAGTTTAACCTTCCCAACCGCTCATGTGTTCCCTGTCCATGTATGGCTCATCGCACTATCTCGGCAGGAGTGTGAACAACACCCACGAGTTAAGTCTATGTTTATAAGCGTCAGGTATTAACGCATGCATGTTGGTTGTAAGACACCACTCAGAGCGGCTGTTAACAGTGTATGTAGAGCATGGATTTGTTGATGGGTAGGCTTGATGTAACTAGCTCGATCTAGGCTCACCAGGCACGGCCTGCCAAATGACGTGGGTATCGTACAACATTGCTCGTTATAACTTATTGTTGGTCGTTTATTACAGTCGAGAAGTACTAAACACTTAATAGTTTCACTTGCTTGCAATAACTTTTCAAATCCGGCGTCGTACACCTTGTCCTGACGCAGGCGAAAGCCATCATGCCGCACACGATCGGCTCAACCAAGCGGTCTCATGATGGCCATATAGCATGTATGCTGCTTCACCAATCGCCAAAAAGTGTTGCAAAAGTGTGGCCAAAGACATGCAATGCTGTAAGCCCCGATACTTACTAAGCGCGCCAAACTCTTTGGTCGTGACAGGTGGACATATTATTGAATAATGTCAGCAGCATGCATCTACCTGCAACATTATCATAACGACTTCCAACCGTTATCAGGCCCAATGGCACACGGCTGCGACCTCCACCGGCGACCGCCGTACTCCAGACCAACACTGCGGGACAGTGGCATAAAATCGATTGCACTGCACGGAACGGAACCTTATCAAATTAAGGCGATTCTGACAAGGCTTTGCAACCGCTATGGCAGTCCATTCCGTCCCCCCACATATGCCTGTGCGGTATTCCGTGTGTTTCCCGACCAATGCTACGCCGCCTCCTAGGCTGCGTCCGGCTTGAAGGCTGCCCGGAATCCCTCCCCGCGCTTCTCATAGAACTCCTTGATGGCCGGAATGGAGGCGATCCTGTTTCGGTAGGCCTTGAGCACCGGGTAGTCCTCCAGCAAGTCCCTGGGAACACCTGCAGTACAGGCCAGTACGGCATCACACTTATATATGTAAAGGGAAAGAATGCGTAGGAGGAGAGGCGGCACGCGCAGCAGTGATGCATTGCTGCACATGCCGCCGTCAGCGTATGGCGCATTGGTCGCCATGCTGCAACCAGCATTATGCCGCAACGCATTTCCACTTCGTTGCCTGCCCCTGCCCCCCCCCCCCAGGTGGGGGGGTTTCTACGCGGACACTTGCAAACGGAGGTGGCTTGGCCACGCCCAAATGCTCAGCACCCGAACCGTCCTCATATCTACCGTCACTTGTGGGGTTATCGAGGGAGTCCGGCACAGTGGACCCTTCCTCATGCTCGGGGGTGGTGGAGATACTACCCTCGCTGCTTGCCTTCTCTCCGTCTGCGTACGGCCTTCCGCCCTTCAGGGATCTGCTGCCCTCAGCGGCTATAGACGACTCTGATCAGTGCCAAGGCGGCCAAGGGGGTCAAGGCGGCGGGCAGCAGCACGGTGGTGGCGTCATCCCCATGGACCGCGTGCTGCGCATTCGGGGGAAGGTGGTCAAGGGCTTCGGCCGGGGCTCCAAGGTAAGGGGGGTGAACCCGGGGCGCACAAATTGGCCGTACTTAAGCATGGTGCCAATGGTGATGGTAACGGTGATACTAGTGATAATGGCAGCTGCTCTGCCGTTGTTTAGTACAAGGAGGGGGGGTAACTTATAAATGGATATCCGGACCTCGATCATGTCGGACCATTCGTCGCCTCCACAACATCCCACACCTGTGGGTGGGTGGGTGTCGCGGCAGGAGCAGGTATTGAGGCAGACGGGATTTCGGAAGTAGCAGTTTGGTTGTTGCGTCCCCTATGTAACGCAACAGTGACTCAATGTACGACATATGGGCTGTCTTAAACAAAGTACGTGGGGTGGACGCCCGGCTGTGGTTCATATGAGTAACCCCCTCCACTGGCGCCGATACTTCTTAGAAATCACTCTCCCCCCATCACCACAACAACACAGTATCGCAATCGTCATCGCGTGCATCAGTTACCCTTTCCGACCCGCGTTGAGACAACTTTGCCTCTTTAGGCAACGCGAACATTGCGCCGCGCGGCTTTATAATCTGGTGCACGCACCTCCTGCACGCACCTCCTGCATTTATCACCTGCATCACCACAAAACCCTAGACCCTAAAACCCTGACCACGATACACGGTCGCGCAGCGCAGCGCAGCGCCACGTCAATGCGCACCGCATGCATGCTCGTAAGTTGGAGTCCTGCAGGGCTGCCTCCGGACATCGCCGATACCGCACTCCATGTTGTGAGAAGTGACATGTTTTAGGGCGAGTCGCCCACAGCGTAACACCCCTTAATACTTAACCTAAAGAATTTACTTAATATAATATTGTTATATTATATTAACTATTATATTATTTGGGCTGTGGGTTTGGGTGCAATGCTGGCTGCAGCTGTGAATCTCGCCCCAAACAGCCCCAACAGCCCAAGCAAACTTTCCGTTCGCGCCCTTCAAAACGGCCATCAGCGCTTTGGTTTCGGAGGTCACATTCCCACCTGTTGACCTGCATGGTAGCAAACCCCTACATACCGTACGATACAGCACAGGCTGTACGGCCCCATAGGCACATCATAGACCTCAAGCGACACATGAACCCCCCACATGAGCGGCTCTGTTCAGAATAGCACCAGCCGCGGCAGCGAGCATCACCCTCCTCCTCCTCCTCCTCACCATCATCATCATATACCACGACCAGTCGCAGCTTGTTTGTGTTGTCGTGGTGTCTCCTCCGACGCAGCTTCCCACCGCCGTACAGCTCAGCGACTTGCCTGATGAGGACAGCACTTGGCGCGCACCCACCTCATCCCCCCCATGATGGGAGCCCCTCCCCAACCTGAGCTCCTTGACACTGCGGACGAGAATGACAAACACTCTCCCACGACCCATCTCCACCTCCTCCCCGTACACACCTTTCGCGGTCTCTGATGGGCCCTATGCACTATCCTCCATCACCACCACCAACATTTCACCCTAAGCCCTCCTCCACCCTCAACTGCGCAGAGTACGGAATCGAGGCCATGGGGGCCAAGGGGGCATCCGCACCGTCCACGGCGTCGAGAAGGGCAAAGGCGTCCTGCACAGTTGCGGAGAGCCGGCGGTAGCTGATCGCCCGGCCCGCCGTACAGCTTTCCAACCCGGCACCCGCGGCTGCCGTACTAACCCCCGGGGTCGTTGAACTGCCTCCGCCGACATCGCTGGCTGCGGCGGCTGCGGCCGCTGCCGGAGCTACATCAGCACATGAAGGCTCCGTGGGTGTGGGTGTGGGAGCGGGGTAAGCCTGAACAGGACGCCCCCTCTCCCCGCTGTGCTCCCCCGCCGTCCTGAAACCCTCCTTCCCTCCCACCACCCGGGAGTCCTCGCTCCCGAACCACCGCAGTGTCTCCGCCGCCATCCCCCTCCCTGGAGAGCTCCCCTCCTGCTCGTCCTCCCGCCTCGCCGCCCCAACGGCCTCCCCTTCACTGCCTCCACTCCCCCTCCCCCGCGGCGAGCCATAACTACCACAACTATAACCGCCACAATCGCCGCAGTCGCCCTCCTGGGAGTCCAGGGAGCTGCAGATGATGCGGCCTCCGTGATCGGCCCCCTCTGCCGCCGCCGCCGCTCCATCGCCTCCGAAACCAAAGGAAGAGGACAGCCGCCCACTCAGCACCGCCACCACGTCCTGCGTCGTCGACACAGTCGTCAGCCCCTGTGCTGTTTTGGGACGTGGGCACGCCGCCGGTGCCGTTGTTGGTTGTTGGTTGTTCATGACGTGGTTAAAGGCTCCTCCTTGCTGCCCAGAAGCTGAATCCAGATCCAGGTCAGCGTCTTGCTGCTGATCCGGATGATTTCCGTACTGGCGGTGGTCAGGGTGTTTGTTTGGGTTTCGGAGCTGCTCCACAGACACCTGTGACAATGAGCCGCCCCGCGCTGCGAGAATCCTCCTTCGCTCCAACTCTTGCTCCTTTTCTCGAAGCAGCCGCTCGAAGTTCGTCCTGGTGGTTGGGTGGTTAGGTGGTTGGGTAGTTGGGTGGTGCAATTGCAGGCGGTGACACACAGAGGAGAGGGGCGGCGCGGTGAGAACACCAGAGTCCGGGTGGGGGGGCAGATTGCGGTCACGGCCGGTAGAGATGCACGTGCATTAACGAACGGACTTCGACGCGTGTGTGTGTTTAGGCGCCGTGTCTGCATGGTGGCATGTGGCGGGGGTCTTAGCGGGGCCCCCGGGCGAGTGCGGGGTCGGGCGCTCACTCACCGGGAGGTCATCCTGACGCGCCGCCCACGACCCAGAATCCCCTGTAGCTCAGTACGACATCAGTACGACAAGTGTGGAAAAAAGGAGGGGGAGATGAGGTGAGATCTGAGGGGAGGGGAGGGGAAGGCGAGCTTGCTAAGAACTGCGGCTGAAGGCCTTATGAGGTCGTCACGTAGTGACGAGGGCTTTGGAGGCTGGGACGTGAGGTTGCGTTGGGGCATGAGCTGGGTAGCTGGGGGCCAAAAGCAGATGATGAAGTGGAGGCGCCGATGACCTGTTTCTTTCTTTCTTCTTGGCCCCCCCGTCAATGACTCTGCCGTACCTGCAGCTCGTGTTCCCCTCACCCGAGGCATCCCGCATCTTCAATGTGTATACACCTCCCCCGAGGCCCTCCCTGGAGAAACTAGGTTTCGTTCCCCGCCCCCAACCCCTCCGCGAACCTGCGGCAGCCGGAGTTCTCCACCAACTACCTCAGCCACCGCCCGTACGGTGGCTTTCCAACCGTCCGGCAGCCGTACTTTACCGGCCTTGCCGTTCTGGTTGTCACCCCGCAGAACAATCGGCGACCTCCGGCACACGTACGTGTAAAAGTACGACGAGGGTTCAAACGGCTCCGGAAGGCCAACTGCGTGTGTGTTTCGTGTTGGGGTTGGGGGTTGGGGGTCGGGGATAGAGATGGGGAATGAAGCTCTCAACTGCTTGGCGCTGCTTAGGAGCACTCGATTCGGTACTTACAACAACTCCCCCAACACCTGTCGTACCTACGGTGCCATCGGGCTGGACTTCCAGGGGCCCTATGTACGACAGGGGTTTTACGGTGTCGTTGAGCGGTATGGCCCGCCCCGGCGCTGAGGGTGCGTACTTGTGCTCGGGAACCCGTCGTACCAAACACACCTGCCGGGGAAGAGAGCGGGAATCTTAGGGGGCGGTTAATCAGTATCTGTTGGTTGTGTACGAACATGAACCCACCCAAAAGGGGGTCCTTTATGACAACCCGGCTCTCCCCGCGGTTTCCCCCTTTTTTCAAACCTGCACGGTCCAGTCAAACTCGTGGCGGTTGACCAGGCCCAGACGCTGCGCGGGGCCGCCCAAAGTAATCAGTAGGAACACTCCCCCGGGAACCAAAACCCTGAGAGGGCGGGGAGGAGGGCGGGTTGAGGGCGAAAGGGTGAAACACAGGCAGGGGGACGGGTAAAAAGACATCCAGCAAGGAAGATTCCTTGACTGCTACTGCTACCGGGATTTGGGGCTGGTTCCTGTCACTGAGGAAACGACCAAATGTTAGACCGCAAACCCATGGGTCGCTATCAACATGACCCGTGGGTCGACCCGCGATATCCACCCATGGGTCGGTCAGTCAAGATGTCACTCACATCCGGTCGACCCACCTAGAAATCTCCCGAAACATGCTCCGAATGTTATCCGCCGCGTCCTTGCTGCACAGCAACGCATCCACCGTGCCTGAGGGGCCAGGACGTACGGCACCGAAAGAAGGGCCGTACGGAGGAGGAGATCGCCGGGAGGAGTGCAAATGAACGTGAGTGGCCCTCTCTCCCTGGCGTAGGGCCCTCGAGGCGCAGCACGAGCCGAGTGAAAGCACCAGGGTGCAAAAGAGAATCATCCGCTGCACCCACACCCCCGGAATGAGGTCTAGTACCGCCGAGTACGGCATTTCACCCAGACCCCACGGCCTTAGTCGTGCACACACAGATATGCACACTCACTCTCACACCCACACACACCCACACACACAAATTCCAGCCCTCGCACACACCGATGTTAACACCGGCACCTTATCAGTAAACACGTCGAAGCCCCCTCCACACGCCGGCAATTGCCCGGCCCCAATGAACTTCGCCATTGAGCTGTTCGGCTCCCCCCTCACCCTTATCGATGACGCTGCCGAACTGGCAATCCAAAAACTCCGGCATGCTGAGGGCAGAGAAGGCGGAGAAATGCGCGCGTGTGTGTGTGAGAGAGAGTGTGTGTATTATGTCTGTATTTTAAAGAATACAACGGATGGAATACGTACGATGCGTGTGTTTGAACGGGCAATCTCTCCCAAATGCATGTATCATTATGGCCTCCTCCCTCCCTCCCTCCCTCCCGTGAGGCCGTACTTGCGGCAATCCGACACGACGTATCGGAGGTTGGGTACGTCCTTGTGCTTGCACCTCATCTGATCGATTACCACCTCCGAAATGTCGGTCTGATCGGAGTGAGGATAACAACAACAACAACGTCGTAAAGAGGACCAGCGAGAATGTCGTACGATAAAAAAGGGGAAGGAGAGATCGGGGTGCTGTTGGGAGGAGGAAGACTCCTCCCCGGCACCCGACCTCCGGCACCCGATCCCGGAGGCTTGTGTTCGTTTGTCCTTTTCAGGTACATGAGGCCCCCCCCCGACCAGACCGATGATCGACGACAGCTTACGTTGACCACCTGGTAGCCGTCCCTCGCCATTCCTTCCTGAAAGTTGCTGTTGCCGCAACCCACTTGCAAAATCGGCTTGTTCCGTTTCACAAAAGTACGAATGATTTTCCGCAGCGCGGTGTAGCCGTAAAACCTTTCAGGGGGAGGTGAGGTCCCGGGGAGGCAAAACGGGAAGCAAGCTCCGAAACCTTAAGTTTCGTGAGGAGATGCCACAGGGTTTTGTTAATCTGACAGGCTCCCAACCCCGCTTGTGTTAATGCTAGTGATGTCTTCCGGTCCCATGCTCGCCGCCGTTCGGGTGTCGTAACAACGTAAGTTGGTAATGCACACGAAACCAAATTGCGTACATGAATAGATGCATATCGTTTCTTTGGGGGATATACGGCGTGATATGCCCGGTGCGTAGCACCACCTACGTGCTTATAGCATGTGAACTGCACACAATTCAATGCTGCGAGCTCACCAGTCGAACTCGCAAGGTTGAGACTTGTATCTGTTATTCCAGTACTCTTTTTCAGCATATCGCAGATTTGCCAGGCGAGCTTGAATTGAGGCAGTCGCTGCGTCTGAAAGTGTAGCCATTATGCCGACAACCCGCAATCGAGCAAATTGTGTAGTTCTATTCGATTTCGGTGGACTTTAACAAATTTCCTCAGTGGTTGAAGTTATGATGTTAAGGAGCCCTTAGTTCAACCCTAGAATTAGGCAATCTGAACCTGGCGGAAAAAAACCTTTGAATATGTATAATACGAAGGAATCCAAGATTTATTAGTTCACAGAGGCACGCAGGCCCGATCCGTTAAAAGTCTTCCACGGTACGAATGATAACAGTATCGACCGTCCAAAGTCAACCTTCCATTCAGCGGATATGGGATTATCATCGACATGTTTCGAATTTTTATTTGCATAACTCTGCTAAGAGCAAACTTAGTAATAACCATGCCGGATAATTGAATGTTGTGGATTCGGCCCAGATTCGGCCTGTGCGACAAGTGCGATACCAGGGTGTCGTCCCTAAAACTGACGGGAAAAGCCCCCCCCCACACACACAAAGTCCTATCAGATTAGTTTCTGGCCTTTGAAGTTAATCAATCCATTGTGCATTCGCGCTGGCACTGGACGTTTTCCTAAAGGAGGTCCAAGCGGCATCTCTTGCCAGCACGGATGAAGTTTCTTTGCAAATCGTCTGTGTGTCCCTCTGTGCGCAGCTGTGACACCCAGGGGCAGTAGACCAGGGTAGACCCGACCACATCCGGCCACCCGACATACTCCTGAGAGCGTTCGCACCGAGCGTTCGTGCGCCTCCATCTGTGCAAGGCACGGAGGAGGCCGGGTGGAGGGAGAGAGGAAGAATGGTCCTGCGGCAGCAGCTGAGCACACTAAGCCAAGGACTTACTCAGCCGTCCAGATTTGTCCGCGCTATTTATCTGCGCTAGCTACCTCCACAATGTACGCAGCTCATGCAGAGCTCATGCAGTGTCTGCCGGCTGCGTATCCCCAGGTGCCCCATGTGGAGCGTGATGAAGCTATATGAAGCAAGAGGAGGGGAAAGACGGCTCCTCAGGGCGGTGAACTTGAAAAACCTAAGACTGTAAGACATCTCCAAAAGCCGAGAGAACCGAGAAGAGACATTATGACAAAATGGGGATAAAAAAGAAGTTCGCCCTGGTGCGAAAAACATGTGCAGGGCCCAGTACGACACTCTCGTGGTCTTTCACCAAGACCATTCTAGACGCATGGGCAGCCCAAGACCATTCTTGGCTCTAGACAGGTCATTTGAGAATAACGGACGGTAACGCAGTCCGCAACTATCGGCACCGCCAAACGTGCGCATCTATTCGGCTAACAGCCATCAGCCGTGAAGGGCCCCTCCTCCTGCTGCTGCTGCGGTGCCTCATGCATTGTAAGCCTCTGTGCCCCCATCACTCGAGATCGCTCGGGGGGCGATATCGATGAGCCGCTTGCCGACTAGGGCGGCGCCATCCCTGCAGCCTTCCAGACACCTCCCCGACCGGCTGGCCCTATCACAACAGCCACCTCTCCAACCTGCTGTTGCAGCCGCCCCCGCGGCATACAACAACAACAAACAATTTTGCCGTACCACGACACATGGAAGCAGGTAGCACGCGTGGTGCCGGCGCAGCGCTTCTGCTGGGCTCGGTGCTGCAGTACGGCATATGTGGGTGTGTGAAGGAGTTTCATCGAATATACACAAGTTCAGGATTAAGCGACAAACACACACCTGCACGGCCAGATCACGCCACGCCACCAATCACGGGTGTCTTGGCCCCTTCTCTATCATTTCCTCTTCTGTTGGAATCGTACTTCGTATCGGGATGGTGATCAAGGAAATCATTTCCCATCCTCGTGACGGCAGCGGAGTCCCCTCCGGATCACTACAGCTCTGTGAAGTCCACCCACTGCTTGACAATGCTGCTGCTGCTGTCTCATGCCCCGCCTCCTCCTCCCGTCTTTCGTACACGTGTCAAACTTCCCCCCTTCTCCCCCTCCCGTCCATCCCCCCTTCTCAGCAGCGGGAGCACGCCAACCAGCAGTGGGGCAGAAACACCTCTGCTGGATGGCCCAGTGGGGCAGAAGTCGGCCGTGAAGAAGTCGGCCGTACACGCAGAGTGATGAAGCAATGACAGCATTAACCAGCCGTTGCATGAGACCCCGAAGAGGTGTAAGAGATGACCGGCGGCAGACCGCTAAGATCTTGCGAAAGATCTTTGAATCTGTGTGTGTGTGTGTGTGTGAGTTAGTGCGGATAGCGCCTAACCATGCCGCCTACTACCAGTGGGGCTCCCGGCCCCTTCTAAATCGTACGAAAGTACGGAGAAGTGAGAGGTGAAAAAGTGAGTAAAGAAACACGGAAGGGAAGAGAAGGGGAGAGGGAGGGGGTACAAAGGGTCCCCAAAACACAAAACGAAGATGCGTTCAGCGTCATTTTGCATAAGAGGAAGAAGAGGAGGAGAAGGAGGAAAAAAAACCAAATATGGAATCCTGATGTCCCTCTGCATGCTGTCCCCTTGCGGCCGCTACTGCCAATGGCCGTACATGCGGCCCATGCCCGTACGATCTGCACCCCTCTCCCTAGAACACACACCCGCCTGACATAGCTCTCGGCTCCCCGAGTAAAGTGCGTTTCCGAGTGACTAAGATTTAGCAACTAACATAACCACCATTCAGCACATCCATCTATGAGGGAACGGGATAAAGCGGTTTCGGAGCCAAGTGGAGATCTCGAAGTTCCCGTGACAGCGTTTCCTCCTCCGCGCCGTCGTACACGGCAGCGCCATCTGCTCGCCACATGGCATGCTGGCGGTCATGTCGCGGCGCTGCTGCCGCCGTACTGCCGCCGTCCACTGCACCGCATGATACGGCCAACGATCCGCGCTGCTGACATGGGAGCATTTCGTCGCCCTTCCCCGCAAGTTCCCCCGCGCCTTCCAGTGAGTACAACCCTCCCCCCCCCTTCACGATCCCCTTCCCCTCTAAGGACCCAAACCCCTCCCCCTCTTCTTCTTCTTCTTCTTCCGTTTCATCGTAATAGTACTCATCATCGTCGTACAAGTCATCCTCCTCATCCTCAAATCCTGGATAATAATCAAAGTCCGGAAACGGTGGTTCAGGGAACGGCGCATCAATGTCGTCCAAATCGTACGGCATGTCGTACAAACCGTCAACACCCCCTTTATACAGACCACCCTCCGCTGCCATGACCTCCCAATAGTCAAGCTCCTCGCCTTCCTCGCCCTCCTCCCAAGCCAGATCCAGATCGAAATCTGCTCCAGGGAGGGGTGGATCCATCATAAAATCCGGCTCTGGCATCATAGGCATCGGCATCCGCGATATGAGGTCCAGGCTTTGCGTCTTTCGAAACAACGCCAAAATGACCTGGGAGTACAAGTCAGGTTGTTCCATGGACAGCCGCCGCAGACGTTCCTGACCCTCGGGTCCCTCCTCCAGTGCGCGCTCAACCACTTTAACCGCCCCGTTCAGTGCCGCGGTGGAGGTGGCATCGGTCCTACCACCGGCGGCGCCAGTGACGGCGGCGACAGCCGCAGCGGTTGCCGCCGCTGCGGCGGCTGTGGTCCAAGCACCACTGGTGGGATTGGCATCGGTGGTAGTGGCGCCTCCGACGCCGCGTGCCTGTCGGCTGGCGGAGGCGGCGGCGCCGCGGGCGCGGACCGGCGGGAGGGTAGCGCGCTGTTGTTGGCGTTGTCGCCGCAGCTGCTGCTGAGTGAGGGCGCGGCTAGGCGGCAGTGCTGAGCGGGCGGCTGCACTGGTGGTGCCAATTACCAATGCGGGCCTGGAGGCCGCAGCTGCAACAATGGAAGAAGCTGATATGTGCGCTGGAGTCGCCCCGGCGCTTCGTGGAGTGTGGATGGATGCGGCAGATGATGAGGCGCTCGCATCGAAGCTGGCATACGCTTCACTAGGTCCGGTGTGCTGAGGTAAGTCTTGATTTTCACTGGCTAGCTGATCGCAATACTTCTGCCCTGGCTGCGCGGCTTGCTGACTCTGGGCAGAATGATTTCGGGCGCCGCGCAGTCGCGCCTTGACTTTCATCCGCTGCAAACAGCTACCAGATGACCAATTTCGGTCACACTATTACTATGTAGCCTTGGAATTGTTCCTAGGAGGTTTAAAGAGCTCTTCATAAGCCTAGCCAGGTGTGTTCACTTACGAAGCAAGAGACATACATTCTTTGGAGATATAATTACTTGTCAAAACATGTCAAGGATCGATTTGAAGTCTTGTTTCTATGTTTATTTTTGCGATTGCCGACTGGCGCACGACATGTGGGGCCGACGAAGCTACGATGGCAACAAAAACGCGAACTTGATGGTTACTCTAAACCAGGCTAGTAAGACATCAGGAATTTCCGGCTAATGAAACTCAAGAATAACATTTCAATCCAACAGTGTAGACCAACAAGGTTTCGTTTAAGAAAGGGTTGACTGTTGTTTCTCACGGCGTATCTTTTGAAAGGACATACATAATCTTAAGAAATCTGCTGAATTGAGGCGGAGGGAAAATGACTGAAGTAAGCGCCAGCCTGCTGGCATCTTGTCCTTGACAACTGTTATCATTGGAGTACGCATTTCTTGACACAAAAGCTTGCACTCTCATACATACCAATTTGGCTCGGGCTTTATCCGATCCTGCAGTACTGGAAGAGCAATGCGATGCATTGGTGCGACATCTGCAAATGCTGGATGAACGACACAAAAGCGGCACGCCTAAACCATGAGCGTGGCGCACAGCACCAAGCCAAGCTAGCAACAAGTGAGTTATCTTATTGAACTAACGACAGCTACACGGACTATCGGTACGGCAAAAAACTGTCGCTTAGACGATTTATGATGGTTGCGACTTGCAAGCCTCAAAGTCATCAAGGGTGTTTCGTCCATTGCGTTTCGTAGTGGCCATTACAATTCCTTTGTGGGTTTCATTATGTCAGGGTCCGCTACTTCCCTAACCCCACCCGCTCATGCACACGTACACACACACGGGTCCCAGAGCTTCGTGACATGGCCAAAAAAGCGGACCAAGAGACCAAGGCCAAGGCCTTCAATGAGGCCGCCATGTCAAAGATCGAGGCCGCCGCCAAAAAGCAATACGAGCAAGACCGGAAGGCAGCGGAGGCGGAGGCGGGCAGGTGGACCTGGGACCCGGAGTGCAGCTACTACTACAACGCGGCACACCGGTACGGCATATGGTCATGCATCACAAGTTACGCAAGCGAAGCAGAAGCATGGCATAGCATGGCGGTGTTGATCATACACACGCGGTGTCCTCTGTGTGTGTGTGTGTGTGTGTTTTGGCGCCGCTTACATTTGGATACAACTGGAGGGAAAAGAACCGGCTAGCAACACAGGAAGGCCCAGGCATGGACATCTTTCGACCCGCCTGCCCGTGTCCGCCCCGTGCTTGTCTGCCGTTGTGTCCCTGCCGCATGGCTGTTTCTTGTACGGCAAGGTGGTACTACGACCCTAAAACTCAATGGTACTACGGCGGCGAGCCGACACCCGAGTGGTCGCAGTCCCCTCCACTGCCCGCCGCTGCAATGTTTGGTGTGGCGCCTCACGAGGGCGGGCCAGTGGCCAAGGGTACGGCCGGTGCTGGGGCTGCGGCGGCTAGCGGCGCGGTGACCTCGGGGCGCCTTGACGGTCTCCCGATGATCACCAAGACGGTCCAACGGGTTGTGGCCGTCCCGAAGCACCCCTTGGCGGATGTGGGAGGCTACAAGGCACCCACGACGGGGCGCATCGGCGGTCATATGGGTGCAGGTGTGCAGGACAATCCAGTTGTACGACATGGAGGCAGGGAAGTACAGGCTGTAGGTAGTCCTAAAAGCACAGTACAAGGCAGAAGTGTGAACCAAAGTTAGCTGTAGACCAGGTTGGCAAGAACTTGCAAACTCTAGGATGTGCGCTGCTGCGCCTCACCGCAATTCATCGCACATGCCACCCTAGCGTTGTGATGTCATGTGTTGATAGTGTGTGTGTGTGTTTATGTATTTTTATGTGTGTTTTTATGTGTGTGTTCCCCTTTTTCGTAAAAATCGATTACAGGTACGGAAATAGAGGGCGGAGACGGCGGCGCCGCCAAGCGTAAGCGCGAGGAGCATCAAGCGAAGGGGGGGGGGACGAGCAGCACGAAGGCGGGGGCCGTGTCGGCGGAGGAGGCGGAGGCGCTCGCACGAAGAGAGGCCGCGCGCCAACGTGTGGCACAGCGGACAGCGGCGGGCTTTGGCTACCTCTGATTGACTCTTCCTCCCTCTCCCTCTCTCTGAGTGGCGTTGTGACGCGGAGCGGTGCTCGATGTTCGGGTAGATGCACATGCACGGGTTGATTACCACTTAGTGTTCTTGTCTGCGTGTTGCATTTGCCTTCGTACCATGTGCGGATTGGCTGAGACTCGTACGGTAAATGGAATGTATATATTTTATATCGTACAACAAATGAACTTGATGGGGTTTTATTTGGTACGCGGAAGTAGTTGACGGTGGTTGTTGAGGTCTCTTCCCGCGATTTCATAAACCTCTCCTTCCCTGCTCTCCCTCCTAATTGCAGTGGAGAGGAGGTCGTACTCGGATTCATGTCCGGGGTGATTGCGGCTACTCGCTGTTCCCCGCGCAGTGCAGTGCAGTGCTCCTTCCGATATTTTATTTCATGTTGGCTTATGGCGCGTGGTCGACTTGCGTTCTTGAGGACATTGAATTAATCTTCCTTCCCTACACCTCGATCCGTTTACCGCGCTTTACCCAGCAGCATCCTGACATTGACCGCGAGGGTGCGACTCCCTCTGGCGCGCTTCTTTAGCCCGTGAGGATGCTTCCGCCCTCCGCCCTTCGCACGGGTTGACCAGAACCCCCGGTATACAGTCACACGAAGAGAGAGAAGTCCCCAAGAAGATGTCAATCACTCTGCCGGAGCTCCTGCTCCACAGCTCACCTCTCCCCCTCCACAACACCGCCACACGTATCGGTAGCTGAACCCTAAGCACTAGTAGCCGCCTTTCCTTCAGGAGATGCGAGCCTCTTTTTTTCCTTCACCCCTGGAGCGTTAGCGCCTCAAGGGAGGAGACTACCTACACCTCCCTGACCTGCGCCTTTTGTAGCTTGCCGTACAACCATTCCCTGGGGGTTGGGGCGGGTGGTGATGCTGCTTGTTGCTGAATGTGTACTCCTCCCGTTGCTTTGGGGCTCACAACCCCTGGACCTGTCGAACCACATCGCAGCAGCAGCAGTAGCAGCTGCGGCAGGCTCCAATGCCCCGATGGCGCGAACCACCAGTTCGAATGCTATCCCCATGCATCCCGCTACACTCGCTGAAAGTTCACAATGATTAAAGGACACAAATGAAATACGAACGAAGGCTAACCTAACCATCCGCACCACCACCTCTCCGCCCAACACAGACATACACACATACACACACTCTCTCTCACAGCCCGTGTCTCCCCCAACAACTTTTACAAAAGCCCGGAGAGTCACGCATCTCCCAACCTTCGCCGCTTATTGCCGTACCATTCACACAAGGGTAAGCAAGCCGCAGCGCCGTTGGGCCACCATAACCGCATGTCGTTGTTTCGATAGAGAGCCCTATTCGAGTTTCAAAAGGCTTTGACAAAGACGAGGGGAGACCGCTCAGTACATGTCAGGAGCCGGCGGGTACCCGGCGGCGGGCTTCTTGTCTTCGGGTGCCTCCACCACCACGCACTCGGAAGTGGTGATGAGAGAGGAGACGGAGGCGGCGTCCACTAGTGCCGTACGAACCACCTGTTATGTGTATTTTGGTAGGGATTTGGGCAGAACCGGTTCCGGGTGACACGTTGTGTCAGAAAAGGCAGCAGCTTCAACGGTATGTTCGGTTGGATGCATCCGGGGGAAGCGGGGGTGGTAATCGTGGAGGGCCATGCAAGCAAATGAATGGGCCATGGAATCTGGGTTCGTGTAGTACGGCATCATTGAAGCACAAACAAACGTTCAAGTCATTGACCATAGAATCAGTCCCCGCCTGCCCCGGCATCGTAAGGCCCGACCTTGAGCGGGTCAATGATGCCGCCCTTGACCATGTCCTGGTACTGCCCGGTAGCTGCGTTGTAGCCCATGGATGGGTCCTCGAGCTCCAAAACCTGTACGATACGATATGGGAGACGGCCAGAACCACGTCGTGCATATTCCAGAGCAGCAGCACGCGCATCCTGGTGCCAGTACGTGCCAGTCGTCCCCGCACAGCTGCAAGTCGCCTCACACCCGCCCAACCCCTGATCAATTAACCTCACCCCTCACCCCCCATGATTTGTTCCTACGAACTCCCCCCCCACCCCTGAACCCCTGAAACGCACTTTCGCTGCCGCCGACTACAACAACCAACACATCGCCACCACCATCCCACACCCTAATCACCTTGCCGACGACCACGGCGCCCTCCACACCCGCGTTGCTGGCAATGGTCTTCATCGGCACCTGGTGTGTGGTGGTCGAAGAGTAATTCGTGACGACAAGAGGAGAGTGTTTAGGATCTTTCGAGGGTTTAAAAGGCCTTATGACCCGCCCTGGTTAGGCCTTATATGTCCTACACTCATTTTGATCATAACACCGAGGAGTGCACGGAGCGGCGGGGTCGTTTCCCGGGACCTCTCAACCTGCCTTGGCAGAGGCTGATGTGATCATCAGTTGTAATTCACATCTTCACCATTGGTCGGGATTGCCACGCTGCACCCACCATCACACACACCCCGTCCCCAACCCACCCGCAGCGCATTCTGGATGATCTGCACGCCGATCTTCTGGTCGAAGTTGTCAAGCTTGACCTTCACGTCGTCCAGGGTCTTAGAGGCGTGCAGCAGCGCAGCGCCGCCGCCTGAGGCCGGGGAGCCGGAGAGGTTCGGAATAGTCCCATGTCCGGACCAAGACTGTATGTGTGTATGTGTACGTGTACATGTATGTGTGTATGTATGTGTGTATGTGTGTATGAATGTGTGTATGAATGTATGAATGTATGAATGTGTATGTGTATGAATGCATGTGCATGTGTGTATCTGGAGGGGGTGCTATACAGACAGATACGGGAGAGCTGATCATTCTTTTTTTTGATGATCAGCTCTCTCGAATATACTTTCCAAAACAAGCAACGTATGTGATGACGCCATCAGCCACCCATTGAGTTCGTTCGTACATATAGCCGTACCACGTCCTCTTCACGTTCCCCTCGTTCCGCGGCGCAACACCCAAGCCTTTGTCGGCACGAACCCGACCTCCGATCCCCCTCCAGCTCGCCCCCCTTTCCCCGCCGCAAGCTCACCCGGCACAATGCCCTCTTCCACTGCGGCCTTGGTGGCGTTCAACGCGTCCACAACGCGGTCCTTCTTCTCCCCGACCTCCACCTCCGAAGCACCGCCGATCTTCAGAACCGCAACACCGCCGGAAAGCTTGGCCAGGCGCTCTTGGAGCTTCTCCCTGTGCCGTACACAGGTGCAGCCGTACAACAAACAGGTAAGCCAACGAGAAGTGTTGGTAGTGCAGGTAATGGAGGGGAGGGTTGCTCACGAACAAGCGAGAATGCCACCCCCCTTCACGACTCATACCTGCACACGTCAGCTGGTCGTGCGTGCTGATCCAACAACCCAGATGGCCATTGATGTTTCCCGAAGAGCCCTCCTCCCTGGAGGGAGGGGGGATTTGTCCTCGCCATTACACTCTCCGCACATGTCCCCTCTCGGTCCCTCCGCCTCTCCCCGCCTTCACTTTGCCCCCTCTCCCCCTTGTCTCCGCCCTTCCCCCTCAGTTCTCCCGCCCCGAGTCGCACCGGTCGTAGTCGCTGGTGGTGGTCTCCATGGCGCTTCGGATCATCTCACACCTCGACGCAATGTCCGCCTTCGACCCCGCCCCGTGAAGGATGATGGTGTCGTCCTTCGTGACCGTGATACGCTTGGCCTGAGAAGGGAGAAGAAGGGGGTACGGGGGGGGTAAGGGGGGGGAAAGGAACGAACAGACTCGTTTAAAGGGGCAGATGGGAGTATTAAAGGGAAAGACGTGTATTCGCGAGTTAGTTGGCAGTTAGAAGAGTGAGAAGAGACAAACAAGACTCAGTACTCGCTGCTGCTACTGCCGGGCAGCAGAGAGCTGGCAGATAGTCCCGGACCCCTTATGTAATCGCCACTGCCCCCACCCCTGGAGTCGCGTCTCTCCCCCCTTTCCGCCAAACCCTTCAAAACTCCGCCCCTTCGGAACGCCGCTTTCAAAACCTAATCTCTCCTTCCTCCGAAACCCAACCCACTGGTTTCCCCCCTTCTCTCTCCCCCCCACCTGCCCAAGGGATCGCACGTCCACGTTCTCGACCTTGTGCCCCAACTCCTCGCTGATGACCTGTACGGAAACCAATCCAGGGAAGGATTGGTAAGACGAAAGGAGAGGAGAGCGGCCGAACGGGGCCCCCGGGGGAAACAGAGGGGCGCAGGGACCTGTCACCGAATGAAGAAGACGATCAGTGACCCAAGCTGCCGTGACTGTGTTGATGCGAACCACGTACTTCGTACCCTAAGTACGAAACAGTACATCCTGGCGCACCCAGTTCCGTTATTTCAACGACCTGCCCGCACCTCCCCGCTCACATCCCCTACCTCCCCCAAAGTTGGGGGAAGAGGCCCCCGCCCCCCCGCCCCCCCGGGTGCTCCCACCTCGCCGCCGGTGAGGATAGCTATGTCCTGCAGGTTGGCCTTCCGGTTGTCTCCGAAACCAGGGGCCTTCACCGCGCAGACCTGCGGACAGAGCGGCGGACAGCGCACGTCGCGGAAAAAAAAACGATTGCGGACAGGGAGTGGAGAATGTGTATGGGTGTATGGGTGAGCGAAAGCTTACATGAAACCTTCCAACCCAAAACATACTTCTCTTATACACACTCTCTCACACACACATACACATAAGGCCTACCTCCTCGCAAACGACTTCGGAGCCTCTTCAAGATCGGAGCCTCTGTGTGTTCGCAAACCCACCCCCACCCCGCGCCGCTCCATCCGCCCCTCTCCTCATCTGCTTACCCCCCCCCTCCACCCTCGTCTCTGGGACATGCGGCATCCCCACCAACCCGACCGGACCCGAATCCGAATCCAGGTCCAGATCGAGATCTTGGTCCCTTAAAACATCCCACCTTGAGCCCTGCTCGCAGCTTGTTGACAATGAGGGTGGCGAGTGCCTCGCTCTCGACGTCCTCCGCAATGATCAGCAGAGGCCGCTGGACTTGAACCACCTTCTCCAGGACTGGCAGCAGGGACGCAAGGCTGCAGGGAGGGTGGGCGATGCGGAAGCGGTGATACAGCTTCGGACAACCAACTGAAGCCAACCGAAACTAGTACCACCCCTCCCCATAACCCTTTCCGAGGAGTCCAGGGGGCCAAACAAAACACACACACACACACGAAGAATGAAATAATTGAGGAGCGGGAGGGGAGGGAGGAAGTATGAAATATCCGAAATTAATGAACTCCAAATGTTCGCACATCCAAAAGCCTGCAGAAACACAACCCACCCCTCCATCCCCACCCCGGAAGAGACAACGCACACACATACACATACACACATACACGCACACACACTCACCCGCTGATCCTCTTTTCGCAAATGAGGACGAGCGGGTTCTCCAGCTCCACCTTCATGGTCTTCTGGTCGGTCACGAAGTACGGCGAGATGTAACCGCGGTCGAACTTCATGCCCTCAACCACCTGGCAGCAGGACGCAGCAGGGGACCCCGGGGAAGGGGCACGAGCGATGTCGAGGTGCATATGAGTATGTGCGGGTGGGTGAGGGAACCCTACCCCAACCAGTCCGGGCGGCATTAGGAGAGGCAGATTGCAAGCACGCACGCCGTATACGAATGGCGGGTCACATGCGTGTGTGTGTGTGTGTGTGGCGGTTGGGCGGTTGTGATCTCAAACCCCCTCCCCCTCATCCACTTAGCCCAGACCTCCCCCAGACACGACACGAACCGGGAACCCAATTCACACGCGTTTGTTGTCCGGGTTTGGCGTGTGGGTCCACACCCCTCTCTCTCCCCCTCTCCCACCCGCCAAACACACCACCGCCTTCGCCCGGCGGACCTCCTGGCCGCTCCGCTCCCCACCCCGCACCCTTCGGGCATTCCTCTTCCTCTGTTGTGCCACTGCTGCATTCACATATCCTTAATCAGCCACCTCGCGCCCCCAACGTCCTCCCCCTCTCCCACCCATCCTCCCTGGACCGCGGCCCCCCAAACCCACCTCGAGCTCATTATCCAGCGTCTTCCCGTCGTTGACTGTGATGACGCCCTCCTTCCCGACCTTCTCCATGGCCCGAGCGATCAAGTCGCCAATCTCTCGTTCGCCATTTGCAGAGATCGTGCCCACCTGACCCACGGGTCGTGGACAATACCACCTCAAGGAACCGCCTCTCAATAAGACGTACATATATATATATACATCCTTTGCTTTGAATGTAAATTGCAGAGAGAAGCATGTCGCCTTCTTGCGGTTTTAATTTGGCAAATTGCCTGTACACGATCATCATCTCGCCGTCGCCAATAGTTTGCCACCCCACGAAGCAGAGGGATATCTCTTCACGACCTTTCTAGGCCCGTGGAATTCATTTCGTATGTCTTGATAATCGTGATCATTAGGGTTTCCAAACCATGCCGTACCTGCGCGATCTCCTCGGTGGTGGAGATCATCTTGGCTCTGCTCTTCAGCACCGTAACCACATGGTCCACCGCCATGTTTATGCCCCGGCGCAGATCCATGGGGTTCATTCCAGCCGCCACCGACTTGCAGCCCTCAGCGAGGATGGCGCGGGTGAGGACAGTGGCGGTGGTGGTGCCTGAGTTCCGCCGGGGATGCAGGAGTTAGAAGGAAGGAGTGTACACGTGTGTGTTTTATTGTGATGGTCAAAAGATGTTCGGAGGGTTTGAGTACGGAGTTCCGATATGATTGGGGGTGTCCCTCCGGGATCGGGAGGGGGTATCTTTGAAGGTGTGAGACGAAGAGCCAACCTGACGGGAAGGAGGGAGGGCGAACATCCGAGACCTCGTGGTGGTGTTGACGAAAACAAGCACTAACCGTGAGGGCCGACAGACAGGGTGCTATTTCATTATTGATTATTCATTTATTTATTCAATGATAATTATAAGAACCAGGAGGGCGTTGAGGAAGCCCAGACGGATGTGTACGGCAAACCCAGGAGGCGGCCAGCCCACATTGCACCTGTCCCCGCCACCCGGACCTGACCTAAGCTCCCCCGTAAGAAGATATCATGCATTTGATGGATTGGTTGCAGCATTGGACTCACCATCTCCCGCCACATCGTTCGTGGCGGAGGCCACCTGCTTCACCAGCGAGGCGCCCATGTTCTCGAACTTGTCCTTCAGCTCAATCGCCTGATGGAGCACATAGCGATAGGCAACCCGGGACGAGGGGAAGAGAGCAGAGAGTGAATGCAACAACGCGTTGCTGTCCGTTGACAGAAGAAAACTGACATGAGGGGAGGACCCTGCATTACTGCTGTTGAGACGCACTACAGCAGCGGTACGACTATTAACCAGCCAGTGACATCGTAATCGGTGTGGCCGTCTGATGCTGGATGCTGGCGGCTGGTATGCGGGGTAACATGGGGCGCGGCCCTGGACATGCAGGGTCGTACGAATCCAAACCCAAACGGCCGTCATCAGACGTTTCATAACTGGTCCATGGCCTTCGTGGACACGTGCTCGGACCTCGTCCTTTCCGTACCCGTGACAGCTCTCCCTCCGCCCCGCCGCCGTTCCTCCGGCCCCCCTCCCCCCCACACACAGACATACCTCTGCGGTCAGTTTCACCACTCCCTTCGCTTACTGCCCTCCCCCCCACACACACACCTTGGCTACAGTAACACCGTCCTTCGTGATTTTGGGTCCCCCATAGCTTTGCTCGATCATGACATTGCGTCCCTGGAGGAAAAGGAAATCCCCAAAGGCCAGGAAACAAGTGAACGCCAAAACGCTTAGACAGCCGGGGTTCGAGAGAAGGTCGTGAGGAGGTCGTCATAAGGTCCCAAGTCATAAGCACCATCACAGCAGTGACGGAATATTTACAATACCATCAGGCTTTTGACCCCATGCACCAGACCGGCAGGTGTAAGCGCAGTCACGCAGCGAGGGTTCAACGGATTCGCAGCGTGCAGACTAGGAAATCCCGCCTTTCTAAGCATTTTTACCAGGCGATTCAGAGCGTAAATGCAACAAACGGTAACGAGACACGTTCATCCACGCATGGAGCATAGCCTCGTATGGAAAACTAGAACACAGGAGGCGACTTGTTAAACCCTAACCGGAAGCGTGTTCATGGGTTGGTGGGGATTGGAAACTACGATGGTTAAGTCAAGGAGGATAACGACGTGCGTAGGTCATCATATATAGACAGTCCTGTAGGATGTTTAAGAAAGAAACTGACACCCAGGCATGAGCGACGACACGCTGGGAAAGAGCTCTTGATGAGTGCTATCGGCGCCCATGACGAGATGATATGGGCACAGTCAGATTAAACACGCTTTGCGAATTTTGATTATCACCTTGGGCCCAAGAGTGACCTGGACGGCATCCGCAAGCTTGTTGACACCCGCGAGCACCTTATCGCGGCACTCGATGCCAAAGCGCACTTCCTTGACGGCATAGTACCGAACAAGCTTCAGAAACTGGTCCTGCAATGCACAGCGTATTCAATTTAAGAGGACAATGGATGACGCGTATTCAGCCGAAGAAAGTGCGTCCCAGATCCGCCGCTCGACTCGTCATCAGTCAGCGCCGACACCCGAAAATCATACATCGCCCTAACGGAATCAGCGCCTATGTGATTGAGAACAAGATCTTACATTTGATCGGCTATGCCGGGCCGAACCCAGAAGTGCCTTGCCCAGGGAGTGCATTATACCTAGCTCTCCTCGCAGCAGGGTAATTCTAGGCCTTCAGAGGCCGAAAACTCAATTATTATTAATACAATGTCATGCATAACTAGCGCGGCTATCCATATTAACGATGTCGGCCGCGAGAACCTCCTCGAAACGCGTGGTGTCGTACTTTACACAACCGAAACATCCATCCTTGGGTGATTCCAGCATGCATTACAACATATCTAGCTTGAAACTTATTAATCTTAGGCTGCACAAGCCGTAAGGAATCCTTTTGGGTATCAATGTATGTAGTTATAATATGCTACCAAAGTGCTTATCTTCAAAGCTTGTCGAATGAAAGTCAAATAGAGACTTTTAATAATAAATGTTATGTCATTGTAATCGGAGTAATGAACTGATTTATGGGTGCATGCGTGCATATGAACAAGACGTGTCGCGCCGCTTTCGAGTTACGGCATACCTCCAGCAAATCGATCTATGACACGGTTGACCTAGAAAATTACTATGACATAGAAACTTCCAAATCATGGTGGCATTTGCATGTCCGGGGCTTTCAAGGGCTCGGAAAGCTTTAGGCCGTCCTGGGGGACCAGGAGGGACAGGGAGGGACAAATCAAGATGGTTCGAATCTGTACTGCAAACGACATACATTTCGACATGCGGAAGCCGAAATGGCTCCAGTTGAGCTTTATGTGCGGATGATATGCTTTCATTTCTGCACCCGATCCTGATCCCGATGGGGCCCTGCCTGGCCCGTTCCCACACCTCAGTTTGTACAAGCCGTGTCTTCCTATACTGACCCGTGCAACGGCCCGTGCAGTGCGGGCTGCATTGCCTGTAATGCTCTCTCGGTGTCAGCGTTTTTGTGCGCGCTCATGCAGGATGTGTACTGCAACGCTTCCCTGCTACAGGCCAGAGTGGACTGGTAGTCAGGGCGGGCAAGCCAGTGTAGGCAGGGGCTTGCAGAGTGTAGAGATTCTTTGTATCTAGAACGCCATACATCTGATATAACCCTGATGATTCGTGGAGGCAGAAGGTGGAGACTGTAGTGCAAGACGTGCAGCCCCTAGCTAGTAAGGATTGGTATCTCCCCACAGGACATATAATAAACCTCAAAATTTTACAAAGACACATATAACTGCTGTTCCGTCCGCTATACTCCTGGAAAACCAACAGATGTTACAATTCAGCTTCGTTGTACTGCAGGATCGTACGCGAAAGGACGACACATACAGGCTGAACAGGGTGATTTTGTATCTCAAACAATGTCCCATTTATATGAGTACGTGAGATCTTGATTTCTTTGCAATTTGTCGACTTGTCGCTGCGCTAGCGCGTCGTCGCCGGGGCGCACTCCTTAACAGCAACCTTAACTATTTCAAGAAGCAACTCCTGGCCATCGGGGGTGCGTACAACGGAGTTTGTGCAAACTGTTCACAAGGCAGCGCCGATCTTCTCACGGCTTGCTTAGGTGTTGTTCGCAAGCATTCGTAATTGTATCAGGCATAGACATATACGTATTATGCATTAATTTTTCTGGAAGCCTTAGCCTTAGGCAAGCGCCTGTGCGACTCTTGTGCACCCGTATTCGTTCATTGTGCACAGTGCAGGCCGGAGCCAGCTAATGCTTAACCCTGGCGGTTTGGACCCTAGCGGGGCCAGGGGCTTTGCTCAATATGGACAGCAGGGGCAAACGGCGGGCTTTCCTCTTGTCGGTAAGTGGCTCAGGTGGTCACGCCATGATCCTTTACCGACCGAAGAGCTGATCTTGAGATAAATCATATTTTATGAAGGCGCCTTACAAGGAGGAATGCAAAGCGGGCTGCCAGGTGTCAGGTAATTGTGGCCTTGAGGGGAATTTTCACTCCGTTGGCAAGGACTGTCTGACCAGGCATCCTGCGTGTAGGGCTGGCATCGCTGGACTCCAAGCAGGTGGCGCAGGTCCACAGCAGTCAGCTCAGAATCGCTTTGCTGCGGCAAACACTCTGCAATCGAATTTGCAGCAACAGGCAAGCAGGTTGCGATTTGCACATGTCTTCATCGCTCTCGGACGTGTTTCTGCATGCATTGCGGTACTTTAATGGTTTGAAACTATTGCGTACGTGGCGCTATTGCTCACGTAAGGATAACAACCCCGTCCCTCTCCCTCTCCGTGATATATTGCACCGATTTCTGTCGTCTGTCATCTCCCCGGACGTTTCCTGCTTTCAAGCAGCTCGGTCAGTATGCTCAGGCACAAGGGAGACCCCTGACCAACGCGCAAATAGCCAATGGTGTACTTGCGGGTGCGGCTGGCGCGGGTGTCCGGGCCCAAGGGATAGGCGGCCTCGGGCAACTTGCAGCGATGCGACAGCCCGGTGTGGACCGAACAGCGGCCGCTAACCTTAGTCTTGCAGCGAATCTTAATGCGGCGGCGGCGGGAGCCGCTGGTGCTGGCTTGGCAGGACTACAGGGCTACGCAGCAGCGAATCTTAATGCGGCGGCGGCAGCACTTCAAAACAACCAGCGCCTCACCGGTTTGGGCTTGAACGCGCAGCTCACAGCAGCGGCGGCGGCTGGCCTCGGCGGTCTACAGGGCACCAATCTTCAAAGTAGGCTTCAGATGGCGAATGCGGGTGCCGCCGGTCTAGGCCTGCTTCAGCAGGGCCTCGCTGGCGCATTACCCAATTCGAATGCCAATACACACGAGCTACTTGCTATCCTTAATCGTCAGAAACAGCAGCAGCAACAACAACAGCAACAGCAGGTACCAGGGGGGCCGAGCGCCTTCGGTGCTGCAGCAGCACTGAATAATCTGGGACTTTCCGCAGCCGGGTTTGGCACGGGCGCGGGGGCTGTCGGTAACCTCGGGGCCACAGTTGCTGGACTTCAGGTGCCCACGCAGCAACCGCAGCAGGCGCAGCAGGTAGCCGCCGCAGCAGCAGCCGCGGCAGTGCAACAACAGCAGCAGGCGCAGCAACAGCATGGGCCCGGGGATCAGGACGGTGCGGCTTTCGATAACAACGATTTCCCATCGCTGCTTGCCAACGCGGCAGCTCGGCAAAACCGGGACGCAATGGCCTCCGGGACCACCAACGACCCCTTTGCCAAGCTTGGGATCCGCACAGCAGCGGCGGCGGTGGCGGCAGGCGCCGGTCATGGCGCTAACGCGGGCGGCGGCGGCGACTTCCAGATACAGAACGAGGACTTTCCGGCGCTTCCCGGGTCATCTCAGCGTGAAGGCTTGGGTCCCGGGGGAGGTGCCGGCACAGGTGGCATGGGGGCTGCTGCAGCGCAGCATCAGCAGGCGGGGACGCGCACCGGCCCCGGATCTACCTTTACTGTTGAGCACCTGCAGCAGATGGGCGGGCAGCCAGGGACTGCGGAGTACGAGGCATACCTCCGCCTTCAGCAACAGCAACACCAGCAGCAGCAACAGCAGCGCGGCTTGTCACAGGGGCTAGTGGGACAGGGGCCTGGCGGCTTAGCGGGCAAAGGTGCTCCGGGGACCGAAGTAGGGGGGCCTCAGTCGCAGCCCAGCTCAGCATCGGCCGCCGCGGCAGCGGCAGCAGCGAAGGCGGACCGGTTCGGGCTGATGGGGCTGTTACCGCTCATAAAGATGACGGACGCGGATCTGACGATGCTGGCTCTGGGGACAGACCTGACGGGTCTCGGACTGAACCTTAACGCGGCAGGTGCGTGGGGTGGCCTACCCACTGCCGATAACACGGAGGGACGTAGGGATTGGCCAGGGAACACGAAACCGGGCTGTTAATGTTCTTTGGTTTACCGGCTCCCCCAACGCGGCGGTGCTCGGCATGCTATGCTATCCTAACCGCTTTGGTGGCCACCTCACGCAGATTTATTACTTGTGTCTGGGCCATTGTATCTTCTTATGTCCTAAAAAGCCTTTGGCCTGCAGAGCTCTGTGGTCTTTTTCATTAAGATCTGTGGCTCGCGGCGGCGCAATCCCTCGGTCCGGACCATACAGGTGATCTGCATGCAACGTTGGTGTCGCCACTTGCCGATAACCCCATCAAAGCGGAGCCGGATTTTGAGCTGCCTTCATGTTATAAGTTCCTTCCGCAGCGGTTACAGGTAACGGCGCATGAGGGGTAATGGCGGACCTCTAATTAGCTACACAAGAGTGTGCGCAGCTCGGGAAGGAAAGAAACAGGACGGGAATATTCGTGTACACACACACATATATATATGTGTGTGTGTGTGTGTGTGTACATTTGCATTGTGCGCAGGATTTGTTAAACGCTGCCAGTACCCATTTCCTAATCCCGCGAAATGGTATCTCCAAAACATGATTCGTCGTATTATGATACTGTCCTCTACGATCTTTTGTTTCATACACTGCATGGCCTGCCAAACCAAGCTCGGGGTAACTGTGCACTGTGACCGCAGCCTGGGTATCTCTCCAAATTCAAGGAGGAGACCCTCTTCTATATGTTCTATTCGATGCCCGGCGACGAGGCGCAGCTGCTGGCGGCGGATGAGCTGTCTGTGCGGGGCTGGTGGTTCCACCGCCGCTATAAGCTATGGATGCTGCACGCGCCCAACACGGCCGTGCAAAAGAGCCCGCGAGGCGAGCGGGGATCATATCTGATCTTCGACATCAACCAGTGGGAGATTGTGCAGAAGTCGGATCTGGAGATCTTGTACGAGGACATCGAGGTCGCACCGCGGCTGCAACGGACGGCCAAGCTGCAGCAGCAGCCGGGGCAGGCGGCCGCAGCGGCGGCCGTTCAGGGCAGGCAGCACTGACAGCCCCGTGCCGAAAAACACCACAGGCCCAGTGGCGGACTGCTGTATCCGCACACCACCTCTCTGCGCCTCGCCATTACTCGTCGGAGGCAATATACTCCTCGTCTTGCATCTTATCGCGCTCGTGGCTGGGCAGCTGCCAAGTGCTGCAGACGCAGTCATCTGCAGTTGCCCTGATAGCTTATCGGAAGCGGACAGCCTGGGGGCTGGAGGAGCACGGAAATAGGGTGCTACTAACATCGCGTGCGGGGTATTGAGGCCAAGCCAGGCCAAGTGGCATTAACGCAACGCAGAGCGCATGTCGCCATGCTGGGGACGCGGCAGCTTTGCATTGCGACCCACCACAACCGCCACAGCTCGCGACTGCGTGATGCGTACAACCCTGGCTTGGGAGATGTATGGCCTGCGTGGGCGCGTGGATGAATCATCCGCCGAGAAACAACCACGGGTTATTGCCAGGGACGTGCGTGCGCATGCAGATCGCGTCGACTTCATGAGGTGAGGGTTACAGCGAACGTCTGGTCGAGTGCTGCAGCTGCTGCAGGATGCGAAACTACTGGAGGACTGGAGGACAGGAAAGGTTTTTGGGGATTGCGGCGCCGCGGTGTGCGTCGGTCATGTTATGGCATCTGCACGCACTGCTCTGTGGCGGCATGTAACACGCTTTCCACACCCACCCACCCACACGAGTGGGCGCACGTTTATTTCAGCTTGAAGGACGTAGAAACAGATGGGCCAGGTTGCGGTTGGTGTAGAGATGTTTACTGCTTTGCCCGTGGTGCCAATCCACCACCACACCCCGAAGCACGCAAGGGTAGGGGAGAGAAGCGGCGGAGGTATTGGCGCGCAACAGCAGCTTACGATTAGGGCCGTTGCATGTCGCCACCTTTCAGAAAAAGGTTTCGTTTCGTTTCGTGGACAGGTATTATTAAGTGGTACTGGTAATGTCTTGTGAAGATCGCGGGTGGGATGGCTGCACCACTACATTTACGCATGGCTCCAACCTCGTCACGAGGACATGGGCTTGCGTTTTTTATGGATGATGCTTGTACTTAGCATATGGGCAGATAATGACATATTAATTGACGGTCAGGAATCACTTACGGCGTACAGGGTACGGAGGCTATACGGTGTAGCTGTACGGGCTCTTGGGAGTTACGGGGTGCGGTGGACCCACATGGTTACCGCCGCCACATCACCTCTCGTGCATGCTGAGCCAGGGTCTCGGTCGGTTCGTCTGTCCGTCCATCAGGTTTTGTGCCCTTCAGAGCTTTAGGCAGCTGTTCAGTTCTTCCCATTACGACCGGTACCTGATGGGGAGCGGGCTCGTTTGACGCCATCATGCAACTCAGCAACTACGGGCTGCGAGGACACTCATGCAGCTGCAAACCTGCAATGGCAACCGAGGCGTGCGTCGTATTCGACAAATGCTGAAGACGCCGTTTACCGTCAATCGTCTACGGTCCATGGCCCTGTGTGAAGTAACGGCATCACGACTAGCGGAGGCTCCTGAGCGTGTGTGTGTGTGTGTGTGTGTGTGCATCTCTTCACCTGTACGCATGCATGTGGGGGGAGGCGCGGGTCAGCCTGCCACGGCCCGAGTTCCTTGGAGTTATGTGGGCCCATATAGCTATATCCAATATGGGACCCTTGTTTTGGGCCATTGTAGGCATCAACAGCAGGATCTGGAACCTGGGGTCGGGTGCAGGAGTCGTGTAGCAGAGACGCACAGCTCCGCCCGAGCTGTCTGTCTACCATCTGCTGCCACCCTGCAGCGGCGGATTGCCTGGTCCGGGTGATAAAATGACCAGCAGCATCGAATGGAGATGGCCTGCGGGCGCCCACGCCACCACAGCTGCCCCCTTTGGCGCTGGCTGCCGAAGAGACAGAGTAGACGTCCCTCCACGCCACCATTCCTCCCCCGCTTCGGTCACAATTGGTGTGGCTGCCACTCTTGAGCTGGCCGTTTTCGTGATATGGTAGTAGATCTCGCAGCTTTGCCCAGGCTGGGAAGACGAGTCCGGGGTGTTGCTAGGAGTTTGGGTGATAGAGCTGGTTGATGGTAGGATGCTAAGGGACACCTCAGAAGGCGTATGGTCAGGAAGTGGGCACCGTAGCGGTGATAGGGTTTGCACACATTCACTGGATATTGTGGGGAGTCTTTCTCTCGTCAGTTGGCAACCAGTGAAGACGGCGCTGGTAGAGCCGGAAGCGGGACGCACAATGCACGGTACTGGCACAGGTGTCTCCAACGAAATGATGCTGGGCGATCGCACCGGTCAGGCGTGATGTCGGGAACGGATGGTGCTGGTGGTGTTGGCGACGGGCGGTGTTGCGCGCACGACGGGCTGGTGGGGAAAACCATCATCATGCGACTCCTCATGTGATGTGTGTCTACTACTGTTGACATGACGGTGTGGTGGTATATGCTCGCCACGTAGTTCCAGTACTCAAACATGCAGTTATCCTTCCGTACGGTAGGCCGGTACTAGTAGACGGGGTCACCATCGAGGTCCAGGCAGGGACGGCGGGAAGCAAGAGGGAGGAACAATTTTCCAAAGCTGCGGATGTGGTCGTCTCCCCTTACTTATGCAATAGCACGCCTCAGTCTCTCGCTTTATGGAAAGGAAGGAATTGGCTGGCTTGGCTTACACAAGACGTCTCCCTTCCCATGATGCGGGGCGGGCAAGGTAACGCCTCGCAGCTCTCAAAGGATATAGCTCTACTCTACTCTTAAGTGAGGGCCAATACTGTTTGGGCGTAGCGAGGTCAGGCGCGCCATGGAGCTGTGCGATCAAGGGGTCATTTTGGCGATATGCCTGCGCTGTAATACAGTGCCTCTCTCTGTTTGGCCCGTGAGTAGTAATAACCAGGAAGTCATTCGTTTAGACGGCGTCATATTTGCATAGCATATTTGCTTTGGGTGTGCACTACAGAGAAGAGTAGGTCGGGGAACAATGAGGTCCTTAAGATTTGCATTTATCGATCTTCTGTTTCTGTCAAAGATATCTTCATTAATCTGGTGCAGAAGAAGAGGAACCTTAAAACTCCGCACGCCTGTCGGGCGATATTACCCGCAAACCGTAGAGAGACGCAAAGGCGAAAGCAAAGCAGGACAGCACACCTCGCCGTCTCCGGTAGTGCCAGCGCCGATAAATATGCAGATAAATAAGTCCATATGTGCATCGGTCAACATGAACCGCTCCTCCGTAACCCGCCGCGCGCTCCCCGTTCCCCGTCACAAACGCACCGCCGAGTCCCCACCCACTTAAGTGGCCTGAACACACGCGTCTGCGCAAAACGACATGACACAACGCGCAGCCTGGGCCGACATCTGCTCCATTTGCACGGCCGCCTCACGCTGCGATGTGTGGGAGCGGAACAGTGTCCGAGCACTCGTACGGAGATCCCGTTGGCCCGCAACAGGAAGCTCATGACTGTGGACGCACGCGAGACACAACTTCCCCCTGTCGGGCACCGCGGAGGACGACGCGGCCGCCCATAGACCTCATCCCCCTGGCTCCACGAGTTCGGTCGAAACACATTTTGCAAAGCTGCTCTGGTATCAGGTGGTGGCGGCAGTGATAACACGCCGGTGTTCACCCTGCATAGTCCCCGCCTTCCCTTCCTCAGGAAGCACCCTATGCATGGCAAAACTCCCTCCTGCGCCTGCTCCTGCTGTTGCTCCTGGTGCTGCTACGCGGCCGCCGCGCGCCACCCTTTTGCAAAATCGGCCGGAGCATCCTAATAACATCGTCACGCCGGCCCACCGCCCACGGCTCCTCCCTCCCTTCCTTTCCCTTCCCGACAACCTGTACCTCACCAAACACACACCCGTCTCACCTCTCACCCGGTGCTTAATCCGCCCCCGAACTCTGAAGAAGCAAATTCAACCCCTGCCCGCACACACCTCCCCCTTCCCGGTTCAAAACTCCCGCCTCACGCTGCCACTCGGCCGTCCCGCACGAATGCCTGCTCCGCCAGGTCAATGGCCCGACCCAGAGCCGCCGCTTTGTTCACCGTCTCCTCGTATTCCGCCTCTGGCCGACTGTCCGCCACTATACCCGCACCCGCCTGCGCGCAGCACCAAAAGAGGGGATGGGTGGAGGGGGTAGATGTGAGAAGAACACCCACCGGCCAAACGGACATGCAGAGGGGGTAAGAGGTTATATTGAAGGGCTGGTGGGCTGATGTTGTTTCGGTCCCGAAAGGCGGCCACAACCCCATCGGGTACGTCGGGCGGCCGCGTGTCTCGGCGCATCACCCGGGCCATTGGCGGGATGACAGTGCGGAGTGAGGAGATAAGGAAGCGAACAGCAAAAGAAATCAGCAAGCCACTGAAGCAAACACGCAGGCAGGCAATCAGGCTGGTAGGCAGATGACGAAACCTGCAGCTATAACGCAACACAGAGAAGGAGGGGCCCCTCGCCTGAATATGAACGCTCCACTCCCGACGCGGGGGCCAGCCCGGGGCAGCGGGCGAGTCGTACTTGTACAACGCATCGGCAGCCGAGTCCGGAATAATCATCGTACGGAGGCCCAGCGCCATATCCATAGCGCCTGACGCGTGAATGAGGCGGGGAGTAGGGGTGGGTGGAGGTTATTTTGCGCGGAGAAAGCTAAGAAGAAGTAAGCTAACAACAACAGCACAAGAAGTTCATGAGAGAATGGAGAGTGACGCCGAATGCCGAGCGTGCCTTTCCGGACAGGGCCCGGGTTGGGACCCCCATGGGTCTTCTTCGCAAAGATGCAAGTACGAGATACGTGTACGGTAGTTGCTAATACTATATTGCGAGGCGCTGGGTCATGAACATGATCTTAACGGTTTTTCAACGGCTTCAGAAAAACAGCTTCTAGCCAGGGGGGAGTAAAACAAGGATCATCGGTTCGTGCGGGGACACAGAAGGATGACTGGTACCCACCAGTGAAAGACACGTGGCCGATACCCCCGCCATAAGGCCCTCGCTTGTTGACCTCGAGCTCGTCAATGATCTGCATGGCACGGACCTGTTGGCCGGCGCCGTGCCGCGAGTGGGTTGGCAGGGAAAGGAGGGCAGGGGCCAGGGGGTTAGCTCGGGGGTGGCGGGAAGCCATTCGAAAGAAGCTGCTTGAGAGTGAAACAGCTTTCCCCCCTCTTCCTCCCCACATACACACCTCCCCAACCTTTCTGTTTGCTGAGATGGCTCTGAGCTGTCACGACAAAATAATACCGGTGTGGCAGACAGACAGACAGACAGACAGATACACACGACGCGACACGACGCAAGCTACAAAAAAGCGAGACAGCTATGTCAAAACCAGAGAGAGAACACACAGAGACCCCCCCCCGCTCTCCCCCTCTCTAAATATACACACACGCAGACATGCACACCTACCGGGGCCCTCCCTTCCCGGGTCTGAGTTCCTTCACGCACGGACCCCTGCCCACCTTGGGCGCACCGCTGACGGTGCCCGCAGGCAGCGCCGCCCGGAGAGCGTCCCACGAGTCCAGCTGCGGCAGCAAATCCCCCGTGACGGTTGAGCTGATGTGCATCACGTGGCTGTAGCGCTCCACTTCCATCAGCTTTCGTACGACAACACTGCCGGACACGGAGACCTGAGCATTTATCCAGCGGAAGAGCGAACGATGTAATCCCGCATGGGGGAGCTCACCCGCACACGTCCGTTGCCGCCAGAGACAATAAAACACACGCACACATATACCTTATTGTGTACGGCATACCAGATTCGTTGTGTTCTACCAGGCATTTACCCCACCCCACTCACCTTTCCGACATCGTTGCGGCCAAGGTCCACCAGCATAACGTGTTCTGCAATTTCCTTCTGATCCGCCAAAAGGTCGGCCTGTACGACACGCAGTTAATTCAGTTTTAGTTTACTATTATTGTTGTTGTTGTAATAAGCTAGGGTTGCCTAATTTGGTTCCGTGAAGATGGCTACTTGTTGAGGGGGCGGCGGTCATCAGCGAGTGGACGAATCAGCGTATCAAACAAACCTTTCCAGTGGTGGCCTTCTTCCTCGGCCCCCACACCACCAGCCCCGCGCTCGTGCTAGTCCGGGTAACGCTACACCCCCCGACCCCCACATGACACATGCACTTATGTGTTCGCTGAGAACAGCGCACCTCCAGCGCCTTGTCCGTCTCCATGTCCTTGCCCCTGGGCCTCGTCCCGGCCAGTGGGCGGTTGACGACCACTCGGCTGTTGTCCACTCGGCATAAAATCTCCGGCGAGCTGCTGACGATGTGACAGCCGCGAGCCTAAACAGGAAACATAACGGAAAACAGAGACGGGATGCCGGAACCCAACTAACTAACGACTGATCAACCCTTTGAAACATTTCTAAGTCAACAGCAGGAACAGGGACGGCAGCAGCAGCAAATAAGAAAGAGAATAATTGAGATAACAGCCGTTATCGGCAGTAGCAACAATAAGCAACCGCTTAATTCCCAACCGACAAACCAACAAACGAACAAATCAACCGACCAACACCGAGCAAACCGACGAACCTGCATGTAGACCATGTACGGCGAGGGGTTAACGACCCGCAACGCCCGGTAGATCTCAAACGGTGTCGCAAAGGTCCGCCGTTCGAACCGCTGCGAGAGCACTAGCTGGAATATGTCCCCCGCCTGGATGTGCTCCTTGGTAGCCGCCACCGCGTCCATGAACTCCTGCGGCGACCCAAGTAAAGACGGGACGGGAAGGCGGGGGGGGGGGAAACGAACGAAGAAACGCTGGTGGTGGACAGGGGGTTAGGTTCAGGGGGCTGGCTGCCACAGGCGCACCTTTGTCAACATTTTGGACGAGTTAGGAAGCCGGTGCCTCCTGACCCCTCCGGTCCCTCACCCCCCTCCCTCTCACCCACCCCCCTCCATTCCTCCGCGCGCACCTGTCTGGTCATGTTGGAGTTCGAAGGCAGCGCCGGACGTTTGTTCAAGTCGAGAGAGATGTCGCCCGGGGTGAGGGAGGCGGCGGGCGGTGCGGAGGACAGACGGGCGGACAGACGGCTCAGACGTGAGCAGCCCGCATCGTAAGCGGCACGCAGGGCCTCCGGGTTTGCCGCGTCCTGCGTGGCGGGGTCCGAGCGGGGGAGCCGGGAGGAGCAGGGTGAGCAGATGCGGACGTGTGTGCGTTGCACGGGAAACCACAACCTTAACCGTACATGCTCGAGTTGATGCCATCATCCAAAGGGGGAAATGGGAGGGGCGTCTGCGTGTGTGTTTTTAAACTAGAGCCGCACGTTTGGAAGGAAAAGCACTACCGCACTGCCACACTATAACACACACCCGTACACAGGGGGTGGGGCGGGGGGCGGGGATAGCATGAGAGTTTGTGAGATGCATTGGTGCCCCGCCCGCCCACCTGCTCCGAGACCGGCACCCAGGAGATAGGGTACAGGATCTTCGTGGCCTGATCAAACACCACCACGTCGTAGTACAACGCCAGGTGCATATCCGGGAGTTGACGGTCGTCTGCGAGGGGAAGGAATGTTCGTACGCCACCGCGGGAGGGAGAGGAAGATGGGTAGGAAGCCCGGGGGAACAATGGGGTGAAATATCCCCCAGCAGGCGCGGACAGGGGAGGGATGCGCTTTTTGTATGCAATCGCACCCGTGATACACAACGCTACATTTCACATGGCCCCGTGATAAGGCCTCTGTGACAAGAAGCCTTCTCTCCGCAGCCCACACCCCAGTAGGCACGCACCCGCTGGTGCCGACTCGAACGGCAGCTTGGTGCCGTACACGTAGCGTACGGTGTCGTACCCCGCGTACCCCACCCAGCCGCCAGTGAATACGTCCGGGATACCATCCACGCGAGCTGGGCGCCAGTTGCGACTCAGGCTCTCTGGAAGCTGCACATGCATCCATCCGTACGTTTGCATAAGATTGAAGGCAGGCAGGCAGGCACGTACGACATAACGTGGAAGAAGTATACAAGGCGGTGCGCGCGGGGCATTCAACACCGGCGTTAGGGTTAGGTGGCCCCACAGCCAACAACAGCAGGCAATAGATCACAGACAGATCGCCTTCCGGGCCCCCGTCGTAGCCACTTGGTGATCTTCCGCCCTTCGGCGACAACGGCCCCCGGACATGGCTTCGAAATCGCTCATGGGCTATCCCCCTCCCCGCCTCGGCCTGTCAAACTTACGCGGCCGCTTCTCTCCACCTCTTCCCCTTTATCCCCCTCCCCTTCTTCCCCCACCTCACCTGCATGGGGTCCGCCATTGTCGACACCGTCCTGGTTCCCGCCCCGTGATCCAGCATCGTCACGCGGTTCTGCGTTGCCAGGACCTCCATTGCCGGACAGGAACCGAGGAACGAGTACCGGCCTTGCTGGTCGCCGTTTACAACGCTCTCTAGCAAAAAGGAAGGCAGCTCGTCGTCCAACTCCGAAACCAGACACCTGCGGGTTTGGAGGATGAAGTGAGGACGACACGAATGTGCATGGATGCGGGGACGGGGCGGAGCCTCTGGGGGTTGGAGAGCTGCTTCACCGTCCTCATTCTCATCCTCCTCTACATCCTAATCTTCGCGCCTACCGGTATGCGGACACGGGGGTCAGGTGGTCTGAAAAGATCCGCTTGCTTAGGGGCACCAAGTTCGCGCCGTTATTAACCGCCTCCAGGAACTTTTCAAAACCAGCATCGTGGGTGCTGCCGTTGCGGCTGGTGCTGGTGCTGGCACTACTGTCTGCGGGAGCGGATGCGGCGTAGGGGGAACCTGCGGAACCTGCGCATCACCGTAAGTGCATCCAGTGGGGCAAGATATTCTATATAGAATTTTCTTTCCCTCATTAAGGAAAGTATATACCACGCACGTTGCACAAAACGGGAGAAGTGCACGTGCAGGTGATGCAGTGGTCCAAGACAGGTAACTGAACAACCCGCGAACAGCAGATCACCAATTCAAATCTCAGCGAGTCTATTATCAGGAAAAGATAATCTCACCAGGATGGTTGCGAGTTGCGGCGCTCGCGCCAAATGTCGCGGTCGCTTTTACAGGAAGGAAAGCTCGCCCCAATGCTGCCCGGTATACCTATATTTTAAGCAGTAATATCATCAATAGATTCTCAGTTTGCATTAACTTGTGCTTCTTCTGTATGCAAGCTTTGCATGCGCGGCGGCTCTTGAAAAGGTGATAACTAACCCGACTAGGTGTCATCAACCTCCTCTGGGCTTTAGAAGTCTGGGCATCGCACGCATTTACGTGCGGCCTTTGGCCTAGACTAGACATGGTTGAAGTCGGGCGACGGACAGGTGTTGAACCTTGTGTTAAAACAAACGCAGCTAATGACTCTGCATCAGTTTATGTTATCTTTTATATATCGACGCGGTTTAGCGAACAAATCCGGAATCGGAAGCGGTGTTTGGGTAACCAATATTTTATATGAAGAGGGGTAGCAATCAAGACAGTTGTAAGGGGTGGGATCCTTTGCAAAAGCATAGACTGCTACGTTCAACATTCAAGTAAGTGTATTGTTTGGTGCCTTGAAATTTCGGAAAGCAACCATTCACGCAAAATGCACTTCATGTCCAGTGTTATGCCGCAACAATGGACTGTCTTGGTTGTCAACTGTCTTGATTGCTACCCTTTTAAAGATATCGGTGGGCGCAGGCCCTTTACCATGCAGACCTGTTAGAACGGGTTGAATTCATCGTTTTGATTCTTATTACAACTAGATAACACGACTTCCTCGTGGGATCCTGAGCTGATGTCCCCAGGTTGGCCCACATTGTTTGTGCTTGCGCCAGGGTTCCGGGCTTTTATCCCTGGGCCGTTCGCCCAGGGCACGTTTTCATTCCCCAAACCCTGGCCGAGGCCACGGGGGCGTGTTGTGCCATGTGTGTTGCGCTGCGGCACCATCGGCACCATTGCGTCCGTGTGTGGCCTCGTGCGGTGTTGGTGTGGTTGATCCGGTTTCGGTGTTCGCTGCTATTCTGTAATGGAGTACACAACCCGAGAGATCCTGTGGATCCCGTGGAAACCTAATGCACTGTTATAGTGGTAGCGAGTTTACCAAGTCGTTCGCTGCCACGCTCCCGGCACTAACCTCCCGGAAGTTCCGGGATAGATACAGATGACCTCAGATAGCGATAGGTGACGTGTGCACACGGGCAGGCAGTTTCCACGTTCAAGTCCAAGAACCCGGTTCAATTGCAAGATGACTGTTAGTGCTGCCCCAAGGCCTCCCATGCCGACGGCGAGAACAGGGAGGGTGTTGAGCCGTGTGTGGGCTCTGAGCCGCCCGCTGGCGGCGCGGGCAGCAGCGCTGAGCCCATGAGCATGTCGCAGTAGTCTGCTGCTGTCTCTGTGCATGCCGGAAAAAATGTGCCGCCGGGTTTCCTGCGAGCCACCCTTTCACCCCGTCCGCGCGTACTCCCAGCGACCATCGTACACTCCAGCACGTCCCGCCTTAACCCGTCTTCTTCACAGGTGGTTGTGATCGAAACCAAATTAATTTTAATAACAGATACTTCTTCAATAACAAGTAACTGCAGCGCATGAGCAGGAGGCCTTAAAGGACTGAAAAGGCCTTAAAGGACTGAAACATGGCAAGCCAAGTTGGCAGCCAGGCTTGCCACATAAAAATGAAGTACGTAAAATCCAAATCAATCGTAACAAGCAAGGTAATATCCAACGGCTAACAATTTGTGATAATATACTCCGGCTAAAATGTGAAGCGAGCACAACGCATGGCAACACGTGAAAGAAGTACGAAGTGCAAGTAAGTACAGCTTTCTCGCTCTTAGTATTGTGGTTGGCCTCTTTCTCCTCCAGCTATATCGAAACTCGTCCAACTACGTCAATAGGGCCCATGCAGGGTACGCGCCAAACCTCTCTTCAACCTCTGCCTACTGGAAGCCTTTTCCTGGATTGTAGTGACGAAAAAGTCAGTACGCGGCCGAACCCTGGCCTAGTTGTTTCTAGATAGCACAAAAATGTTCGCTCTCCAGGCCGCCACTCGCAACGTCGCCTGCAACGCAAGCCAACCGCGTCACAAAGGCGCTAAGCATCATGCACGTTCGCGGCCGATCAAGGTAATGGCGGATAGCGTTGCACTCCACGCACAGTAGTGCTTGCGCACTGAGACGAACAGCGAAGCAGCTGACGAGAGTCCCAGCTCAGCAATTGATCTTCTGCATATATTTGTGAATATTGCGTATTTTGGGGCTGCGGTGAATTGCCACCACGGGAGAATGTCAGCCGCTTGTGCAAATTTGGCACCTCTCATAAGTGGATAGGTTCAACACGGTAATCTTCAACCAACTCCTTTATTTCTGGAAATTATATGCAGTATTCGCCTGCCGACAGGCGTCACGGGCCGGCAAAGTATGAGCCTCTACCATCGCCGCCTCCTCAGTTTACCGTGGTCAGCAAAGGCGATGCCAAGAGCCAGTAAGCGGCTTGGAAACGTGCAGGTATGGAGGCGAGGATGGATTGGATCTAGGTGGGACCTAGAGGCTCCCTGGCTATTCCGCCGGCATAGGCTCTGGGCCAGTACGACGTTGCAAGCAACCTTGACCAGGTGATAGGGCACTTCCGGTAGCTTCACATAAGCACTTCCAGCCTGAAGCCCATGCCTAGCCCTTAACGTCTATACCCCTGGCTTGTACCCTCCCTTGATACCCTCTTGCTGAGCTCAGCTGGTCCTCAGAAGGATGGAAGCACTCTCTGAACGGCCATGGTGGCCAACATGTCCTGTAAGACAGGTACAGCTGGCAGTGCAGATGGGAGCAGCTTCCCGCGTATCCTCCTGGTTGTGGACGAGTGATTTATGACTTCGTTCAGCTCTGTGGCTCTTCAAGGAAGTTGAGCACCATGGGGACAGCACAGGGTGATGGTGCATGGGTCTAATGTGCAGAATGTAAGGGGCCTTTGCAGCGACTTGGTCTCATCTGTTACCGATGTGGCTGTCTTTCTGATGTGCCTCTCATTGGATCTTGGGGGACCTGCTTTGGGCTCTGACCTCTTAAGTTCACTGAACGCTTTCTAGGAAAAAACTTGCGTGATAAGGCAAGGCTGTCAACGTAGAGGCTGCACAGTTTGTGTAGCGACTGGCTAACAGGCTGCCGCTGTCAGACTATAAGGGAGGGGTTGCATCATGGAGGCGTTGCACGTGAGTACAGAGACAGAAATGGCACCGCCTTCGACAGCACATGGTTTTTGTGGATTCAGGTTCTCATGAGTTGTCGGAATAATTTTCGTGGATGCCCCTGATGTCTGGTTGGGTGCGTCTCACAGTGGCGTCCCTGAGTGTGTTCTGTGCTAAATCGTGATTTTGATTTTTTTCGTGATCCTTGTCGGATGAAATCATTTAGATAATGTGGCAGCAGGCCCTTATCCACGGACCATACGTCATGTATGTACGTCATGTAACATCAAATTTGCCAAAGTGACATTGAGTTAAGAATCATCCCACCCCGAGCCATTATAGATGCTTATATTATAGATACTTCACCACCCTCACATAACTTGGAAGGTACATTTTAATGATACTGATACACACAGTATTCTATATTTTTCTATTCTGGAGGAACATTGCAAGCCTTGATGACGCCATGCATTTAAACCTATCTTCGTTATTTGCTGTAAAATTCTGCACAATGGATGATTCAAAGACCACGTTTTGACATCTTGACGTGGTGCATGGAAAAGTAACAATGTGGTGTAGGCCCCCTTCAGGGCGTGTTGTTGTTGTTGCTGGGAGTGGTAGGAACAGGGGGCGCTTTTTCTCTGCTTATTGTTTTCGTCAATAGATATAGGCTACAGCTTCCTCCAGGAGGAGTCAATTGGACTCGTGTGTCAATCCACCCTGATGGCCCCATCCCCTCCATGGTGCTCCGATGCCCCGGGTACAGATGGCAAAGCGGTGAGTGCGGATGAGGTGCGCGTGACGTGCATCCTGGCCAAGTACTGCGATGCCGGCTCCCTGGCGGATGCTCTGGTGTCTCGGGAGTTCCCACGCCGCGTTCACAACTGGGTAGCAGGCATGCAGCTAGGCCCGGTGCCCTTCAAATACCATCTGAAGGTGCGGCGTTGAATGAATGTACATATGCATATGTGTGTATATGTGTACAGGTATACGTGGGGTGTTAGGGGTGATACACTGTGGGCGACTCGCCCTGCAAAGACAAGCACCGGGGGTCCTGACCGGACCGAGCCACAGCTCAGGGGAGGGGCACGTGGCTTTGTCTGTCTGTCCTGCCACGTGCTTCTTCCCCTCTCACTCGGACCAGCAAGAGCAAAGAAAAACTCAAAGGCTCTAGCCTGGCCACTAATAGAGCACAGCGAGACACCAAACCCTAAACCCCCACAAAAAGGCCACTTCAATTGCCTCCACCGCCATCCATCGCCTTCCATGGCACGGCCGCGCCTTTCCCTGCCAAACCTGCTTGCCCTTCTCCCCTCCTGTCTTCCCTCCTTCAGGGCGTGTCCATGACGCTGCTGGATGTGGCTCTGGCTCTACGGCACCTGCACTCCTTTAATTTGCTGCATAGAGGTGAGCCAATGGGGACGAAGAAGTCAGGTTAATGGCCAGGTACATTAATATCTTGATATTTTTTATACATAAAATATATAAATACATACTAAATAAATTTTCACACAGTTTATTGTGTAACATTTGAATGCATTAACTAATGCTCTAGTATTGCGAGAAATTAGACTGCATCGATAGCTCTGGACTGGTGACTTATTGCTCCAGTCAGCAAGGGTCAACATGGGAAAGACCCGCCACCACTCGATTTTGCGCCTTCCGTTGGGTCCACAATAACTTCCATCAACGGGTCTCAGGTTCTGTTTCTTGTCGTCTTGCCAAAACCTCAAACTTCTACCCAAGTACGCAGACGTTTAGCCCGCCAACCTGCTGCTCAAATCCAACCCTCGGGACCCACGGGGCTTCACCGCTAGGCTGGCAGATTTTGGTTTCGTCCTGCGGCTGACGGAGGTGAGCCTCCTCGGTCAGCCGCTGGGTGGGTGGCTGGGAAGGTGGGATTGTCTGCTCTGGCCTCACTAAAAACCTATTGCACATCTGAGTGGATGGGACTTGGGGAGGAGCCTTATGGAACTGTGAATCAACCCTGTAGAAATGGAGCGACCGCATCCCCAATGCACTTGAGCGCAGCAGCGCAGGGTTGTTATTTCCGTAATATTAAAGGGGACCCGTAACCGCTTTCTAATAGAGGATTAGAGGCCGAAAAACCAAAACCCTGAAGTACCTGCGCTGTTTTAAAGGCATGGACACATGGTTCCAAGACACGGTGGGGGCTTAGTCTAGCACAGCACCGATAATAACTGGCGCAGGCCCCATGAGCGATGTCTTGAGACGGCTTGAGGGCGCTCCCCATACTCCTGTTTCGGTAGCCTGTTTCCGTATGCGTACCGTACACTCCTGCTTCCTCCCGTAAACTTTGCCGCGAGCGGGGCCCCCACCAAGGTCTGCAGCGATCCCAATTGCAAAGTGTGCTGTGTCTCCGCTTATTTCCCCGTCTTGTCTCTGGCCTGTATGTGCGGTTATCACCCTGATGAGGTTCGGACAAAACATCTCAACCTCCGCTCCCACAGACGGACGAGGCCAGACGCCACTACGCCAATGTCGATGAGCCGTGCAGGACGTGAGACGGGGCCGAGTCCCTCGGGGGAGGTATCTTTTTATTGGAAACTTTAAACGCTGTAGGCGCATTTATTTTTAATAAATGTTTTCTTGATATCTTAAGAGTAATTCCAACACGTTTCCTTGCTAGACATAATTTACTTTTTTATGGAAGATAGGAATGAAATGTAAGGCCTTGAAATCCACATACGAACAGTAGCTTGCTCTCGCAAAGAAGATCGAGCGCTAATTGCAAAGCTCCGCGTGGGGTCGGATAGAAGGTGCTCAGAGCTCGCAGTCAGCCTCTTTACTCCCGGCCTCCTGCCCTTCCGAATCCCCAGCCCTCGCGGGCTCCGTTGTGGGAATCTCCAACACGGTGGTGGTGGTGTCTCACTCTGCTCGGTCTGCTCTTTCGCCAACTCCCTCTCCCCGCCCCCTCCCCGCCTTGCCCTGGCCCTGTACGGCATATTGCAGAGTGACTCACATGGCCCCCGAGTGCTTGTTATGGAGTTAGCGGCATTACGGATAGCGCCGCTGCATCGTGTGGGGTCCGAATAGGCGAATGGCCTTCTTTGCACTTGTGATACGCTGCTGTAGGTCCCGGAAGCTTTCGTTGAGTCGTTGCATCTTACAAATCCAATACCAGGGAAGGCGGGGTCCCGCTCCATCTGAAACCGTTTTTTCGTCAACACGCCAAATTGTCCTGCCGAGCCTTTTTATTCACAGTATTATTAACAGTATTATCAGCATTGAGGCACGGTGAACAAACAGCAGAAAAAAACACTCTTGTAAAGGTGGTTTATACATGTCTGTGGCTTACCTTGCTGTGCTGCGCTGTGTTCGTTGGGGACAAGCTCGTGTGCGCATGCAATCAGCTTGTATGGCCTCTACCTATTTCAGGGATCTATCCGACTCGGGAATTTTCCCTCTGATTATATTTATGTATGTCCGCAGAACATAAAGTTTACACCGCGGCCGACATCTACAGCTTCGGCATGTGCGTATTTTGAGTGTTTCAGGGGGGTATTGTCTGTGTCGTTTATCAAAATTTCAGCATTGTATTGCATTCCTGATGTCCTGCGCCATTCCGTATTGTTTTGTCTCACTTTGTATTGTTTCGTCTCATGCAGCTTCCAGCAGCAGGCGGGCAGCTCTGTCCTGCGTGAATGCGGCAGCCACACAACACGCCCGCTGGCTGAGGACGGGCAGCTCTCCTAAGTGCTGTCCAAGAGGTGCAGTGTGGGCTAGTGATGCGTGGATGCGTAGTGACATTGCTGTGCGCTTGCACACTTAGACTTGGCATGTCCTCCGAACAGGCCCCCAACGACAGAAAGAGAATGCTTCCGCTTGTCGGTGGCTCCGTTGCCTAGGACTGGATGCGGAGTACGTGGGACGAATGTCGCCGGGCAAGGCGGAGCTGGCCCGGGTGGGTAGACGGGTGGCCCGGGTGGGCGGCTTTTGATACGTCATGTACGGGGGAGGACGGGGGATTTGGTTTGGGTGGGGCCAGGTGATCGTGTGATTTGAAAGGAGCCGAGGGTTGTGGGAGCGCAGGTTGTCGCACATTTAATTACTTGCTCTTTCGCTGACAGCCGACAATTCAGCACACGGGGTCGTAATGGCACACGGGGTTACTGTGGTCTTCCAAGCATGCTGGTCTCGGATGAGCTTGCGGACGACAGGAATGGAAAACCAGTCCTGGTTGTTATATCTCTGTCAAATCCGCGTAAAGCAAAGGCTCGATCGTAGGATGCCAGACAACTGGCCAACCTGGATATTAGCCATGAGATACCCCAGGATACTACAATTATCCCCCCTTCCAATGGGTGTGTCCTCACACCCACAGGGGCAATCGTGACTCAATGGCATTCTCATCCCTGATGGCCTGATGATTGTGGTTACATCTCCCACGCACACATCAGTGCAGCCATCCACGCATCCAGTCTGCTGGATGGGGGACTTGAGTCCGGGTTAGTCACAACCCGCTCGATACCAATTGTTGTATCTCTGTCATATCCGCCTAAAGCAAAGGCTCGATCGAAGGATGCCAGACAACTGGCCAACCTGGATATTAGCCACGAGATACCCCAGGAAACTACACTGGTCGCGGTTGCACATTTTTCGTTCTTGTCCTCATGGCGCCAATAATCGCAGTATATGCGTGCCATGTCTTTTTATACATCTTCAGTTTTAGGTTTCAATTCAACTACCTAATCGTTGTAAGTTCACTGCTAAAGCCGCGCATGAGGGCCGTATCTTCCTCACTCGGGATGACAGGATGGCAGGTGAGGTCGCTGATAGGTGGACGGCGGATATTGGAAGTACACGAAGGGGGGTTTGGTGGGCACACGCAAACCGGAGGTGGAGGAGGGCAGGTCTGCATTTTAAATTCGTGCAGGTCGGGGGAATGGGTATGTTGGGCTTGACGGTGAGGACAAATGAGGAGCGGTGTTTTGCTTTCTCCCGCGGGCATTGAGACCGTGAACTGGACATGGTGGTCATTGCCCACTGGTCGGCTGCCGCTCATTGTTCAGAACGCAAAACGCAAAACATGGTTTGACGATTGGCCCAGCGCCAGCCGGATGGTGGTGCGGAAGTGGAGCAGACTGCTTGACCCTTTCAGTGATAAGAGTCGGTCTCTGCACAGGTGTAGCTGGTGGTGTACAGGCAACGGTCTGTGTCATTATGAAGCTGTTTTGTCGTCATGACCACACCTGGATTATACATATACCATTTTCTGGATGGTTTGCACCATGTCCTGCGTACCTGCTTTGCTCATTCTTGTGGTCTTGTGGGAACTGGCCTGCAGCGCCACTCCACCCTCTGCCATCCTCTCACTTCCCTGGTAGTCGTAGCTGAACGTCAAGCAGCCGCAATTGACCAACCATCTGCCCTGACTCATCATGGAACAGGCCTCTAGCAGAAGCACGACACATGTGCAGCATTCTATGCGCACAAAACACAACACATGCATGGTAGAAAAATAATAGAATGTATGTTCTAGGACAGCGCCGACTAACCCTCAACTAGCTCGTGTATGGCACCCCAATCCCCCTCAGGCGTACAGGAGTTGGTGTGGGAGTCAGCAGCTGCACGAGTGTGAGCAGGTAGTTGTACAGCGGGCCGGATCGGAAGCTACCAGGCTGTAGTGGCTCACTCGGGGGGGATGGGACAATGGGTAGTTGAGCACGCGCGCGTGTGGGAAGTTGCGACAGAGTGCGGTGGAGCTCGGCTCAGTCTGGCGGTTGGCGCAGCATGCGAGTGGGAGTATGTAGTCCTGCGCACGCCATCTGGGAAGCTGTGTCATGCCATTATGCGGGCATTGCATTTCACCGGCAGAGGAGGAGTTGGCCGTGCCATGGGGATGGGTGGATGGTTCGTGCCATGCCGTACAACTGGGGTGCCGCCCGGCCTACAAGGGTGCAGCGCCGGCCTGGCGCTGCTCTTCCGTTACTCCCGTGCCAACACAGAACAGACTACATGCTGTAATGAACTCGGGTGGAAACATGGCAGTAGGCTCTCGGAAGCATTCTCTTTCTGTCGTTGGGGGCCTGTTCGGAGGACATGCCAAGTCTTAAGTGTGCAAGCGCACAGCAATGTCGCTACAGTCCAGATCCACGCATCGCTGGCTCGCAATGCACCTCTTGGACAGCACTTAGGAGAGCTGCCTGTCCTCAGCCAGCAGGCGTGTTGCGCGGCTCCCGCATTCACGCAGGACAGAGCTGCCCGCCTGCTGCTGGAAGCTGCATGAGACGAAACAATACAAAGTGAGACAAAACGATACGGAATGGCGCAGGACATCAGGAATGCAATACAATGCTGAAATTTTGATAAACGACACAGACAATACCCCCCTGAAACACTCAAAATACGCACATGCCGAAGCTGTAGATGTCCGCCGCGGTGTAAACTTTATGTTCTGCGGACATACATAAATATAATCAGAGGGAAAATGCCCGAGTCAGATAGATGCCTGAAATAGGTAGAGGCCATACAAGCTGATTGCATGCGCACACGAGCTTGTCCCCAACGAACACAGCGCAGCACAGCAAGGTAAGCCACAGACATGTATAAAGAGTGTTTTTTTCTGCTGTTTGTTCACCGTGCCTCAATGCTGATAATACTGTTAATAATACTGTGAATAAAAAGGCTCGGCAGGCAGGACAATTTGGCGTGTTGACGAAAAAACGGTTTCAGATGGAGCAGGGCCCTGCCTTCCCTGGTATTGGATTTGTAAGATGCAACGACTCAACGAAAGCTTCCGGGACCTACAGCAACGTATCACACGTGCAAAGAAGGCCATTCGCCTATTTGGACCCCACACGATGCAGTGGCGCTCTCCGTAATGCCGCTAACTCCATAACAGGCACTCGGGGGCCATGTGAGTCACTCTGCAATATGCCGTACAGGGCCAGGGCAAGGCGGGGAGGGGGCGGGGAGAGGGAGTTGGCGAAAGAGCAGACCGAGCAGAGCGAGACACCACCACCACCGTGTTGGAGATTCCCACAACGGAGCCCGCGAGGGCTGGGGATTCGGAAGGGCAGGAGGCCAGGAGTAAAGAGGCTGACTGTACAATAATTTTGCTTGCATGTGTTGATTCAGCGGGCCTGTTGATGTATATGCTTGTGTTGGGGTTCCTGGCTCAGCTGGTGATGCTTCCACATGGAACTGCTTTGATCTCAAGCAAGGAAGGCTGCTGAATCCAGATCCAGAGCATCCACATCAGATTCAAAGCTGGGCAATGTGCAATATGAAACTGCCTTACATAGTTGCAGATACTGCATTCATTTATTTTGAGCAAAACACTCATGAAGTGTTTTGACACCGACATGCCTACAACAGAGCAATTCTGTTTCATCATGTACTGTCGTGGACAGCCTGCTTTCTGTGTCCCTTCTGCCGCAGGCGCCTGGCCCCTGCCCCCCAAGCATCAGGAGTGGCAGCAGTGGTGGCAGCAGCATTGGCATCCATGCCAAGTGTTGCTCTTACAACAAGAGCAACCACTGCTCGGCAGATTGCTCACCATGCACTGCGTCTGAGAACCCGGCCCTGTGAGGGAGGTGCACTGGCACTCCGGTTGCTGTTGCGCCAGTCATGCCGGCCAGGGCTGTGCCACCCACTGCTGCTACACTGCACTCTGCTGCCTCACTGCCCGTGGTCAAGATTGCAGTGGCACAGCAACCTGGCTCTGGCACAGCAGCCTGGCTTGTGCAGCTGCTGGAGCTCGCCCTGGTATCCACCCTGTAGCAGGCAAGGCAGCTGGCAGCAGCAGCAGTGGCACCAGCCACACCAGCCCTGGTCACACCAGCATCGTGCGGTGGCACCATCAGCAGCCAGCAAAACTAGGATACTACACGTGAGGATGATCATGACCCTGCTAAGTGTCTGCTTGTCGGGACCATTCTTGGGGGTATGGCGAAGCCAAGGTATGATCAATGGACAATGGCAAGGCAAATATATGCATTTAATGAGTTGGCTGACACCTGGCTTGCAACGCTGTGCTCCTGAGGTTCAACCGCTGCAGCCACCGTAGCACCAGATGGGATGGCACCACCCCTCACACCTGCTGCCCAAACACTGCAGCTGCTGCCACTGACACTGTAGTAGTCGTACACACTCTAGCACCATATAAATGTGCAGATACACGCCATCAGCATCTCGAGAGGCCTTTGCGGCTTTCAACTACCACAGACACTGCAGGCAACAACAGGGCTGAGGGTACCCGCACCAGCACTCCAACGGGCTGGGTGGCTGTAGCCATGGGCTCGTCCACAGGCCCTCTTGCTGTGTTGCAACAGGCCCAGCCACCCGACACCTTGTGAGGTGTCCTTGCACAGCACAAGGCATTTATGTACAGTTTAAGCATCATCTGTCCCACCTGGCCCACATTCAGACAGCCTGACAGATGTCAAGGACCACTCACATCCATCCCATATAACGCGGCTGGATGACAGCAGCACGTCCCAGCCACTTGCCCAAGTGCAGCAAAGTGGGGCACACGAGTCTCACGTGAGGCTGCAACTGCGCCCTGGTTTTGCTGCACATGGGTCTCACATGAGGCTGCAACTGCGCCTTGGGCGTTGATGCAGCCGTTCCACTCGGGGTCTTGCTGTGCCTGGGAATTGGGATGCTGTATGTCTTGGTCAACACCTCGCTGATACGACCACTGCTGTGGAACTCAGCCAGCTTTGATGGGTAGAGATACAGGGCCTGAAGCTGCTCCAAGGTCGAGCCAAAGTTGAGGACATTGCGCAGCAGTGTGTGATACCCACGAAGCCCAACCTTGACATCCTGCCGAGCTTGTGCCCTGAAGTTCCGCTCGAAGTTTGCCTTACCACCGCGACTGTTGCAACGGTGGTCCAGGACCTGCAGGTAGGTAGAGCACTGAATGTCGTGATCAATGCAGTTGCAAGGGAGGTGGGGGAGTACAGGCTGACACGATGATTGCAGCATGGACAAGTGTCAATATGTGTGCTGGCATACATGATAGCAGTCAGTCGTGGTGAAAATAATATATGATGGTGCTGAGACTGGTATTTAATAGGTCCAGCACTGCTGCCACGTTTGCTGCCTAAGCCTGCTGCCTAGACCCTTAACTCCTCTGCACACACACAAGGAACACCACTGTTGACCCGTGAGTGTTCTTGTGTTCATCACTCTGCACCAGGCATGCCTATTTGAAATTAATCTGACTACTCTCACCATTTCAACACGCACGAAACACCTCACTGCAAACACCACCTGCCCTTTTGGCCATTTCAACCCCACTTTTCCTCTTGCCAGCAGCACATGCTGCTGCCAGTTTCCAGGCCACCTTGTTACCATCCCTCCTGAGTTTAGATATGCTAGCGACCTTTGAGGCGCAAGCTCACTCTCTTTCACATTTTCTTTGCCTTTGATGCCTCCTGCGCCTGTACCAACCCTTCCCTTTCCTAAGGTAACCGTGACGCTGTCTGCAACACTGTCATCTCCTGCTGTGGGTCACCTGACATGATTCACCCAATCTCGCAGTGCGGCAACTCACCCACCCACCCCAACACCCTACGCTGTCATTCTTACCTGGACAAACCAGTCCACCTTCAGCAGCCCATCTGGTGTAAGCTGCAGTGCAGATGCCATGTCTTCCAGGAGGCTGTGCAGGTCCTTGAAGCTGTCGAAGCGCTCAAAATTGTTGCAGCAATCGCCAAGCACAACCAGTGGCCTGAGCATGTCACAGCTGAATGACGGGATGGTGAAATAGGGCTCAGGCAGCTCTCTGTATGCCGTGGTGACTTCCTGAGCAGGGAATAGTGGCGACAGGTAGCAAGTATGTTTAGTGCAGGGTGGCAGTACATGTTCACGTCCTCTAGTGTCACACAGTCCTGTCTGTTGTGTCCCAGAAAACCTTCCAATACTGTGTCACTGCAGCATCCTGCATGCCTTGAACACTGACACCCAGCAGCAGGTGTGCGCCTCATCAAACACCCACTTCTCGGATGTGCACCTGAACACAACTTCTGCTACAGGCCCTCTGTGTGTTTGCCCACAAAACCTCCAAGGCCTCCTGGTTGTTGAGCAAGCACTACACAGAAGGTATTCTGGGTGTACATGGGCATGTGTTGGGTGTACATGATGTACATACCTGCCGCACCTGAGCAAGCAGTGGGTAGTCCAGGTACAGTCTGCCCAAGATGGGCGCAAGATGGCTAGGTAAACGAGCATTATTCCTCTTGGTCGTGCAATGCTGTGTGTCCCCCCAACAGTGCACAAAGCTTCATACATAGCCCATCTACCACGCCTAACCTTCTCCCTCCAGGCCCTGTTGCATGTGGGTGATACAAGCTGCATACCATGCTCTCTAACCTTGGTCAGGCCGTTACATCTCACCTCAACCTGATCGTTGACGTGCAGCGGCAGGATGGGATGGCCCACATGGTGCGAGTCCTGCAGGTCATCTGTCTGCCTGCCCTCAGGGTCTTGGAAGAACCCACTGCTCATGCCAGGACTTGCGGCAGCTGCAGCACTGATGGTGTCCATGGGCTCATAGAAGAACAGGTCTTGCCGGAGCCGCAGCTTGCAAGCTATCAGGCCTACACGAGGATAGCCCACCATGCCCACAAGGCTCATACACATTAACAACCGGCTGCTGTCGTCTAGTTCCAATGCATGCAGGATCACAACGCAACAAAAGGAAGAAGGAATGAAGGGGTGCAAAGCAGAGAGTGACGAAGCAACTTCCAGCTGACTCAAGCCAAAATGTCACACAGCCAGCCAGCCATATGGGAGCTTCCAAGAACCTAGCCGAATTGCTGCAACAAACTGCGCAGGTAGGGGGCCCCACCAACAAAGCACACTCACCAGCTCCTGCTGCGCTCCCCAACCCCTGGCCAGCCGCCGAGCCTGCTGGACATGGAAGTGGCCAGAGGACATATGCAGATTGGGAATGGCTGCACATTTCAGGCGCGCAATCTCTTCCCAATTGCCATGCACAAATACCAACCCTAATACACTTTGAGGATATTCATCACTTGGTTGCCATCGGGTCACATGCAGCTGTACCCACAGCGGTAAAGGTAGATCCTCACCAGCTGATGGACAGCCTACTCCCTGGGAGATGTCGCAACACAAACTCACCGGATCCTGTCATGATCTCCACACCCAGGCCAGCCGCCGAAGCTGCACGACCTAGAAGGGGTCGGGGACACATGCAAATTAGGAACCGCATGCTGCTGCAGGTGCTCGATGCTTATGTAGGTGGGGTGCAGGGTTGGCAGCAAGGAGCCCGGTGGGGAGGTGTGTTCAAAAGCTGGAAGCAGGATCACGAGTGGTAGGCTTGGGTGGAAACTCGCAGGGTGGCTTCACACGGCATGCATTAGGCCCCAGGTGAGACGTGTGGGTGTGCACAAAGAAAGGCGACCGCCAATTCCCATTAATAACACAGTGCCCGCACCCGGTTCATGGTTAAAAAGATCAAGTTGCTCATCTTGCTGCAGGAGCTTCCTCACCACTGAGGTGTAGCGGGACAACCCCCTACGCACCCAGAACCCCAGGTGTACACGCCCATAGGTACACTCCCAGGGTGCTTCCCGACTATCTCGAGTAAGCATTTGCTCCGCAGGACAGACATCCCATTCTGTTCTAGAGAGGCCCTGTGCCAGCATGGCCTGCAATTGTCAATGTTGTGTCATGCTTCTTCGAAGTTGGCGCCCAATGCTCCGCGCTCCCCAACGCGTTGGCTACGTATGTACGTTCGCTATCCTCAACTAACGGAGCTAGCTTGTACCAATTGGTTTCCTCCAGGTGCACATCGACTGTGCACGCTGATGGGTCGTCCTGCAGACATGGGAGAGATCTAGGGGTAGTGTGCAGGAGTAGGCTGTTATTCCACTCCAATGGCGAGTAAGGCCCCCTCAAGGAGTGCCGTGCGTGTGCAACGGCGGATGGGCGGTGGTGCTATACCATTGTAACGAGGAGATATGTATGATGTCTTCTTTTGTTTTGTGTCGACATCCTGTTTCCCATTCCAGCGTCGTCAATCAAGAAGTTGCACGGTCGGCGGGATGTGCCAACCCTTTATCAATTTTTTTATTTACAGTAAATTATCATCAACAGTTCAAAAGCAAAATCCATAAGGACAGAGTTTCTACGACGGCAGTCAGTTGAGATGGCGCAAACAGTTTCTGCTCGTCGCGCGAACAGCCTCCTTAGATAGTCAAACTGCCAAGATGATGCAGCAGTGATTAGAATCGCAGCTGTTTTGGCAGGGAAAATTCGTACCAAGTATAGTCTGGCTGGTAGCGGCGAGGTTGCGCCAAACAAACCCTGTATTGTCTTATGCTGTGCTTTCAAGGGCAAAGAGCTCTTACCCAGTACGGTTGTCCAAGGTGCACGTCTTAACGTTCCGCATACGTTAACGCAATGCTCCCGGAAATGGTGCAAGTGGCCGACCTTCAATGCGGGGCGGAGTGGTTCCTGGTGGACGAGTTGAATGAGATGATGGAGGGGCGTGGCCTGGGGACAGTCACTTATATCTCCGAGGCAGTCAGCAGGCTGCACAACAAATTCACCAGCTTCGCGGAAAAGCAAGAACTCCGCGAGGTCCTTGTCGATTTATTCAAAAATCAGCTTGGCTCCGAGCAGCACGCTACATCAGCAATCGCCCAGTGGCCTGTACTAATGAAGTGGCGCAGGCAACGGGTGGCCTTTGCACACCCGCTAGGTGACAAGGATGTTGTCGACCCCATGAAGCTCAACACCCTCAAGGCGCAGGTCCAGCAGGCGCCGGCGTATGCCCCTGTTCGTGACGCAGCCTTGGCGCTCATAGTTGCTGCTGAGAAGATGCCGGTGTAAGTGTTACGGGGTATGCGAAAGGGGATTGCAGTACGTACTGTTGTTTGCGCCACTTTGTGGCTGCTTGTGTCTGCACTTCGGTGCGTTCAGGGGGCCTGGTGTGGTCCTCAGTGGAACAGGATGAAACCTGGTTCTACTTGTAGCATCTGCTTGCTTCCTAACCTGGCTAAGTGACGTGCTCCTGCAAGGACAAGAGCATTCCTGACACCTCTGAAGCTCACATCGTTCGGGGTTAGTTTAGGCATAGCGAGAACAAACAGCATTTAGTGCCATGGGAGACCCTTTACTTTATGGGAGACCCTCTACTTTATGTAGCATCAGTATGTCCCAGCCTGGACTGCTCAAGGTGCCCCCAGCACACCTTCCCCATCCAACCCCCACGCACCCTGTGATAGGATGTAGAGGCGGACGAGGAGCAGAAGGGGACGAGGAGCAGAAGGGGACGAGGAGCAGATGGAGCAGTGGCAAGACGGGTGGCCCAAGCGCGGTCATGGGCGACCAGAGCTGTGACCCGGTGGGACAGCTCACAGGAGTAGTACCAGAGAGAGTACCATGGGAGGCATGCCAGTTGTGGATATGGGCAACTGAACAAATGGACAATCATCACCGTTGAATGAGCAAAATGCCTTTGTAGAGCCCTGGTGGGTGAAACGATGGTGCAGTGTTGTTGGATGGGCAATACACAGTTGCAGCACTGTGAGGCGAGGTTGCATGGCCGAACCGCCAGCGCCGCCTTTCCTACATCGTGGCAACAGCATTCTTCCCATTTCTTAATGATCCGTCACTACAATTCCATGGGATGAGAAGAATGCCATGTAACTTTGAACGGGTAACACGGCATTATACAGGCAAAATGCTGGCAGCCTGCTGTCGAATCTATGTGGTGGGTGCGCTCTGCATGTGGCAGGTGATGGAGCGCCGTGTGACAGTTATTGTGCATGGCTTCTCGGGTTCAACCAACACGAACCCAAAAAGATTTTTAACTGCTTCACTAGCGTGTTGCAGAGTCCCATGCCGCAGCTGAGCCGTAGCTGTGCCATACCACAAATTGATATTAGCATATTAATAAGGCCCTCTCCCCATTCTTTATGGAAACCTTCGAAGCTTTTCGGTGATGTAAGTTTAAGAGCATATTTGGATAAGTGCTCGTAGGGCCATGGAGGACGTAAATAAAATATGCCTCATTTTTGTCTTGCCTGTAGTAGTCGTACACACTCTAGCACAATATAGATGTGCACATACACGCCATCAGCATCTCGAGAGGCCTTTGCGGCTCTCAACTACTACATTGCCCGTCTGCGGGGCATAGGAACCGGTTACCCATACTGTCGGGACTTTTAGAAATTTAAGGTCTCGTAACTTTGTTTAACGGCGTTTAATGTCAAGAAAAATGATATGGAAAGGCAGGGTTAAGGGTCCAATCCCGCCATGTCATCTTGATGATAAGTCCCCAGGAACCCTATCTCCCGCCATTATAACATGTCCATATTTGTCCACGCATAGAGCATATGACTGCATTCCGACTTTACACAATGATGTCCCGGCCACCACACGTGCCTGAAACATGGAAGAGGATCTTCATCACACCCTCTCCGTCCCTGTCACTCGCATTAGCCGCACATCAGGGACCACACAAATCAAGGCACTCGTCATGCTCCCGGCTATTACACGTTCTTCGCTGCAAAGCCCAGCTGGAGATCCCGGCGTACACGGTCATGTTCCTGAGCCGCAAGCACGACGCAGTAGTCGGCCTCGAAACGGCCCAATGGGGTCGGAACGACCAAGCCAGCTTCACACGACCAGCGGAAGGTGGAGACAAACTCAGACAGCAGAATAGATGGTGTGCGACTCATACCTGTTGCAACCCAGGGAATATAAATGGAAGGATTCCCCAGGTTTTATATACCTATCAGACGATATATACCTATCCATTTATACCTATCGACCTTCCGAGGCCCTACGAGCACTTACCGCCCACGGGTCGCCGCTGGTACTGGCGGAGGCGGTGGCGCTCGCAGCCACGCTGTTATGCTGGTTGTGGTATTTTGTGGTATTTAGTGACTCGTAATTGCTTCCACATGGATCGCATGCGGTGGGTGTTTTCTGGGCGCTTTATCGATGCAGGGGGTGTCAAAACGTGTCAACGCGCACCTGCATGGGTTCCGTGGGTCGCCGGCACGCGGCCAGTGCACAGAATCTGGCCTCGGGTCGCCAAGCCTCCATTAAAGTGGATTTCGAACATGCAACTGACTTAAACGTGCTGTCCCCAGGGTCACTTCCCACATGGTTATAATAAATCCGGTATAACTTATAATACATACATACATACACGTTTATTGCGAATGGCAAGGACGTGTTTTATCCTGCGTTCACAAACGGCTTCATCATCAGGAGCCCCGGGAGGCAAGCACCGTCACTCCACGTTTCCTCTTTCTCTCGCTGTCCATGCACCCATCAACTTCCAAAACGTTGTCAACTAACCGGAACCCCGATCTACCCAAGTCAGTCAGAAGCACCCTGGCCTATCGCCGCCGCAGTTCAAGGATGCGAGATCAGAATGGAGGGCATACCACAGGCTGGCTAGATCCGGCGGGATGGATGCAGGCGAGGCAGAGTGCTTGCTCAAACAGAGCGCCACGGTGCCTGCGGGGAGCTTTGGGGCTCTAGCGTACGCGTGCTCTGCCGTACATGGTTCATAGCATCTCGAGTCAGTTTTCGTAATTCATTAGCATTTATGTACATGTTTACGTGCCCGACGGACAAGAGACACCGTAAACGCCGTTCAGAAGTCCTTTACCTTTATAGGATTCACGTTCAACAACACCTTCCCAACAGCCTGAGTTAGGATATCGGACAGCGACTATTCATCCAACCAACCAACCAACCGACTGACCGACTGACGGACCAACCCACAGATGCCTCAAAAAAAATCGTTCACTTTGCCGTACAACTACAGGCATGGCGACAACTATGCCTTCGTGATAAAATTCAACACCATTCATCATTTCATGATTAGGGTTATGGTTACTATTAAGGCTTGTAGGCATGCACACATAAATTACGTCGGGGTTCCGAAACCAAACCAGAGAGGGCCGTTGCTCCCCCTCCCAGCAGCAGCGGAAACACAAAACAAAAAATGACCCCAAACGCTGTTTGGTACGACGACGATAAAGCGATGTCGTACCAAACCACTCGGACTGGAACACTCGCGTCCCCTTCCCAACCCCAGCACCCTCGTCGGCCGTCAGAGTTCAAATACCGGCTTTCAGACGACCCTTTCAGAGGAAGAGCAACAAGGTGGCAACTAAGGAGATAGGGCTTTTCCGTACATGAAGACGCAATCAGAGCCAACCCTGCACGTGACCAGTTCTTGCAGCCTAAATAAGCTAATGCAGCATTACTTATCAGGTGACAGCGCGGGCAGAGAGGTATGAGCCGCGTTGAGGCTCAGAAAGCTCTTTTGCCCGTTCGCTCTTTCGCTCTAGATAGTGCTGGTGTGGAAGCACAGCTGTGTCCGGGACAGGACTCCTCGAGGCCCTTCGTACAGGCCGAATCGAAGTTGTTGTCCCGCCGTGCCTAATCAGGATATCATCATGCTTTTCCCCTGCCGCACAATCATCCCGCTCGGGGGTAGTCTCATTGAGGGATTCGTACATCAGCTACATCTTAGACCTGGAGCTTCATCACCGTCACAATGTCACCAAGCCGAACTACGGTCCCACAAACCCACTACATCCGAACTGCATCCATCACCACCACCACCATCCATCACCAGAACATTCTACGTGGCTCCGATCTTCCAATACTGATCTCCCGGGCCTTATGTCAATACTATCAATACTCGGTGGCCTTTCACGGAAGCGCATTATCAGGTTGATCGACTGTCGCCATCAAAAAATAAACGATAACCCTAGTACGATGGCTCCGAAATCACATAACCACACCTACCGTACCGTTACCGGAATGATCTGTCGGATTTCTGTTAGGAGCACAACCATCACAACCATCACAGCCATCACCGCCCCCCGGGCCCCATACACCTAGGCCTACCGAACTCCCCCGACATGTCTTCAAACCCACACAGCTCTCAGCCAACAAGACTTGAACGTACGGGCACATCAGGCAAGCACATGTGCACACATAGCCTGCGGGTGAATATTCCACACATACACACACAGGCACGATTCGCCTCGAGCCTACCGTACACACCATCCATGCAGACGTGCGAGCACATGCAATCTGGAAAAGACTCCTGGGCCTTTTCACCCTCCGACGTTTAAACCAGCGAACCGGATTAGAGCATATCACCACCCGGCTAAAATAGTTTGATATTGAACCACGACACATGTATCGCACTGTACTAATCGTCACGTCATACGCGGGAAGCATGGCAGTGCAGCACGGCAGTACGGCATCCAGCAGAGACATGGCGGTCTTTACCCTTCCCCTTGTGGCAAGTTACTGCACGGGTGCATACAGCGGTGGCGACAGCTGCTGCTGCTGCTGCAGTCTGACGGATGGCCTTGATGGCAGGGCCTGCAGCAGCACCGCACCCAACGCACCACCAGCCAGCTCAGCACTATGTAGAGGGTTCACTGCCCCGCCCTCTTCGTGCGGCTGCTGTTGCTGATACAGCGGCGGCGGCTGCGGACGCAGCTGCCCTTCCATCTCCCTCCCCTTCTCCTCCTCTCGTCCGAACGAGGACCCGCCCCGGACGGCAAGGTGAATCTTCGGCGGCGCCGCCACCGCTACGGCACCACAACTATCGTCGTCGTTGTCGTCGTCATCGACGTCGTCATCACTGTCGTACAACAGCAGCGGCGCCGTCAGGTCATCTCCGTCGTGGTTGTGCATCTTCTCTTTCCTCAAGCCGCACAGTGGAGAGCTGATCGTTGAGCACCACAGCCCGTGTCCGAGCTGTCCCCCTTCCTCATTCTCCTCCTCATTCTCCTCCTCCTCCTCCTCCTGCTTCTGCTGCTGCTGCTGCTGGCAATGTTGATGTTTGCGGCCCCAACAGCCCCGCTCTTTTGCCAACGCTGATTCAGGGCCCTTGGCCGGATCCAAATAATCCAAATCCAAAATCAGATCCAGCCGGTCTGCCGTCGTACGGCGGTCCCCTCGAACACGCTTCACGCCCACCAGTGCCATGCCCGCCATCACCGCCAGTGACAACGCAACCACCACGATACCCATCACTTGAAACGTCAGCAACAGCAGAATCCATATCGGCGGCCGCGGCGGCCTACCGCCGACGTTGACGCCATCAGCGCCTCCGCCACCACCGCCGCTCCCCCTATCGGAGGCCTTCGCAGGAAGTACCAGCACGCCCTGCACCGCCCACAGCGCAGCGGCCCCAGTGTCAGAGCGATCTGCTATCACCGCCAGCGTTGCCGCATCGCTGGGTGCGCTGGTGGCGTCGGCGTCGGCGCCGCCGCCGTCGACCACTGCCGCCCGGCCGCCCGCGTCGTCAGCGTCAAATGCCACCACCTCATCCGGACCCTGGCGGAGTTTTGACGCCCAGACGAAGTCCTGCGCGCCGCCCTTGGCGGCGGCGATGGCGCCACCATTGGGCCTCGGCTCGTCCTCAAGTTCGACGTCAGCGGCGGCGCGGTGATCTACACCACAAAGCCAACAGCTGCCGCCGGCCATGTCGTACAGCTGTTGCCGGAGCTGCACAAATGCTCGCGTCGCAGCGTCCATAAGCGCCGCCGCCGCAGCGCCGACGGACCTGTCGCCGCTGCAGCCCACAGCTATGCCAGATACCCCCATCGGCACCGACTTCGCCGCCATCTGGTCGTCGTGCTCCAACAGGCGTTGCTCGATCATTTGAATATCCAGCTGCTCCAAAACATGCGCAGAATCATCCTGCTGTACGACAGGGAAGGCGTCGCCGTACAGATAATTAAAAGTTGTGTCCTCAGTCAGCTCGGCCCCGTCACCTTCGCTACCGCCCGCCTCATATCCGCCAGCACCGGACAACAGCGAGGCTGCTGCTATATCTGGATCCAGTACCCAGTAAACCGAATCATCTGCCGTACTACCGCCGTACTTCACTGCGCCGACTTCCTTTAACCCTGAAACTGTCTCCTTCCTGGAGCCCTCCTCGGATAGGGGTGGGATGGTGACGGTCTCGCACGTCGTGCCGTCGGAGATGTGTACGAAGATATCACAATGGACGAGCTGCAGGCCTCTGTCCAAGCACATCCAGATCTGCAAGCAAGCGGAAACGACGGGGTCGGGAGAGGGACGGGGAAGACATCCGCAGGGGTGGACGGACCCACATACACACACACATGTACACACACACACACGTGTGCATACGTACCTCTGCGAGCTGCCCGTTCTCGTCGCAATGCACCATTGGCCGTGCGCCGTACGTATCGGCGATTGTGTCCACCAAGTCCTTGGTACTGTACACGGCGTCCTTGCTTGGTGCGATACCAGCCGCCGTGAGCGCATCCTGTGCATTCAACACATAATATATAACGAGATCCACGGATGGTTTCGGATCATAGATCATTATGATTATGATCATTACTCTTCAAAATCCAACCTCACAAAAGGTAGGATGCTTTGCGGGTTTGTTGTTCTGCCGAGAATTATGTTGGACTTTGTTACCCCGCGATAAACTACGAAACACACCTGAAGATTGTACTGCATGTGGAGCATCAGTACGGTATCGAAGTACGAATATTCGGTCGGGAAGATGTCCGCCGCGCACGTCCCGTGTTTTAACCACTCATGTTCCCAGAAGGCAGCGTTGGAGTCCATGAAGGTGTTTGGCCACTCGTTCTCCATCTCAACCGACAAGTCGGTTAGGTCGTCCTCATTGAATGCAGAATCCGGGTCACAGAACTGCGGCCAGGTGCCATCGTTCCGATTGGGCCACAAGCCGTGGATGGTGAAGTGGAACCTGAGGAAGGGGGAAGGAGAGATCTGGGGTGATGAGCCTCATGACGAATCTCCTCATCCGAATGCAACCTCTATCCCTAGGAGAGGTCCGAACTTTAATTTCGAAGAGGAATGAAATGAGCGTAAGGAAAGATATGGCTGGCGGGCTGCCTTTAGTGGCCGTAAAAAGATTCCTCTTTGATTCCAAACGATATAACATAATTCCAGTATGGAAGAAGGATATTTCTTTTCAAAGCGTGGTGGGTTGCGCCAGAGGCGTCATCTAACCCGGTATCTGCCTGTCATTGCCGCCGACGCATGAAATATGTTCACAAAACCATGACGAGCTCTTACCCTCGGTCCCTAAGAAGTGGACAATCGTGCTTCGAGCAATAGCTACCCGGCCATTGCCTGCACGGAAGGCAGTGTCCATATGTCGCGAACGGTTCGGCGATGAGTTGTTCAGCAACCGCCATTAGCAACAACGGCAACGCACCTGACCAAAAGAAAATAGTCGAAATCTGCTGTTAATCCTGCTTTGGCCTGTGGTGACACGAGTTGCCGAGCGCAGCTTGCAAGACACATTAAACCGGTCCAGAAAATCCCGCGTAACCATAGCGCACCACGCTGATGCGATGTCAATGATACAGGCATAATAAAGTAAGGGCCACTAACGTGCAATCACCCTCGTTAAGGTAGTTCGTAGATGGCAGTAGAACTATTTAGCTATTGGCAGCCGCAGACACAATATACAAAGCCATTTCATATAGATCGTTCATGAAATATAACGGTGCCCTTGGCTCAGCATTCTTGGTACAGCCGAGGCCAAAAAGGTGTCGATAAACGCTTGTACGGACTGGAAATCGGTGCTTCCCTACCACGTCAGATGGTTAAAGAAATCAAATAATCGCACATTTAATATAAAAACGATTGTAATTGTAATTGCGTTTTTTTTCAGTACCCCCTTTTCGGCATCATGCTGACATGATAACCAAATCGACAATTAGTCAGTAGTGGAGCCTCAAATTTTAGGGGTCAGGATGACATTGTCCAGGCATGTGACAAACCTCGAATTAGTAAACCACTAACCGAAACTCATGAGCCAGTAGCCCGACTGTCCGTGTGCCCGTATTGCCGGGTGCCTGATTGAGACACAACCGATTTTCCCCGACATAATTTCGCGACTATGCAAGCATCTCCTATACATCCTACACATGAATAGATGACTTGCCACAAAAATGTTTGCCACATGAGGGCGCATCAGTGCGAAAACGAACGTTGCTGCTTCTGTGCTGTTTCTGTCCTTCCTTCCTGCAGTGCAAGGATCTGCGATGTACTGTTCAGGCCTTATATGAAGAACCTGTGCTGTTGCAGAAGCCCGGGCGACATTCCATCATACCCCACGGGTTAACCCCTGACCATACCCATGTAACGAACTGGAACGAACAATGGGTAGGTGTGGGTAGGGTCTAGGGTGGGACCATAGTCCATCCTCCATAAGGAAAACGAGGCCTACAGCAGGCTTGACATCAGCCGCATCCTCTCAGACACAGCCGGCAGCAGTGACACAGTGCGGCTGAACCCTGTCGCAAACCCCGTCGCCGCAATTATCAGATTGTCGCCACCTGGTCGCCACGCAGAGTTTGAAGGTATTGCCTATTTGAGAAATCGAACGACTTCTTTAGAACGATTTTAGAACGCTAACAGGTATCAGGTGCGCGCGAAGCCGTTCGAGTTTTGACCTTGACAAGCGTGAGTTCGAGCCCTTTCGAGCCAATGACTCGGAAGGCACGCCCACAAAACAAAGCCGGGCCAGGTGACAGTTTTACCAGGCAAGGTTTAAACCTTGATTTGACCCCATAGGTTTTGGTATAAACTGTAGGCAAAAATTACGGAAGCAAGTTTAACGCTTGGTCGTTATCAAGATAATGGAATGGCAAGCGCACGTACATCACCGGTTAACAGCAACCATTTATTTATTTACTTTTAAACAGCATAAATGACTGAGATTGTTGATATACGTGCGGTTTTATTAAGCTGTCATGATTCTAGTGGGGTGGTTTCGGAGGAACTACAACCGTTGGACTGACGGAGGGCAAATAGCATAAAGCCGGCTAGTTTTTGGTTTAATTAATATAATTACTCAATGGACGTAAGCGTATATCGTCCAGTGCTTATGTCCTTATTGTTCTAGGTTAGGGCGCTCTACCCCCCGTTTCGCACCGTCAAAACCCTTGTCTCTAAAACTTCACTGACGCTTCTCCGCCAGACACAGACAAATTAGTATTTGGTTAACTTTACTGAAGCTTTCCTGCCTAAGCGGTTCCTTGTTCCCTGAAGGAGTGCAAAAGGTTCGTTCATGTTTCCGTCTCTTTAAGGCCATGCTTCAGCGAAAGGCGGGAAGGCGCGCTCCAGAAGTCACATAGGTTAACTGTAAAATTTCTTGGTCCTTTCCGATTCACTTCTTGCGAGTTGATGTTTGCCGTGCCGAACCATGGCAACACGTCATCGTGACCAAGCACCACCTATGCCGCATTGTTCTGCTTACAAATGCCTTCAGGAGACAAGGTGTATTAACCAGACTCTGTTCCTGGCCCGCTACTGCTTCAAAGCTTGGCGTTCTGCGCAGTTTCCACCATGCAGCAAACTGTCAAGCCGCGAGTGGGCGCACCGACCCCAGTTGCCAAACCAACTACTTCGTACTGGATTAAAGCATTCCCCAATGCAACGAAGCCTATTATGGATCGCCCAGCACCATCCTTAAGTGGTCAGCCGAGGCCGTCGCTTCCTCAAGCTGCCGATGTCGTCATCATCGGCGGTGGTATTGCGGGTGTCAGCACCGCCTACCACCTTCGCAAGTCCCGTCCCGATCTCAAGGTGCGTGCAGTTTCCGTCGGAGGAGAAAGTAGGGCTGCGCTTGCGACATGTCCTGGGAGCAGTTGGCGGCCATCGAAACCCTTTGGATTACATAGGAGCATTCCACAATTGCAGCTATCTCTAAATATCAATTATGACAATATTATCTTTCTTATCACTTAAAGAGCTGCATTTCCATTTTGAAGATTGCAGTTGCCGCGGATTCGGTTGAAGAAAATCACAGTGGCCGGTTCTCCGTGCGGGGACCTCGCTTTGACGAAAACTTATAAGCAACGTAGTCCGATTTGCATTAACTTAAATTTATTTTCTGGCTATTATTGACTTCCGCGCTTCTTCCTTTCTTCGGCTGCTATTTCATTTTTCCCGCTCCGAAGGTTGTATTGATGGAGGCTAGGCAGCTTAGCCACGGAGCAACGGGAAGAAATGGAGGACTGCTCTGGCCTGCGTGAGTCTTGCATGCTTTAACCGAATGCAACAGAAACGTGACAAACCCTCATCCGGAACATTCGTGCTCATCAACGTCCGCAACCGTTCCGGAGATAAAGCAGTGACAAGTGAAAAAGTGGCCTAACCTGCCGCCAAAAACACAATCCGGCCTGGCAGTAAATATGCGTCGTCGAGCGATACCGCAGCGAGCTCTTAGTGAGCTTTTTCCACACGTTTTGTCGTACCCCAGGGGTTTTCCATTATCCTAATGCTCCCCCTCTTCTCCCCGCGCTTTCCCCTTCTTCATGTTTCCTGTCGTACCCAAAGGCTAAACGCCCCATGGGTCAAAACTGCCGACCGGTACGGCAATATGGAGGCTTCTCGAATGATGGCCTTCGAGCTACAGTGTCTGTCGGAGGTGAACCAGTTCATCAAGACAAACGGGTTGGAGGAGGAGGTGCGCCACGCGCCTTTCGGCGATGGAGGGTTCTACGTGTACGAAACTAAGGAGGAAATGGATTCGGAGCTCGCCGAACTGGAGCTCATGCAGCGGGTACGTTCGATTGGGCGGCAAACCAAATGAGGCCGAAGTACGGCGTGTCACATGCAGCAATCCTAGGATGCACCATGGATGCACCATGCACGGTCATTACGTGTCTAATTATTGCATGCACAATATCGTACATGTACGACCACACATTTCCTGGCGCGACTTCGCAAATTCCTTTCGCAACCTCTCATAAACTCACAAAATCCCAGTTCGGCATACACACGGATGTGGAGCCCCTCTCCCGCCTGGAGACATCCACTCTGTTCGGTACGGATGCCTTTGTCGGCGCTGTACGGCAACCTGGCGTGTCACGGGTATGGGCGGCGCGGCTGGTACACGCGCTTGCAAGGATGGCGGCAGGAGCGGGGCCTCCCGAGGGGCTGGTAGTAGCGGAAAACACACGCGTGGCGGCGATAACGCCGTTGTCGTACGACCGACCCGAGGGTCAAGGCCTGGGACCTGAGGACGTTGATGCGGGCCGTTCATATCATCAGCGGGGGTCGCCTGCGCCTTCAGGCAGCTGGCAGAGCACCGCGGTGAATGCGGCGAACAATATCCTCCCCCGGTCGCCAGCTGCGACTGTGGACCAGGTCAGGAGGAGGGACCGGACACAGGGACCCTGCATTGAAACAGTCTTGCCGTATTCGTACGACGGACTTCGCCAATTTGCTTCTTGAAGAATGGCAAGCTGCGGGACACGTCAAACTGTAAACTTAATCCACAGACATCAGAATTTAACGTTGACCACGCGACCGAATATTTGTCAAGTCAAACATACAAACTGGGGGCTTTAAGACTGCTGTTGCAGCTAGTGCCGTACATAAAACTCTAACTTCCGTGAGTACGACAGCCAAATGATCGAGTTTAGTTATCCCTTCAGAATACGATTCATAGAATGTACGAACTCCAACGTATGAGGAGAGCTGTGCGGATTGTTCTTGTTGCCGTACCGCAGAGCTCTTGTACGGAGGCTCTCGACACAGCTTCATCGCCGCTGCTGAAGGTACACACGGGATTTGGGCCCAGGCCGGTGGTTATTGCATGCAGCGGATGTAGGATGTTCTTAAGGAATGGCGTTTGCTCGTACAAGTTGAGCTGCCAATTTTGTCGCTCTCAACATCCCTTTCTTGAGGGCGTTCAACGCAACCTGTTCCCATGCAATTTTTTTAAGTTTTCACGTCTGCCGTTAGTGCAGTTAGTGCAGTTTACCGTTACAGTTACAGTTACATTTGGCATGCAGCTCACGCCGGTGCAAAACCGCGTCAAACCAGGTCACTACCGACACGGGAGAATCACTGCTGGCTCGCCGTGTCGTACATTGTACGAACGCCTACGGTTCGTCATTACTGCCGGAGCTACGCGACGCGCTGGTGCCCGTACGAAATCACGTGGCCGCAACCAGTGCCCCCGGGACTGCTTCTGCCGCCCCCGCCCCTACCTTCCCCCTGGACGCTGCTTTTTTCGCACGGGGGGGATACGTGTATTGGTCCCGCCGCGAGGATGGGCGCGTGGTGGTGGGCGGGTTTAGGGATGTCGTACCTGACCTTGAGTGGGGCGTATACGACGACGCATCGTTGCACGAGCGTATACGGCAGGAGCTCCACGCGTATCTGCCGGACCGCTTCCCCAGTGTGTTCGGCGGGGGAATGAACCCAGAGGTGGAGTGGAGCGGCATCCTTGGATTCACGCAGGACCGGTTTCCCTTCGTGGGACCCGTGCCGGGCCGTCGCGGTCAGGTGAGACGTCTCCTCTCCAAGCGGAGGCGACCGCCGATTCGCCGCCGCGTCGGCCCCTTAGTCCCAAACGCGTTATGTATGTCATGTGCATCCATAAAAAATGTCACTTGTAATATATTACAAAAGTTATATATAACTTGTGCCACATATTAAAATTGGATAAAGTGAAATTATATATTGCGTAAAAAAGGCAGATTTAAAATGATATATTTTAAGTATGCTTTAATTATCATGTACCATGTACGTAATGGTATTTCAATCCTGTTTTTTATATTATTGCCTAACTAAGCTCCCACTGGCCGCTAACTCCCCTTTGGAATGTTCCCTTCCCACGCGGATGCAAATCGCTATACAGTTCATAGCGGCAGGCTTCAGCGGTCACGGCATGACGCGCACATTTACCTGCGGCCGCGTGCTGGCAGACATGGTTTCGGGGCTGCCGTGCGACCCTAATTTTCCCGAAACATGGCTGCCAGCTGCGGAACGATTTGGACCCGCCGCACCCACCGTCCCGGGACCGGAAGCAGCTGCCGGCTCTCCTGACGTGTGAGGATCTTTAAAGTTGAGATTGTACGGCAGAAATAGAAATGAAGTAAGAAAATTATTGCGGATTGATGGGAATGGGATCTTAGAATATCCACTCAGATTTGTACAAGATTCCTTGAAGGATTCGTCGCTGCGTCACAACTGACCCATGGGTCAATCACCCTGGTTTTTTGGGACTCGGACGCAGCGACATAGGCTTAAGGGAGTTGTAAAGTAGAGGGCCGTCGTATCGAGGGCCTTTAATATGTTACATTGTTTTTTAAATGAGTGCGTTTAGGTTAATTGCTGCAGTAATTCGTTATTGTTCATGTACCATTAGCATTTTTATCATGGGCTATTGTTTCCCGGCAATTTGTACGGCAAGTGCCTGCCCTTGTATTTTGGCGCCAGAAGGTAAGAGCGCCACAATATTCATTGTTGTACACCTTTGGAGATTTTGTACACTAGCGCTATCGTACCTTTGTCGTAAAGTGCTGCAGTCGAGATAAGAGATGCCCTAGTCCGTGCCTCTAGGGCGCCCAAAAAGAATTTGAAACGGACAACATTACAATTTCGATACGAAGTTTGACCGCTTTATCAACCAATATTTATTAGGGTAGGGTTTGGTGATGTTGGTTCAGCGTTTAGTGGAGGTGGTGGTGATATCTGCGATGATGGAGATGATGGGGATGGGGTGCTGCTTGGGTGTTTCACATCCGCTCCTCTGTTGAGGTTGGCAATATGTATAGATGCGTTGTGACACTAAAGGTTGCCAAGTGTGCGTTGAGGTATTGTAAACGCCATTCTTGTTTTGTTGTAGTACGAACGCCTGGTTAGTTTAGGTTCCGGTATACAGTCGTAAGGAGTTGCTCCTACAATTCGAAGATAGCTGGAGCCTGGTGCCGTTCTTGCCGTTGTCCTCCGATCTCACGGGCTTGGATGGACTGGGTGGCCGACGTGCTAGGAGAGCGTTTGGGAGAGTTATAATGTTAAGGAATGGGCAATCCATTAGTAAGCGAGTGCTAATATGGGAGAATCCTTAGCTTTCAACAGGGATTAGCTGCAGGTCCAGGGACATCAATTGCTGTCAACAATTGACATGGAACACATGTAAAATTTGACCATATCGCATTTTTGCCGTGAAGGATTCTTTTTTACTGTTAAATCGTAAATTTATCCGGGTATTGCGAACCTCAATGGGGGGATGGTGTGCCATGGTTCGTAGAGCTTTTGTGAAATCCGCAATCACGTCCGTATCGCGTCTAAGGTCTTTTTCCTCATCTGTTATTTAACTTACCGTTGCCAAGGTCGAAGTCGAGGGTTCGAGTGATAGATAAAAAATTCCGATTGGTGAGATTTTAGCGAATATATTTTAATAAGCGAAAAGATGCTCAGTTGTTAAACCGCACCGTTTACTGCATCCATTTATATAAACCTAAATATTGCTTATTTAATTATTTTTTGGTAGCTACAACGCGAAATTAACAATGATCAGGTGAACGTAACGATACCGTTAGTCGTGACTGAGCTCTAACAGGATCGACGATTGCTAGCAATCAACAAAGAACCTAATTAGCCTTTCGTCAAATCTTTACACATTATCTCTGCCGAATTGATGCACAAACCTTGAGGCCTTCGTCAGCACGGCAACATTACTCTTCGGGCACTATAAAGCAACTATACACAAATAACCGAATATGTTCTTTTTCTATGCAACATCTAATAAAAGTTATGACACCACTTTTGGAAGTCCGTAATCTTCGTCGTGATGTGGCGGACCGAAACATCCTAGCCAATATCTCCTTCACTTTGGAGCCTGGTGAAATACTTTTCATTCGTGGACCTAGCGGAGTCGGCAAATCTCTTCTCCTGCGGGCTCTGGCTTGTCTGGACCACCCTCAGGTATCATCTCTGCAATTGTACTAAGCAAACTCTTGGCACCTAGTATTTTTTCAGTACAACATATCCATGTAAAGCAATATTCATCGGGTATCGGCTCCCCCCGCATTACTATTACTCGTCCCCCCAGTCGCGTCGTTTCTCATCTTTTGTTAAGACTTTCACGTATCCTCATCCTGCCCTCTCCCCGCCTTCACCGCATTTCCCCTGCTCCGATTGTCAGGGCGGCACGCTTCTGCTACATGGTTGTCCGCCAGCTCATGTTGGTTATCCGGCGTGGCGTACCGCCGTGTCGTACGTCCCCCAGTCACGTGCCAGCAGCTTAAAAGGCACCCCGGCCGAGCTGTATTTCCAGTCCCAGAGGTTCTCTGCACAACGTGCCCGACCGCGGGGGGACCTGCCGGCACTGGTTCACGCTCTGGGGTTAGAGCAACTTGTGCTGAACCAGCAGTGGAATGAGCTGTCGGTGAGATGCGGGTGGGGAAAACGTGAGACGGGGCGAGGGAAGAGCAGGGAGAGATGTCCTGGCAACTGCACCCGCGCCCATACATCATACATAATATCTGCTTACCTACATGGCGGCCTTGTTTACGGGGTTTTCATGCTTTTTACACAACACACACACGCTGGCGTCATGGTTTATCCCCTGCCCACCCACCTCCTCTCCTCTTTCCACATGAGAAGGGAGGTCAGTCGCAGCGGGTGGCTCTGGCCATCTCACTGGCTTTGGGTCCCCAGGTTCTGCTGCTGGATGAGCCCTCCAGCGCCTGCGACCTCATCTCCACACTGAGGTGAGTTGATTTAAGGGGGGCCCCACACACAATTTGATGGTGGAGAATGCGGCCCCTGTCCCTGTCATAAAACCGTTCACGTGAGCGACAGCTCTGCAGAGCGCATGTGTTCTTGGATGATCAGTTATATATCAGGAATTGTGAATATGTGGGATCGTCTTACTTAAGATCGTCAGCTGCAGTTTAAACCGTCGTCACAAACATCGGTGTGCTAACTGCCAGGGTCGAGCGTGTGCTTTCGAGCTGCGGTGCGGCGCTGGTTTGGGTAACGCACGACCCGCAACAACTTTCTCGCGTCGGCGGCCGATTGTTGGAGCTTCCATTAGGAACAATAGTACACCTTCCGCCCCCGCCGCTGGCGTCGCTGCCGCCTGTGTTACAAGTATTTTCGGAGACGGATACCGACGGCGGTTCCGTTTCCACCACATCCGTACGGCATTCCTCACTGCCGACGGTGGCAGCTGGAGGAGCTGTAGGCAATGTGGCGGGAGCGGCCACGAGCGGTGGGTTGATTGCAGCGATGCGGCCGTCGGTGAGCGGCCCAGCGGAGTTGCTCGATGGGGACGCGGCATATGGCGGTTATTCGGACATACCGTTGCCGGCGACGGCACTTGCCGTGCGCCGTGACGGGCGCAGTGGTGGTGGGGCCTGACCAAGTGACAGCGGTCGCGGTGATAGTGATGTTGAACGTGTTAAGGAGAACTGGATCCCAAGAACGGGAAGGAAAGTGCCGGTATGGGGGTTGTATCTTGGAGAGGGGGTGTGCGTGCATGGGACAGACCCGGACCTATATTGGAGACCGCCATATTACCGGATCAACTAACAAATAAGAATTCCTTGGCAGCGCTCCAGTTGTTGCATTAAATTCCATTACGTACGTGACGTACAATTATGTATCGTATTTAGCGCTTCCCTTTCATTTCCGTCATCTCCTCCTCTCCTTCAACACTCTGCGACACGCCCTTGTCCCTCATCGCTAACGTAACGCAGCATTTCCCTAAGCACATCACCTACCGACGCTTGGCTCAACTCACTTGAGGGTTGTGTTCTTATAATGAGATATAATGAAGGAGAAGAGGAGGACAAAAGCGAGATTCTTCTCCGCAACCTCTTTTAAGGCCATTAACAGCAAAAGGGTTACACGTGCATAAGTTAAAATATATTGAGGAAATGTGCACAGCCACAATCAATGCCCTAATTCCTCAGTCACAACTTTGGGCAGACGAGGACCAGTCTCCATCGCGCTACAGCCAGACGCCACTATGACGGCTAGAGCCGCCTTCAGAGCTCAAACTCGGCGATCAAGTACTGCAGCATGTCTGTGTGGACAATAGAGGGGCAAGGGGGAAAGAGGGGGAAGTGAAGGAGGAAGAAATCATTTGCCCTCGTCTTTACCTCTTGTGCTAATATCAATCTGGACTTCTATCTAGACAGGCAAGACGAAAAATATTCAAAATGTTCAAAAAAGACGGCTCCTCGGAAAGAAGAAAAAGGGCGCGGTAGAAGGCACGAGTTGGATTGGTAATGGGGTTAGGGGAACGGAGAGGAGGAATGGGATCCGACGGGACCGGGAAATTGGGGATTCCAGCCCACGAGAAGCAGCCCTCCAAAGATCCAAACGAGACAGGGAACGCTGCATAGTTGGGTCACCTCGACGAATGCGACAGGGATAGAACACAAGATGATATTGCCCCCTCACCACACATACACATAAGTACTCCCGAATGAAGATGGGAAACCCTTCTTATTTCCGTGAGTCGGATATTTTTCAGAATACAACAACGGGTTCAGGTTTGGGAACCACATACCTGCATGCCGCTGACGGCACTCGTCGTAGCAGAACCGAAACCTGCCGTACCGTCCATGCTGGTCTACCAAGGGTCCCGTGAAGCCCGGCAGCCTCGACGCAACACCCGCCTGCCGCCACAGCGCAGCCTTGACCTCGTAATCGGCAGTCGCAGACGCAGCGCTAGAGGCTGTAGCTGGCAGTAGCACCATATTCCCGAGCTTTCCGTGCCAGTTCAGACGCTGCACCTCATACCAGTACTTCACCTCGTACGACGACGATGGCGATGCGGCCGCTGCTGGCTCGTGCTCCTCGCTGGGCACGGCAGTGGCAGTGGGGCCGGCGGTGGCGGTGGCGGTGAACCATGGGTCGGGCCAGGCCGACTGCGGGTCGCATGGCGAGGACATGCGCGTCTTGCGCCATGTAGACCCCTGCAGCAGCGACATGAGTTGCAGTACTCACATTAGCAACGATGTGAAGCACCAGCAGGTGGTACTAGCTGGATCATCCTTTCCATTCTCAAGTACTACGGATCCAAAACCTCCTCAAACCCACGTAGCTTCCAATCCTCCCTCTCCTTTGCAGCCGCTCAGCTAACCTCACTCACAGGGTGGTTCGATTTGCGCTCCTCAACAGCAGTCGCACCAGGTCTCATCTTTTAACTTTATCCACTCACCTCTGGTGCGCTCTGTGGAACCACCCTCTCCACCAGCAGGCCGCTCAGGCCGGACAGGCCGCAGCTAACAGAAGGCGGCTCGCACCTGCGTGTATTGCACAAGGGTGAGACCAAGGTTTTGTGGGGAGGGGCGTGATGAAGACGTGCGGCACACACCAAAACGAGAGACGAACACAAGGTGGTTTCATGCTAAGGCACTCTTCAACAACAAACGCGAGGGAGATCGACATAACGAAATAAAAATTACGAGCATGCAAAACATGCCGTACCTGACGAGCAGGTGTCGCAAGGTGCGCTGATCCGCCGTGCCGTACAAGTCCTTTGAGTCCAGACGGGCCCTGTGAGCGCGGGATACGACACGTTTACCGACAGCTTTCTCACGTTGCTGCATAAAGTATTTATTAAAATCCACAAAAACCCATACACAGTACACAGTAAGGGAATGGGTTTTACTCCACCACATCGGAGGGAACCTTCCCGTCTCTTCTCTGCTCCTTTTCCCCGTCCGTCCCTCGGCTCTTCCGCAACTCGACATCCGCACTGCCCTCACCATTTGGGGATTGGGCGTTCCGTCGTACAGCTGGCCAACTGCCCCACATAATGTACTACAGCACTTACCTAAATTGCTCCCTTTCCTCCTCCGTGAGCCTGAGAGCCGCCAACACCCCCTCCGGCTGAAAGGGTCGCTGCAACAGTGCGTCCGACACCGCCCCCCAGCGCGCCGCCTTGGCCGCCGGATCACCCAGGAGCTCCAACAGCAACTGTAGCACCTCAGCGCCCTGCATGCAGAATATGTACGACGCATTACGGTACTCTATACGAACACACCTACGAAGATGTGCCTAAACCCTAAAACTCCAGTAGATAATCCGTTCCATTTGGTCCCATTTGTCCACATTTCCTTGCCAATCCCGGTGTTTGGCCTTGTAGGTACGTTGTAGGAAAGCCCCGCAACGTCGTACCTTCATAAAAGCGACCCTCAGCTCTAGATCATCCGTCTGGTAGAAGAACTCCAGGAGGGGGGGCAGCCAGGCCTCGTCTGTGAACAGATTCAAGTGGCGGCTCCTGGTATCCAGTTCCGCCAACAGGGCTGCTTGCAGCTGCCGCGCCGCATCTTCGCCCGCCGCCGCCTCCGCTGCCACCTCCGTAGCCGCCATGGTTCTCGCAATCAATTCGCCAGGGGCCGCGGCCCCCGCCACCTCCACCGCAATGGGCATCGGCGGAACTGGCGATACGATTCCGTCCGCGGGAGCTGTCGGCAGCTCCCCTTCGCAAGCATCTTCAACAGTCGCGACAGGGGTGACGGCGGCTAAGAGCGCAACTGGAGGGGGCTCTACTGCCGCTACTGCGCTCACGCTGACATCAGCCGGTAGCTGTAGCACCTCCTGCGCCTCCGCAACGTCCAATGCGGTATCGGTGGTGGCCCACGGGGTGGACTCGGCCAGCGCGTCTGACACCGCAATGCTGTCGCTGACGTCAGCGGCAGCTGCACTAGTAGCAGTAACTGAAGCGTCAGGCGGACTTATGTCCGACGCGGACGGCTCATCGAATCGGAACAGCAACACACCGCTTTCGTCCTCCTTGGACGTAAGGGGGAGGGCTGCTTGCGGCTCCGCCTCCACCTCCACCAGCGCTTGCACCGTCGTCGAGGCAGCAGCGCTTGCACCGCTTTCGTCCCGCCATTGACGGTGCTGTTCATGAAGGTGCTGGAAAAGCCGCCCCTCGTCCTCAGCCGTCAGGACTGGCGCAGCTGCCTGTACGACATCTCCGCCACTGTGGAGAGCTGAATCGACCGCTGCAGCCGCCGCAGCTTCCAAGCCATCGTCCTCCCGTCGCTGCAGAGATGGCGACGAGGACGCCGACTGCCGCTCCATAGGTGTTTCCGCCAGCATGGCCGCCAGCTCCGGTGGCGCCCAAGAGGCCTGACGGAGCTGTAAGAGGAGGCGCGCGTAGTCCAGAGCCACTTGCAGAACCTGTCATCGATAGCGGGGCGCTTTCGGAGCGGTTATAGACCTGTAAAACCCTCACCAATCTCTTTCAACCTCAAGAGCAATTATTTCGTCCTTCAGTCAATGAGCCCATGTCACCTCCCCCCGATCCCACTCTACTTTCAGGAAACCCTGAGTATGATGTGTAGGGAAAGGGGATAGGAATGGGGGATGGCGAGGGAGATGAGGGGAGAGCAGGGGTAAATAAAGGGGAAGTCGGGATTTGGTAACCGTTTCTTCCCGTACACACCTGCTTCACCGCACTGGGGTCATCAACCCGCCTTGTGAAGTACTCCAATACGGATGTCTCCCGTACGCACGGGTCACGTACGGCAGCGAGCTCTCTCATGTAATCGAAGACACGATGGAACGCAGCGCGGCCCAGCACTGACTCCATCTCCGCCCAGGCATCGGCGAAATGCGACCGCTCCGAAGCTGTCAGCTCCTGGAGGGGCCACGAAAGCAGAAAAGAAGATGAATAAGATGTGAGCATATGAATATTTACCTGACCACGACAAAAGGAAAAGACAAACTTGAGAAGATTTCTCTAAAAAGATCGCAGCTACCCGGCGGTGAGTCTCCAGATACCAGACCGTGCCTCAACCAGCACGTGCTGGTCATCATGTCGCAAGTCGCGCACCACTTACTCCCGCCAGCAAGTCAGCTTTCAATTTATCGACAGCGGACAGATCCATTCCGCGTCCGTTGAGAGTCGAGAAGATTCGAAAGGAGGCACCCTCGTCCCGAGCGACCATCATCACCACGAAGCAGTTTCGGAGCACATGGAAGGCAAAGTCCTGTGTGTGTGTGTTTTAGGGTGGGGAAGGGAACAAGGGTGAGTAGACGATGGAATGCTGATGAGAATGTCGTACATTTGCACAGCCCTGTCAACACGAAACACACTGATACGGAATATTTAGTTCAGATGGCTGCCTGCCTGTAGGTTAAGGCCCTCCGAAACCAGCTTGTCCAACTGGCTCCGAAGGAACGCAGCGTTCTCGTACAGTCGCCACCACGTCTCATTCTCCAAAGGCTTCGCTCCACCGTCATCATCGACGTCAGTGCCCGCCTCAGCAACCTCAACGCCGCGGCCGCCACTGGCTTCCACACCGCCGCTTCCACCGGCAGCACCATTGGCCGCCGCCGCAGCTGCCAATCCCGCCAAGCGATAGTGCTGTGGCAGGAAGGCGTCCAAAACATTGCTGCGGAAGAACTCGTCATCGGCGTCCCGCAACCGCAGACGATACCTGCCAATGACAGATCAGATCAGCGGGGCGGCTACTGAGACAAACCCAAGTTGAGCGAATGTCAAATGAAGGGAGGCAGTGTGGGATGGAATGAATGTGCCGCAGTGATCGACGATAACCTACAATTCTTAACATTTGCGTTGCTGATGTTCTCTTGAGGGCCTTGTATCTGTAGTGCTTCCTGCCTTACCCCATTCCCGGGACTCCACAGAGGCTTTTCTTCATTTTCATTTTCCTTAAATTCTTTTCAAATGTCGCTGAGGGCGCTAAACTTGTTATGATGATAAGGGCCGGTCCCCCCTTGTTCTTTGCGGTCCCAACCTTGATGTATATATGATAGGGAACAACAACAATGCGTTATTGATGCTGTTTACCTTTCACCTCACCTCATCCCAACCCACCCGACACACATCTCGCATTACAAGGATGCGGTTTGGCGGCCGCATTCGACTGCCTGTATGACTTGAATGCTAATGACGTTCTCCCTTATCAGCGGGAACACCCGCCATCTCGATTAGGAGCTCCAAATCCCGATGTAAAATTGACCGCCAGGAAATAGAGGCAGTCCTAAGTTTCATTTTCTTAACGAGCCCGCGAGCGCCCCTCCCTGACCTGCCGTTACTCCCCGACTCCAGGGGGTCCGCCTCCAAGTACAACATCCGACGAAACCGGCCCTCCAGCACGTCGTTGCCCTGCTGGCGGGCCCAGCCGTGGAGGAAGGCCAGCAGCAGCACTAGGCTCGTCAGGCGCTGCTGACCGTCGATCAGCTGTTCATTCGGGTTGGAAAGGGGTAGGGGGGTGAATAGGCGAGAAACCAGGTACTGCGGTTGAAAAGTACAAACTACACACCAACAACACTAGCACGTACCACCGTGATAAGGCCGTGCGAGTCTGGTACTGGAGGGTACTAGATGTGAGAGGGAAGGTTAAGGGGTGCACAGGAAACGTTGACTGGAAAGGAAATGGAAAGGGCGGGAGAGCAGGACGGCGTAAGGGACCGATTCCACGGCGGCGGTCGGTCGGTCTGGGCACATGGCTGGGCTGTACGTGTGTGCGGTATTTATCGTACACCACGTACCTGGTACGGCACATTGGCCCCGTCCGCCGCCCGGGTGGCGACGATGGCGCCCAAGAAGTACTCTTGCCTCGACTCGTAGGCCTTCACAAAGTCCTGGAAATGGAGACGGCGGGCGGGCAAACGCTAACTTGACTCCAGGGAGAAACTCGGAGGGAAATGGGCGGAGGGAATGCGGGATGATGGGCAAGCGTTGAGAAGTACAGCGTATACCCCTCCCATTATTCGGTGATCTCCATTATGCCATTATTACATTTCCCCTCCGTTTCTACCTCGCTACGTTGCTTTCCCACTCCTCTACCCTCTCCCAAGCTAAGCACACCTGAAGCAGTTCGTAGATCTGTTTTGTACGCCAGGCGTACGGCCGCTGGTACGTCGGAATGTCAAATTTGTACTCCGAAGAATCAAACAGCTGAAAAAGCGACACCTGGAAAGGCAAAAAGCGGGAAGGGGAAGGGAAGCTGCTCATTCGTGTATCCTGTTGAAGGGGGTTAGGAAGACGGAGAAAGTTGGAAGGACACAACAGACGGCAGCAGGACAACGGAATAGCGACACGTGGGATGCTGTAATATCCGTCGTACAATGACCGGCAAAATTCCGGATTAGGTAACGGAATTCGCGCCCCGGTTGGGCTCCCCACCGTTACTTCTTCTCCAACGCCCCATACCTTCCTCCCCTTGGACACACAGACACTGTAAGGCAAGGTTGTTTTCGTTTTAAGTCGGCCCTTTCTCTAGATGGGGAGTAGCCCCTTTGCAATTGTGCGAGAATCGCTTTCTCTGACATCTAGATGTACAAGTTATTTCCACTATTGTTACAGGAAGACCCGTTCATTGAAACCTCTCACAGCATTGTATAAATGATATAGCTATTGTTATCCTGCATACCTGTCTGGCCTCCAAGAAGTCGCGCTTTGGCGCGGATTTGAGCTGAGACAGCGGAGGGAAATGCGTCGAGTTCGGCTGCTCCTGAGTTACAGTCTGCGTTGCAGGCTGGGACTGCGACTGTGGTTCCTTGTGCTGTTGGACAAGGCCGGTGAACCAATCCTTAAATGCGCACACACCAAGGCGCGGCTGCCTCACAGGTCGACTTGAGCGCAGGCCATTACAAATGCTTTTGCTAACCGGGCGGCTTTTGCCGACACCGAAATGCAGTCCACACTGAATTCGCAACATGGTGATAGACACAAAGTTGCAAATCCAAAAATAACTCGAGTAAAGTCTGGTATTGAAGTAACTGGTGCGGTGGCGACCACGAAGATCTGAATGCAGAATCCTAACAAAACAACTTTTTAAATGGTGGTATGAAGCTTGGAATAACAAGTTCTAGCCAGCATGTGGCTGAACTTACCTTGCAAACTCAGATCTACGTATTTCAAATTCCCGCGCACAGCTTAGTACGACAGGCAACACTCTTTCCTACAATTAAATCGGTATTCCATAGACAGGTGTCACATTCTGATACTTCTTAATTTTTATAATGGTTTTGTCTTTGCTTAGGACGACGCTCCCCTCCACCGTTTTGGTGCTTGGGCTTATGGCGTGAACCGATCTAACGGTCGACCAAGGCAGCTATATAACTGCAGTGTAGCAATAATACTACCCTATGGACGATGAGTACTACTTACTGATGGAATGCCCTGCCTAGTGCATGCATGTCCTGGAGGCTGGTCAGAACCTAAATGCGATTACTTGGAGGTGGATGCTTGAGTGAACGGCCGGCAGTCCAAGTATAATTTAACGGGCCTGATATAGCTGGGGAAGCATTAACTGGGTTGATTTTTGTTGTGGATCGGTGTTGCCATTAAATACATGTATATAAAAATATCTCATCCCATACATTTTTCGACAGCGAGGGGGGTTCCACGCACCACAACGCCTACGAATTTTGCAAATTATATCTTTTTGCTATAACAGACTCTATAGCTTGAATATCTAATGTCAAAATGTATCGGCACTAAGCGTTGGGAGGTTCTGCATCTGTCGGACCGGCGGGGTGTACCCGAGGGGCAGCATGTGTCTGCGAGTCTGACAAGCTTGACCTTGGTACCCCTGCAGGTTTCAACTTTGTCTTCTGTCTCATTTCTGTCTTTGTTCTTTCATGATCCTGCGGTCCTCTGACGCTTTGAGCCAACGGCCTTTCCACCCGTTTAGGCCTTATGACCCCTCGCGAGGTTGTAACATCAATGTGGTGTTGTCTGTCTTTTTTGATCTTGAATAAGAACGTGGATAAACTACACGCTGCCCTTCGGAACACAGTACGGCAGGGCCAACCTCAAAATCCAGACCGGTCCTCTGTTTCTGGCAGGAGCTTATTGAAATGAGGAAGAGCTACGTTGCGTATTGTAAGCACCTTTCAATGTTCAGTAGCTCATCCTCGCAATGATGTGTACTAAGCCCGTTTCTGCAGGCCCGGTATACGGCGTTCCTACCCCGTAGGTCGTCCCATAGCTGGGATTATAGCCAACCTATAGCCAACCCAAGCGTAGGAATTGTCCTATCTTTCCTCGGGCAGGCTAGAATATTCCTACGCCTTAGGATGGAGCCAACGGAGCTACTGATTTCTCAACAAAAGTTAATTTTGGTACAATTTAATGCAAAGGCAGCAGCGCGATCACCTTGAATAACGTTTGTCTGCCAAGGAGGCAAGCATGCACGGCATGCTAGTTTAGTAAATGACTTTCCGCCTATACAATATAAAAGAGGTGCCATTATATTTTAAACGTTCTATAAAAAATGACCTACTGTTGTGTGCCGCTTAAAACCTGCTCCGGAACCCATGATAACGGTCAGAATTAGGGTTCAACAAAGGCAAGCAAGCTTATAAATACTTTGTACTGGAATTCCCATTTCACTCGTATCGATTTGAGTCGGCCATCTACTGTCAGGGATGAGCAAAAAGAACAACAAAGGCACGAAAAGAAAGGCACATGACTTCGATTTGCAACGCGAAAAAGCAGAGGCGGAAAAACGGGCGGCTAAGCTGGCCAAGAAACAGAATGCTGGCGTCAAGAAAGTCAAGAAGAACAAGGGTGTCCGCATCCGAAAGGGTGTTGTCATTAAGGGCATAAAGGTCGTGGACGCGGAGTCCAAAGCTAAAGTCAAGTCGGTGATTGCGAAGGCTGCAAAAGCGAAAGCGAAGGCCAAGATGGACATCGACGAAGCGGCGGCGCCTATCATAAAGCGTACCAAGAAAGTCAAGAAGAGCAGTTCGAATTCCATCAAACAGGACATGATGGATACGCAGTAGCAAAGCGGGCCGGCGATGTAGGTGGTATGGTGTTTTCCCGCCAAGCTGCTGACACAGGCGGTGGCGCCGCATATTGAAGTGCGGTGGCGAAGGATGCTTGCGACAGGTATGCGGCTTTTCACGCCGCCCAATTGATGACCGTAACTGCCAAGGATTATTGTCCACTCATGAAGAAGAACGCTTCTTGCCGTGTTGTCGGTCGTCTTGATGACAACTGCCAGTCGTGTGCGTGCGCCTGTTAAGCAGATTCAAATAGAGGTGCTGCTGCCTGCCTGTCTGCCTGTTTGCTTGCCAACTTGCTTAATTGTCTGCATGCCTGCCTTATGTTCGTTGCGCGTGAGGCAACTGTATGCCCCAATGAGAATGTTCGAGTAGGACACGCGTCTTCCTGCTGCAGCAAGCTTTTCTTTGTCCGCCTCGTGCCCAATGACTGATTTTTTCTAACTACTGATTGGAAAAGCATGGGTCTTCGCAGTGCGGCGGTATTATGGATATGATTATTAAGAGAGGAAACCACCTGCCTGTCTGACTGTAGCAGGCAGGTGTGCGTGGTCATGTGTTGAACGGGTCAAGAACGGTCTGAAGACCGGCTGGGACCGGTAATGACCGAGACGGGTCGTCTGCTCTGTGTGTATCGCATTTCATGTGCAACATGCATATATGTATGTACAAATTCGCGCGCGGATCCCGCTTTCATTCGTCTGTTTTTCCCTGTCCTCCTTTCTAACTGTTTCAGAATCACTGCTGACAGATCAGATCATGATACAAATACCGCACCCGTCGTTGATATCGATCTCGCCAGTGTTATGGGCATGATTGACTGGCGGTGGGAGGTAGTCATGGTGGGGAATAAATGGTGTCATGGTTTAGTTACGCTGGGTTTTGTCCGTGTGTTGAATCTGACAAAATGCGGAGCTTAAAGGGGTTGAGGTCCCTCGACGAGAGGACTGCAGGTTACGAGGGTCTCGAATCATGTTCGGCATGACGGTCATGGGAAAAGGCAGGGTCAGTAGTGCTGCAGGTCGCCTTCACCTGAAAGGTGTGCAAGGTAAGAGGAGATAAGGAGATAAGCCTTTCATGTGCTACATAAAGCTGATGCACTCCATCCTCCATCCTTGACGTCTGTGCCCACAACAATCGATGTCTTATTTGGGTCGATGCGAGTCGTGTAACGTTTTTAACCGCAATTGTGAAATAGCGAAGAAGCTAGCTACCCTTTAGCTACCGAGTAATACGGAGAATGCTTAAGACGGTCAAGAAAATAGTCCTCAGGAGGTCTCATTAAAGGGTCGGAAATCATTGCTGAAATACTTTCGCCAAGAGTCACGGCTGCGATATAGGCGTATTGACTTAACATGTATGGTCTTGAGTTTGCCATATAAGATACTTGGTCCGCTTTGGTCCGCGAACTCGAAGCGACTCTGAAGTGCTGTGGTTTCACTTTACAAAAAAGACATTTAGTGCTGGAACGTAACATGAAATAACACCTGAAGCCTGACGCATGCTCTTATTCCAGCATGGGATGGAAGTAAGTAACGGTAAGTTGTAGTGGAAGTGGACGTATCGTGACGTCTACGAATGCGGGGGGCGGGACGAACGACAGGCAGGCAGGCAGATTCCGAGCTTCGACGTAATCCGTGTTACCGCGAAGTTATACCGGATTGCCTACCTCGCACGTTCAGCGGATTGTTACTGAGGTGTAGTGGAGCTATGTTGCAACTAAACCTCGCTATCTTCGCTGTCTTAGTTACACATTCCTTTCTTGACTTCAACGTGCATGTAGTCCACAGTGTTCAACTTATACCTGGATGCATGCTACATACCTTTACCGGGCCTCCCGCTTTATTCGGGCCTGTACGAAATTTCTTGCCCAAAATCACAATAAGATATGTTCACTATATGATATAATACATGTACCACGCTAACATCTTCTGTGCCGATCGATGTGTTTGCTGCGGGCGCCACTGACGTCTGTAACAGTTGAAGTATTGCAGTTCTCGTGTGAACAGATGCCTCGATAAAAATAATTAAATGATAAGCGAGGATGTCTGGATTGATTGTCTTTGGCTTCTATTTTCCTCGTGCCGCCATCCATACCCGTATGAATGCCGCGAAGTCGTGTTGAGTTTTGGATGTCGCTCTAGACAGCCAAGGGACGAGGGAAAGATTTAATTAAGAATTAAAGCAGATATCAAATCACTTCACTTATGGCCCAATCTATCTAAGGGCTTAGGAAGAAGGCTGGTCAAAATGATACATCATCTATTACTGGTGTGTGCAGCCAGTTACAGTCATACGCTCGCCATTTGGGCCTTTTAGCTCAGGCGTTCCAAATTAAATTGCATATAATCTTATGACAACAAATACAGACAACAACGGCTAATGCCCTTGGTTGTTGTACAGTATTGACCCATCGGGCAGGATAGAGCAGATACAAGCAACCGGCCAATTCATAAGTTACAAAAATTATGTATTAGATTTGACAAAACAGCATGGTTTGAAGGTGAATCAGAGGATATCCCGGAATCCGTAGTCGCTTATGCCTTGATGACGAACGCAAGGGCGGCCCTCAGTCTCCGGTCTGGCGGTCCGACGCGATGTTAGAATTTCGCAGCGCTGATGTTAGATATGCTTGCTCTTATAATCATGTTTAAGACGTGTATATTGCGGGCTACAGCCTTATTTTTGATGGTGCTGTAAGTTGCTATCGGTACGGGCGCCCACCACTTCCTACCTGGTACCAGAGTACCTTGTAAGTCTGTAATTGCTACAGCGTACAGCGGAAATTAATAAAAACATGAAGCCAAAATTAACATATAGTCTTTTGCTGAAGTGAAGGAGCAATATTGAATCATAATAGTTATACCGATAACGAAACATCTGCACTTGTTACTTATTTATTGATATAATTGATCATTAGCAACATCTTTTTAATTAACTTAGCGACAAGTTAACGAAGTCTACGCCGCTCTTTTCTGCATGTTATACAACAGAAGCGCTCCTTGATTTTCTGAGGACTCAGCATTACATTAAAGGCCTTCATACACGACACAGAAAATTGTTTCAGGGAAATCATAAGCTACTGTACGAGGCTCAACTTCGCGACGACGCTGGGCACGTAAAATACACGCCCTGTAATGTTGTCTCTTGAAATAGTGAATTACATTTCTTATACAAGAAATATTACTGGACGCTTGCCAGACGAACAGCGAGGGCCCTCGGATATCCCCGTTACGACAGCTGCAACGGATCCCACCAGAAATCAACGGATCTCAACCGGTTGCAACTAATTCCGTAACGGCGCTGGGAACCCACTCCTAAGATGTCGTCTTCTTGTGGGCGTCGTGCTGAATTTGGTCATTTCAGAACGCCCATCAAGGGGCAGAGTCCCTTGCGGGTAGGCCATGTTGGGGGTCTGAACACATTCACCTCCATGCTGGTATTGGCTGCGGCTGCGCTGTTACTATCCACAATGCAACAGAACAAGCTCTTAGCAGCAGGACAAGCACTTTTGCCGTACAGTGAGTTGTACAATGGAGATCTCGAAACGGTATTTGAAACTGGTGATGGCGGAACGCAACTTATACCGAATGAGCCGGACAAGGATTCGCAGCTTGTCGCCGGCTCACCTCCGGACTACAACGACCTCACAGACAACCAGGATTATGGAAACGATGCCTTTGGTGAGAACGGTAACTCACCGAGGCCACCGTTACCTCCTCGTCGGCCACCTCGTCCTCCACGTCGCCCGCCGCGCCAGCCAATTCGGCCCCCTTTATCGCCAGGGCGGGTACGCCGCCCGCCGTCTCCCCCTCCACCCCCTCCACCCCCGCTTATACGGCGACGAAGCCCTCCAGTCCTTGCCCTCTTCAGCCAGCCTGACAGGCCCCCTGCCGACCCACTGAGCCCGCAACTGTCCCCTGAGCGACCGCCTATGCTGCCTCTTCTTTCACCCCTGCCTCCGTCACCCCCACCTCTACCATCACCTCAAACGCCGCAACCGCCGCCAACACCAACCCCTCCACCATCACCTCCACCGCCCTCCCCACCACCACCGTCACCTCCCCCATCACCGCCGCCTCCCTCCCCACTGCCACCATCACCGCCGCCTCCGTCCCCACCACCACCATCACCTCTGCCACCTTCCCCACCACCACCGTCACCTCCCCCATCACCGCCGCCTCCCTCCTCACCACCACCATCACCTCCACCGCCATCACCGCCGCCTCCTGCCCTACCTCCGCCTCCATCACCGCCGCCTCCGTACCCACCACCACCATCACCGCCGCCTCCCTTTCAACCACCACCGTCACCTCCACCGCCCTTTCCACCACCACCGTCACCTCCGCCATCACCACCGCCGCCTTCCCCACCACCGCCATCGCCGCCGCCACCCTCCCCACCACCACCGTCACCTCCACCGCCCTCCCCACCGCCACCATCACCTCTGCCGCCCTCCCCACCACCACCACCATCACCTCCACCGCCCTCCCCACAACCACCGTCACCACCCCCATCACCGCCGCCTCCCTCCCCACCGCCACCATCACCGCCGCCTCCCTCCCCACCACCACCGTCACCTCCGCCATCCCCGCCGCCACCCTCCCCGCCACCACCATCACCTCCACCGCCCTTTCCACCACCACCATCGCTTCCGCCATTACCGCCGCCGCCTTCCCCACCACCGCCATCGCCGCCGCCACCCTCCCCACCACCACCATCACCGCCGCCACCTTCCCCACCACCACCGTTACCTCCGCCATCCCCGCCGCCACCCTCCCCACCACCACCATCACCTCCACCGCCCTTTCCACCACCACCATCACCTCCACCATCACCACCGCCGCCTTCCCCACCACCGCCATCGCCGCCGCCACCCTCCCCACCACCACCGTCACCTCCCCCATCACCGCCGCCTCCTGCCCTACCTCCTCCATCACCTCTACCGCCCTCCCCACCTCCCCCATCACCGCCGCCTCCCTCCCCACCACCACCGTCACCTCCGCCATCCCCGCCGCCACCCTCCCCACCACCACCATCACCTCCACCGCCCTTTCCACCACCACCATCACTTCCGCCATTACCGCCGCCGCCTTCCCCACTACCACCACCGTCACCGCGACCTCCATCACCGCCTCCACCATCACCGCCGCCTCCCTCCCCACCACCACCGTCACCTCCACCATCACCACCGCCGCCTTCCCCACCACCGCCATCGCCGCCGCCTCCCTCCCCACCACCACCGTCCCCTCCCCCATCACCGCCGCCTCCTGCCCTACCTCCTCCATCACCTATACCGCCCTCCCCACCAGCACCAACAGCGCCGCAACCATCCCCGCCACCACCGTCACCCCCACCATCACCGCCGCCACCCTCCCCACCACCACCAGCACCTCCACCGCCCTTTCCACCACCACCATCACTTCCCCCATCACCGCCGCCTCCCTCCCCACCTCCCCCATCACCGCCGCCTCCCTCCCCAACCCCCCCATCGCCGCCGCCACCCTCCCCACCACCACCGTCACCTCCACCGCCCTCCCCACCGCCACCATCACCTCTGCCGCCCTCCCCACCACCACCACCATCACCTCCACCGCCCTCCCCACAACCACCGTCACCACCCCCATCACCGCCGCCTCCCTCCCCACCGCCACCATCACCGCCGCCTCCCTCCCCACCACCACCGTCACCTCCGCCATCCCCGCCGCCACCCTCCCCGCCACCACCATCACCTCCACCGCCCTTTCCACCACCACCATCGCTTCCGCCATTACCGCCGCCGCCTTCCCCACCACCGCCATCGCCGCCGCCACCCTCCCCACCACCACCATCACCGCCGCCACCTTCCCCACCACCACCGTTACCTCCGCCATCCCCGCCGCCACCCTCCCCACCACCACCATCACCTCCACCGCCCTTTCCACCACCACCATCACCTCCACCATCACCACCGCCGCCTTCCCCACCACCGCCATCGCCGCCGCCACCCTCCCCACCACCACCGTCACCTCCCCCATCACCGCCGCCTCCTGCCCTACCTCCTCCATCACCTCTACCGCCCTCCCCACCTCCCCCATCACCGCCGCCTCCCTCCCCACCACCACCGTCACCTCCGCCATCCCCGCCGCCACCCTCCCCACCACCACCATCACCTCCACCGCCCTTTCCACCACCACCATCACTTCCGCCATTACCGCCGCCGCCTTCCCCACTACCACCACCGTCACCGCGACCTCCATCACCGCCTCCACCATCACCGCCGCCTCCCTCCCCACCACCACCGTCACCTCCACCATCACCACCGCCGCCTTCCCCACCACCGCCATCGCCGCCGCCTCCCTCCCCACCACCACCGTCCCCTCCCCCATCACCGCCGCCTCCTGCCCTACCTCCTCCATCACCTATACCGCCCTCCCCACCAGCACCAACAGCGCCGCAACCATCCCCGCCACCACCGTCACCCCCACCATCACCGCCGCCACCCTCCCCACCACCACCAGCACCTCCACCGCCCTTTCCACCACCACCATCACTTCCCCCATCACCGCCGCCTCCCTCCCCACCTCCCCCATCACCGCCGCCTCCCTCCCCAACCCCCCCATCACCGCCGCCTCCCTCCCCACCACCACCGTCACCTCCACCATCACCGCCGCCTCCCTCCCCACCTCCCCCATCACCTATACCGCCCTCCCCACCACCACCAACAGCGCCGCCACCATCCCCGCCACCACCGTCACCCCCACCATCACCGCCGCCACCCTCCCCACCACCACCAGCACCTCCACCGCCCTTTCCACCACCACCATCACTTCCCCCATCACCGCCGCCTCCCTCCCCACCTCCCCCATCACCGCCGCCTCCCTCCCCACCCCCCCCATCACCGCCGCCTCCCTCCCCACCACCACCGTCACCTCCACTATCACCGCCGCCTCCCTCCCCACCTCCCCCATCACCGCCGCCTCCCTCCCCAACCCCCCCATCCCCGCCGCCACCCTCCCCACCACCACCGTCACCGCCGCCTCCCTCCCCTCCTCCCCCATCACCGCCGCCTCCCTCCCCACCACCACCGTCACCTCCGCCATCCCCGCCGCCACCCTCCCCATCACCCCCATCACCGCCGCCTCCCTCCTCACCACCGCCATCCCCACCGCCACCCTCCCCACCACCACCGTCACCTTCCCCGTCACCGCCGCCGCCTTCCCCACCACCGCCATCGCCGCCGCCACCCTCCCCACCACCACCGTCACCGCCGCCTCCCTCCCCTCCTCCCCCGTCACCGCCGCCTCCCTCCCCACCACCACCGTCACCGCCGCCTCCCTCCCTACCACCACCGTCACCACCGCCATCCCCGCCGCCACCCTCACCACCACCACCATCACCTCCACCGCCCTTTCCACAACCACCGTCACCTCCGCCATTACCGCCGCCGCCTTCCCCACCACCGCCATCGCCGCCGCCACCCTCCCCACCACCACCGTCAACTCCGCCGCCTTCACCGTCGCCTCCTGCCCTACCTCCTCCATTACCGCCGCCGCCCTCCCCACCACCACCATCACCACCGCCACCTTCCCTACCACCACCGTCTCCTCCCCCATCACCGCCGCCTCCCTCCCCAACCCCCCCATCACCTCCGCCTCCCTCCCCACCACCACCGTCACCTCAACCATCACCGCCGCCTCCCTCCCCACCTCCCCCATCACCTATACCGCCCTCCCCACCACCACCAACAGCGCCGCCACCATCCCCGCCACCACCGTCACCCCCACCATCACCGCCGCCTCCCTCCCCACCACCACCATCACCGCCGCCACCTTCCCCACCACCACCGTCACCTCCCCCATCACCGCCGCCTCCCTCCCCAACCCCCCCATCCCCGCCGCCTCCCTCCCCACCACCACCGTCACCTCCACCATCACCGCCGCCTCCCTTCCCTCCTCCCCCATCACCGCCGCCTCCCTCCCCACCCCCCCCATCACCGCCGCCTCCCTCCTCACCACCGCCATCCCCGCCGCCACCCTCCCCACCACCACCGTCACCTCCCCCGTCACCGCCGCCTCCCTCCCCACCACCACCGTCACCGCCGCCTCCCTCCCCACCACCACCGTCACCGCCGCCTCCTGCCCTACCTCCTCCATTACCGCCGCCGCCCTCCCCACCACCACCATCACCGCCGCCACCATCCCCGCCACCACCGTCACCTCCCCCATCACCGACGCCTCCCTCCCCGGCCCCCCCATCACCGCCACCTCCCTCCCCACCACCACCATCGCCTCCGCCACCGTCACCGCGACCTCCATCACCGCCTCCACCATCACCGCCGCCTCCCTCCCCACCACCACCATCCCCGCCGCCACCCTCCCCACCACCACCGTCACCTCCCCCGTCACCGCCGCCTCCCTCCCCACCACCACCGTCACCGCCGCCTCCCTCCCCACCACCACCGTCACCGCCGCCTCCTGCCCTACCTCCTCCATTACCGCCGCCGCCCTCCCCACCACCACCATCACCGCCGCCACCTTCCCCACCACCACCGTCTCCTCCCCCATCACCGCCGCCTCCCTCCCCAACCCCCCCATCACCTCCGCCTCCCTCCCCACCACCACCGTCACCTCAACCATCACCGCCGCCTCCCTCCCCACCTCCCCCATCACCTATACCGCCCTCCCCACCACCACCAACAGCGCCGCCACCATCCCCGCCACCACCGTCACCCCCACCATCACCGCCGCCTCCCTCCCCACCACCACCATCACCGCCGCCACCTTCCCCACCACCACCGTCACCTCCCCCATCACCGCCGCCTCCCTCCCCAACCCCCCCATCCCCGCAGCCTCCCTCCCCACCACCACCGTCACCTCCACCATCACCGCCGCCTCCCTTCCCTCCTCCCCCATCACCGCCGCCTCCCTCCCCACCCCCCCCATCACCGCCGCCTCCCTCCTCACCACCGCCATCCCCGCCGCCACCCTCCCCACCACCACCGTCACCTCCCCCGTCACCGCCGCCTCCCTCCCCACCACCACCGTCACCGCCGCCTCCCTCCCCACCACCACCGTCACCGCCGCCTCCTGCCCTACCTCCTCCATTACCGCCGCCGCCCTCCCCACCACCACCATCACCGCCGCCACCATCCCCGCCACCACCGTCACCTCCCCCATCACCGCCGCCTCCCTCCCCGCCCCCCCCATCACCGCCACCTCCCTCCCCACCACCACCATCGCCTCCACCGCCCTTCCCACCACCACCATCACCTCCGCCACCGTCACCGCGACCTCCATCACCGCCTCCACCATCACCGCCGCCTCCCTCCCCACCACCACCATCACCTCCACCATCACCGCCGCCTCCGTCCCCACCTCCACCGCCCTTCCCACCACCACCGTCACCTCCACCATCACCGCCGCCACCCTCCCCACCACCACCGTCACCTCAACCATCACCGCCGCCTCCCTCCCCAACCCCCCCATCACCGCCGCCTCCCTCCCCACCACCACCATCACCTCCACCGCCCTCGCCACCACCACCGTCGCCTCCCCCGTCACCGCCGCCTCCCTCCCCACCACCACCATCACCTCCACCGCCCTTCCCACCACCACCGTCACCTCCGCCACCGTCACCGCGACCTCCATCACCGCCTCCACCATCACCGCCGCCTCCCTCCCCACCACCACCATCACCTCCACCATCACCGCCGCCTCCGTCCCCACCTCCACCGCCCTTCCCACCACCACCGTCACCTTTGCCGCCATCACCGCCGCCGTCACCTCCGCCGCCATCCCCACCGCCACCGTCACCCCTGCCACCCTCCCCATCACCACCGTCACCTCCACCATCACCTCCACCATCACCTCCACCTCCCTCCCCGCGCCCACCGTCACCGGCGCGACCCTCCCCGCCTCCACCGTCACCTCCACCGCCCTCCCCGCCTCCACCGTCACCTCCACCGCCCTCCCCGCCCCCACCGTCACCTCCACCACCCTCCCCTCCTCCACCGTCACCTCCACCACCCTCCCCTCCTCCACCGTCACCTCCACCGCCCTCCCCGCCCCCACCGTCACCTCCACCACCCTCCCCGCCCCCACCGTCACCTCCACCGCCCTCCCCGCCCCCACCGTCACCTCCACCACCCTCCCCTCCTCCACCGTCACCTCCACCGCCCTTACTACCTCCACCGTCACTTCCGCCACCCTCTCAGCCTCCACCGTCACCTCCACCGCCCTCCCCGCCATCACTTCGACCACCGCCTGCGCGCAGCCCATTACCTGCGCCACGTCCTCCCCCACAAAACCCGCGTCCGCCTCCATCACCCCGATCTCCTCCTTCTCCGCGGCCTCCTCCTTCTCCCCGGCCCCCGCCACCCTCACCCCCAGCCTTCCCGGATCCCCCACCGCCCTCTCCGCCCCCCAGTCCCCCGGCACCGCCCGAATCCCCCGGGGCACCTGCTCCCCCCGACAACCCGGTGTACCCGCCGCTGGCCCCCTCACCGCCCCCGTCACCATCCAGCGGTGCCGAACCACCGGTCAACACCGCCGAACTTCTTCAATACGGCAAATACGAAATCATTGGCACGGGAATGATTGTTGCCGTACACATGGTCCAGATATCTGGAACCGACCGTTATCTGTTTATGGAGCGGCCTTCCGGTTATCATCCGGACCGATCAAATACGATTGCGGGATTTTTTGACACCGTCACTCGAAACTTCACCCACATCTTCTCTCCGGACGGCTTGTTCTGCTGCGGTCACACGATATTGGACACTGGAGACATTTTGGTGGTTGGTGGGCACCAGGCCAATGCGGGCTACCCTGATGGCATGCGATCTGTCCGGACATTCAACCGCTCCTGCACTGATCTGAGGCTGCATAAGATCAGGGAGTTAGGCTGGAGACGATGGTAAGCGAAGCGTCTACGTGCGTAGTACGATTGTGACCTTGAACTAAATTGAGGATGCCGTACGGCGGAAGGTCAGGGATCGCCGTAGGTGTACCAGCAAGGGTGTGCAAGGGTTGCGATACTTAATGCTGTGTGTGATGATATTTATTGTACCAATTACCGTTACTAACAGATGCCGTATGTTACGTTAACGTATGCGCGCTGTGAAGGTACCCATCTGCCACGCTGCTGCCAGACGGGAAGGTGCTGATCATGGGTGGCACACAGGGTGTGGGCGCGGGCTCGGCGAACAATCCCTTCTGGGAAATGTACGATCCACGGGACAACAGTCTCCAGTCGTACGCAATGCGGGCGGCATACTTGGACAGCGCCTTACAGGTAAAAGTGATTGGGTGATTGGGGTGATGAAGCTAAGATACTGCGAAGATTCACGACCGCCGTACTAATAACCGTGCCACCTATGCTACTTCTAGGATGTAAAAATAATTAGGTAAACTTTGACTTTGGAATTTGAAATAATTGCAGCTTACAAACAGCACTGAAATCTGTTGTTTTGCACTATGGTCGTATTGCCGTACAACAGGTGTACTATCCGTTCAACTACGTACTGCCCACGGGGCTGCTCTTCACCTTCTGTGGACGGACGGGTTGGATCATGAACTACACCTCTAATGTATGGCTGCAGCCAGTTCCACGTCTGCGTGGGTACGGCAGTACACAGTATCCGTACACTGGGACGAGCGTGATGCTGGGGCTTTACCCAGAGAAGAACTACCAGGTAAAAGCCGACTCTCGGCGCATTCTTTGAGTCCTTGTGCGCTTTTCTTTGTGTTTTTAAAGCACGCTCGAGCGGGTGGGATGCCGGCAGACGTGACAAGACCTCAGCTCGTGCAACTCCATGTGTGATGATCTATTTTAAAAGGCCCTGAAGGGCGTACTTCTTTATAGTGTTATGTAGAGATTGTTGTCCTTCGTTGCGTGTGTGTAGGATAGGCGTGGCTTAAGGAACATACCTTGATGCGGAAGCGTCGTACGGCAGCTTTCATAATCACTTCCGTACTGGCCCCGAAACCTTGTTCGCGGTGTACCAAAAATCCCCTATGATTTCTGGTGACTCGCGCTTGCTTCCGATACAGGTTGAGATTATGTTGTTCGGTGGTCAGAAGGAGGCGGGGACTAAAAACTTGAGCATACCGGCGAGCAGGAGCATCAACCGCATAAAACTCACGTACAGCAGTACGACAAACAACTACACTTTTGACGGCTGGAATGAGGAGAACCTGACAATGGGGCGCGTCATGCCTGATGCTGTGCTGTTGCCGAATGGAAAAGTCGTAATCGTCAACGGTGCAAACGTAAGTTGTTTTACCGGTTAGTTAGACCACAGCATGACTTGCGCTTCCCGAGGTAACTCCCTCGGTGCCGACCTATGTCGAAGACCATTTTGACGAAAGGATATGACGGGGGTAGCATGCGGCTAACTTTCCGTGATTTCTTCCGTACTGCGCAGACGGGCGTCGCCGGGGATTCTGCATCGGGCGGGGACAGCCGTGCCAACTATCCCGACCTCTTCGCAGAGCTGTACGACCCGGATTTGCCGTTCGGTGAACGCGTCTCCCCTATGGCTTTCACCCAGATCGCGAGAATGTATCACTCAACCGCCTGCCTAACCACCAACGGAACAGTGATTGTGGCGGGCTGTGATCGATGCTACAAATTCTCCGTACGACCCGGTTGGAGCTACCTACCTTCCCCTACCTCCAAAGCAGAATACCGCGTGGAGATCTTCTCACCGCCGTACTTCTTCATGGATGCTCAAAAACCCGCCATCACCTCAATCGACAGTAACGTCATAACGTACAATGCACAGTTCAGGGTGATGTACGATTTCCCTGACTACGTTGGGCCAGGTTTCAAAGGCAACGGTGGATACGGCGCGATCCGCGTCACACGTGCCGTATTGGTTGCACCGTGCAGCGTCACGCATTCGTACAACACGCACCAACGGTTGGTCGGAGTACGCATCCTCGCTGATAACATAATCACGGGCACACTCACGTTACGTGGGCCGCCCGACGTCAACGTCGCGCCGCCAGGAATGTACATGCTCTTTTTACTCAATGGTGACGTTTACTCAAAAGCGACCTGGGTAACGTTGCGTCGTACGTCATTGCCGTTTACGGGGGCAGAGGCGGCCCGCCTCGGAGACCCAAGCATCGGCAAGACAAAGCAGTCGCAACCACCGCCGCGGCGACGGGGGGTGTCGTCACCATCGCCGCCGCCGCCGCCGCCGCCGTCACCACTGCCACCCGCACCAGCCCCCGATGGGTCGGCGGAGGCGCCAACGACAGACTACGAACCGTTCTTCGACTGGTCGGTGAACGCAGAGCCGCCGACTGCCAAGTAGGTGAGCAGCGAAATGCCATCGGCTTTACCTGCTGGCGGCAGAGGCGGCAGAGGCGGCAGAGGGGTCGCTCTTCCATGTACGACGCAACCCTTGAGGTCTATGATGCTGATAAATCTGCTTTGCTTTTCGGGGTGCCTTACACGCGTCCGCCGAGGGCAACAGTCATTTATCGGTCGGCCATTTGAATAAAGCAAAGCCGGCGGAGTTATGTGCATATGTGCGTGCATGTGTATGTGTGTTTTAAGAGCAGCGCCGTGAGAGAAAACCCAGCGAATTAGCCATGGAGGCGTAAAGTTATGTCGGTGTGCATATGTCATGTATAGCGGAGCTGCGGGGAAAGGAGATTCGCCTCTCCGTTTTCGCACAACTGTAGAAACCGGCGGCAGAAGATGCTGCGTTTGGCCGAGACCGCACTGCATGCATGATGGGCGGCCATAGGGGCTGGTCGATAGATTGAGTTCATGGGATGGTGGCAGGGTCCTGGCTTTGTGTGCGCAAAGCTAGGGCAATGCACTTGTGACTGCAGAGCCAGAAAGGCTACAAGTGCGACCGCACGCGCCTTGTGGGGCCTTGTGCAGCTGAAGGGACCTTGGTTACATCCGCAGCAAATTGCGCGTTCATGTGAGAGGGAAGATCTTAATTAGGCACAAGTGGATGTGTTCACTTCAGGACTCCACCGCTTCTGCACCATCGAGAACACGCAAACTACACACACATGCACATACATACATCCCGTACGCACGCACGCGCAAGATAGCAAGCAAGGCAATCTTGTTTAGCTAGTTTCCATCACATATCACAGTTAACTTGGCGTTGGTGTCGTGCGGTCGGTAGATGGTGGTTTGTTTCCCTGGTGATGTGTTTTCGACGGGAATCAGCTACAGGCTGGACACGAAGTATACGGCTTCACGATGGCGCGGAAAGGAGCCTGACCAATTTCAGCTCATTGGGACCTTAGATAGGACCCTCTCATGCGCTGTGCCAGGCAGGGCCATGCATGATGAGCACGGCGTTTTTCGGGATTTGCATGTTTCTTTGAAGCCACGCATGCGGCATGGGTTCGCTGCGCATGAATTCCTTTCTTCCTAGCGGTTTACAAGGCTTAACATACGCAGGGCTTTTGCAGTGTCGCCGATCTTCCAAAATGTATGCGCGCATAGTTCGGAATGTCAGATGTGTCTTTTTATTTTGTGAAAATTACATCTTGTTGTTGACATGTTAACTTCTTTTGTTTCCAAGAGATTTCTGGACAACAGTTTCGGGGAGTCGCTTTCATCAAATCTTTGGATTTGCTGACTGCGCGAGCTGTTTGTTGAGGCTCTATCTAAATGTACTGGGGGAACCAGGGCACATATCCTGGGGCCCGCTGTTCCTATGACCTCGGTGCCTGGCCGCCGGTGATTCCTATTGACGAGCCAGCAGGCATATTGATATAGCTCCCTGTATAGACATATAACACAGACTCGAGACACAGCAGTACGCCACCCAGCCGGACCGCTGGCGCATGCGTTGCGTTAAAAGAATGGTGGTTATTTGTTTCAGGTAGAAGGCAAGAAGCTGTGGAGCGTTTCCTTGACAAACTTGACGGATATGTACAGGGCGCGTGATGCATCCCTTCTGTGCGAGCGTGGCTATGGATCGGACGGATAGGATGCCTTGAGTGGGTAAAGAGGATAGGCTTGGTCAGATACGCGTCAATCTACGCGTAGTTTTTTGACCGTAGCTGCAGTACCTGTACGTACGTACGGCAGGATGCGTATATATGCTTGGCGGGTCCAACAGCGTTTAGCGTTTGCATAGGAGTAAACGAAACTAACGACCAATTTATTGTTCATTTACGTTAAAGTGCTACGGATGTACGTATCATCGTGTGTTCAGTTCACTTCCTCACAGCAGTCTCTTCCCACTCTGCCGTGCACTGTACGAACCTATCACACGTGCGTTGTAATTGCAGCACTACTCACATGCATGCACGGAGCTGCAGCACTCACATCGCCCGACTACGCAATGCCACAAAGAACGCAAGACAGGCGATTCTGTGTGGGGACTGCACCTACAGGGATGGAGGTGTTATCTGATGGTAGGCGCCATGCGTATGTGCGCTCGTGCGTGCGCCATCTGTGTCTGCGCGCTTTCGAGGGAATGGAGGAAACTGCTGCTGTGCTGCTGTGCCCCTTGCCTGTATGCAATGAGTGTCACCCGGCACGTGATCGCTTAGTAAGCATGTGATAATATAATACGGGAGGGGGGGGAACCTTACAACCAAGCCGGTCACTTTCCATAGCGGCATTATCAGGAGCAAGGAATTCGTGGGTGTCCGTACAATTAGATACCGGATTACCGCACGGTTGGAAAATGGGGAAACGACCAGTTTTGGGACGCATTCAATCGCTCGCTCGCCGCTCCCCTGACATCCTGAGTGTCATGTAAAGGCTACATTGGCTATGTTTGCTATGATAGAGCGGACCTAGTCCTGCATTGTCGTATTGCCGTATAGTCATATTGCCATAAAGCATTATGGCGGCAAAATAGCAAAACTTGCGTGGCTGGTCTCGACAGAGCCCCACAACGCGATGTACGGTGTAGCTGGCTACCTACTGATCCTTTTCTTCCGTGGATACTCGTACCACGTACGGGCGTCGTACGGTCTTCCTGGAGTTTTCGGGTTTTAGTTTTCGCCATCCGGGAGCTACGACGAAGCAAGTACGTAATGTGCGGCATCAGGGATAGCTCATTTATCCAATCCTTGTGCTCACCGAGAAGATTAAGTTTGGGGGCATGACGTGAGGGAAAGTAGAAGCCCCTTAAACTTCAGCAGCTTCTTCCGCCTCGTTCGGCGCCATGATGCTCAAGATCTGACTTCGCTTTACGGTTGATAGAGACGTACGACCCCCTCGCAGGAGGATGATCATGTAACAACTAACGTTACAACGGCTAACCGCAGGATAGTATTGCAGTTAGTTAAAAAAGTGAAAATCGCAGTAGCCCTATAATGAGGACTAAACCTGTTGAGTTCGCCGAGAAGGGAAGGAAAAAAGGGAAAAACAGAGGAAAGACACTCCACACGAAGACACTCCAATCGAAAAACACTCCAATCCCGATGACTTATTACTTATTATTGGGTCGCTGTATTCTAGCATGTACCGTTGTACTCCATGTACCCCACATAATGTACGACGCCACAGGCCAATCAAAACCCTAAGGCACCCTCCAGCAGTGGACGAAGAGTTCATCTTTATCAGTCGGTTCAGGACACACAAAGAACGCGTCATGGCATTATAGTGGCGCGTTTCGTCGTTATCTCATTCATTGCTTGCAGAGGGGTTACAACACCGAAGAGTGAAGTCCGCTTGTCTCTAGAGAAGGACGTCATCATGACGTCATCATCATCATCATCTATCGTAGCCGTCGTTATCATCACTCTTTTAAGCTCCTTCGCCCCGCTAGGGGGGGGCTCGCATACCTTGTTGAACCCTTGTTGGTGCTACGCTGGTTGCAATTACGCAGAATACGGCAGCGATGGTGCCTATAAGGCCTGCTGCTGCTGTTGCTCCGAATCCTGCAGCACTGATGGTGGCTGAGACTGCGCCGCTACGGATGGCGGCGCCTGGGCCATCGGCGACGGCGGCGGCGGTGCCAACCGCTGCGGCAAACTAAGCAACGGCGGCGGCGATGTGGGCGGCTGACTCAGCCCACCGTACGCCGCCGATGGAAGTGGCACCAGCGCCGAAGGGCTGCGCATGCTGTAGTACGGCGATAGTGGCGGCTGCACCATAGCGTACGGCACCGGTGATAGTGGCGTGGCTATACCGTATGGCGCACCGCCGTTGAGCGGATAAGGGTAAACTGCGGTTTTGCGCCATTTTGAGCGGAAGGGTGGCGAGGATGTCCCCCAATGAGCATTCACAGTATCTCCAGTTGCATCAGTTGCATTAGTTGCATTTGTTGCATTTGTTGCATTTGTTGCATCAGGAAAATGAACGCAAAGAAACAACTGGCCCTCGCGAACCATTACGGGGTCCTTCAGTCTTTATCAGCACAGCCACGTCATATCAGCATGTACGTACAACGTTGGTCCTAAGGCCCAATCCACCTAAACGTCCAAAGGCTCCGAAACCCTTACCTGTCGCCGGTGACGGCAGCAACAGGGGCGGCGAAGCAGACAGGGCACGTTGCAGCGCCATACCCGCTGAGGGTGATTTTGCGCCCAGATCACCGTCTCCCTCCTCCCCGATCTGGCGGGAAATCGGTGGTTTGAAACACATGAGCCATGACGTAAGCGACATAAGGCCCACCAACACGACAAGCCCCGCTGCGGATCCGACCACGACCAGTACGACTTCGAACGTGCTGAATCCCTTGCTGCTACCGCTGCTAATCGTGCTACTGCTGCTACTGCTACTGTTGACCGGAGTGAATGATCCTGAAGCAGCAGCAGTGCAGATCGTGGGATTGTGTGCGAGTTAAGAATGTTTCATAAGGGACCCTAACCATGGCTTCGAACGTCGCATGTTGCCGGAATTCGCCTCTTTCGTAAAAGCATTATCAAAATCATCATCATCCAACCCAGGCCAGGTAATGTACGAGTAGGCATTTCCTTTGGGGCGTGGGCCAGTGTTCGTACAAACTAAACAACAAGCAAACACAAGTATCGTATATTTGTGCGGTATAGAACTATGGTGCTGACCATTCACTATGTTGATGCTAACGATGCTGCCAGGAGCCATGGCTAGAACTCGTTTCTTTAAAAGTTGATCAAAAAAAGGATTCCGGGCGAAGCCTGCAGTTGAAGCTTATGTTCACGTGTCTACGCAACAGCCTCACGCCTACAGTCTCAAACTGCGGTCGCCGGAAGGCTGGTCAGGGAAATTACGACGACGGGTTACGTGAGGTCTCCCTTTTTCGGGGATTAGTAACATGGAGTACGGGGTGAGGAAGCCGAGTAAGGAGCGGACAAGGATGGACCAACCGTGGAACCAAACAGAAAACCGAAGATGATATACAGGAAAAGATATGATGATGCCACGGGAACAAGATATGTTATAGTGCTATTTGCCGTCGGCAACAATGTTTCCATCCTATCCCATCGAGTATGCATGACCGAGAAGATGTCATCATCACCATGTATCCATTCACACCTGAGACGGCGAGGTTCACCTCTAACGGCGCCGTACTGTTTGTGTTAGAGACAACAAGACAGAGCGGGACTGCCGAGGGTTGACTTGTTCCCCCTTCGCAAGTTAGACGATCCACGCATGAGAGGGGAATTAGGGCTGGAGTGTTGGGCGGCTGACAGGGCGATACGGTCAACGAGTTACACGCCTGTTGCGATGGAAAGGTTGGGGAATTAAGTAGGATACTTGTGTACGATGTTGACGGAGCGAGGGGCACAAAGAATAGCCATGACTGGGAGATCAACTTGGGCGAGAGAAGATTGACTGACCGTGTCGGTAATGTAAAGGTAGGCCGCAGTGCTTTGCGCCCACATCTCATAGGAAATTGTGTAATACCCGCATAACGCAAGCCGGCCACCAGCGGCAATGTACCGAGACGTTATGTTTACACTAGCGGCTGATGCTAGTAATAAGTCAAACAGGCTTATCAATAAGCAGGTCCTCGATGTCATGTTTCGGCTGGCGCACATCGCCGAGCGAGTGCCAAGAGGCTGATGCAACATGAAGCAAAACCCTTTATGAAAATTCTAGTGACGGTAACCAAACTTTTGCATGAGCCAAAGTTGGGCACAAGATAATGGCTGGCGGAGTGCGAACGCAGAACGGTGAGAACCCAAATTGCTAGCGAAGGCATCAAAAATTGAGCTACTAGAGAAATAACTGTTCACATGGAGGACATTACACATGACGTCCATTGATGACGGTACGCTAGAGCGCTGCGTTACACTCGACTTGCTTTCTTGAATAATAACATTGTAGACAAATATGTATTTCCACAATGGCTATGGTAAAAAAGATTTTAGATTGATTTTAAAAAGTTTGACTCCTGGTATATTCAACCTTGCCGCACAGTTTCTCAATCCGCTCGTCGCTTCACCGCATAGACAGTCCCATCGGGGCAATTAAATTGATAAAATGAATTATAAGATTCTTAACGTCTCTTAACAGTCTGTATGCACACGATTAACCTCTGTCCAGATCCGAAAACCGTAGCTAGATTGATGTGCAAGATGCACGAAAGCATGATATGAGCCCATGCAGAATCGCAAAGGACTGTGTTTTGAATATTTCCATTTTCACAATCGAGATACGAGGGTATAGCCTATAAATCTAGGCCAACGAAGTACATCCAACTATTGAGTGCCAGGCAGGCCGTAACGCGATGCATCTTGATGCTACAACACTTGCTTTACTTGCTCCATGCTCTGTGCATCGGAATTCTCTCCGGATGGCGACCTTGGAGACACTGCTAAAAGATGGGTGCTGTCCGTCGGGCGAATGGGGGGGCTTACCCGGGCGGGCTTACCTGAAGGACGTAGCAGACATATGCGGCAAAGAAGGTATGGGTACCCTCTGCGCGAGGGTGTAGCTGATTGTCAGCGACGGATGGAGGCAACGTGAGAGTCGTTCGCTGGCGCACACGCATGGAACAAAGGATGCCGCAGCGCAATGGAATGACTATGGAATGATCGACTCGAAGTTGGGACCGAGCAAGATGTTGCAGCTAAGTACGGGAACCGGCATGAATTGATGGATGTTGCTTTGCAATGGAAAACTGGGTCTGTAAGGATATATAGCTAGAACCTAGCAGGCTTACTACCTAACCGCATTAACCACTTTTTCGGTTTGTGAACGACATGGTGGAGGAAGACGTCATGCGAAAAGATTGTACTTATGCATGACGTACGGGCGCATGCAAAAGACAGTAAGCCTCACGCTCCAGCAGGCGCTTGACAAGCTGCACCGGCCATTAAAACACCGTACGACTACCCACGATCCTTTTCAGGCTGTCTGCTGTATCCTACGAATGATCAGTAGCAGACACGTACCAGAAGTCCGCCGCATCAGATACCACTGAAGTGTTGTATGTACCATGTCCTTCACCGGCAAAGTGCTGCACTCCTGCTCAGGAATTGTTGATCCTGTAATGCGAGGCTGATACGCACGTCCGGGTTGGCATTACCGGGAATAGTGATAAAGAAACACCATGCCGCCACAAGTTACAGTACCGCATGGTTGCCCCTTGCCCGCCCTGAGCTACGATAGCCTGCACAGCACACCCTTTCCACTCTCAAAATTCGCCACATATGACGATGCGCTGCGCATGGCTCGCGCATTTTTAAGTCGCGTAAACTGGCATCAAATGGAAATATGGGGCATCCCCGAAGCAACACTCTGCGCCTTACCTGCACCCGACTGTAACCATAACCTTATACTAATTGACCATAACGGAATATCTCCGTAATCAAGTCAATGCATACACATGCATCAAAATTGGTCCTGCATCCGCCGGTTGTTTCCATCTATCCAAAAAATTGGCCACTATTCATGCGTCGTCGCAGTCCGAAAAACTTTGACTAGCACCCATATCAGGGCTACATCAAGCACGGCTAAGATGAGTGTGGCTGCGCGCCGATTGGCCAGTACTGCGTCCAGGACCCCAATTAACACACCTGCGCGGTCGGTGAGGTTGTGAACGGAAATTTATCAAAAATGGCCGCATTGATTGACAGAAGCGAGGCGAGTGCACACATAGACAGCATCATGACCATGTTTCCAAGTAAATGCCCGATAAAAAACCCAAACGTCCATCATGCTAAGCATTTAAAGAAGGCGTCGACGAAAATAGACGTGTAACGGTGCCTCACGGGGCAAAGCTTGCTGCTTATGGTTCCAGCCTAACTAGTATCCTGTGCCCATTGCCCAAATACGCCCCCGACCAGGTTGTGGACAAACCTTTCACGGAAACTTACGTGCGCGTTCGCTACCAAGCACTGCACGTAAGTTCGCAAGGACATCCTCCCCTAGGATGGCCTGTGTCGTCGTGGCTTCGGACTTCAGGGCTTGACGCAGAACCTCATTGGCAAGGTCGCCTGTAGACTTGGCCGCTGGTGATGCTATCTCATTTGAGGAGTTGGCAGTAAGACCATCTTGAGGAGCTGCACCAACTTTCAATGATGTACACAAGCGCCGACTAACTAATGGCGCACTTTGCATGCAATGGGAACGTGTATTGACGCCTACTTTCCAGGCGCAAAACTGCCGAGCCGCCAAATTCATGGTTGGGCCACAAAGTTAGGCAACTACGCGGTAAATTATGTGTCCGAAAACCTATGGTCTCCAAGATTCGCGATAGGGTGATAATTACTGTGTCTATGATGTCTGTTCCATGGCTGTGCTACGTGGTAGGTACAATGGGCAAAGAAGGGTTCTTACGTTCAGGAGGTCGTTTCCCAGCTCGTACACAGGTACATTGCACGGCATCGTTCTCAAAGCGTTCAAGGATTTCCTGAAGACCGTAGTTCAAATAGGCAATCAGCCCAGTGTCATGTAATTATGTAAAACGCTAGCGTAACTTATATTCGAAAGGGTTGCACAGGCAGACTTTGTTCGTTGCAACGACCAAAGGCTTCGATAAACATCAAACTTTATTGCACCACATCGAACAGAACCCGCGCCATAATCTTTGCATTTGTATACTACGTGGGGCAGCCAGGACAGGGAAATTGACTCCCCGAACACGGCGGAACGAGGGCAATAAGCGGCCAAGGTAACCATCGATGACCGCGCGAGCCCAGAGGAAAAAACTACGTACCTTATCCCCGGATGGGCGGTCTAACCATTAAGGGAGGCTTGGCAATCATGTCACGCATCACGGTTGCTGGGGTTACCTGGAAATTTATGGCTGCTCGCTATGGGCTTGGGTGAGACCATACTTCGGGGCTACCCAGGTAGAGTTCTGGTGGGGCACACAAGGAAACCTGTCGGGGCTCTGCGGAGCCCCAAACCAAACAATTACCCAATGATGAACCTCGCAGCAAGGGAAGCTGCGAGGGTGGGAGGGAGCAAGGCACGTGGTTGGGGAGGGGACAACGAATAGACAAGACCTGCTGTTGAAAGGTACAAAGGGATGGGGAGAGAAGGTGAACGATGGGGTGTGTTGCAAATATTAAACGATAAGGTTTTTGATATGTTTGTATTAGGCCAGCCGTCCCGCGGCGGGAGAGTTTGACGGAGAGAGAACAATGGAGGGAGCGAGGAAGGGAGGGTGGGAGCGAGGAAGGGAGGGGTTAGGTCAGGGTGAAATTCCCGAACTCCTGTCCTTCCCTCCTTTGCTTCGTCTCTCCCTCGCTCGCCACCTCCTCTCGCTCTCACCTTTGCTCCCTGTTTCCGCTTCTTGCTCCCTCCCAAGAAGCTTCTTCCTCCTTCCCTTGTGGGGTTTACGTGCAGTTTATGCCCCCGACAGTTTCACCAGTTGCAGGAGTTGGAGGAGTTGCCCACATAGTACTAGTTGCTTTGGTCGCAGTTGACCCGGGTTGCTGGTGCCCTTCACCAGTCAAGATCCCCTATAAAGACCTCAGGCAGAGCTCGACGTTATTATATATGCTGTCTGAGCATCCCCTCTCCCTCTCTCACTTCCTCCCTGCCTAGCCCCCTGTCTGCGTCTATAAAGAGTTTGTGAAGCAACTGAAGGCGGTGAGGATCGGACCCTGCTTGTCAAAAGGCTGCCTTCAAGGGGACCCCACGGCGGGAAAAAGGCGCTGAAAGAGATACTCGGCGGGCCTTTCATGTCGGCCAAGATGTCATAAGATGTATGTATCTCCCGATATATATGGCGCGGGTCACTTTGCTAACTTGGAGTGCGGTCTATGGATCCCCGAGAGGCAGGCCCTAGTGTTCTTTGGCAAGCAGTAGCACCTCAGCATGCCGCACGCAGTGTGAGGGTTGCCAATCAGGTGACAAATATGGTTTGCGGTATCATAAATTACAAAACATGCTTATCGTGTGGCTGCATGCCTTGTGCACAGGCGGAAGCGCTGGACACTGCAGGACTGGCAAGCCCTGTACACAGACCTACCCAGTCGGCAGCTAAAGCTGCAGGTGGCAGACCCCAGCAGTATCACTACAGCGGACCGCGGAACGTGTATGCATTACGCCGACCGGCCTTCAGGATGCAGTTATGCGGGTCATTAGCGGGTTTACACACGGCAGGTATGTGGGCACAATATGATGCCTGCCAGTTCTAGATGTCGCTTTATGATTATCACACAGATAAACAGCTTTCTGCTGTACGGATGGAAATTCAAGTTGCATGCATCGTATGGGCCGGAGAGGTCGTCAGTTACACGTCTGTGAACGTAAACTTGTAATTTTCTTACGTTGCAAAAGTACTATCAGGACCAGCATTAAACATATCCTCCGACCGGATTGAGCCTTTGTGGCCCAGAGATACATCTCTAGCGTTAATAGCACAAGTGCATTGCTTCTAGCATTGTTGCTGCTTACCACACTGTATGCATGGCCTTCGTTCGTCCGTCTGGGATGGAAGATGCGGTGCGGGTATATGCCGAGGCTGAGATCCAGGAGCAGGCCAACGAGTTCGCGTGGCTAGTTGCACGGATTGCCTATGATATGGTAGGCGGCGTGGGACCACATCCCTGAGAAGATCGACAGGCGTAATCCTAAGATACTCGCGTGTGTAAAACTCGCGTGTGCGTGACTTCATTCGTATTTATGCACATTCCTTTGCGAGCCGTAGCATTGCATGACTACTTGGTAGTAGAATTCCACTCGACCTAAGTCGAAATCCTTGCTGTTTGTTGGGCGTTAGGTGAAGCGCGTGGCAAGGATGAAGCGGATCACGGTCAGGATTGCGAAGGTGATCTGCGGGCGCACGCAGGGGGCACAAAGGCGTTGCTTGAATGACGTGGATTAACACGTCCACCATGTAACGATGTGATCAGCTATTATGTGGCTCACATTGAGCCCTCTACTTCGTACCTGTATTCCCATAAAACCAATCGCTATTCCGTTCAATAGTTGGTCGATTCTCAACCTGCAGAGATCATCAACGGCAGTGTGACTGTATTGGTTACGGAGCCATTAGCCTGGAAGCTGAGGCCTCCAGGGGCAAGAAATCCAACTTACACATATGTTTGGAAGGCGACGAAGTAGATGTACATACCCAGCAAGGGAAGAGCGAGAATGCAGCTGAAAATAATTGGCCCCGCCCTTTCGGTCTTGTTTCCCTTGGATGCTGCGGACACGATGTGGTGGTAAGAAAGGTCAGCGCTGCGATACGGGGAAACACGGGGGATCAGAGGAGCGCACCCCAATTGCGTACCCAGGAAAAGCCGTGGTGCCTCAATCAAGATCCATAGCCATGAAAAGCTGAACTCCATCGCGAAATTCCGTCCCGGATACGGCAGTTGCAGTCCTGTTTGATGTATAGTGGTTGGTAAATTAGCCGTCTGGTTACTTGACGAGGTGATTTAGACCATTTAGACGAGGGCCTGATTTGCCCCCTTAGGAACGGAAGGTGGGAAGGAGTCCGATGGTCCCAGTCATCACTTGGGATCTGGTCCCGGGCTCTGTTGTGAATGTTACCCCCGTGGAAACACAGCAAAGTAGCGTTTCCTAAGAAACCTCAGTCCAGTATCCACCTGGACATGCACCCCAGCTGTGCCAACCTTGGGTCTGGGAGGCGTCCTGGCCCAATCTAAATTCCACGCGGTACACATCTAGCCAAAGCCTGGATGTCTCCCAGTCAATCCGGAATCCACAGTTAAGCTTGCGCGAGCATCCACCTTAACCAACTTCTGCGACAGGACCCGTACCCAATCTGGAGCTGCCCAGTTCCAAACACCCGCCGGGGCTCTTGTCCAGGCACCCACAAACCTTTGTAAATGAAGACAAGAATGTTGAGAATATAATATGCCACGTCCCACCACCCGCCGAAGAAGATGAAGATCTGAAAGCCCAACGACGTGAGCACTCGCCTTCGTGGTTTCTGCGGAGCCTGCTGACCTGGCTCGCTACCAGCGGGAGCCGATCCTGTCTGCTTGGGCGCACCGGACATAACTTGTTGTGAATTCATCGCGAAACTGACTCTTAAAGAGCTATGCTTCTGCCGGTCTCGCTGACAGCAAGACAACTAGTGATCCAAACAGTAAAGGAATTTGTATGGCACAATGCTCAAAATCAGAGAAGGGTAATAAAATGTAGTTGGTGTCCTCAGCCCAGATCACTGTTAACCTTTGCTGTAAACTTTCCGATAGGAAATATTTCGTGGCTGGATCCGAATTCAGACCGTCGTTACGGGTCCTAAGCATTTGCCCTCATTTCGTGAGCACTTATTTCCTTCAAGGTTTATACTGTCAGGTATATTTTGTGATTACATTCATACTTTGGTGCCTTTGATTGATCCAAGCTGTCAGGATAAACAACATTTCAGGTACTTGAGCACTGACACTCGGTTGAACTACAATGATTTGAAGGATTGTTTGTCGGATTCGTTGGGTTTGTGACAGCATTCCCAGCGATTACGAGCTCACGTTGGATACTGGTTGCAGCCATACCCATAGTGCAGAACTGATGTATTCGTCATCCGTCGATGATAGACTTTTGTATACAGGTCAACCCCAGGGGTGCAAATCTGCTTGGGAAGGGACGAACATTTCTTGCTCAAGGTTTGCGCAACTCGGAAGGGATGACTAAGAGTGATGAGTTCTTCCGTGGTCGTCCGCACTGATGGTGCGGCTAAGAGTGATGAATTCTTCCTTGGTTGCCCGCACCCGCCTGCCTATTTTACGTAGTGTCCCGAATGATCGGGCCGGTCACTTTAGGGCTCTTTGACCCTATCCCACCTTTGCATTTGGCATTTGGAACCTGTGCAACCTACAACTGCTATACTGGGGGAATAGGGCGTCTTGCATGGGCACTTTCCATCATTCCATGCCCGGCCGGAATGGCTTTGTGGAATTGGTTGGAGGTTGCCATCAATGGGCCCTTACGCGGCAGCCAGCTGCATGCTGGAATGCGCGTTCTCCTTAAGGCAGCTGTTGGTAATAAGGGATGAGCACAATCGGTGATGTGAGCTCCAGGAGGCGACCAGGGGAATCACGTAAGCCCATATATCGGGCGAGAGCCTGAATGAAACAGTGCCGAGGTAGACCAGCAAGGATAGCGGACTCAACAGACGCAAGGGGTCTGGACCTTTTTAAATTCGTCCTCTGCCGTACCCACCAACGAAGAGAGTGTACGGTAATAACCATGCTTCCCTAAATCTTCCGGCGCATGTTCGGTAGTGGTTTAACATGGCGGCGCTGACCTGCCCTTCAGATTCATCCACTCGACCTTAACCTCAATGTGCACATCAAACGATGCAAACGATGCAAATGAATGCATGCAGCGTCCCATGCCGTGTTAAACCAAACGTCTGACGACAAAAACGAGTGATGACCCACCGGCTCCCATCTCAACTCCGCACCGTTCACTAGCTGCCCAACCCGGTGCTGGTGGTGGGTGCCGAACCCAGGAGACCACTCCTTTCAGAGAGGTCCGCGTGGGTGTGAATGGATGAAGGTGCCCCGAAATACAGACTGGGGAAGATAGGGACTGCCGGCCAGCTAGCGACCACGGGTGAAGCAAAATCCCCTATCCCCCCCCCCACACACACACACACCCAACCCGATGCGCACATGGCTAACGTCACCTTCGGCATGTTGCCGTCTTATCGGGTTTCTTCTTTCTTAAGCAACAATCGTGGAAAGTCCATATCGCAACACATAGTTCCTAGCTTTATCCCTAATCCTTTTGCTGGGAGGCTGTGACGACCTCCGAAAAAGGGGCCTCCTGCATTCTGCATTCGACCGTACGTTGCCGTACTTATTGTGTTAGGGTTAACTCCCACCGACTGACCCCAAAACATGCACCGAATGAATCCTCCGGAAGACGTTATCCGGCTCTATGATCCTAGCTCAAAGCTCATCACGTTTTCCCTTCATGACTGAACTCGTTCCTGCGATAACAACTGCGGATCAGATCCCCCAGGTCCATGCTATGCTGGAAACCACGTTCCGCTACCGCCGCATTCTCGCATCTTCAGCTGGTCCGTAGCCCAAGAACTGAAGCCGGGCTTCTCTATGTGCGTGTGGCACGGCGGTTGAATCTTCATAGGAGTACCTATTTATAATACGAGTGTACGGGATGGCCTAAAATAATTTTGCAAATAATTATATCTTTCGAAAGCGTGTAAGGGTGCCCCCAACCCCTCTAATAGATTGATTTTGGGAAGGCCCATAAATCATGGATCGTAAATGTGGTGGCAGCGGGATGGATCTAAAAGGGAAGCTCCCAAAGACTGATCACAGTGATGGCCGCGGGTTCTGCAAGGTCGCGGCCGGGGGCGGCACCAACGCAGCGGGTATCACAACGGGAAGCGCCTCATCGCCAGCTCCGATATCCACCAGCCCCTCTGACCCCATCAACCCCGCCGATGGCGCCAGTGGCGGCGGTAATGGTGGCGGCAGCGGCGGTGGCAGCTCGGTCGCACTGGGCGTTGAGCTATTGTACGGCAGGGGTAGTAATGCCTCTGCCGCCACAGCGCTGTGTGCACCTGCCCCAGTGAAAGCTGACTCTGAAAGCAGTGGCGGAGGTAAGGGAGGAGGTGGGGGAGGTGTGATGCCCGTCAAGGGAGGGATTACGACGGCTGGAGCACGCATGGGTGGTCCATTGTACGCTGGTCGGCTGTCGGCGGCTGCTCTCAGTATTGCATCGCCGGCGTTGGGAGGCAGACGGGTGCCGCCGGCGGTGGCGGTAGCCATCATCGCCGCCGCAAGCGCCGACGGCGACGTCGGGGTCAACACTGGCAGCGGCGGCGGCATAAGCGGCGGCGGCGGGTACGCCGCGCCATAGGCCAGGATTGGCTTGCCATCGGGCGCGGTGGGCAACAGCGTCACGGTCGCATGCGCGCCGCCGCCACTGCCTGCAGGCGGCATTTCCCCACCTGCCGCCTGCTCGATCCGCAACCTGTCATCTGCGGAAAGGGCCATCACAGGGGAGGTGCTCGAAGCCAGCGCCCGCCGCCTCAGAAGCCAGCGGATCAGGAGGACAACAACCTGGGGGGGGGAGCGGAAGAGCGGAAAGAACGCAACTCTGTCTGTGCTCTGTGGGTCCAGTGCTGCTGCGACGTGTGAAGGGATAGATTCCCCGCTAGATTCCCCGCTAGATTCCCCGCTAGATTCCCCGTCTACATGTCATCGGCCCATCGCCGTCCGCATCTCACCACCAGAAGAGCCGCGAATCCAATAATCGACCAAATAATGGCCATTGTCTTCCATAGGGCCCAATCGCGACTGCTGTTGGCGCCGTCAGACGGGGGTGCGGGGCTCGGAGGTGGCGAGTAGGACAGTGCAGAGCCTGCTTATTGAGGAGATTGGAACACGGGATGGTGGCGGGAACCAAAGCATGTGATAACCATATATTGGGGTGGTTACATTGGACGAACGGATGGACGGACGGACGGCATCTGGATGCTATGGGTAATTCCAACCATAAGGCAGGTGAAGGGGTGGTGGAGAGGGTGAGGGTGAGGGTGTGACGGAGAGAGGATGCACCCCTACTGGCAGGCACGCATGCACAGACATACAATACCCATGGAACGGCACACTTACAATACGGTCACGGACACGCAAAGACGCTTACCTTCTATTTCCACATCGCACAGCAATACCGAGTCGTCCTGCGCCTCACTCAGCAGCACCAGACACGCCGCCTCTGACGTTCCTTGCGGTCGCCACGCGCTGCAGAACGTGCTGCGCGTACACGTCATGGCTTCATCGCCACTCAGAGGAATACACACTCCATATTGCTGGCACGACTGTGTATGTGTGTGGGGGGGAAGCGTTCAGTTTGCATCTGAGAGGGTTTTACGGAGCATCACTTAGGGATAGGGCATCAGATCAAAACGCTGGAGGGGTAGACGCAATAATCCGCGGGATCCCCCGTCTTCCAGTTTCCCCCCCCGTCCGTCAGTTGGCGTCAAACTAACTCGAGGCCGACCCTAGACCGCGGGCCCCAAGGCTCGACGGACCGACCGTATTGGAGGCGACGAATGCGGAGATGGGGCTCTCGCACCAGGTCTTGTATCGCTGTAGGGAGGAAATGGTGGGGGCCGGTCGGGGGTGTGGAGCGGACAAAAAAGGGGAACTCGTCGGGGTTTTGCACCCGCATGCTCGAACGAAAAAACTGCGTGATTTGGGGGAGCGATGACAGCCGCAAATGTGAGGTTTCCTGCTTTCCTCCAGGGAGTCTGAAATCCAGGGACGACACGCAAAAGAACTGACGTGCCGGCCGCCGGCACGGGCCCGTGTTACGCGCTGAGCCCCTGAAAAGCAGTGGTGAGATGGGGAATGTACCTGAATGCTGTGAAAGCCGCAGAACGGGACGGAGATGTTGCTTGATATGTTTTGCTGCGGCAAAAAGGAGCCTCTCGCCTGGCTCAATAGTATGAGGATGGATATGGCTGACAGAGCCAGAACTGTTTTTTGAAGGAATCTCGAGGCCTTGCCGCTGGGCCAATACCCTAGTCGAGAGCTCGATAAGGAGCGAGATGGCTTTGACATCGGAAGTTGATTGGTGACTGATGTTGGCCTGTCGCCCTAGCGATGTCCGAGACTGTCCGAGCTTAGCTAGTCACGCCACGACCTGATTAGGCAATCGTGGTTACATCATGGGGATGCGTGTAGGGGGGAGAAACGTTTGGCACTGAGGGGACTGCGGTGAGTTATGGTCGACTCCGCATATGGGTCTATCTGACGGCCTCCGTGAGCGTCGAAGCAGCCAGGCAGTTGGCGCTTGCCAGCGAATCAGTGAAACCCATGAAATCAATTGGTCAAATTCATATTCCATAAAAAAGTGCATTTAGCTGTTGGGTTGATTGTCGTAATGCAAGGCGTGCCAGTCCAGGAGGATACTCCTGGTCGCTTCCCGCTCGCACCTATGCCCAGTAAAGTTGTCAAGATAACTGAAGTTTTTAACGTAAAGCTCCTTTTTGTTGTAATGCATCGTGCTTTTGTCGCATCTCCAGGACTGCCGCTGCGCCAACTGAACAGCTCGGCAACGAGTGAACAGGTTCCAAACTAACAAAAATCCCAGTAGCAATACAATGCTTGAAGTTATCCTGGCTTAGCCGCGAAGGGTTAGTAAAGCATTTAACAAGGTGAAGGTAGTCAGGGCAACGGCCACCTCCAGTGAAAGTTACATTCAACATCTCAGTGTTCTAATTACTTAAGCACAGATTACCACATACATTGAGGATTATCGGTATTACTCCATGGTCGACCATTTGCGACTTTCAGCCATGCGAAGGCAGAAAGTACAGTACGTTTTCAAACGAAAGGATGGGCTTGCATTCTGGCTTGCACAGCAAGCCGCCCAGTCTGGTCAGTGCTCTGATACTTCTCAATATCCAGGCCGCCAGAGTCACGGCGTCACTGAATTGCATAAGAAGTTACGAAAGCGAACTATAATGCAGCCTCTGCAACACTTCTACTATCTGCAGCCTGCAAGCTTACCTCACGAATGTATATAGAACCCAACTACAATACGACGCACAAGATCGCGCATCTCGCAAAAAAAGATAACACCCCAGCCCACCCGCTTCCGCAGCCGCGCTCCGAATTCCTGATGCGCCCAACAGGTCAAAGTCACGACAATGACAAAGCCTTCCCACGGGCCACCTGCGTCACGAAATACATTCTAACTATAACCTGCGATGCCCGCTGCCCCTATCACACATGTGGACTAACTGACAACGACGCGCGCTTGTGCAGTCCCGTCCCGTCCAACATATACAACATATGGACGGATCGAAGTTGATGACGATTATGACGATGCTTGAACATAATTTTGCTCACATGTCATCTATGCGCGCTGCCGACACAGCTTATAAGATTAGCAACTCCGTGTGCAACCACGAATGGAGCACGAAAGAAGCGGACTTCCCTATCTCTGTCTCCCTGCAGTCCGCATGTATATGCGTAGTATGCCTTCATCCTCTCCTTCACAAATTGGAACAGCTTTTTCCCTCGCGTCTGTCTAAACAACTGAACACATAATAATATTAATTGCCAGGGTGCAGCGCAGGACAGATCAGATCCAGCCCGGATTACACGTGCCCACTATAGCAGAGATATTATGCAAAGTATCTAAATCTATAGGCCGCGAACGCCGAGGCGAAACAAAGGCGAGGTGAAACAACGGCAGCTAAGGTCGCCGGTTAAGAGCTTATGTCAACATCGCCCCCACTGAAGCCATCACCTTCCCACATGAACATCCGACCTTTCGAAGACACGAAATAATCCTATGATGGCTAGCCTACATGCCCAAATGTAGGTAACGGAATTCTGCTGGTCCCAAACATCCTGCATGAATGTCCAACAGAGGCGGCAACCCCTGGCGCAGGGCCCTCGCGCAAACCGCATGCTGCATCCAATTTATGGCCGAGATCAACTGCCAACATGGTTAAACATCGATATCGCCTTTGACTGCAAAGCCAAGCGCAAAATGCTGAAGCGGAACTCGGAACAGAATCGTACGGCCCGGGAAACATGGAAATACATCGCCGTGCGCTTGCGCGAAATCCTCCGGCTAAGCTTCTCCAATAGTATCTATCATCGTTTAATTAGCTGGATAAGTCCGCAAAATTCGCCCAGGGAAGAGGGAACGGCCCAGAACGCAGACGCCCGCCGATGCCGCAATAGTGTCGACAGTCCGACCTCCGGAATGAACGAAAATCAAAACACATTTAATCACACGTTGGTATAGATAATGGTACACATTTGACCTTCATGGTGCCCCAATTACGACGCAAACTTCCAATCACTTGCAAGTCATCCATTGATTAAGGCTTTCGTGTTGGCAAATAGGACGGCGTAAATAGCACGGCGGGGCTTACACCACCGATCCCTAACATGAGACGGAATCCTCAGAACCTTCTCAGGCTGTCAGGTACCGGTGAGCCTGAGGAGGTGAGCCGGGACTCCCACCTCCCCAGATACTAAGACGTGTGGCATACACCCGCACACACAGGCACATGCATAAAGCACCGAGAAATTTTCGGACCATCCGCCACCACCACGGTTATATGGTACGGTGCCATGTCACGACAGCGGATCTCCACTCATAGCGGTCAGGATGATATCATTTAGAAGAAATTGCACAGGTCGAGATGGGATCCATGCACTGCAGCTTGGCCTGTCAGTTGCAACCTCAGCGCCGTTGCCCGCTCCAGCTAAGCAGAAGTGACCCGTGCTGGAATATATAAGAATAGGTCAAGCCGACCGCCCCTCTCGCCCTCTCTTGCCAGCAAAACAAACACCCCACCCTCCCGCACATCCAATTCTTCTGGCCTCGAGGAAGCAAGCAAACCTGCAAGTCCGGAGGACACACAGCCAAAAGCAACGCACCAAAAGAAATCTCCCAAAGAGCCGCTACCTGGGCTTCAACCCGTACTCGGACTTGGCGACCGCCGGAGTGGCTCCGGCAAAGTCAGAAGCGGCGTCTTCCCGAGCACCCGCCCGTGCGTTGAGGGCGCGAGCCGACGCGGCGGCAGCGGCAGCAGGGGGCGGTGCAGCCAGGATTCCTTCCAGACGCGACATGGCGTCCTGAACCCGGTCGAATCCCTCCAGCTCTGCCGCCGCGCCTCCCTTCCGGACATCAGCCGTCTGGTGGCGGTAGTGGGTGCGATTAGCGCGATGCGAGGGTGTGGAGAAAAGACGAAAATGTGGACAAGGCACGAGCAAAAGAGCCGGGAAGAGGACGAAGAGGGCGAAGAAGAAGAAAACGATGACGTGTATGCAAACGTTTGTTTTGGTGTGCTGAAAAAACATGGAGACAGTGGAGGTGGGATGGAGCGTTAGAGGAGAGAAAGAAGGAAGAGTTGGAAGACAAAAGCAATTCAGCAACCCCAGCTGGGGGCTCACACTACGAAACCAGTAGCTCCGGCCCCCCTCTCCTGTACCCCCCTCGCTTTCATCCCCCTGGCGCCCACTCAACACGCACTCGAGGAGGAGTCATCAACATTCTCTTGCTGCTTCCCAACAGCGCCTGCAACATCTCCTCATTCGCCCGAGCCGCCAGCATCCTTTGCTGCGCGGCCGTCATGGCCTTCGCTGGCGCCTCAATGTCTGCACCCACGATATTGGCCCCTCTGGCTCCTCCGGTTACACCTCCCTCCTGCTGGGGGAGTTGGAGGGACCGCCTAGAGGGGGCTCCTCGCGGCGCATCACTAAAGGCCATCTTAACGGGCATCTCGGTCTGCTGTGAGCCTTCCCGCGGGCCTTGCGGTGCTTGCAACTGCTCGGGTAGCAACCGCAGCGAGAACCGGTGTTGGGGCAGCGGTGGCGACGGTGATGATGGTGATGGCGACGACAGCAGATCCGAATTCATTCCGCGCACGCAGCCGTCTGCGGCGGCGGCCTCTCCTAGCTGCGGAGGGAGCTGCGGCGACGAGCTCGATGTCATGCAGCCCGGTGCCGTACGCAGCTCAAGTGCCGGCGGCACAAGCGACGGAGGTCTCGTCGGCACGCCGCCTGGCGTGAAGCTGTCAAACAATTGCAATGAAGTGGGCCCTCCGCCGCCGCCGCCGCCGTTGCCTTCCTGGGCCAGTCTATTTGGGGGGGTCTGCCTGGGGTCGCCAGGCTGGTGGTGTAGATTGTTGCCTGTGCTGCCGCCAGCAGGAAGCTTGACTAACACTTGTTTCCCTGCCAGTGCGAGGCCCGGTACCGCCGCCGGAACCACCGCTGCCGCTGCCGCGGTGGCGGCGTCGGCGGTGCTCTTGCCTTCTGGTCCGTGCGGCGAACGTTGCAGCGGTGCTCCGCTAGCGCTGACACTGATGCCGCCACCAGCAAAGCGCGACGGTGCTTGGCTCCAGTGAGATGAAAACGAGAAGCCTTGTACGTCGCAGCTGTTCGGGCCTGGAGCCTCGCCGTCGCTTTCGCTTCCGCTACCGTCACCATCGGCGCCGCCGTCAGTGGCGACAATATGCTGATCGAAGTCAACCTGACGACCAAGTGATTTACCACTCCACAACGCCAAGTTGTTGCCGATGAGCGACGCCTGCTGCTGCTGTTGCACCGCTGCCGCCGCCGCCGCCGCTGCCAATGGTGCTACGTTCATTTCGGACCAGGACACTCGTGGGGGCTGCGGCGTCGTTGGCGAAGGCAGCGCCGGTGCAACCGGCGGTGCATTATCCAACGCCACTGCCGCCACCGCCTGCTGCTGCGGCGGATAAATCCGAGTGGCGACAGGAGAGACTTGGGGCTGCGTCATTGACGGCAGTGAACCGGGTATATGCGCAGTTATTGACCCACGGGACGATTCTGGGGCATAAATTGACAGTGCCGCCTTTTGCTGGAGACGCTGATCTCGCTTGTGGGGCTGACGCCCCGTCGTGGCGCCGCCGCCGCTGTGTGCGAGTGACTGTGTGTGACCCATGGGTGTGCTCTTATTATTTCCGTTGCGTGCGGGACTTGGCGACAGCGGCGGCAGCGGCCCCAACCGGCCGCCATTACTCGAGCGCCTCCCATGGACAGATGCGCAGTAGGTGAAGCTGTCGCATTGCATCTGGTCGCTGTTCCGAAGGTGATCCAGGATGCCAGGGCCGCCCGCCTCCGGCGCTGTTGGTGCGCCAGTGGCGGCGCCGTTCCCAGCGCGCGCGACCCGCTGGCGGAAGTGCTCCTGAAGATCCTGCAGGCGCGATGAGGCCTCCGACGACGACCACGCGCCGCCGGCGGCGGCGGCGGCGGCCTGGGGCGACGACGGTGCAGCCACTGCGGACGTTCCGTTGCCGACCAGGACGTCGGGATCGCAAAGTGCGGCTTCCGCCGCCGTCGCACCCGTCAGAGTTTGGCAGCTCGTCGCGGTATGTGAGTTGTTTGAGTCAATTGGGAAGCTTGAAATCACGGGATGAATTTGGACCTGGCTGGCGAATCGGATTTGTGAGGGCCCCAGTGCGGAGCGATTACGTGCTTGGGGTGAGACGACGACTGTGGGGATCTCGTCGGCTGGGCCAATGGCTGTGGCGGAGATGGTTTGGGTCGCGAGGGCTCCCTGCAGCATCAGATGACAGCAGCAATAGAAGACAGCATTTGCATCGTGCTATGATATGGCAGACTCGCAGAGGGCGAGCTTTGGTTTTAAGGAAATGTGGTGGGTGCAACCTTGCCATGTGGGTGAAAGCGCCATAAAGGGGACTATGGAGCGGATCAGGTGGTCAGGGATAAAAAATGATCAGGAGACGGGGAATGGTGACAGGTAACGGAAGACTACAATATGCGGTAATACGTACGGCCCTTACCTTGTGCCTGGAAATCGACATGGAGGGCTAACGCATAAAAAGGGTAAGGAGGGAAAGAATAGACAGAGTTTGATGGCCACGTAGGCAGAACGGGAATGGTACAATCGCTGTTTTTGAGGTTTTTGGGCAAGTGACGTAGGGGTGCACTTTCTGATCTTCAGGAACTCACCGACTCGCTGGCTGCCCCGTTCACGCTGGCTGTGCTGCTGGACTCTGACGCCCCAACTTGGCTCCGCCATTTCGTAGGGGGTGTTTCCGGAGCCGTCTTAAGGATGCCGCGAAGCTTGACATTGTTCGCGGTGGTAGGTCTCAGAGGCTTTGTCACGCTGCTGTTGGTGGTACGAGCACTGCTAACGCGATGCCGTCGCCAAGGCAGACATCCAAAGCAGTCTTCATCATCAGTTCCCATCTGGTATCTTAGTTCGAACCGTTCTTCTGTTGAAAGAAAGGGTTCAAGGAAAGCACCCGGAATGGTACCGTTATGTGACACCGTGTGGTCATGGGTTAAGCAGTCAGTAGGGATAATTTAATTACGTATTTATAAAACTATCGACGTATAATCTACAGGAAGTAAGGCAAAATGTATAAACTTGTACCCATTTCAGATGTCACTCTGTAGCAAGACTCTGACCCGCAGCTTTATTACGTATTGTTAATAAGTATAAATACTTCTAGAACGGTCACAGCTCAGCTGCTTCTTGTGCTAACGAATTTCCGCTAAGCGTCATGAGGCTAGCCGGGCAGCCGAACAGAGCGTAACGCACAATTTACCACCTTTATGGAATCAACTGTGACATTCTCCATTTTCTATATAGATGTATTCTCCTCGGGCTGTTATGGGCATCTGCAGGAAAGATAGAAGTGTGGTCGTCCAGTCGCAGACGCACCCACCCTTTCCAGCTATTGATAACGCCTAAGAAGAATTCTTATATCTTGCAGGAAATTCTTAAGCTGACCACTGTGTCACAGGAAACATAGATTCAATTTCCGTATTAGCTCCGAGGACGTACTTTTCTGAGCGCCGCCCAGCTATTTCACCTTCAAAATTGCTGCACCTGCAAAGTAAAAATCACCGACGCGTACAGGGCTGCGCAGCTTGTGAAACAGGGCGTTTTCATGAAGGGTGTACTGTACATCGTACGGGGTTGCACAAGCGCATAGTTATTATGAGCATACATTTTACCAAAATCTGCTGACGACGGCAGGTGCATGCCCTTAGCATCTTGTGTACGGCAGCAGAAGATGAGGCGTCAAAGAAACAAAAAAGAAAAGGGAAGTGAATAGGGTAAACGGCTTTGTAAAAAAAGAAAAGAAAAGAAGAACAAAAGTTGCTGAATGTATCTTCCAGCCAGAACACTACAGGCACACACCTGCATACAGCAGCAGGCCTCCAGCAGGCCACGAATCACTACTCGCATGATTCAGTGCTGATGATTTTGGCCTAGGGCTATTTTAAAATGAAATAATTACATATGAATAATTTTAATGAATTAAAATACACCATTGTGTAAGTTCATTCACTCTTGATGAAATGCAGACATAGAACATAAGGGCCGACGGAATCGTAAATCAGCAGATGAAGAACCATTCTAGCTCAATCATGAGATTCTTATTAATCATATTGGTTCAGTATGTTCGGAGGACAGGGCACCGATGCTAGCTAGCTAGCTAGCTAATAACGTACGATCGCGTACGAGCATTCAGCAGCACGCGGCGGCCTCTTGGTTTATGTCAGGGGCCACGTACATACGTCTAGCTTTGATGGCCTCAATTTTGCAACTTTCAATACGACATATCTCATAGCGCAATAGTTTATCAATGCCGAAAAGGCCTCGTGGGATGCTGAAATGCTGCACTATGGTGCTGTATACACCACATATATGTTGTGCAGATATGTTTGACTGGTTAAAATGCATTGCTCCATGTTTGTTAAATTTTATACTTTTTGCTGTTTACAGTGCTTTTGCTGTGCGTCAAGACGGTGGAAGTGCGGGAAACTCGCACAACACCGTACCTTTGATGAGGGCTAGGAGGGCGGGGAAAGCTGTTATTGCCATACTTTCATATCATAGATCCACCCACTTCTTCTGTAAGGAGTCCTAGTCATGTAAGGTGTTAGCATTATAGGTGCTTAGTACTTCGGTCCATACTTGCGCGGGTGTTCGGTGTCGGTGGTTGTTATCAACTACCCAGCCTTACGTCTGACTTCCAGTTATGGAGTCAGAGCGTAGATTTATTATATTAATCTACGATAATTATAGTACGCCCGATCTAGTGTTGATTGGCGTGCTTTGCGGCTTGTATCGGGAGCCTAGTCGGCGTACCTGGCTTGCTTTCGTGCTTAGTCGTTCAGTGTTCGTACGAGCACGCCCGCCTGGCTGGCGGCGCGTGCCTTTTGCTTGTTTTCTCACTGATCTAGAGGTCTTCTATTCGGACCTTCTTATGTAACACATAAGGATTCCTTCGGATCTCTGGGCGCTAGTTATGTGACTACAGGAGCACTGCGGCCTCTGCGCATCAACACCAGCTAACATAAGGCCCCTGGGAATTTTGGAAGTCGTGTTATACATTACGTCCCATTGTATATAAAGAGTGCTAGTCATATGGACTTCCTAAGAAGGCAAGGAGGATAGGTAAGCTGCAAATTGCATACTCTGAACCCTGACTTACTGCTTAAAGGATTACTTAGTCATGACATGGATGGAGGGACTGTAGTATCCTGGGGTATCTACGGGTAATATTATTCGAGGTGGCCTGTTGTTTGGCATCCTTTCGATCGAGCCTTTGCTGCATGTAGGCGGATATAACAGAGATACAACAAGGACCAGTCCACTCAGCCTGCACACCTCCGCCTGCCACGTTTACACATTTAAGGTTCGCCAAGGCGCTCCGGAACCTTTGCTTCCAAAACCCATGACGTTAGAATTGCCGATGCTACCTGCCAAGTAAAGCATTACTGCAACACTACTTGTAGTGGAGCCCAAAAGGAGGCCCGAAGCCAAAAAATTTGAAGGACATAAGCAACAGAGAAAGCCGCGCACGTCGGTCTTGCCCTTCCTTGCATAAACTAACAACGATAACAACAGAACGTAGCGTGCACAATTCTTAATGTGCATGCCACATCTGTTATAACCCTAAGAATTGTTTATTGCCGGAAAATGGATAAATACCGGAACTGGTGCGGTTTATAAGATTTCATTTATTGCCAGCTAGTATATTTTCTTTCACCAGCGGCTGAGATCCATACATGAAGATTATAGCAGATACGTCCTGAAGCAGAAATGCCCTTGTCCGCTGATTAAGGGCAAGTAAATTGCATTCGTTCGTTCATTCAAAGGGTATTTGTACTTCGTGGAATGGGATGATTTTTAAGGTTTCGACCTAAGGGCGTTAACCAGCAGGGGTAAAATTGTGGCAACGATGCAGATCTAGCATCTTGTGTACGGCAAACGATTGTGGTTAAAACAATCCCCCTCTGCGCGGTGGAGCCGGTCGATCTAGATCCAGATCTTCATCATTATCCTCCAGGTCCTCCAACCCGCCGCCAATACTGCCACCATCGCCGCCGCCGCCACCTCGCCGCTTCACCTCCGCCTGCTCATCGCCAAAGGAAGGTTCGCCGCGCAGCGACGTGCCGCCGGCGACCCCCATACCCGCGTGGTCATCATCGTCATCGTCAACATCTGTCCGTCGCGGCGTCGGAATTAGTTTGCGGGGTCCCGGAAGCGGCGCCAGCGGTGCCAACCCGCCACCGGGTCGGGGTAGCTGCAGCGGCAGCGGCAAGCCGCCACCACCCGGGCCTCCTAGCGGCGCAAGGCCCCCAGTCCTTTGAGGCAGCGGCAATGGCGCGGGGAAGCCCAGAGGCGGATCCGGCGACGGGGTTGCGTCCCGTGGGCCCGTCGGCGGCGCCACCGCCGTCTCGTCGTTCGGCGCCACTCGATCTGAATGAGTCAAGCCGAGGTCATTCTCCGGCCCCGAGTCGGGGATTCCGGTTTCCGCATGTAGCGGCATGCTCCGCAGCGGCTGTAGCGGCTGTAGTGGCTGCAGCGGTTGGAGGTTGCGCGCAGGCGGCCGCAATAAGGGCTGTAGTGGCTGTAGCGAAGGCTGGCGGGATAGGGTTCCCATACGATCGTCATTGCCATGGCTGCTGGGGAACGCCGAACGACCCATGGGTCCAGCCGGTTCATCCCCATTACCATCAGGCTGTAAACCACTCAAATGTGGTCGGCCGACGGGATCCATGATGCCTGATGGGTCCTGCTGCTGCCGTTGTTGTGCTGGCGTCGTTTGCAGTGACGGCGCAGACCTGTAACCTTCTTGATTGAACGCCATGGAAGAAGATTCCCGTGGCTGCTGCTGGATGTTACTGCGGCTGGCCTGGCGGGTTACGTCACCCGTAGAAACCTCTAATGAGTACGGCACAGGCTGTAGCGTCGGCGCAACGCCGTCTCCACCTCCAACTCCACTGTCGCCAAACGAAGCAGATGGCTGTAGCTGCGACTGTAGCTGCGACTGTAGCTGCTGTGCGTCTGAGGAGACAACGGCCGGCGTGTGAGCGCCGGGGCCAGAGTTGTAGCCTGCCCTCAGCATGTCCGGTTGTTGAGGCGCGCTTGGAGAAGGAAGCAATTGCTGCTGCTGCTGTGACCAATCAACGTGATGCATGCTCGCGTTCCCCGGCGCCATGCCAGTTTGCGCTGGCGAGGGGGAAGGGAACGACGATGCTGACGGCGCCGCGCTCGCCTGCACATACGGCTGTAGCGATTGCGGCGGCTGTAGCGGCGGCTGTAGCATGCCAGAGGCCTGTGGCTGCAGCGATGGCATGGGGCCACGGCTTATGCTCTCCAGCGGCGGCCCCTGGAGCTGATTTCCAGTGCTACTGCCCACTCCAGGACCAGACCCAGATACCCCGGCGGCGTCTGACGCGGCGGTGCTTGGTTGCCGGCTCTTACTGAACAGACGTCCGAATAATGAAGTGGAGCGACCGACCGGCTGCTGCTGCTGCTGCTGCTGCTGCCCGATCGCTAAGCCTGACGCCGCCACGGCGCCCGCTGCTGATGTAGCGGATGCCGCGGCGGCAACGGTACCAAGATGACCAGTAGGCTCGTAAGGCCCAGAAGTATGAACCGAAGGGGCTTGTTGGAGAGGTGGGGGAGACGTTTGCTGTGGGTTCGCCCCTCCCGGCGGTAACGGAGGTGGCGGCTGGGGTAGGTGTGAAGCTGCCGCCAGCGGCGGTCCCGGCAGCAGCGGCGGCGGCGCTGCGGCCAACTCTTCCATTTGGTAATCGCGACGTGCGCTCGCAACCGGATCTGCATCCGGACTGAGATCCGGTGAGGCAGTTGGTGGAGCAGCTCGCATTTGGGCATCCGGAACCAAGCCCCCGCCATCCGTGGTATCTGGAGGCCGATTCCCTATAGGTACGGCACCTGGCAGAGGTGGCGAGGTGGTGGCGAGGGGCTGTGCTGAGGAGTGCTGTGACAACTTCATTGGATCCTTATCATCGGGGACGAACAGGTTCGGGTTGTCCATAGCCGCGTCCTGAAGAGGTCGCGAGCAGGGGAAGGTTGGGTCGGGTGGTGATGCGGTTAACACGTGCAAGCCGTGTGGCAACTAAGCCTTAAATAGGTGTCTAGCTTAAAGGGCCTAGCATTGTTCACTACTTGGCCAGCAACCCTTTTGTGCAAGAAGTCGTGATGATGGCCTGCTGGTTGCTCGGCCCTCGCCCTCGCCCTCGCCCTCGCCCTCGCCCTCGCCCTCGCCCTCGCCCTCGCCCTCGCCCTCGCCCTCGCCCTCGCCCTCGCCCTCGCCCTCGCCCTCGCCCTCGCCCTCGCCCTCGCCCGCTGTAGTCATGGTCCGTATTGCAGTCTGAGCAGGCCCAGCACAGAATAGTCTTTCCCCGCCTCCCGTATGAGGACCAAGTCGTAAAGGAGGACGCGACAATACGTACCCGCAGGCGGTGTGAATACATCTGCAGCACAGCCGCCGGCGGCATGCGTGCTATGTCCGGAGGTAACGCTTTAGGGTTGGTGGTGGCCGTTGCCATTCCTCCAGTAGCGGCGGCGGCGGCGGCGGCGGCGTGGCCCAGAATAGCGGGCTTAGTGAGACCCATCGAAAAGTCTTTTTTTAGTGGGGGGACCACACGCGTCGCGCCTGCATCGCCACCGCCTTCATGGCGGCTGCGCCTGCGGCAGCAGTAGCGCCACAAGCACAGCAGTAGCAGGATTCCCACCAGCAACGTACCCACACCAGCGACGACAATGAGCAAAATTTGCCACCACTTAATGTCCTTGATGCCATCAGAGGCGGGGCCTGCTGCCGGCGGCGGCGAGGTTTGACCTGGTCAACGTTGTAGAGAAGGGGTTTGCGTGGGTTAGAGGGGTCACAATACCAGGTCATCGCGAAAAAATAGGATGTGATGTGATGTGATGTGTGTCGAGGATTCACTGATAGTCCTTTCCGAGCCACTGTGAAAATCCTGGTTATCCTCCCGATGATACCTTCGATGGACAAGTCACAGGCGACCTGGATATTTGCTCCAGAAGGCCCAGCCAGCAGTAAGAGACACAGAGCCTCGGTGTTGCTGTCGGGACCGGGCCAGGCCACGGTGCAAGCTGGTCGGAGCGAGCAGGACATGGACTGCGCGAAGGCCGATGCAGGCGGACAGGAAGGTGCCGCTGTCATGCCACTGGGAAGCACCGTGGTTGAGCTGTTTTGGAGGGCAGATGATCCACCGTTCTGTGCTGATGACGGTGAAGATAGGCCGCAGTCGCTGAAGATGGCCACGTAGGAAGTGACCACGCTAGTCTCACACCATAGCTTGTACGACATTGTGTAGAAACCGCACGCATAGACGACAGGCGAGGAAGAAATGGTTTGGTTTTGAAACGATAATGAGGAAATGCTTGCCGTAATCTGGAGGTGCAAAGCCAGGACCAGCGCGGCTGCTGTTACACGTGACATGGTCATGCGACCAACGTTGCCCCGCCGCTGTCCATTCTGAGTCCCGCGACTGAAGTAAGTTGCTGAGTTCGTGTTTGATGTGCACTTCTCGCTTCGCTCAGCGCCCAGGGTGAGCATCATGGTTGGGGAGGAATCGTGGGTTTAACACCAAGCATGCAAAGGGCTTTCATGTCATTGAGCTTAACCAAAAATTGAGTTATACAACATGGGTTGTCCGCTTATGCGAGAAATTTGATGGTCGCACTGACGAGAAATTGACTTCCCACGCAGCGTAACGATTAACATATAAATGCCGAACATGGGTAAATAATTGATTAAAAACCATTTTCAGCTCTTTCCATATTTCGCGAATCAGTGGATGAGTCAGAAATCGGGCATGTCAGAAAGAGCGGACCGTCGTACATTATTGGCCAAAACCGTTCCCGAAAGCGTTACTGGATATGTCAGAAGGAAAATGGCTTCATACGTGCCTCAAAAGCAGCTTCGAGAGGAGGCGATTGCCTCCCCGATAACCGCAACTGTGCTGTTTATTGATACGCAGAATTATAATTGTCATAGGAATGGAGCAATTTACGGAACATCGGGAGGCACAGATCGCGCTCATGTATGTTGCTATTAATAGAGTAGCATGGACTTGAAAATCTTCCTTCACCGGAAGGGGCCCGGTCCATGGATGGACCGGAGAAATAGGACCAACCGCGGAGAGAAGCGATTCCTTAAACCACCACACTAAATAGTATAAACCGTATGATCTAAAAACGACATGTATATTAAGCACAAACGCTGCCGCGTACGGGCGTCTAACGTGCAATCATGCTATGAGTGGTGCTTAGATTCTCGTAACGCAAACACAAGCCATCCCGAATGCCTAACTCCATCCCGCGCAATTGGGAAACTCGCAGGATCCTGGAACGTCGTACTTTTTTTCCCGCCTGGAGCAGGTCTGCAAGCCGGCCTGGATAGCCCTGCAGACTCTCTGCCGGACTGCGGGCGTAGAAGTGATGTACACCGTGATACAGTCCTTGACCGCGGACGGTCGAGATCGCTCGCGAGATTACGTCATCAGCGGGTTCCATGTGCCCCCTGGCTGCTGGGACGCACAGGCAGGATCGGGGAAGGCGGGCCGGGCCAGGGAGGGACGAGGTCCACATTGTGTAGGTTCATTTGGTGCGGATGAATGAATGGGTTGAGAGGGGTGATCGGGTTGGGGCTCTTTCTAATCAAGACTTCCTCGTTATGTGGGTAAGACGTAGGGGATGTCATGATGTGAAACCCCTCCACCAAGCTCAATAAGTGCTTTCATGTAACACGACAAGGACGATCGGAACATAACAGGCGAGGTCACAAGAACCCGAGCGGGGGACGGGGCGAAACCAACACCCCTTGTGGAGGGCTTTTTACTTTTATTTGGGATCGGAGATTGTGTGGGGTAAGTTGTACGTATGGCATGGCATGGCCGTAGGTGTTGTTGCGTTCCCGCTGCTGCCGCTGATCACCCGCCCCAATCTCTGGAGTAGCCGACTCAGGCGCCACCGGCCGACCAACCACCAGGTCATTGAAGAGCTGAAGCCCGGCCTCAACGAAATGGTGCTGCCTAAGACCAGCAGCTCCGTTTTCAACTCCACCAACATTGACTTCAGTTCAGTAAGCGGCAAGGCGGATTGGCAAACGGGTCCCTCTCTCCACAGCACCAAGTTTCGGTTATACCTCCCTCCCTCTCTTCCGTGCGGCTGGGACGGTTCATGCGATGGCCCAGGTCCATGTCACGGTACACGGTTAGTCCTTCCCTTTCTATCCTCCCCCCTAACGCCCAGCTCGTTTCATTTCGACGCGCCTTCTTAACGGCAGTTCTTCGCTCCATGAATAAGCGCTACCTCATTCTGGCGGGATGTGTCACCGACCAATGCGTGGCTCATGCCGTGATGGTGAGTGTGTCTGGGGATGAGGTAGGGAAGGTGGTGTGAAACCTGTCAGCCCCGTATCAACAGCTGGAGGCACATGCGCACTACTTATTTTGATACTGCAGCCAACTCCGGCGTGCCATGCTGAGAAGCACGAAAAGCAAAAGCACGGTACCTGATAATAAAGACGTTCTCTGGGCGTACTTGCAGGACGCCTGTGACATGGGCTACATGGTGACGCTGGTGCCCGAAGCTACTGCCACGTACAGTCAGCAGCGCCAAGACGCTGCACTGGAGGCGATTAAGGGCTATTGCCGAATGCGAAGCGTGGAAGAGCTTGCGCTGGAGCTGCTGCAGCCGGCGGTGGCAGCGCCCAGCTGACTCATTGAAGCTCGGATGCAGTGGCGGATACGGTGCACAGGACGAGGAGAAGGTGTCCGCTGTCAGGGAAAAGGAGCCACGTGCATGCAACGACAATTGGGCGCAAAGCCACACACAGATCATGTGCTCGGCTGGGGGACGGGCTCCTCTACGTTGAACTTTGAACTTTTTTAATCACCCAAAACTACAACTTTGAAACCGCTTTAGATGTCGTACATGTGGTACTCGTCATGCTCACCTCACCTCACCGGCACTCTGTCTCCGCACCCAGTTTCACCCCGATAGTCCAGCTCACACTCTTCGGATGCTCAGATGTTCAAATGTTCAGAACAGCGGCTTGACACGTGGCGTGGGGTCTGCAGCCACAATCCGCGAGGGCTTGTCGGCTTTCGCGTCCCCCTCCTAGTGTTCGATGCGTGAAGGGACGCGTCACTGACCTACTTGACCTGATGCTTCCCCTCCTAACCGAGCGTGGGCAGCGGTATCCGTCCTCAGCGTCAAGGAAAGCTTCAATGTCTGGGAAGAAACATGTGTGGTTCTCCCAGCACTAGTTAGGAGTTACAGGATACGCCCTGGCCTGCATGCATCTAAATGTTCGTTCCAATGGGACCTTTTTTCAACAACGAAAGGAAGAGGAGCGCGTTAAGAACGGCCATGTCTCTGTGCTCTCGTATGACGAACACAACTCCTGCCTGTTGTATCATATGACAAGATCGGCAGACAAAAAGATCGACAGACGAATGGACAGACCGACCCCTGCTGCCCCTCGATAGGCAGATGATGCCAGAGAGCTTTGCTTATTTCAATGCCATCACCAAATCCACCACCAGAACCAGGACATTACACTTTCCTCCCAACCATTTCAATGCAGCACGAGTTGCCCTCTCACGTATGATGCGCAGTTTAGGGTTTATTCGTCCATCCTTCGCAGCATCATGAGGAACGCGGATTTTAAAAAGCTCTAAAAGTGCGATCTTCGACATGCGGCGGCTATCCGTGCCACTACGCGCCGAAATTTCCCGTCCTGTGCAAATTTCGGCAAATCCTTCGCCGGAGCCGCCCCCAAGAGATGTCTGAATATTCTGTTTCCTCGTTGCAGTAAGAAGACGAGCCAAAGCAAGGTACAATACATATTCCCAAACCTTCGCCCTCAACGTATGTAATCGCGCCGTATGCGCATCAGTTCCACGCAAACCGGCCTGTACCTCAAGTGATGTAATTCTGGTAGGAGGGAATATCCACGCGGGAGTGCCACTGCAATGCCAAGCCGGGGGCCAGCGCATCCCCTCAGGCACCGTGTACTTCAAGCCAGGAGTTGCAGAGGCCCCTACAAAATGCCCGCTCCTGGCAGTTGTCAGTCACAGGGAATGAAAGCATTGTAATAAAATACTGCTTTCGTCGCCACCGCCGCTGCTGCTACCGCTGCTCGTGCTTCAAAGCGGAGCAAGCTCGATCCCACGGCCAGAGCCGTTCAGCCATGCGCCATCTTCTCCCCAGTTAGTCTGAGCGCAGTGGCGGACAGAAACGCACACATGCCCACCGAAACGCCTTTCGTGGGCGACGTCCTCTCGACCAGGAGACTGCAAGACCTTAAACCTCAAGTGAACATCCTCAGGAAACCCCAGCACAAGCCCCCAACGGACAAACTGACGACAACTTACTATTTATCGTCAAACGTGCGCCGTGGACCCAGAACGGCATAAGGCCCTGAATGTGACCTTATATCAGGTGCAGCCACGAAGCCACATAAAAGAAAGGCATCATTAGTAACATGGCCACGTAGATGAGGATGTAGCGGTAGAAGGGGGGCACAAACCACAATTGCTGATGGACGTGTTGGAAGATAGATGTCGGGTACGGTGCCGGGGTGCTCTCGGGCGGTGCTTGCCCAACTGCGTACCACACGCCACATGCTGTACAGATATTGGCGTCTCCGAGCTGCCGAAGGCAGTCGTAATGGTACGAATGCCCACAGCTGGCAATGTAGGCCATGCTCCCAGCGCGCAACGGCAGAAAGCAGGAGGCACAGCGGTCGCGTTTGCAGCCGGTGGACCCGGCGCCGCCGCTGCGGGGTGCGCCAAGGTGCAGCGGTGGCGCCGGGGCCCCTGCTGCGAGGTCTTTAAGGAACTCCGGCGTTAGGGTCTCCAGACCCACTCCGTATACGTGTTGGTCTTTTAGGCTGCAGTACACGACGCGGTACCACCTGGGGTACATGTCACAGGGTTGGTGTTTCACGGACATAGTTCGGAATAGAACAGAGCGAATCTTGCGATTTCGACTTGCCCCTCGTTTGTTGTGCGTAGAAAATGCTTACCCATAGCCTGTCCGTGTCTGATGATGCTGGACCATGTGCGCCTCGTCATATTGTTTACACCATCCGACCCGCCCATCCGGCAATGGGATAGCTAGCCATGGAGATCCATCGTAAAATACTTGTCGCGCAAGAATTGTTTGGGTATCATGGTAGGCACCAAGCAACTCCGAACGCTTGTTGGGTGCTGCCCGACAATTCCACTTGCGAGAGCCGACAGGGTACAGAAGGCGATATGCTTCGAGACCAGAACTGCTAGGCTGGTCCAAACCTTTTTCACCAGCCTGCATATCTCCAACAACCGTATTCACACCATTCCTGCCATTTACCTGGTCCATAAGCACAGTGCAATAGATGTGTGATAAGTCTTAGTTATGAAATTATTCTCGTAAAGGCAGTAAGTGATACGCTCGAAACTGTAACTGTGAACCTATTCAACGGCTAACGTTGGATGGGCCGTTGGACGCCCTGCTGTCAGGATTCACGTAAAATTGCAACACATATCACATGTAATTAGCACTTTCCTCGAATTGGTCAGCACTGCCACCTGTAGGGCATCTGAACGAGTTCGTACGCTGTCGTGAACTCCCGTGGGCCATGGCGCCGTGCGTCATGTCGTAGCCGTACGTCATAAGACACGTTGCGCAAGTCTTACATGTAGCAGGCAGGTACTGCTATTTTGATCGTGCTATGGAAGACCGTATGGTTGGTATTCAGCGCACTTTCCTTCGTTCTCTTGCTTCGGTTGGCAGGGTTCCTGATAATAGACTGCTTTTTCGGGAGTTTGGTCAACAGCCGTTGCATATTCACTGGGCCACCTTGGTTTACCGTTTTTGGAACAAACTGGTGAAGGCCAAAAACAATATCTTTCACAATGTTTTTCGTGAAGAAATTCGTATGGCCCTGTTGTCTGACTGTACGGGTTCTAGCTGGGGTTCCCTGGTCTTGCGTGGTTTGAGATGCTTAGGACACTGGCCGGACATTCCTGTTGACGGGGAGCTTGAAGTCCGTGTGAATGTTCTGGCTTCTAAGGAGATCAATATCGAAGCCCTGATGCTTACGTTGAAGGAACGCTTTGATGAAGACTGGGTTAACCCACGCCTTCATGTCCAACCACGTGAGTTTGTTTCGGATGGAGCTAAGCCTGGTGTGAAGATGTGTAGATACACCCATTGGATGGGTCTACCACAGCATACTACTAGTTATATCCCGATGGTTGTGTACACTTCCCTGCTTCGTTTCCGGCTTGGTGCTTGGGCGCTTGAGGCAAATCGTCCTACTGGTCGTCCTAGGGAGCAGCGCTGGTGTCGTGTGTGCAACCACCCTAACTCAGTAGAAGACGAGTATCATGTGCTGATGGAGTGCGTCGGTTATGCGGATGCGCGTGCTAATTTTGCTAGGCTAGGGGTTGTGCAGGGTGCTACTATGCTTCAAATTATGTCGATTGAGGACCAATTAGGCCTTGCGCGCATTATTCACGGCATCAGACTAACGCGGCTTTCTACGATGGGAAGAACCTAACGTTTTCGTGCACTTCTCCTTGCTGATTATCCGTTTGGTCTTTTCTCTTTCTTACTGATGTTTTTCTTTTTCATTTCTGTTTTGTTTTTCTTCGATTTTCGCGGTCCTTTGAGCCTCCTGGCTCGTATGGGCCTTACGAGCTCTAACGAGTTTGTAACAATCAATCAATCAACATGTAGCAATTTGAAACCAAGGCTAGGGAAAGTTGAGTGGATCCATGATGCTTGACATGTGCCTTCGAGTCGCAAGTCCGCCTCGCTGTAACCATGTCCTAGATGCCGCCCGGAGCAGAGTCGTTTTAGACACTGCGGTTCCTGTGCGTAACCAGTACTTCAACCTCCCCCAGCATGTACCATTAAATAAACCGTACGCATATTTTGCTGTGGGATGAACCTTACGGCACAGAAGTCCGGTCCGGTTCGGAGTGCATTATCCAATCTTTCGATCTCCACATGACGTTCATTACATTGCGCAATCGCAGCACATCTTCATGATCACGCATGATCACCGCGATCCTTAGCAACACCGCGATTACTTTACATCGGCGGTATGCAACGGCGCCCAATTCGGGCGTGAGTGTTATTACGTGACCAGATATACAGACTTGACGTACTGCCTGATCACGATGGCCAACCCGACTGCGGCAACCGACTTGAAAATTGGCCTCCACCATTAGCCCCGGAAAGTATTGCTGTCGGCTTCTAAAATCCTACTGTAGTAATTACTTCGATCATGCAAACATCCCCAAGACGAAGTCCTCAACACTGACTGAAAAGGCTAGGAGATACTCTTCAACGGTCACTCCATCTATTCACCTATGCGGGAAGAAACCCAGATCACCTCATCCTTTCAAGCTATTGATGATATAGACCTCCAACGCATTCACCTCCGAGACTCAAGGTTCTTCAATATGTTACGAGCATGCTAAGACGAAATTTCGGGATAGAAACAGGCATCTTGCAATAGCCTGTTTAGGCCAGCGAGCACCTGGCATACCATATTGGCTCCCCGCGACCATCTGCACCTGCATACACTGCCGTCTGCGCACAGCACAGCACAGAACTCCCAATCCCGCTATACGGCGTGGCTCCGAAACCCAACACCACCAAGAACTCAGTCTAGCCACATGGCTGCGATGACACCACCTGCTGCGGTAGCCCGCCCCAAACAACCTACGCGAACAACTACCAACAACAGCCCCCCTAAGGGCCATTATGCTTTTTACGAGCTTAACTGTTGCTATCGCGGTCGTTTCACGGAACCGCACTTCAGAATATTGCACTTGCACTTGCTGCTCATTAAGGAATCGGTGCACCGACCCGCGGGTCACATCCCGAAAGGTCTCAAAGACGAGAGACCCGATCGACAAGCCACAAAAACCAGCTTAAGCCTTCTGCCACGCCGCAGCGCAGTGAAGGAAGCCGAACGAGAGAAGCGCGAGTGCAACTTTCAAATTCTGACAGACCGCCGATTGAGAAATATCTTCCCGTCGCCTTAGATCACGGGCGCCGCACGCAGGGTTCAGGCGTAGCCAGGAGGTGGGTAATACACGCCGGGAGGCAAAGCCGGCGGTGGGGCGCCGTACGGCGGGGCCGTTGCCGGATAAGCCGCGTACGGCGCCGATCCCATAAAGTTAGGCACAGGGTTTAGCGGCAGCGGCGCCGGATAAGCTGCAGTCGGTTGCGGGACGGGGTACGACAGGGGCGGCGCAGACGGCTCCTGTTGATAGTACGGCGTGGCTGCTGCATGTGGATACGACGCCGCTGTCGTTGGGTTGTACGGTTCGTACGAGCTCGCTTGATGCGTTGACAGCTGATGGTATGGGGACTGGGACTGTGGCGCGCTGGCAATGGGATGTGAATCGGCGTACGGCGTCGACACCTGCGGCGCCACCGCGCCCGCGGGCCCGGGCCCGGCCCAGGCCCCCGGCGGCGCTCGAAAAGTGCTGCCGATGTCGTAAGATTGCGGGTTGACCACTGGGTAGGGCTCAGCGGATGTAGCGTACGCGCCTCCCTGAGGGAGACCCGGGCCGGGGCCGGGCGGGGGAGGGCCCCCCACCTGGGCGGCAGCTGCCTGAGCGGCTGGGCCTCTGTCGTTCTCAGACGTCTGGTGACATGACAGCAGCTTCCCCGGTTCCGGAGCAATCAGGCCGCACGTGGGCGCATAGCTGTGGACAAGGGCAGAATGGACGTGAGCGTGCATTCAACCGATAGAAAATAAACGGCAATTTTTTTGAAAGTTTTAAGCTTATTTTCCATAAAGATCTATCCTGCCTATCTTGATCGGCAGATCCTTCTTTTAGATAAAAACGCTCGTATGGATTAACGAACCCAAATTTCTGCAGAGCCTTCAAGACACCAAAACACAGCAGGGTGCAGCTCCGACCCACGGAGGCCTAAAGCGACCCACGACCAGAGGCGTGCTGATGTCGGGATGTGAAGGCGGGGCCGCACCAGGGAGAGGCTGACGAAGGTATCGGTTCCTCTAGGAGAAGCAGCTGTCATGTCATGAGGGATTTGTGAGCCGTGGCGGCCGCATGGGGGCCCTCCCTGTCCCTGTCCCCCCCTCCACCATCTCGTGCGAAAGTTCCTCCTTGGGCCAAGCGCCCCTTCTGCAACGTCCCACAGTGGCCCCATGTTCCGCATCCTAGTTGTCGTACCTGGGTACGGTATCCGGCATTGTTCCTGCCGCCACCAGCCCCGATGCAAGGCACGAGCCAGGCGCACACGCGGTCAGGCCCGCTGCTGGACCGCTGCCGCCATCACCCCCTGCCGCATCCATCGCCGCCCGGTTTGTAGCAGCGAAGGCAACGGCAGCGGACCTCGCCGCCTCGGCTTCATGCAGATGTGCGGCAAATGTCGATACATCGGGACTGACGTTGGTAGCGGCGGCTGCGGAAGAGGTGGATAAGAATGACAGGGTTATCAACACGTGACCCTGCTGCCGCTTCGAGATGCGTCGGAAAAGTGGAACCTGGGGTGACGAGGAGGGAGAGGGACGCAGGCGAGGGAGAAACGGAGTGGGGTCGAGTAAGGGGTCTGCAGTATGGGCAAGAAGCAGTTGGAGTTGGCGGGACAAAGCAATACCGGCGACTAATCCAGCGCTTAAAGCTTTTCACCGGCGTCCGTCCTGACCGAGAGGCAGTCCCAACCACTCCAGTCGCAGTACTTGTACCCATGTAACCCCATCCATGCGAGCTCTGCCCTCTGCCCCAAAGTCCCTTCCTTACCTCCATTTGTATCTTTCCTCCAGGCTGGCAACGTACGGACACTATATCAACCTCAGCCTTGCCAAGGCAGTCGTCGTTCTTGGCAACGTCATAATCGTACACCTCCATTGCCAGTTTAGTTTCTTGGTCAACCTGTGCATCGTGTGTGACGTCAAACGCGCAATACCAGATCCGCGGGGGCGACATAGCGCGCCAATAACGTCATGCGGAAGGTATAAGCAAACGGGTTTTGCTTAAGAAAACCATGCGAACACGTATCGTTGTGGAATGTTTTAACCTCTCGCAGGCCCATTACGAAAAGATGCCAACACAACGACAAATCATGGCAAGACCTCACCTTGAACACAAACTTTTGCTCCCATTCTGGGTCGCGACCTCCATTACTGTGCACGTTGGACTTGTATTTAATTTTTCCACACCTAAGATGACAAGACTCAGCAAATTAGAAAGTTGATTATCACGGCACGTGCGACCAGCTACTTACTTGAGTATTACATACGGGTCCTGCTTACCAAACCTGTAGGAGACAATGTGTTATTCGTTTTAAGTTCTATTAAGAACGTAGTCTACAAAGTCATTTCTGCGGCAGGGTCGGTCGCGACAATCGGAACGTGCTTACCAGTCGCCATCCTTCAGCTTTCTGGCATGGTGCAAATGCACCGTCAGCTCGCCTGGCTCTAGCCTAATACGATTACCGGATGTTGTATCAGTGGTCATCCGAACTCCAGAAAAGATCAAATGAATGCTGTTTGCGTTAGGAATGTATTTCCACTAATAAGTAGCCTTGTGTTAAAATAAATTTAACTTGTTTGAGGACTTGTTTATAATAAATGATGCCGCATGCGTAAGCTTTCGTACATCCCGTCTCCGTAATCTTACAATCTCCGCACACCTCGTTGCCGAACCAGCCGAGTTAGTTTGCGCCTGGGCGTCAAAGAAGTAATACAGGACAAGCGGAAGTAAGCACTCCTAGCTTTTTGAGTGCACCCGTTGTGCACCTGGTTACTTCCAGACGCTCCCCACAGTTAGGGAGGCTGTACGGATAATAAGGCCATCAAATGTCTCGGGGTAAGTACAGCTGGGCCATGTCGACATTCCCGAGCATGGACATCTAGCTAGCACAATTGTTGAAATGCAATAAAAGAATAACAGATCGTCACCAGGGGTTCGCACGTGGTCCCCCACCGTACTACTGATCTGGCCCAATGGTGCTTACGTGCCCAGTGCTGATGGGATGGGCGGTTTTCACCATGGTATGAACGATCCATGAAAGATAAAAACGCCCAGACCTCTATTTAATAATTATTGTACGGCAAATATGTCCAAATCCATACGGCCAAATAGCGAGAATAGCGAGTTCAATCCTGCTCAAGTGTACAGACATACGGTAATAGAGGGATCACCCACAAGTGTGCAACATTCACATACAATGGCGCCTCTGTATTGTGCCTGCGCCAAGTGTACGAGCAATCCCGACAACCCTAAGATCACATTCAATCATGAAGTCTAAACTTACATCCCTTGTTAGGGAATAATAATCGAATGATCAACGTCGCAAAGCATTAGGGACCATTAGGCTCCAATACCCTGCAGCCGGTGCGATCGTGAGCGCATCCAAGTCCGCCTTCGCACACATATACGCATGTAGACTAAATGGATGGAAATCAAAGGCCGTTCCGGATGAACCCAGCAGAAGAAAAGCCCAAGCTGTCCCTCCCTCGTATAACCTCTTGAGAGGGTCGTTACGGGGCCAATGTAACCGAAATCCAGCAATAACCATCAACGAACAATACACAATGGGTAGGTTGTATTGCAGCTAGCTCTGAACCCAACACCCACACCTACGTCTGCATCACACATAGAGATACTCACACATATCCAACATGGCAACAGAAAATCCTCATGATTTGCCGTACAACCCGTACGATAGTGGTGTTTATATCATCCTAAATGTCCGACCATTTCATCGTTGCAGGCTTCACCCTCATAGGCAAGGTCAGAGAATCCGTGGCTGCTCACCGTTGTCCGTCACCAGACACCTCCCATCCAGGAATCCAAGGCCCGGCGGAAGTCGCTGCGGCTGGCGGCGCATCCTGACCCGATTGGGTGAAAATGGATCGACGGGCCCATGGGGCAGTCGGTGTCGGGCGGGTAAGGGGCGGGCGACCGGCAAGAGGCGGGGTTTGGTGGAGGGCGGAGGCTGGAGGCAAGGCAAATGCCCGAACTACATGGATGACGGACGCCCAAAAGTAGACGTGAGCGAAACCTGATATCGTCCATGCGCAGGTGATCAATAACGTTTCGCCAGGCATGTTCAATGCACCACCAAAAAGTGCCGAACATATATATATATATATATAAGGATAGATAGATAGATAGATAGTTAGGTAAGGATAAATAGATAGATAGAATACTTTTCTGCCGTACTGCCCTTACTGCACCGTACTACCCATCCACGGCCCGATACCTGACTCTTCAAACAGCCTAAACGCTTCCGGGAGGTCCTTCTGAAGCAATTTGACTCGATCGGTCGTCAGCGGGTGTGTGCTGAGGAAGGGTGGCAGGGATGGGCCCATCAGACGACCCTGTCGGTTTGGATGCGAATGGGAGGGGGCCGTGAATGCACAGCGGTGAGATTAGAAATCGAACCGGAGACCCGGTACTTTGTGAGGAGAGACATGGGCACAATGACGACAATTATGCCGGTAAGATGCAGGTGGGAGCGGCAACGACAGCGCAGGGTTTAGATTTTCAGAATGATGGGCGAGCGGGCGGGATGGGCCGAGGGAGGGAGGGAAAGGGAGGGCGGGAAAGGGAGGGAAAGGGAGGGAAAGGGAGGGAAAGGGAGGGAAAGGGAGGGAAAGGGAGGGAAAGGGAGGGAAAGGGAGGGAAAGGGAAAGGGAGGGAAAGGGAAAGGGAAAGGGAAAGGGAAAGGGAAAGGGAAAGGGAAAGGGAAAGGGAAAGGGAGGGAGAGAGGGAGGGAGGGAGGGAGGGAAAGGGAGGGAGAGGGAGGGAGAGGGAAAGGGAGGGAGGAGGGGAGGGAAAGGAGAAGGGAGAGGGAAAGGGAGGAGGGAGAAAGGGAGGAGGGAGAGGGAAAGGGAGGGAGGGAAAGGGAGGGAGAGGAAAGGGAGGGAGAGAGGGAGGGAGGGAGGGAGGGAGGGAGGGAGGGAGGGAGGGAGAGAGGAGGGAGGGAGGGAGGGAGGGAGGGAGGGAGGGAGGGAGAGAGGGAGGGAGGGAGGAGGGAGGGAGAAGGACACTGGACCCGGTGACGTGGCAGCACCACAGGGTTCATTGCATCACACTTCTTGTACCTGTTTCGACTCCGTCTCCGCTTTGTTCAGCTTGTCCAGCATGGTGGTGGCGGCAGCCGGGTCAAAACAAGCGCGGGCCATGAGCCGCAGTCCGATTACATCCGCCTCGTGCTCGTTCTTCCTGCAGGGTTCTCAAATAATTACATAGCGAGCAAACCCGTATTTCCTTCACATCTGTTTTTTCAATAATTTATAAAAATATGGATCCTTGACTGTTGCACGCGGTGATACGGCTTTTTTACTATTTACGTAAATGTATGCATACCTTGTACATCCATTCTTGTGTACTGTAAATCCTCGCACATAAACTCGTACTCATCTATCGAGCAGTACGAAGCAGCAGAAATAAATAAAGCACGTGTGTCCCAACATTTTTGCCTTAAATAGTACGCTGTCTGTTGTTATGATGGAGTCAAATGCTCCAAGCATCAGGCCCAACTGTCAGGCCCACCTGGAATTCGGCAGGACGAGCGCCAGGTACATGGCCACATCAGGCAACGCAAACCCCAGCGTCAGACGTAAAGCCGTGTTGATCAACAGCCACACGTTCATGGTGCTTATGTTTTCCGCCTGTGGGGGGCAAGGCAGGGATGTACGACAAGCAAAGCGGGGGTGAGTGAGTACGATGAGAGAGCGGCTGTTGGGCACGGGGCAGGTGTGCGAGTGCGGGATTAGCGGGACGCTTTAGGGTACAGCAGCCGGTCGCGTGCACAGGCGCTGAAGTTTGAACACATCGGAACGGAAAGAGCGGGAAAGGAATAGCGCGCGTGGGTGAGGACACGTGAGGGCGCAAGACGATCGCGCGCGTCAGCCATGAAATGCCATGAAATGGTAGGGGAAAGTACAAAGTGCGTGGTGGCACCGCTATGAAGGGGCCCGGTGTTTCCCTGCAGTAATGCCTAGCCGAGGTATTGGCATCGGTTAATGCTTCCTAGCCAACCAACCACTAACCAACCAAGTAACAAACTCACCGGGTGTCTCGCCAGCACGTGTCCCACTTCGTGAGCCAGCACCGCCGCGAGCTCGTCGTCGTTGCGGTCGAGGAGCTTCAGGAGGCCGCTAAACACAATCACCTAAGAAACAAAACCAACAAAGTGTATATTAAAAAATATGTTTAATTATATTAAGCATTTTTACTGAAGAGGAATGTAGTCTTTCCCTAGGCTAGAAGCTCTCATATAAATCAGTGACACGCGTAAACGTAAGCATCGCACCTTCCCGCCCGGAAGGACAGCCGCGTTAACCATGCCATCGTTAATCACCACAAACTCCCACTGCAGTCCCCGCATATGCTCAAAGGAGCCTCCACCTCCACCGTCTGCCGCCACCGCCGCGATGGCGCTCCCCAGTCGCCGTACACGTTGTACGTCAGGGTGAACGTCCGGCAACAGCTTATGCTCTGCGCGCGCCAGCGTCTTGAACTGGCGACAAGGAAGGGCAGCAATTCATGAGCTTGTGTTTTGGGGTTTAGCAAAAATTGCAGCGGCGAACAGAAAAAGGGGGCCTCGCTTAGCAAGGGTCCCCTTTGAACCCACTCTCGCCGCTTCTTATTAGTGGGTTCAAAGGGGGGGAGGCGACGATACGATGGGCTGCAGCTGAAGACCCCGGAGCTCTCCCCCTCCCTCCCTCCCTCCCTCCCTCGGTCCCTCAGTCCCAGACAATTTATGACTTATCCAGATTGAATAAAAGTACGGAAAATATAATACATGTAATATATATATATATATATTCGTATAAAACTCACATAACAAAGTGTCACCTGTCAAATACCCCTCAGCCCTCTCCCTCTCCCCAGGTCCCGTGCGGTTGGATTTACTTACTTGCTCAAAGCCGACCTTCCCCATCCATTGCTCCCGACGCGGGCTGACTAGCATGATGGAGTGGCGGCGACCTGTGTACGGCACCGTCTCCAGGCAGTACATGTAGTAAGACACCGCGCCAACGGCAAAGGCAGCCGCCGTGTACAGCACGCGGGGGTTGTGCGGGGACCAGGCATGGCCGCGGCCCTGAAAGTGTTCGTAGCCCCTGAGTACGACATAAAACACACAGCATAAATGGTGGGCTTGCAGGAACGAGACGATTATAAAATGTGACTTAATGTCCTGATCGTACACGCTGACGGTTCTTTCCAAAATAAGCATTGATTTTGAACAAAATGAAAACGTATACACGAGGGTTGGAGACGATTACAGCAAGCGCCGCAAAACACAACGGGCGGAAGGATTACCGGCTTTAACAGGTTTTTCATCATCCGGTCCCGTTGTTCACCCGATGATGATCCCGTTGTTTCGTCATTACTTTGCACATGGCTGAATAGCTATCCTCCCATAGACTCCCCGTTGATCAATTTGATCACCGGTAAGGATGAAATATATACACATATATATATACCTGCTGGGATCAATAATTGACTGTCAACGGCTAACGGTCAACGACATACCGAAAAATCGCAACCGAAAAGTTGCCTGATACCTGCTGTCCCTCCAAACGCAACGTACAGCGCCGGAAGCAGCGGCGAACGGTGTCCACGTCGTCGCAGCCGTCGCCATGCTGCCGTTGGCGGCCGCGGCTACAACCGTCCCCGCTGCAGCCGCTAGAGCCGTACCGACCGGTAGTGTGAATCCCGTTGCTAACCGCTGCCTTGGCCACGCCCACATACCCGTCGGCGCGCCATGAGCAGTGGACCCCGCCGCTGCGGCACGACGCCCACCGCCGTACATGTGACTAAGCTGCCGTACTGGTGCGCAATCGGTATGTGCATGGGCTCGGGTGCCGCAGCCTATGCTGCTTCTGATGGTGGCGGCGACGATAGCAGTGCTGCGTGCACGTGCCGGATGCAAAAGGCGCAAAAGGCCGCGACCGACCCATGGGACGTTACACTGACCTAAACTGGCCAGCGCCGCGGCGGAGCATTGGGCCGAACTGGCTGATAGCCACGCCAATCCATGGGTCACACTCTTTTTTTCCATCCATAAGGCCTCACCGGCCGTTATGGTCGAGAGAGTACCTGTAGCGGCTGTAGCTTCCGACGTCCGCAGAATGCTCCTCCAAGAAGAAGCCATACGGACATCACACCGGAAGATTGTACGGAAGCCATATCTTTTTGCGGCTTCCAGCACCAACATGCAGCCGTGGCGTGACATGTGCATGCCAAGCTCGCCCTGATCCGCAAGCTCACGATCCCTAAACTGTGTGCTGAAACCAAATAATTGTGTACGATGCAGCGTCCGCCGACTCAATGGGCTTTTTGCAGGTTTTCGGTCGGAAGGGCTTGAGCGGCTTGGATGCAAATCTCGCAGCCAGCGCCAACCGGGAGATAGGGAGGTGAAGAATGCAGGCTTGGATAGCAGCTACTAAACAAGATTAACCGCCCACTAATTGAAATGGCTAGAAATGTTAAAGATAGCGTCTAAGTTCAGGTTGGCTAATGGATTTGCGCCCACGGAATTCAGAAAAATTGAGCCCACGGAAGCTTCCGCGATTTACGGGTTACGTCAACTGCGTCATCCCTGGTTATGCATAGGTACCATATATTATGATGAAGCTTCGTAACGCGTTTCGATGCTTATGAAGGGAATAAAAACTTAACTGACAAATGACTAGTACGGAGACGCTGGCTCGCTGGGCAACGTATGTTAATTTGGTGATTTTACCATTCGACCTATTGGGCATAACAATACAATTTACACTAAGTGCCTTGACAAACAGAGGTATTCTTGCTTAAGTCTATTTCGGTGCCTGTTGGCATGAGAAACTGAATAGCGGCATTTTTGACCTTTCGGAACATTTGCACGCTCTGAAGTCTACAAAAATAGTAATATAACTGTCCATGTTGAGATAACACCTGTCAACTGACCCTGACAGCGCTTCCAACCCTCCCAAAGAGGCGCGATGGCCTTCCTGCAACGCCTCGCAGAAAGTTTTAAGGAGGGGTTGGTCACATTTACAAACGGTGGTGAAACTCCACGAAGAAATGAGGCGCCGCCGCGTTCTCTCGCGAAGCAAAGCAGCAAGGGCAAGTTACGGCCCTCAAGTGCGTCCTATGGCTTTTTGGAGTCCCACATTCGAGACGCGATAGCTGCATTTGTTCAAGATAAATTTGATAAGGTGCGACATTATCCGGGAGTTACCGCTGTTTCCCAGGTCTTCTGGCACCGACTGCCTCTTTTGGCAGTCTCTTTTTGACCTCCCAAACCGACAACCGCGACGCTTCATTGTATAGAGGCTCACGCGTCAACGGCCAGCCCCACTCTTTTGCAACGATCCGTTTAAGGGACTGGCGGACTGGGTCCGCAGGATCTGTCTGGCCGACCTCTTTTTGTGCCCGCACACCCTCCTCAGCCCGTATCCAGCATTCCCACCCAGGTTCCCCCCCCGGCCACATCCTGTAAACTGTTGCCGTACACATATAGCCTACAAAGTTATCTAGCCACACATCTGTCATGCATGCACACACACACACACAGACATCCTGTGTTCGTGTTTTTTCCCTTGAACGTACCGCGCAGCGCTAAGAGAGAACCTCACAAAGTTGATTGTCCTTACTGTAGAGCCACAGACCACAGCTTTACGTCTCTCCTCCTCTCCTCTAAGCGAGTCCTTCAGCATTTCTCAAGGCTCATTATTACCGTATGTACTTAGTGTGGTTACTTAGGAAGAAATTGAAACAGACCGAGCAAGTGAGCCCAGGCGCCCACGCCTGACACTTCTCCATTCACATCCTGGGCGTACGTCCCAGTCTCACACCTTACCATCCATACTTCCATTCTGCCCTTAATCCCATCGTGCGGGTTTTGTATATCCCCCCTCCCTTTTTCCTTCGTTGCTTCGTCAGCAACCACCACCAGCTTTTCTATGTTTGTCTCTCCCCTTTTTTCCCGATTTGTACATAAATATATTCGGGTGCGGGTCCCCGGTGTTTTATCACGGAATTGCGTGTGTGCCATCACGGACCGCCTCCTCCCGCACGTTCCCCTCGCCCTGCTCTGCTCCAATATATCCGCATCTCTCTTAGGGCGAAGCGAAGCCCCACGTCTTCACCCAGTTCTGGCTCCAGTTCCCGAAGCTCGAGGCGGGCTTCGAGGTGCTGCGGCAGCAGTTGGAAGCCCGGACGGGCAGCCGCGAGGGCCCCTTACCGCTGGCGGTGCTTCGGTCAAACCAGCAGTTCTTCGGCATTCACGAGTCTTCGGACGTGATTCGGGAGCTGTGCAACAAAGCCGTATCGAACAAGTGCACAGATGTAAGCGATAGAAAGCGTAGGGACTATACGTCATACCATCCATTATTATTACCGGACATTATGCTACATAAATAACAATTTAATAATAAATGAAATATTTAGATAAATAAACCCTAAGCTAGCCATGGAGAAAGAAACCGTATTTGTGTTTACAAGTACACCGAATCTTTCTAACGAATATTTTTACTCACTGTCCGCAAAAGCGGTAAACAGGCATGTCTCTTGACTGCTGCTCTCCTTTCCTTCCCTTCCCTTCCCCGCTATACCTCACCCTTAGATCGACTTCATCGGTCTGGTGATGTTGTTGCTGGTGGCCCATCTGACGGAGCTCTCCACACCCGGCGGCGGCTCGCAGCTCCACCCGGACGTGCGGACCATGCTGTCCTGTCTGGAGCTGGCCTTCACCCACTTCAACTCGGCACGAAAAGGAAAACTGGACAAACGGGAGGTGAGCGGCTTTTGGTTATCGGAATGCGAAGCCTTAGGGAAGTGGGATGGAGCAGTCCGGGGAAGGGGGGGGAGACCCTACAAGATTCAACATGAAGCGTTGACCGACTCGATGTCGCGGCCGCTACAGCCACGTACTGACGGCCGGCCGGCGCGCTCTGTGGCTGCCGCCGAAATGTATACTCATGGTCAGGTAGGATATGCGCGCCAGCAAGAAGCCAAGAAGCGCTGCTAGACCGGTACGCCTAAGGGCGGTTAGTTCGGTTGTGGCTGCGGGAAGCCAATCGGACTGAGGCTGATTGGTACTGCAACACGGCGTCTGCTGACACGTGATTCATGGGTGGTTATTCCGTTGGCAGGTGGCCGAAGCGCTGCAGTACGAGGCCGCAAAGGCGCATATGAAGGAGGGCGCGCGGGGCCGCACGAGCAACCGCCTGGCACATCGGCTCTTTGAAGGATTGGACTGGGAGGTAGGCGTTTTGGGGCTGCACCGGAATCCGTCTGCTTAGGGCACGTTCTAGAACGGTTCTAGAAGGTTCTAAAAGGATGATTGCACCACAGTGACGAACCGGCTCGGGCTCTTGATACCACCCCATCGTCAGGTGGCCCCTGAAAACTATGAAAAGGAAACGCGTTGTGTCCGAACCTCCTCACCTTAACCCTCCCTCCATCCCCATCGATACCTCTGCCTGTACGGCAAAAAATCACAGCACGACAACACGATCTCCTTCGAGAACTTTCTTCGGGGTATCCTGCAGCTTGTCCAGGATGAGTTCGGTGATATGCCTAGCGAAGATGAGGTGGACGAAGAGGAACTGGCGGCGGCGGTGGCGGCATCAGCCACCGTCAGATCTGGATCTGGATCCGGATCTGCTACACCGCCGCAGCCGGGAGATGCCGATGTCAGCGCCGCTGCAACACGTGGCGCCGCCGCCCCACGTCGCTGCGGTAGCAGCCGTGCGAGCTCCACCTCCCAGCGGGAGGGGAGCTGCGGTCATTTCCGGCCGCGCAGCAACAGCACGATGGGACTGACGTCGGGAAGCAGCCAAGCTGCTGCCACGCCGGGTGCAGCTTCCAGCCAAGGACTGGGAGAAGGGCCAGGGCCAGTGGGTCGACCGCAAAACGGTTTTTTAGCGACACTGAAGGGGTCGTTTCGGAAGTCCGCCGATATGCTTTCGCTAAAGGGTGGCGATGCAGGGGCCGCCGCGATGGCAACGCCGCGGAAAGCCGCTGAGGGTTCCGTGGAAAGTACGACGGCGGTGGCGGCGGCGGCGGTGGCGGCGGCGGCTGCTACGGATGCGTAGGATTGGGCGCGAGGGAGGAGGGGAGGAGGTCGTAGGATGGAGCGAGTGGTGACATGTTCTAAGGACCGACGACCTTAAGCGTGTGGATTTTAAAGTTGTGAGTGGGTTGTACGGCAACGATTGTCCAAGGTGCGGGTGGAGCGAAACGGGGCCCGTATGCTGGCGGGCGAGAAGGAAGAGACAAAGAGGAGCAGCGCAGGGGGGGTGCAGGTGAGGACACAGGCTCCAGGGAGGAAGTGTCTACCGGCAGCTGTGTCGTATCCCTCCCGGGAGGGCTCTCAACTCAGTATGGGTGGCAGAGCTCTCACAGCCAATCCAACGGTACGACGACCACCGTCGGGTTCATAAAGGACGTCTTGTACCGTGTAAAGCTAGTTGCCTCCTGGGACAACATAGGACTTTTCAACCAGATCAGGGATGGGTGAGATTCGATCCTGGGTCGCGTTGTTATTTTGTTTTGTGGGGGCAAGGGAGGACGAGGGCTTTTTACACTGCGTGGGGGGAAAGATAATTCAATTAGTTAGGGGGGGAAGATTTGACTTGGTGGATCTGCAGGCGCTATGATTGTGTTGTGTCTGCATTTACATTTTGGTCTTGGTCAGTTTGGTCATCGGGCACCATCGTACGATAGACTATGTGTGAGAAATGCTCGTGGCACACGGCATCTCTTGATCACCATTGGGAAGAAAGCCGAGTGGTATTGCCTTATTGCCGTACACTCGGCCAAACCCAACACGACATTTGACTAGAAGTATCGATCACTACGCGTATGCCATATGTATTGTAACTAGCGTGCCATTGCAGGCGAATGAGAAGACGATGACTGACAACCCATGAACGCTACATCGTGTGTGTGTGTGTATGGGTTTCTCCAAACCCGAGTTCCGTGTCAACCGAAGTAAGGAAACCGGCCTCTGCCATTCGGTGTGAGGTGCGTGTGTGCTGTGATGGATTGAGGACTGGGCCCATCGCAAGGTGGTGGGCAAGGCCTCCATGAGAAGGGCTTGGCAAGGCTTGACTCGGGAGGATAGTAATGTTCTCTCTCTATGGAAGTGCCGAAGGAGGCCGACAAATTTACCGTTGCTGTTAAGGTCTGTACATGTGAGTGCGGTCTTTTAGGGGGGTGGGTCTCTTGAGTGCGGCTTCCTGTACCTTTCTGGGGCGTCACAAACTCTACCTATTCTCTTCCTGTACCTTTCTGGGGCGTCACAAACTCTTTTGTGGATTCTGAAGATCGGAGTGGACTGAAGCTCGCGTTTGGGCCTTATGCCAGGATGCCCCTTTACATCTTGTACTGTCCAAACGGTATGCTTATTACGTCCCCTGAGCTCCAACATAAAGTACTACCGCAGTCATATGAATGGATAATCATGTTCACGAAGGCGAGGATGAGGATGCAAACAGGGCATTGACGACTGTGGTTTGTTGCCGGGGTGCACAGTGCACAGTCAGCAGATGATTCGGGATGCCTCAGAAAAGGAGGGGGAGGAGAAGTAGGCAGATACCTGCTGATGCAACACGTAGTAGCGGGGCCCCTTGGAAATCTCTTATTTGTTTTGTTCCCAATAACCTGTCTAATTTGCTTTTGCGGCTTGGACAGTACGGTGGAGCTCAGATCGGGTCGAACTGTCCGTGGTTACTGGTCGTAGTGTGCGGCAAATATGGGCAAAGGGCAAGTACGATTCAGGAGGCGCGCGTGTGCTTCCTCTTGTCGGGGGGTATGATGTAGATAGTATGACGCAGCAAAGCATTTGTTTTGTTTACTATTCAGTAATCGCTAACCTTATAGTGCAATTTGTAGAAGTGCCTCGCCAAGTGAATGGACGTATGTGCAGACACCGTAATCGGCATGGACAATCGGATTATTATTAGTTCTAATTTATCACGTTCATGTCAATTTTGACGTGTATAATCTTACTTAGTCGAAGGTGTCCTAAGGTCAAAGGTAAGGGCATATCTATACGTACTGGAGGCGTATAAACCGACAGGCGCAGCACCGCGTAATTGGCTTAGAGAAAATGTGATTTAGAAGCATCATTATTTGAAACAGTCAATGACAAGCAGGCCGGCGTCTCAAAACCCTACCCGCCTGTACGGTCTGCGCGCACTTTCCTGCCTTCCTGTAACCCTAGGAATTGCTTAAGGGTGTGGCTAAAACTTTAAAAAAAATAAGGATTGTGTGGTTGTTTTTATTTGCTTTGTTTATCATAATGAAACAGCACCTCGCTAAGTTCTTGTATTAACCGATGGATATTTTCAATCAACCAAACATTTATGAGCAACATCAGTATCGATATGTGCATTTGTTTAGCAGGCTGGAGGCTGATTTGAAACACACGTGTCAGGCATGTAATCACCAACGAGACCGCGCAGATAGCACCTTCACGTTAACAAATTAAAACTCAACTTGACAATCGATATTAAGCTGCCCAGCTCTACCTTGCAATCCTGAAATGGGCTGCGGTGGTAGCAAGTCTACACGGATAGCGAAGGAATCGCCGCTCACCGAGGCCCTTGAGCGAAAGCTTGTGGAGGCAATCATGAGCACCAAGAGAAGAAAATCCTCATTTGTCAAAAAGAGTTCGTTCAACAATCTAATGCTTCAAATGCCTAAGTTGACGGCCGGCTTCAAAAAAATTCGAGGGGCGCATACTGCAATTAGCAGTCCGTCTGGCACGGTAGGACTGCGTACAGTGTTTATATCATGCCCACGATGGGGGGAGGTTACCGAATGACAGCTACCTTCGTGTGTCGGCATCCAGGTCACATGGGCAACATTCTGCTCGGCGGGCGGTGACAAACTGGGGTTAGAACCCAATTCAGAGAGCATGAAGGAAATCCTGGCCATTCCTGATGTGGCTGATGGCGTGCTCGTCTCCCACCCGGACCTAATCACCATTTACACGGTGCGCTGTTCGGTGTGATGGGGTGGGGACTTTTGGAAGAGGGATGGGTTTCGGAGCCCGAATACACATACGTATTAGGAGTCCCGAGCATGGTGTGTGTAACGTATTCGTTTGCAGTTGAGGAGCGAGCTCGCCCTTTTCTCCACGCTTTCTTACCCTTCTTTCGCCCTCTGAATCCTACTGGTAATTGAACTACACCCATTTCCTCACTTCCATCCATCCGCCACCATCACCACGCGCATTGCGCTCACGATCCTTACGTGCCATAAACATTCATTCGGCCTCAGGTCGTCTTTCTTTTGGACGGCACCACCGGGCGCCATTCCATCAAGTCTCATGAAATTTGCGCCTGCTTGGAGATCATGGAAAAGAGCTTCATGTTCTTCGACTCCTCCGCAGATGGCCGCATCGAGCGAAAAGAGCTCGCCCATGCGATGAAGTCCGGGACGCGGGTATTCGGGCGGAGGCACTCCAAGACCCTGGCGGATCATCTATTTGATCAGGTAGGCAGAGGGGTAGGGGGCGTGCGGGGTTGGGGGTTAAGAGGCTGGGGGCGTTGGGGAGGAGAGGGATAGAGGGGACGAAGGGGTAGGGGGCCCTGCAAGGTCCGAATTCCTCCCACGGCTCCATCAGGAAGTTATTGCCCTCCCGTAGTAACTTGGTAATGGACAGTTTTAAAAGGAAATAAATTGTATAATTGGGGTACCGGCGAAGTGGCACTGAAGCAAGTTGAACGCGGCAACTTACGGAGGGATGAATGGCGGTAGTCCTATGGATGTTCGTATACAGGTGGCAATTAAGCTTTCGGTCCCGGTCTCGGTCTCAGTCTCGGTCTCGGTCTCGGTCTCGGTCTCGGTCTCGGTCTCGGTCTCGGTCTCGGTCTCGGTCTCGGTCTCGGTCTTGGTCTCGGTCTCGGTCTCGGTCTCAGTTGCGGGCTTGCTAATACGCCGACGGTAGGCCTGACTCCAGGCCAGGCAAACTCGCGGTCTCGGCTGCCCCCACCTGGCTTCCTCCTCCGCCTATTGCGTTCCTCTTGGCGGCTGATAGCTTTTATTTCCCACCATCTTCGGCACATATCAGGCCACGTTTATCTTTTGCTGCTGCCTGCCATCCCACTCTCCTCGTGCTTGCTACCGCAGCTGGATTGGTCCAGGGACGGTCAGATCACTTTCAGGGAGTTCCTCATCGGCATGGAGCGGATCATCATTGAGACGGCGGGTGATGACGACGAGGACCTCGGGGAGGAAGAGGAGGACTTGCAGGTGAGGGAGTGGAGTGGTAGTGGCAGTAGGAGTAGGTTGGGGAGGGCAAAGGGAGGAAGGAAGCTAGTGAGAATTTATTATATCCATGTAGGTCTTCGGATGGCATTTCTTGGCAGAAGGCGTGATTGATAGCCGCTGCTTTTCAACCTCCTACCTATATATATCGATAGACAGATGTAGATATAGATAGATAGACAAATAGATAGATAGATAGATAGATAGGTAGGTAGGTAGGTAGGTAGGTAGGTAGATAGGTAGGTAACGCTGTTGCCTAAGATTGTATGACGCAGGCTGATGATTGCAATTTATTTCATCCGCACCGCCAACTCATCTGAACATGCATTTATATCTGCGCCGGCCATCCATTATTCCACCATGGCTGGGTGGCTGGTGGCCTGCAGGATCTGGACGCGGATTGGGAGGAGGCGAAAGTGAAGCAGATGGAGGTGATGCAGCCGCAGCAGCAATCAAAAGAAAAGCAGGTGTATTATTCCGCAGATGAGAAAACAGACGATTGCGGCAAACCAGAGCAGCAGCAAGCAGAGGAGGACCAGATGACGTTATTGGAAGGTTCGGATAAGCCTCTTCTGGGACGTAGCGACGAGGTGCGGCCCTTTACCATCTCAGCGCCGGGGTCAATTCCGTGATGCATAAGGGACCGCTGCACCGCTCGCGGCTCTCTGCATGTCTTTGTCGGTGGATTCGAAATTTGCACACGCGCCTTACCAAACCGCGATGGCAAGAGAAAGCGAGGAAGAGGCCGCATCGTGGAGACTCCCTGATTGGTACTCCCCCTCGGTTTTGCTCCCCTGCAAGGTGCAATAGCTCGCTCGCGGGCGGTTCTGTACAATGTGGTTTGTTTGGTGCTAGCTTGCGTACGTGATTGCATGCTCCTTGTTTTGCCGTGATGCAGTGCAGACCTACAGCAGGTGCAGATAACCCTGCTGCTGGCTCTTGGCCTCGCCTACTCCCCAACTTGTAGGCGAATGAGTTCAGCCGCTGAGGTAGTTGGTTAGTTGCACTGCATTTCCTGTGGCGCGATCATGGATTGAGAATTGATTGTCCGGTGCGCGTCACTGGGTGGGGAGTTACTTGATGCTCTGGTTGGTGTGAGCTGCACTTGCTGTTGGCGCAGTTGCAACTGCCATTGGCCAAGGAAGGCTGAGGAAGTCTTCATTACGTTTTTCCCTGTGCCAGAGCTGAGCCCAGTACGCAGAAATAGGATGCACCAGAGCTGCTTCACGCACACGTTGTTGGATGGATTGAGGTGCGAGAATGCCGACGTGCGCCAAAGCTGCGTGACGTCATCGACGGTTACTGTTGGAGGGTTATGATGTTAATGTACGACAACTTGTTATGGCAATGGGTTAGGATCTCAGAGATCTCCTTTTGGCGACAAACACACATACACACACGCAGGTGGAACATGTGACGATTTCATCATTCAGCAGGCGATCATCATCATCATCATGGGTATCGCGCAGAACACCAATCCACACTGTTTCAATTTGCTGTGTGTTGGGTTTTGGATTTTGCAGCAAATCCCCCTGGTGTTTGAAGCTTCATTACCTGCCTGTCTGAATGTGTGTCGGCCGCCTGTCCCATCCTGGACTGTGAATCAGCCGCCAGCTGCATGTGTTGCCGCATACGTTCGCTGGAGGTACGCATCCATTCCTTCATTCATTGTCCAGAAGCACCCATACAGTCGCCAGAACAAGCAAGAGTGAAGGGGTGGCAAATCTGAGTGTATATGTGGTTATGGATGGAGAGGGACTTGAAGCACATGCAAAGGAGGCCAGGAGGGAGGGTGAGATTGGCGTCGAGGTACAGGGGGTGGTAGAGGGTAAGGCTGGTTCGCCACCCGGTCTGTAATTGCATTATTGCCAGCAGAGACGTGCGACATGTGGCTGTTCGATATGGCGTAAGTTTGCGTGACGCCCAATTGGGACGCAGCTCTCGTGCACCCACATGGCTCTATCGTCCCTCCTTCGGCACCGTCCTTGGTTAGAGCGACCACTTAACAGCCGGCGGAAATGATGCTCACTCGTTCGGTCTGCAATCCAGGGTGAGCGGTGCTCTCAAATTGCTTTTACTATGACCTCATTCCCATCATTCATTTATCTGTGTTTATGATCGGCGGTTGGCGCGTGGCGGGATGCACGCGGGCACGGGGATTGACCTATAAAAACCCAAATCCTATGCAACCACATGGGCTGGCTGTAGCAATAGCAGTAGTAGTTTTGCTGGACCAGCAGGATGAGCCCGGCAGCAGTAGCAGTATAAATAGTGCTCCAGATCCATTTTATGTCGGGGGTGCAAAAAAGGGCTATTTATCGAACTAGTCGAGATAGAACGGGAGCCGAAGTGACGTTAATTATGCTCGAACAAGTGCTCTGCGAACACACGACCATGGCTTGGCTGAGCTGTGCATGCTTGCTCCCTCGTTGAACCTTCGGCTTGCGCCGTCGCATTTTGCGATACGTAGTCCGTTGCAAGTTTGTGGATGGTTTGGGTTTTGGTTGTGCTAATAACATGCGATGGGATCTATGGTTGATGATGAACGATGTTGTGGCGCTGTCACGACAGATTAGGTGAGTGTTTCGCATGTAGTATGTTTGCGGGGCGGTAATCGGGCGTGACAGCGCGTAGCTGATTCACTTGGAATAGACTTCATTGACGTGCTCGTCAAGGGCTGCGGCCGCTGCTGGTAGTGCTGAGAGGACAGATGTTACTTGCCATCATGTTGTCCAAGTACTCGTAGTTCAACTTGCCTGTTGAGCTATGTTGGTGATAGTCGTGCAAAGTCCGTACCCAATTAGCGCGGCATTTACTGGGCGTAATGCGCATAGGGTTATTTACTGGGCGTAATGCGCATAGGGCATACTGGGCGTAATGCACACCTCAACCTGCTGACAGCTTATCACAATTTAGCCGTGGTTGCGACGTACTGCAAGATAAACCAGCTGTGTGTGTGTGTGGTGTGTGTGTGTGTATGTTCGGCGAAGTCAGCCCCTCTTCCTCCCACCCCCGGGGTCAGGCGGTGGAGGGCCCGACCCCCGTGTATTGTGTACACCAGCCAGCAGCCATGACCAGCCTCCTCAAGTAATACGCACCTAATGACGTGCTGTTTGTCCTCTCGTGGTGTTTATATCCACAAGCGCATAGTGACGCCGCTATCGGTCCACAAGCATCTACCTGTGCACAACCTCCTCGCGCATAGCATCAGACGTGGAAAGCAGCTATGCACTGCATGGCGGTGTTCCTGTACCGCTGCTACAGCTAAGCAGCTACTGTACGTGTGCGTTTGTGGGTTCCCGGCAACGTTCCACCTAGCACGTTCAGAGCTCAGAGGCAGGCCCCGGCCCGCGGCGGAGGCCTCAACATCCATGTCTCCGAAGCAGCGGCGTCCCGGTCGAACAACCAACACTTTCCTTCACTCGCCACAGGTGGCGCCATCCTCCTTCTGCTCCTCCTCTGCAGCGTCCTCTTCTGCATCCCTCTTGGCTCGCTTCGTGGCATGTTGGTGTTGCTGCTCTTGCTGCCGAGCCCCGGTTGTTCGGCGGACTGCGAAGCACCCGGCACCAACACCGAACCGGTTTGAGACACGACACAAGCACGCTTTCTCTCAGCGGACAGGCCTCGCGCGGCCCCAACCATAGACACGTACATGGCTATGGGGTAACTATTTCCTTGTGCCTCATAGCCCCATGTGCCATGCGCCTTGTGCAGCCGGACGGGAAATGGGCCAAGTGTTCGGGGGCGCGCACTCCGACGGAGATAGCGTCCTGGGCAATTGCTTTTCAACTTCTGTTGAAAAGCAATTAAAGTTGCCACACGTTGCAAAATTGTAGCATAAAGTGACAACCCATATCAGTTAATGAACCATCGAACAATTCGTCGTCCGTGTCTCACCGTCAGCAAGCTTGTTGTGTGTGGCAGACCACAGGTGGGAGGAGGAGCGGTAGGAAGACAGCACCTTGTCGAACTGGCGCCGAACGAGAGGCAGCAGCAGGGTTCCAGTGGGGAGGTGTGATTGTGGAGCGGAGCAGGCGGACGGGGGGTTGTCTAGGAAATAATACTTTGCTTTGGTTGGGTGCGACGGAGTGCGCACTCATATTAATATTATGGTATATATATTTTTTATAATGTGTGTGTCTTAGGGTTTTCTGCTATCTTTCTGATTGCGTATTTCTCATTCATTTATACACATTCAATAACAAATCATCGCAGATAAATCACAAACATACCATACATAAATGTATAAATAATATAATATACACACTGAGCGGGGCGTCAGGAACTGATGGGCAACACCGGTGGCAACGGCACACCCGGCACAACGCGTAAATACGGGGGTTCCTTGCAACACACCCACACCCACACCCACACACCCACACAAACACATATACATATTATGATATATCTTCCTTTTTCTGCATTCACCTGCATTTCGCAATTTGGCTCCTCAATGTCCGCAAATCGCTCCACTCACCACCTGGGTCGCGAAGATGACCGCCCGCTGAGGCTGTTGCGCCGCCGCTGCTTCCTCCAGGAGTGCCGTCTCCAGCGCCGCCAGATCCTGGGCCTTATCCAAAGCGACAATGGTATTGAAGGAGCGACTGAAGCCCGTTAGGACCTGCGCGGGATGAAGGGCCAAAGAGGGGATGGCCAATATTCTAAACCGGCTGCTGGTGCTGACGAGCGAAACAAGGACCAGCCGTCCCAAGGAAAAGAAGGGGGAGGAGATCAGGGCTCCCTGGATGAGACACCGCAGGACCCTAGCCTTGCTCCGCTCCCAAGTTCCGAGATGGAAGTTCCACACGGGAAGAGATATGAACTTCTCCAGTGCGGGAAGATTTTTGGGTTATGAAGATTATAGGGTTTCTCGCACGTAGGGTAACAAGTCTGCGTACCATGTATGACAGCCAGAGCGGGCAACCAGGGTACGACCTTACTTAATATGCCGTATCGTTTCCCCGCGGTTCGATCAACCAACTCCACACTCACCACAGCCCCATCGTTCTCACGGAGTACGACGGTTGCTCCACTAAGGTTGTTATGCACCTGGCCCCCGTCGTGCAGCTTCGCCAGCGTACGACCCAAAAGCGTGGCGGTGCGATCCAGTTCTGCAGTATATTTATGTACGAGATCGTCCTCAGGAATCGTTCGCAGCGGCGATGTAGATCACGCACGGGGTAAAGGTATTGACGTCGGCGTCAAATCAAACTGATCGATAACTGCAATCTATCTAAATGCTTTCCCTGAAACAGCTGAATGTATGCAGATGAGTTACCAAATCACTCTTGCCTCCCCTGCAGCCGAGAAAGCCCTGCCTCACTGCCCGAGTGTTAGCCGCAACCGCCGCCGCGCCACACAACCCGATGTGCCTGCGTTCCGTTCCAGATATCACAATCCCCATCACTGTGGCATTCACATTCACATTCACATTCACGTTCAGACGTTTGCGCTTTTTCCCAGGACCCAAATATTTTGCAATATGACCCGACCTGGGGGCAGCGGCTTCGAGGCCGTCGTCCCCGCGGCACTCGCCGCCGCATCAGCCGCTGCCGCTGATGGCTCCACCACCTGTTGTTGCTCCTGAACCTGCTCGGGTTCAGGCCTAGATGCAGATCCGGATTCGGATCCCGCCACTGCAGCAGCCAGCAGGTCCCTTAACCGTGGCCCCGCAACCGCCTCCATCACAGCTACCCCCGAAACCACATCTGCATCGTACACCAGCGGCACCAGCACGCCAAGCTTTTGAGCACGAAGCATGCTGCGTACCACCTGTGCGTTAAGAAATTGGGGGGGGAGATGAGAATGTTGATAACAACTTGACCAGCCTGGCTGAGAAATGAGAACAAGGTCATTTTCGAACCTGTATGTTTATGCCCAAAGTGTGAACATCTCTGCTTGCCTGCCGTATTCCGCCAGGAGCGCCGTCGCCTCCGCGTAAATCTCCAGCATCGTTTGGGCGGGAGCGTTTGTGAGAGCGTTCACCGCTGCTGGGGCCACCGCCCGTACCTAAGGTAAGCACGATGGCCGGACGTCCGAGAAAGGTTATCTGCAACCGTCATGCAACCGGGTACGGTTATGGTAATAAAATTGAGATCTAGAGGACTTGTAATTTATGCACGATGCACACCAGCTTGTAGCTTTCAAGAGCTCCACTGGTAACATCAGTCTCAGGTAGGCGAGCCACACCAGCTTCAATTGATTCAGCCATACTTTTGGACTTCGCAATTTTACGTTTCAATTCAATTTAGGGCGCACATTGTGGTTGCTTCTAAGGGAAGCACGGAAGTCAGAGGTCGTTGCAGGGGTGCGTCGTTCAGGAGCCGTCAGCCAGAGTCGACATCAAGTTTTGAAGTTGTGTATGTGAATAATGTGATTTACGTATTGAATTACGACAACAACATTAAATTGCACACGATTGGAGGCACGAATACGATAATTTTATGTAAATAGCAAACTGAAGTTGTTTTTGTGATACGCTTTACAAGCATCGATATTAACCACACCAATGGTATGTAGTACATGGTGTTATCGCGTTATCACACTATCAAAGGGTTATTGTTGTCGTTAAGATCTTCGCGCGAATGCAGGCTTCGCAAGAGGACGTCTCGGCAGCAAAGCCGGCTGATGGCGGTAAGTGTTAGAAGCGTTTTTATGCTATCTCCTAATAGAAAGAGGCTTTGCCGAAGAAAGGTCCTGCATCTCATCTTTAGGCAAAGCTGCACGTAGTTGTGTTTTTGCGCCCGGCCATGCTATATAAGTATGTTAAACGTTTTCGGAACGGTAGTTCCAGCATTCCTGCATGGTTGTCCTTGTTTGCGTGGAAGCCCTCATCTTCGATGATCTCGCGCCGCCACAGATGTTCAGAACGATGAGGACCGGCCTCCTCCGGGATTCGGGGAGTCCTCAGATGCAGTCAAAGATATCGCCCGGCAATTGGAGTCCACGGTGAAGGTGTGTGGATGTGCGTACGGCACCTGACAGACGTAACGTTGACCGGCTTAAATATGCGCCGCTTTTCGCGCCCTTGAATGGATCATCCTTCTCTTGGATCGGGCATCAAGGCTTGAGTTTCAGCGCTTTGATTTATTTGACCTGTGGATCGCTTGTTGTTTGATGCCTTGACGACACCTGTAGCTACGTAGCCAGCGGGCGGCGGACGCGGCCAGTGCCGACTCCTGGAGTCCCTCCTGTTATTCACTGCTATTCATTTATTATTCACCGTTACCAGGTTTCCTCCCCTAGGGTTATTGTACCCCGCGCTGTCAGGTACCCAAATCCAAGCCAACCCATTCTTCTATAGATCGCACTGTGAACGGGAGACACGCGCTGAGTGCAATTTTACCTCCACCCCTGATCCTCCCATACTGGGCTGCGGTGCCAGGTGAACGAGGGGGAAACTGTGGATGAGCCCGATCTGTCCCTCAAGTCGGCGGGTCTCCGGGAGCAGCCCGAAGCGGAGATCACCACCAAGACAGAGGTGGGTCTGCCTCCATCGGGGAAGCGTTGAAGGCTGGGGGCACAGGAGAACAGCCCGGTCAGTGGGGCCGGAGGTTAAAAGCTTTAAAGGCTTCTCAAGGTGCCAAAGGTGAGCGAGCTGTCCGAATCCGAGCTGGTGTGCAGCCGTGTGAGAGGGGCAGTAGGGCAGGACAGAACCGGAAGACGTACCTTTTCCTCAAGCAATTGCACACGCATGCGCCCACACATGCGCCTACCTTCCTCCCAAATGAACGCCTGATGGGTGTTCTGTTTGTTGTAATAGTCGGGAGATCTTCTATGTAACATCGCCGAGTGGGTCTTCTGGTTTCCACTGACAGAAAACAGAACTCCCGCGCCCCGTGCCTGATGTCAGCCCCTTGTGTACCCGGCCCCTGACCGATCCTCCCTCAGGGTGATTCGATTTACGCGGCCGCTCAAAAGTTCGAAGACCTGCCCCTTAGCCCGGAGCTCCTCAAGGTGAGTTCGAGATAGGCTTGACCTAGGGTTTCGGTCCACAACTGAGGAGCCCATGGCCGGTGGACGTATTCACATGTTATTGAGGGAGCCTAGGGCTGAAGGGCTCCGAAACCAGACTTGTTTCTCTTCCTCCACACCTGCGCTGTAACCGTGATGTGGTTCTTTTGCCCCCGCTGCCCACGGGTCCAACGTCACAGGGTCTGTATGTGGAGATGGGGTTCAAGCAGCCATCCAAGATCCAGGCGTCGACTTTGCCAATGATTTTGACACCGCCGTACAGGGACCTCATTGCTCAGGCGCACAACGGATCCGGCAAGACGACGTGTTTCGTCTTGTCGATGTTGTCCAGGTGGGAAGCAGGAGGGGGACAGCGGAGAGGGGGAGAAGGGAGGGAGGGGTCTCCAACACGGGGAAATGACGTGTATGTGTACGTGTCTCCGTATGGCGCTTAAGTTGTACGGGAATGAAACCCTGTTTGCGAAGCTTGTAGTCCAGGGTTGCTGTACGTCCAGGAGGACAGCAGCAGCATGTTTCTGACATCTCCCGTTTTCTCCGCTGCGACCCCGTCCCCTCCTTCCCACCCCAAACCCCACAGAGTGGACCCCTCGGTGCCGTTCCCTCAGGCGCTGTGCATCTGCCCCACGCGCGAGCTGGTGGTTCAGAACTTAAACGTGCTGCGGCGGATGGCTAAATTCACCACCATTAGCTCCACCTCCACCGCAACAGAATTGGAGGATGGTGGGATCCGCAGGACGCCTATCAAAGAGCAGGTAGATAAGATCCGCTAAAGGCATATGCGTCGTGAGTTGGAATTTTAAATCTTTTACATTTCCAGCGGGCGCTGCATGCAACTAACAGACCTTCCTTGCGGAGGACGGATGAAAAGGATGGATACGGGGTTGCCGTGGAGGTCGTCGTGCGTGCGGTGCTCAGAAGAACGGGGTCAAGCACCGTACAGACTGAAGCCCCCTCCCGGGCACACGCTGTCACCCCTCTTTCTTCTCCTCCTCCTCCTCCCCCAGTTCTCCAACAACCTTCGGAGTATGGCACGTGCCTTAAATTGAGACCCCTTACGAGGGGGGGAGCTGCCGCCTCCAGCGCCACCAAAGCTGTAACGCTCCCCCCTTTGAGGGTCCTTAACTTAAGCCACGTGCCATACTCCGAAGGATTGGATCTGATCTCAGGAAGGCGTCCTCTGGTTCTGCTTTTTATTACATCACATGTTCGTGACCCTCCTCCTCCTGCATGGCGGGCGCTGTACAGGTGGTAGTGGGCACTCACGGGAAGCTGAAGAACTGGGTCACGAAGCGGCTCTTGGCGTTAGAAAATGTGGCCATACTGGTCTTCGACGAGGCGGATGAAATGCTCAAAGCGGACGCGTTCGCGGACGACTCCGTGCGCCTGATTAACCAGCTCCGCAAAAAGAACCCCAAGGTACGGTGTACGGGCGGTATCGTCTGTGCTAATATCCTGTATATGTTCACGTACGAGGTGCGTACGTTGTGACGTACATATGTGTATATGCACGAGTATAAATCTAAATTGAAAGGACTAGGAGACCAATTGGAATTGTGAATATAATGTGTGTGTGTGTACAGACATGGAAACGTATGAACACCTCCCCCCCCGAGCCTCCATGACGTGCCTGCAGGTGCAACTGCTGCTCTTTTCCGCCACCTTCAACGACGAGATGAAGCGATTCGCGATGTCCATCGCCCGACAAGCCAATCAGGTGTTTGTAGCCAAGGAAAAGCTCAGTCTAGACGTGATTGCGCAGTACAATGTACGGTAAGTCATCCACGGGAGCAGAGGCCCATTCGCGCGATGAAGGATGGCGCGGAGGCGGCGGGGAGGAAACACACTAAAACCCCCACACACACTACTCATGTGTGTGGGTGGTGGGGTTGGGGAAGGGAAGTCAGAAATCTGAAAAAATCAGAAAAAAATGAGAAAGGGGATGCGCCGTTTACGCCACATGCTAAACACGCCGTTTACGCCACACACACACACACACACATATATATATATATACATGTTGAATAATATTACTTACTACCTTAAGTATCCATTTGTGGCGCCACCCCCGCTAATTGTGACGACACGGTAGCCAACACTCACCTTCCAATTCTGACCGATCCTCGTCCCCGCGCAAAATTCCCCACAGCTGCCCCGACCGAACCGCCAAGACGCGAGTTTTGAAAGAAATTATTTTCCCTAACTGCGACCGCTTGGGACAGACCATCATCTTCGTCCGCACCCGGGAGGCGGCCAGGGTGAGGGGCCCAGGATAAGGGCGGGAAGGAAGAGGTGAAATGGGAGATTGGCGGGGTGATGGAGATCAGTATCATCATGCATGTTTACATGAATTACTGAATTAATATAATATATACGTCGCTTACGTCAGCCCCCTGATGCCACCCTGCGCCACGTCATTGAAATTTTCTTTTTCTCGCTTTAGCCCTCTTCTCTTTTCCGACGATATTTTCTTTTTCCTTTCCCTTTTTAACCCCGTTCCTCGTATCACTCGCATTGGGCCGTGCGGTACTCACCTCGCTCCCCCGCCGTTCGTTCTCTCTCTCGCCCTCGCAGACTCTCCATGCGGAGATGGACCGGGACGGCTATAAGTGCACCTCTATCTCGGGAGAGAAGGCTCCAGAGGATCGCGACCGGGTGGTGCAGGAATTCCGAGATGGCACCACGAAGGTGCTCATCTCCACGGATGTGCTGTCGCGCGGCTTCGACGTCAGCCAGGTGTGGGGAGGGGTATCGGCTAATCCGTCGTTTGAGCTCCTAAGGTGCGAGTGTGAGCAGCGGGGACGGGCCTCTCGACGCAATCTCATCCGGCATCGCTTCGCCCTTCTGATTACGCCCCTCTCTTAAAACCCAGAACCCAACGAAGTCGTTCCTCTCGCCCTCGCCCCCTCTCTCGCCCTCGCCCTCTCTCTCTCTCTCTCTCTCTCTCCCTCGCCCTCTCTCTCTCTCTTTCTCTCGCCCTCGCCCTCGCTCCCTCTCTCCCTTTCTCCCCCTCTCTCTCTTTGCCTGTGATGTTGGTCCCAGACAGATATTTACCTCCTTAACCCCAAACCCCGCTCCAGGTGACCCTGGTCATCAACTACGATGTGCCCATAGAGCGGGACGGCCGCAGCCCCGCCTACGAGACCTACCTACACAGAATTGGCCGCTCGGGACGCTTCGGGCGGAAGGGTGCCGCCTTCAACCTGATGAGTACAGCGCAGGTAAGGAGGCCCCCTCCTTTTCCCAGTTTGGCTTCATGCCTTCTGCTCGCACACATAATGGTCTCGCCCTCATCGCTCGTCCTCTTTTCTATTTGGCGTTAGGCGGCATTGAACCATGTGAGCTCAACGGAATTCCCTTGTTGCGAATGCGGTTGTCCGCTAGATGGGCTGCCTCAGCAATGATGACACAACGATTTGTCGCCAGAGGAAAACGAAGCGGGCCGGGGGGGATGAAAGAAGGCACCGGCCTCTTCTCCCCTCTGGTTTTGCTCCGCCCGGTGAAGGCGCAAAGTTTTAATAATGATTTGTGCGTGTCTGAGCCGGCGCCGAGGGGGGGGGACTCTGGAGATTTTAGAGGCTCGTGCTACATTGCTGTGTGTCCGTACCTTAAAAGAAATCAACCGGTGCCGTTTGTCCTCGTCTTACGGGGAGCACTACGTGCGGTACGGGTGCAATGAAGCCCATGTTGCAGTACTGTCTGTCGATGGGATGCTAGTGTCAAAACCAATAAATACTCTCCTCACATTCCCACATTTTTACTCTACTCTTGACCTGACTTTGTATACACAATGGTTGTTCCACATCACAGTGCATTGTGGCATTTCGTCCCTGCTCTGCACGGTATGCAAATTTTCGCCCCAGCCACGATATGAACCCTACAAGTTACCCCCAACGCATGAAAACCCGTGGGTTGTGATAAAGAGTGCTGCGCCTCTTAAGCGGTCTTCCTCCTTCCCACCTACCCGCGCTGTGTGTGGCAATCGAAGGATATGGAGGTGATGGCGCGCATATCCAGCTACTTCAATAAGCCCATCGCGGAGCTCAAGTGGGACGACGAGGACCAATTCATCGAGGTGCTCAACAAGACGTTGTAATTGAGTGCGCATTCGGACGGTCATTGAGTTGAAAGGCGTCTACCTCGGAATGCTGTCTTCGTAGCCATTCCGGTATGGCGTGTGCGCTTGTATTCAATTGTAGTAGCCCCATCAGGTCAACGAGCGGGAAGTGGGACTCTCGGGCGCACCGCCAGCCGATTTTCCTGCTTGGATCTGGGGATGTTTTGGAAGTGAGTTGTGGCCTAATTCCGCTTGTTCGATTTTGGATTTAGACACTATGGTGTGTGCTTGGGGAGGCGCGCGCATATTTGTTCGCGTGTATATGTGCGTGTGAGGAGTGGGGTACATCTTGGACAGTATGTTCATTTAACAGATATATTGCCAGAAAACGTTCTTATATAAGAACATGCGCATATGGGTAGTAATTCCGTGAGATTCTGAGCTTCTCATTGGCTAGGAGAGTGATAAGACCAAAGCTGCGTGGGCAGGTCTAGGGCGCTGATATGGACTTTGCTGGTGCATCGAACTGTGCTTTGGCGTGGGGGCACCCTGCCTTAATGCAAGAAGCTGCAGAAGTTGAGGGCCTGGTGCACATCTGATATCATCAGGGAGTCTAATGCAGAAGGTCATGGCAGCCGTTTACGACAGTCAAGAACGGCTTATGTCAGGAATGTGACTTGCGCGTTGTAGGATCACAAATATGATACGAATGTCATGTAAACGTCCACTTGAACGATTTACATAGAAAACACGAGTGTTGCATAAATCAGTTCCACCGCCTTTCTCTCCGGAACAGGGACGTCTGAAGTACATACTTCCAGTCAACTGCCCAATAACAGTAACCAGCATCCAGTCAACATCCAAGCAAGCTCACTGGTTATCGAAGGTTCGGCCCCTACACACCGCCCACACATGTCAATGACATGCACACAGTCAACCTCGCTCACACGCTTCACCCGTGCGCTCTTCAAGAAGTCGGAAAGACTCAGGCCCACACTGAAGTTCAATAACAGCACTAGAATTTTCCACATCGTTACAGCGCAATCGGCCAAACACATCAGGCTATTCAATGGCCTGCAGCCGTGACCGCAAGACTGTCAGAATCAAGCACGCGGTTAAGGAGATATCTACTCTATTTAATGGCGATTACGCGTCGCCTACAGTGATTTCCTGGATACAACCGAAAGGCGCACCAGAAGCCTATCCCCCTGCACCGCACCCTATCACCCTGTTAGCTGTACATGTTTGTTCAGATCAGGATGGACCCAACACGCACGAACTCCTGTCCTCACCATCCCTTGGAAACATGCCACTCGTAAAAAAGAACCTGAACCCTAGTAAAATATCAGACACTTCTGAAGGTATAAGTTTTACTCCATGCCAAAGACCTTCTTAAACACCTCCCGCACGCGGTCACCGTCATCAATCTCCGCCAGCGGGTCTTTCCGGAGGCGGTGGCGCAGGCACAGCGGGATAACACGGTAGATATCCTCAGGCGTCACTTCGGTGCGGCCTTCGAATGCAGCCAGGGCCTTGGCGGCACGGTTTGTCACGATGTCTCCGCGGATGCCGTCTACATTGAGATCCGAGCAAATCTGGGAAATCTTGACGCGGTAGTCATAAGACACATCGCATTGCTTAAGCAGCTTGCGGGCCTCCACGATGCGGTTTGTGAGCGCGTTCTGGCCGGCCTCGTAGTCCTTACTGCAAGATTCAAGCAAGAACACCAATAACTCAACTAAGCAAAAGGTTTCGCACAACATTCAACATTCGAACAACTACTAGTTCCACTCTTACCCTTATGTACCAAACAACTCACCGGAAGACGGCTGGGTTCTCATCGAAAGTTGCGCGCTGCGACACAATCTGTACACGCAGACGGGGGTCCTTGACGGTGCCGATCTGTGCGTGCATGCCGAAGCGATCCAGCAGCTGCGGGCGCAGCTCACCCTCCTCAGGGTTGCCTGGATACAGCAACGGCAGGCAGATTGGGCATATCGAGCAGATTCGTAAGGGGAAGGAAAAAGTGATAACAAGGTGTTTAAAACCAGAGCCTTTAAAGAGGCGAGTAGTAGGATTAGGACACGGTCCTAATGTGCTGGCTATCCATAGTTGCCTCCGAGCTCTATGCAGCGGGCCTCCGAAGGATATGTATCGGTGTGTCCATCACATCCATGACTGTGAGACACAATGTGGCCATGGGCCCATCAGACAAAGGCCACATCCCCATCTCGTGTACCTTCTATCCTGTTGCCAGAGCTTGACCTCCCAGCACTACACTAAGTTGTACCTGGCGGCGCCCGTCTTATCAGCATGCGCACTTATACACAATCCTAACTCACCCGACCCAACCAGAATGAAGCGCGCTGGGTGGCTGATGGAGATACCCTCACGCTCAACGGTGTTCCAGCCGCTGGCGGCGGAGTCCAGCAGCACATCAACGAGGTGGTCGTCCAGCAGGTTCACTTCATCCACGTACAGAATGCCACGATTGGCCTTTGCCAGCAGGCCCGGCTCAAACGCCTTAACACCTAAGGGGACAGATACATCAACGTCACGAAGGTTACTGAGTTACTGGGCATAACCCCGGTTAAGGGACCCAGCCTAACCCTAATTAGCCTGATGCCTGCCTGAAGTAGGTAGCGACATGAAAAATCCCTCATCAAGAGGTTAAGAAGCGCGCTGACTACTGCGACGTTCAAAAGCACACAACTGGCCGAGGCCTGAGAGGTGGGATCCGCAAGCTAGTGTCTCGTCCGTAGGGCCTGTTTTCCCCGCCATGCAAATGCAAAATCATCCACATGCAACCACACGGTTATGTACTCTTTCGAGCTCGGTTCTCACAACCTCCACACTTGCCAAACGACCCCTCCATGGGGCACCAAAACTAATGCAATAACGTTCGCATTTCTACCCTAAGGGTAAGACACCATGCACCTTCCCGTCCCCCCATACCAACTCACCCTCCGTCAAGGCCTTCTCAATATCGATGGTCCCACATACGCGATCCTCAGTGGCGCCAAGGGGCAGGTCAACCATAGGAATTTTCTTCGCAGAGACCGGCAGCTGATCGCCCCCCTTAACGCGATTACGAACCTCCTCTGACATAAGCTCCGGGTCCTCGGGGTCCGAGTTGAATGGATCGTTGGCGACCACCTGCCAATGAAGACAGATCAGGAATGTATAATTCAAGGTGGAGCACAGCTTATGGTGCAGCCCGGGAGCAATCTGGACGACGTGCACCGAGTCTGTGGTCCCGTGAAGAATGTTCCCAGCTTGAGGGGCCAATTACTTAGTGGCCCAACGCTTGTGATATTGGAAACATTGATTTGCAGTGTAGGGGATGCATTCAATCGGTGTAGGTCACGAAGGTTAACTCCTGATGCACTACCCCTTCCTCCCGTGCTATTTGGACGTCGTCACGCGCTCGGGATGATGCCTGATCCACACAGACCGTTTGTATGCAATGCCCCGAAATCCCCCTGGCATCTTTTGTCACACCTTCATCTCAGGCAGCAGGTCAGCCAGAGCACGGATAGTCGTGGACTTGCCAGTACCACGGTCACCCATAATCATGACACCGCCGATCTTGGGATCAATGACATTCAGGATCAGCGCCAGCTTCATCTCATCCTGGCCGACGATGGCCGTGAACGGAAAAATGGGGCGAGCCTGACCTGTGGCGTCAAAAGCGACGGTGTGGCAACTGTCAGCCAAAGCTCAGTTTCCTGAGCCACACCAAGTAACTTCAAGTTCCCCAACTTACCCAACTCCTTCTCAGCCTTGACCTCGGTAGCGGCAGCAACCCGGACTGAGCAAAAGATGAAGGACAGTAAAATCGTATTTAAGAAAAACGCATAGATCTAAGCGAAGATCTAACTAATTATTACCTTGATACGTTGCACGCTGAGGGGCAATCGAGGAGCCCTGCAAAAAGAAAAAGTTCGCGACTCATGAAGCAGCAATTATTTGATTCTTTGCCAGTGCTAGATCCATATCATTTATTAGTTCTGAACTGAGATAACATATCAACGGCACACCTTAAACGGCGCGATACGCAACGTGACCACCGGCTTAGCATTCAGCGGGACCCGCATCGGCTTGCGGGCGCCGTTCTGTTGCTGAGCACCAACGTTGCTGGGAACTGTGCGCATGTTCAGAGCCATGATTGCTGATTTCGTGATATGTCAAACAAGACAATCGAGGGCACAGGATGTGCCTTTCTTTCGCTAGCCCCGATCTTTGCCCAGGGAGGGGCGTCTCTAGTCGTACATTTGGAATAGAAGTATCTAACCTAATAACCACATAATACTAATACTTCAATTTGTACGTATTGGTTTCTTCAGTCAGTCCCAATTTGACACCTGGATTTGTGGTAGCGGCCCTCTTAAAACTATACTTACTCAGCGCCTCAAATCATGGCTCCCATAGCAGTGCTGCGGAGCTGCAACCATGTCAGTACTTCAGCACCATATCAAGTATTTCGTTCAGCTGCTAATAGCCGGGCGCGTTGCGTACGCGTTCAGGCCAGCGACGCATTTTGCCGCGACAAGGTGTCTGTTGTGCGCTCGAGTATCTCGTCCAAGGGAATCAACTTTAAAGTCACCTTTGTTGGTGCCGGTGGGGAGACGCGCGAAATTACCTGCCCCGACAACCAATACATCCTAGATGCTGCGGAGGCAGGTGGGCTGGACCTACCCGCAACCTGCAGAGGTGGCATCTGTGGAGCATGCGTGGCACGAGTAGCCAAAGGCACCATTGATCCGTCCGACATCGCTGACCTCAGCTTTACACTGTCCGAGGAGGAGCAGGAGAAGGGTATGGCGCTGCTGTGCATGAGCCGCGCAACCTCAGACCTGACTATCGAAACCCAATCTGACTGGGGCTACTCTTTGGGCGTCGGAGAATGGAAGGGCGCCACGGGAAAGTTTAGTGCCAAGCCCGACCCTCTGGTTGGAGTCAGCTGGACCGAGCTCAAGAAGTAATTGAGAAAACGGAGAGCCGAGTGCTCGAAATGGTTAGTGTTGTATGAGTTGCGGAGAAATCAAGAGCTGTGTGAAGGGATGGAGTGCCCGCAGGTGTTGTTTTGAGCGCAGCGCACCGTGAGATGTGAAGTGCAAGACCGCTTCATGCGAACCTATGCATGGGCTTTTGAATCATTACATGACCGTGTGGAGGGAAGCGTTGCTTGTGACCTGGCTGCTCTAGGCCCTGTACAAAGTTCACTGATCACGTATGTGCGTAGTGTGTGAGGCTTGCGGGTGTTTACGTACGTAATTAGACATAGAGTGAAGTTTGACTGGGGCTAATGTTTGGGGCCCCATGGGTCTGGGCTGGAGTCGTGGCTACACGAAGAGAGTACACTATCCCGTGCTGTACTGCAGTCTGGCTCGTCGCCATCATTGAAGTATGCAATAACCACGACGTCATTCAAACTTTTGAAATGTCTGTGGGATATTTAGCAGATGCAAACGGGGCAAATGGCGACGAAGACGATGACCAGACACCAGAGCATGGCACATGGTATGAAATCTACACAACCGAATTGTGTGCCATTTAGGCCGCGGTCATGCCCATAAGCACGGTATCGCAGCTGGCCGATTCCATAAACCGTAGTCCTGCTCTTGGGATTGTTGTGCGGGGTTGAGGTGGATTGGACGTCGGCTATGGCCTTATGAAGGACGAATGTGATGATCAATAGTAGTATTACTCGTAAGAGCGATGGTGCTCCGATAGGTGACAGGGGGATTAATTACGGAGGGTGTGGTGATGGTTTCGGAGCAGCGTGAAAATGCAGGTATATGTACGTATTTGGGGGGTAAAATGTTGTCCTGGGGCCATGACTGGCTTCAGTCGATTGGGCCGGTGAAAAACTTAAAATCCTGGTCGTCTTCTGCCTTTGCTTCTGTAACTGCGGCACCAGTAACTTAACTGCTGCATCAGTACGTAACACTCGGGTGAAAAATACTGATAATGCTGCTTGTTCAGATCAGAACCCCAAAACGGCCAAAAACACGTTGCGAGGATACGCAGGGAGAGAGTACGGCGACTCCGGTACCTAGTCCTTCAAAGCTGTTTCATTTTCACGACTCCTGTTCCTGACGTTCACCATAATCCAGCCGTCGCGATGGGAATTTAAGTTATTGGAAGTTGTTCATCACTGGTTACGCAAAATCGTACAGGGATTGGCAAAAATGCGAAATGACAGTCATCCGGATTAACCGATAGTCGGTTGCTTAAGGATTTAAATAGCACACCGGTCAGATTTTCACTAAGTATATGTACCTTCTGTTTATCTTGACAGTTTCAACCCGCTGGATTTACTATTGTCTCAGTGGGATTTCTGCGGCAGTTGTCAAGTCCTAAGCTCCGAATCTTGTGCCCATGTACTAAACATTTGGCCTTTTACATTATCCAAGTAAATAATATTTAAATTATTTGAGATTTTCGACGTTTCGTCAGTTATTCGAACGAGGCATGGCTAACAACGACACGCACCAGGAGCATCTACCTGGACATCTCAACGCACGCGCCGCCCGTGCAATACGGCCTGCACTTTCTTACTTCAAGGCTTTTATTGATGCGCAAAAGCGACAATGGTCACCCCAGGACCCGGCTGGCAACATCATCCTCAGTGTGGCGGAGAATCGCCTCACGTCGGACATGGTCAAGGTGAGGCATCCCGATGATCCAAGCTGAATAGTAATAGTAGTAATACCGTACCCTCTTTTGTCCGATTTGGCGGATATGAAAGGTGACCCTAAGGGTTTTATGGAGCATATCGTACGCTGGGCGCATACACGCTGGCACATGCGTGTTTACGTGGCATTTCGTGCTCATTTTGGTCGGCAGGTGTACGAATTGTAGACGCATTGTAGACGCATTGTAGGCCATATCGACGTGCACATTAGATCCCTGTAACAGCATACCGCGGTAACGACCAACGAGTCCTGTTGTTTGGAGTTATGGCTCCGACTCAACAACCCACCACTGCAACATCTGCACGACTACAAGCAAACGTTTTATTGCAGAACACGCATTGCCTCCATCATGAACATTATTTCAGTCCCATCGCTTCTCGGTCCCGGGCTGGACTCCCGGCCCTGTCCGTTCGCCTGCTTCATATTCTGCTACGTATTATCTGGTGCGGATTTCCGTACCGCCGCCGTCCACCCCTCCCCTTTATTTCCAGGAGCGCCTCTGCCGCTCAGCTGCTGACTATCCGGAAGAGGCGCTGTGCTACCAGGTACGGCGCTAGAAGGGTGCTGGTCTCGGAGGACTTTTATGCATTGATAAGGCTATATTATCGTTTTCACGCGTTGCTGCTGGTGTCACTGCTGATGCAGGATATGCGGGGGCTTCCGCGACTGCGGAATGCCCTGGCCCGGCTTCTGGAGGACACCTTCATGAAGGTAACGGGGACGGAGGGAGGACAGCGAATAGACGAGACCTGGTGTCGTATTGGCGGGGGGGTGGACAAACAGAGGGTTAGGGGAGGGGAACGGGAAGAGGGTGGAAGACGAACATTGAAACGCTGGGGGTGGTCGTTGACGAAGCAAGGACTAACCGTCAAGGTTGGCTGACGGTTGTCCTCGTCCAAGGCTGCTGCCGACGCAGAGACCCCAAAAACGTAAACTATATTGCCGTCGCGGGCGCGAATACATATGCAGAAACGGAAGGGGAGGGGGAGGGGGCTAGTCAGAGCCATTACAATGGAAGGAAGAGAGCAAGAGGGAGAGGGCTTGATCAGCGCACGGGCTGGCCGGGAGGGCGTTTGGAAACGGCAACCGAACAGCCAGTCCGTTGACCTGCCTCGCACCTTGTGTGGTACAAGCAGAAGGGGTGTGCCGCTGCCGTATGTGCTTCGGATGAACGTATTCTTTAACCTATTCCCCTTCCATCCTTTTTTGTGGCACATGGCGGGTAATAACCTGGCTGCCATACCATACACACATGTATTTGTGTGTATCTCTAAATACATTTACGTCCCTCTCCCTCTCCCTCTAAATATCTATATATGTAATATCTACACAAACATATACATTTATAACATATATTATTATTTATATTATATAAATATCATAAACATGTATTATAATTATAATTTACGCTGTATGTATAGATATATTCGCCTGTGGTAGGGTGACCGTGACCGGCTGACTGCCGGTTCCCCGCTTCCGCCACCCGCCTTCACCTCCCGGCGTCAGGGCATCACCGTCGACCCGGACCATCTCACCGTCAGTGCGGGGGTCGGGGCCATCTTGGAAAACCTTTTCCATTGCATCGCCGGAGCCGGTAAGTTAGTTGGAAGGCTCGTTTATAAGCGTCGTTGAAATCGGGGTTATCGTATCCTTCCGCTCCTTCCTGATCCAACCACACGTACAACTCCGCTTTCAAAAGTGCGATTCGCCGTTCTTTGACTTTATATCTTTCATATGCCATCTGTACATCTGATGATGCGTCTGTGCATCTTCCCTCTCCCCGCTACTTGTTTGCGCTGCGTCACTAAACACGTCCCGACCCGGACGGACAGGGGATGCCGTACTCATTCCAGCGCCGTACTACCCAGCCTTCGACAACGACCTTCAGGTCAAGTGCGGTGTGAAACCCTGGCCGTTTCAGCTGGACGAGGATCGACCCGTGGGTCCGCAGCTCGACGCGGCTGCTGATGCAGCCGCCGTCGCTGGTGCTGCCGAGGAGGCGGATGCGGCTGCCGGTGTAGCCGGCGGCGGTAGCGACGGTGCTATCGACGGCGGCGGCAGTCGCCGGCGCCGCCGTGTTGCCGCGCTGCTGTACACGTCCCCCAACAACCCTTTAGGTATCATGTACCGGCGTGAGACGGTGGTGGCAATGTTGCGCTGGTGTCTCTCCCGGAGTGTGCACCTGGTGAGGTGAGACCGCCAGTTCGCAGAGCAACCGCTTCCTGCCGAATCCAGGTGGGGAGAGAGAGAGATGGGCCCTCAGGATGAAGGCCCCGTGCTCCGTAAAGAAAAGAAAGCTTCATACCTTCTTGACATCCAGCAGCGGCGATGGGCACACCTCGCCAAGGTTCCCCCTCCCACGCACTCACATCGCTCCGTTTTCCTCCTTTTTCTTCTCCTTACCATCATCATCATCATTAGTGGTAGTAGTAGTAGTGGTAAGATTTCGACGACTTCGATTATTGTCAATTATTAGTATTCTTATATTTCTTATTTCTATTGTTCGCATCGCGCCCTTCTTCTTCGGCATGTGATGTTGCTTCACTCGGGACGCAGTGATGAGATTTACGGCAACAGTGTGTTCGGCGAGGGCAAGTCCTTCACGAGCGCTGAGGTGGTTGCCCGGCAGGAGGTGGCGGGTGAGGGTCGGAATGCGGGCTCAGACGCAGGGGCTTAAGTGCTGGGGGCGGAGTTGGGGGAGGGACAGAGGGACTGCATGTGGACATTGTGATTTGCACACGGAATCGGACGCCAGGTGTTTAGAGGACGCGTGGTGAGAGGAGACTTCTACCCTGGTAAAGGTGTGCTCCGTAATTCGCCCCCTTCCTCCTTCCCTCCTTTGGCTCTTCATCCCTCACTTGGTTGCCACTGTGGTGTAAAACCATTGCAAACGAGTGGGGTTCCTGTGTTGCTGTGTTGCTGGTGTGTCTTGCCCGAGAGAGACTGGATGTTTTTGTTCCGCCCTCTCACACACCACATGGCAGAAGGTGGGCCTTGGCATTGAGCTTCCCACATGACAAGAACGGGACCCGGTGCTTCCCGCCCGTACTGTACGGCAGGTTTCCCGTACGCTGAACGTCTTGCGGATCTGCACCACGTGGTGTGGGGTATGTCTAAGGACCTGTGCGCCTCCGGGCTGAGGTGCGGGTGTTTGCACACCAGAAACAACTACTTGCGGCAGGTGGGGGCGAGGGTGTGTGGAGGAGGACGGGGAGGCGGGGGGCCCATCATCTGGTGTCAGCTGTTTATTTTGTACCGGATGTTTGTACGAATGGAGACGGGGGGGTTGTGATGAAGAGGGGACGGGTGCACAAGAGCCCAGGGGATAGAACTGCCCATTGTTTGACCTCCCACATCTTAATTTACCAGTCATCTTCCAAGCAAGAGGTGGAATATCCACAACTTAACGTCTGCATTCTATTATCATGGTCATGCTGATCATGACACCTCCGAAATTCCTTCCGCACAGTTTGCGGATGGTGGGTGGGGATGATGGGATGTGGGGGCGGGGGGGGTGAAGATGTGATTTGGCCTACACAAACACACAGATACGGTAAAGGGTATTGGCTTCCGTACATTCACGAATGTATCCCCCGCCACACTCACACAGGCATCTGCACAACATACGCACGTACAGACAGAGCCAGTATCTCTATGTATGGGCTCCGCAGTTCACACGGGTTCCAGGGTACAGTGCAGCAGCCCGGGTTTTACTCGCGTATGATTTCCTTTCCTCTTCCTCCTCTTCCTCCTCTTCCTCCTCTTCCTCCTCTTCCTCCTCTTCCTCTTCCTCTTCCTCCTCCTCCTCCTTCTTCTTCTTCTTCTTCTTCTTCTTCTTCTTCTTCTTCTTCTTGTTCCCGCTGGCGTTGCAGCCGCCATCCTTGCTTCTAATATCCCGGTGTGTTCGTGTCCCGGCCCCATCGCTTCTGCTGTCTCGTGCCAGGCCCTGGACAACCTGGGCTACTTCTGCGCGGTGCCTAACCCCATACAGTGGGCCCTCATACACGCTTTGGAGGACCAGACGTGGATGTCGGAGTTCCTAAGGACCAATAGGGCGAGGCTTAAAAACTCATACGACAAGCTCGAATGTACGGCTGCGTACAGCGGCAGCGGCTGAGCGGGGGATGGTTGGGAACCGCTAACAGCGGCTAGTTAGGAGGACTGGTGGAAGTTGAGAGTTTTTTGGCCTGGATTATCTAATTTTCTCTTTCCCCTTTTCAGCCTAGAGGTTAAAGCCCGGTTACAGCTCTCACAGCCCACAGCCTGGGGTGGGTTTGCGATGGGCTCTTTGGTGGCGATGACTGCAAGTTCAAGCGGTCAGCAAGGGGAGGGAAAACTTATGTGGCTTAGGCGGCCCTAGGGGTAGGGGTAAGGGTAAGGGTCGGGGTCGGGGAGGGAGGGGTCGGGGTCGGGGTCGGGGACACGTACCTGGTTCCGGACGTCATGCATATGCGCTTCTAGCTCATGCCTCCCATAGGGCCCTCCTCAGCCTTGATCTGTTTGGCTAGTCGTCATGCCCACCCTGGTGTTTTTGCATCCTCCCTCCCATCATCGCCCCCCTTGCTGACATGACCTCGCCTCTCCAGCCGCTTAACTAGGTGCAGTACAGCTGCGCCCTTCAGCCGCCTTGTTTTCTCATTTCCCCCTGAAGCCTCCCGTTCCGCCGCCCCCTGTTTCCCCCGTCCCGCTATCCAGCTGCTCTGCAGGAGGCGGGCATTCCACACCTGAAGGCGGACAGCGCCATGTTCTGTTGGGTGGACCTCAGGCGAGGAGGGGAAAGGAGGGAGGGGCTGCGCGGGCCGGTAGCAGGTGGTGCGGCAGACACTTAGCATCCGATGGGGTTAAGAAGGTGGCAGTAAGCGGCCTAAACGCTCTGCGCTATCAGGGACTCCCGAGGAGGGTACTATTTCTTCCCTCATGTGGGTAAATGAAGCATATTCGACTGAAGCATACTTCGCTCCTGGTTAGGGGTGCACGGTACGTGTGTAAGTATGTCGTTGTCTCGGCACGGGACCTCCTCCGCAGACGCTGGCTTCCTCACCCCAGCTGGTCCGGGGAGGCTGCGCTTTGGGAGGAGATGTGCAGTCAGTGCCGCGTGCTACTGACGCCAGGTGAGGCAGTGGGTCGAGGGAGGGAGAAAAGGGGGAAAGGGTGTGACCGCGGGTGTGGGAGTGAGGTAGGAGCAGCACGCCGCATCGCTGCATTAGCACATGTGATTTGAACGATTAAGCCCTAGAGGAAGGGAGAGGGATAAATGTCAGGTGTCAGAGCCTGTCAGGGAAAAAGGGCTGATGGAGCGACGGAAGGAGGGAGGACGCCGACCTTGGAAAGGCGGAACATTGACGTGCCGCCGCCGCCGCCGCCCCGCTGCCGCTGTATTCTTCTGTCCAGGTGAGCAATGCCACGCTGCCGAGCCGGGCTTCTTCAGAATATGCTGGGCGTGGATGCCGGGCGACGCGCTGCCGGAGGCTGTACGACGCCTGGTTGAGCACTTTGAAGGGCGAGGTGCGACCCACGGGTCGGCGGCACAAGAGGGCAGCGGCGACGGGGCGGAGGTCGCGGTGACGGCCGGAGTGGCGGAGGCGGCGGAGGCACTAGAGGAGCCGTGAGCGCTGTTATTACACCCCACCCGGCCCCGTCTTCATAACCTCCGAAACCACATATGCGAACGTCGTACGTACGATCGTGGCGAGCGATGACTAGGTTACCGTACTGGGATATTGCGCACTATTTTGTGGGCTAGCTAGCGGGGAATACGCCGTTCGTACAGATAGTCGTGCTCACGAACCGTCGTACAAAGCTGTACAGGTATCTCATTTGTTGAGAGGTAAAGGACGTACTATTCTGACCGTGACGTAGCATGTGAAATGAAGTGAAGAAGACAAATTTTGGTTGATGCGTATTGACCACCATTTGAACACGATGGGAAAAATATTGAGTTATTGAGCTCACAGTCGGGAGCCGAGAGTCATATTTTGAACATCTCTGATACTGTAGATCGTAGGTACCTGTGTAGTTACCACTTCTCGTCCAAATCTAAGATTCAAATCCGGATTTCCTCCTGATAAAACTCATATCATGCGTGTACCAATTACAAATAATTACGCACATCGTCGTGCCCACGGGGGTACTGAAATTTGCACGGAGACGGCTATTCATCGTCGTACGCCGTTGGTGACAGCGTAAAATGCCATGCTTAAAAGGCGGAGAGGCACTGGACTATTTTTTCTGGTTGCTAAGCCTGGCTAAGTCAGAACCTGGAGGGCCCTAAAGCCCGAAGTTTCCCCTCAGGGAAAGGGCATTCTACCTGCTCACTTCCACGTTCAAAAATAATGAACACCTCACGGTTCATTAGGATCCATTCTAGATACAAGCCATTCTGAAATTCTGGGCCGAATACACACATATGCACACAGCCGTCACCACAATACCATCCGCTCCAAAGCCCAGGTCTCCAGATGGTAAGAATTAAAAGGCGTACTACACGTACAGCTTGTGAATGCAAATATGGAAGATCAGGGCGATGAGACGGAGCTCTTCACTCCCGCGTCGCGATTTCCAGGTATACGGACCACCACCGCGAGAGTACCTTCTCCGTTATGTATACGACGTAGACGACATATCGAACGCATTTTATTTAGAGACAGGCGCTCACACAAAGGCGTAATCGCAACCTGTCCCTATATACATTAACACATAGGCATTGGATTTTAAATTACATAACAGAAAGCTCGTCGGAAGGCCACAAGACACCACCACATCCTATCCTCCCAGCCTTTTCATCCGTCGCGATGGGGACTGTGCTCACTCCTGCCCTATCCTAATTGTTTGCATGGGAGACCTCATGGCCTTCGTCTGTTGCTGCTGAGGCGGGGCTTGTGTGTGTGTATGGGGGGGGCCGCCCTGGAATTGATTGCTTCTTCACTCCGCACCCACCGCTCCCCCCCCGCGTACTCCGCCGCCTACCTGTCCTAATTCGTGCTGAACGGCGGGATGGTTACCTTCTGACAGGGGTTGTGCTCGTGAGAGGCATCGCAGTCGAACGGCTGCAGTTTCTTGTCTATGCATATCCAAATCTGCGCGAGTGGACGACAATAGAGGTGTTTGTTGGCGGAGGGGGTACCTCAAAACAAAGTGGAAATGTACATCCATCCAGGGAGGGCGGGTGGAGGGAAACCGGGAACGATCATTATGTACCTGAACTTCACGGTCTGCTGGAGGATTGGTTAGTAACGACACAGCGAAACGAACACCTAACGCCCACCCTGGGCAACATTCCGATGTGTTCACCCGCGAGATCCCAACCCAAACCCAAACCCAAATAGACGGCGGCCGCGTGGCCTGGACGAGTTAAAACGAGAACAGTGGAGCCGCCTCAACACACCTCGGAGAGCTGTCCATTGCTGCAGTGCACGAGCGGCCGTACTCCGTACATGTCATAAATTGCCTTGGAAAGGTCCTTGGTGCGGTACACCACCTTCGTGCTTGGTACGATTCCGGCCTGGCCCAGGGCGGCCTGCGAAGAGTGAGAATAAGGTAAGTGTACAAGATTAGAGAATGGACGAGGAACAAAATGCAGATAATGCAAAGGAAAAATATTTGCCCGCCTATAGGTCGTACCGCGAGGTCATATTGCCTGTGGAGCCTCAAAATACTTTTGAAGTAGGAATGCTCGCTGGGGAAGACATCCAGCGCGCATGTGCCGTGCTTGGACCATTCGTGATCCCAAAACTCCTCGTATGAGTCGTAAACCGTGGGCCATTCGCTTTTTAGTTCGTCGAGCAGGTCGTCAATCTTATCTTCTTCGAAGTCGTAATCCGTGTCACAGAACTGCGGCCAGGTGCCGTCCTTACGATTGGGCCACAAGCCGTGGATGGTGAAGTGGAACCTGAGGAAGGGGGAAGGAGAGATCTGGGGTGATGAGCAATATATGAAATAGCTGAGCAAGCAGGATGGAGAACACAAGCTCAATGAGGGAACGACGCTTCGGGGAAGATTGTGCGAAAGAAAGCTGCTGCATGCGGTATCGGGGATAACTACAAACAAGCCAGGAAGCCCTACTTGCCAAATTATTAGCCTCACCCATGGTTGGAGACCAAAGGGCACGCATGCTTTGAGCAAAACGAGCCTGGCCATTGCCTGAAGGTAATTATGAAGAGAAAAAATTAGCTCAAGATCTCACAGGAGGAGTGCAAAAGAACGCACCGGACAAACATGAAATAGTCGAAATCGCGCGCCGCGTCCCGAACCGTGACCCCTGCTGTGGACATATGACCGAAAACTGAAGTCGACGATAACAGTCTCGCGCCATTAGCAATGTACACCAAGCTTACAAGGGCAAGCGCCCTCAGACAGGAATCCATAGCCGGTTGCGTGTAATCACAATTGGCCACGCCTTGGTAAGTAGGGCATGATAAAAGAGTTGCAAGTCATACCCTCATATAAAAGTTCGTATAATGAACTGCCGATTTCAACAGATGTCGTACATTATGGCCGATGGTGAATTCGTTAGCCTGAACAGGCCAGAAGGAGTTTGTGAGTCGTATTTTCCGCAGCCACAGCTCAATTGAATTTTTAATACAGTCCACAATAAATAGAGTACTATGCTATCTGAAAGTCAGCCATGGCTCAGGCAACGCTAGACTTGATTGTCGAGGCAGCGTTACTATGGAGTGCAAGTCCGCGAACGCATATGCTACCTTTATTTTTGCAGAGCAATTCCTTTTAAAATATTACTCATCATTTAGCAACAAGTCTAGCATAGGGACAACAGGCAACGTGATTGCAAACATTTTGAATTATGGCGATGTGATACCAGTACGTGGTCAGAAGGGCACCCGAAAGCGGCAAATGTTTGATGGGCCTGCGGTAGAAACATTCGTTGAACACTCGTCCAGGCGTCGAACTTTTAAGGGGTGTTACACTGTGGGCGACTCACCCTATCGTTGCGGAACTAGCTATGACACGGTTTCCAGGCACGATTTGGACCATCCAGAATGTGAGCTGTGCCCTTAGAGAGCTAGGATATGTCCGCAAAAATTCAAACACCAGAGCACACGAGGCCCAGGAGTCGGCTCAAGCTGCTCATAGGCGACACTGCTGAGGATGATGTGTTTCATTGACAATATAGCATCAGTGAGTTGGGTAACGGCGTTCAGTTTGGGTAACCAGCAGTACACCTTGCTGCTGAATATGCCCTATCCTTGCAGAATGCATGACCGTGCGTGTGATGAACAAACATTATGCCCTATCAGAATGAGTATAACCCGATCATCCCAGAATGGATGAGACCATGCGACAAACACGTCTGTGCTATCCCTGCGATGTACCAGCGATCGTACGTCATGCCGCAAGCCAAACATGTGAGCGTTGGCTTGCCCACCTAAAAGGTGGGCAAAGCCTATGCATTCTGGACAGGTTACAGACGAGACCGTACTTGAGAAAAAGTCACATTTTTGCCGCAGGACGAGCAGATAGTGCAGTGCAGATACCTGCATGCAATTTGATATCCAAGTGAAAGGAGCACCATATGATAAAGGTGCATGTGTTTGCTGTTGAAATAAACTGCGAGATAAGAAAGCCGGAATGCGATTCAGAAGGTTGGCACAATAGATCAATATGAAACATGAACATAAGGTGCTTCAAGACTGGAGAGAGCAGCGTTCTATACGGATAAATCTGTATGCAGTAGCATTTCAAAGCAGCAGAGCACAAACGGAGTGCGAGCTGCCCGTACTTGAGAGAAAGTCACACTTTAGCCGCATGTATGACGAGCAGACAGTTGGTGTGGAAGACGTTATAGGATGGCACGACTAGGATGATGACCAAAGTGATGAAAGAAATAGGGAAAGCAGAGCAAAATATATAGATTGATCAAAGTATATATAGGCGCTTGGAGGATTTTCAAGGCAAGACGGCATCATCGATCCAGCAGAAGCGGGTAAGCGTTGCCACTGCTTTGAAGCAGAAGCAGTTGAAGGCAGACGATTATACATTGGTATCGGGTATTATAAATGCACTGACGCAACCACGCATCCAAGCAAACAGGCACCCAGGTGCTTGCCCTCGCACCGAAGCAATCAGGCATCCAAGTGCCCAAGCAGTCAGGTACCCAGGCGGCCAAGTATCTAGACACCCAGGCGCCCAAGTATCCAGGCACCCAGGTGCCCAAGTATCGAGGCAGCCAAGCATCCAGGCAGCCAGGTAAGAAGCACGCAACCAGGCGCTCAGGTGCCCGCCCAGGCACCGAAGCAACCAGGCACCCAGGCACCCAAGCAACCACGCAGGCACCGAAGCAACCAGGCACCCAGGTACCCAGGCACCCAAGCAACCAGGCACCCAAGCAATCAGGCACCCAGGCAACCAGGCACGCAAGCAACCAGGCACCCAAGCAATCAGGCTCCCAAGCAACCAGACACCCAAGCAACCAGGCACCCAAGCAATCAGGCACCCAGGCAACCAGGCACGCAAGCAACCAGGCACCCAAGCAACCAGGCACCCAAGCAATCAGGCACCCAGGCAACCAGGCAAGAAGCACGCTATCAGGCACCCGGACCGAACGGAAGGAACCATCAGGCACCCAGGCAGGTAGAAAGTTGGTGCTTGCAGTAGAATTGATTGGAAAGACCGAGGTGTAGCATCAATGAAGCGGACATACATGGAAGCATGTGAAGGGAGCATGTGTCATGTTGTACCCCTCCTGCCTTTCAATCATATTTCTGCACGCTTCGGCGTTAAGTGCCACTATGACAACAGATTCGTGCGTTAGGCTCGCGTTAGGCTGCGTTAGTTCGCGTTTGTGTGCGTAAGGCTGCGTTTTGTGCGTTAGGGTTTGCGTTGGCCTAACGCGAGCCTAACGCAAACAGATAGAAAACTTGACAAAACGTCCGTTTTAGTAAGTCGTTTTCAGGTTCGTTTAGATGAAGGCAAATTTTATAATAAATATAAAGTTCCCTGTAATATATATTACGTTTTGTGATGCTCGAAAATTGTGGGTTTGCGTATGTTCTAACGCGAGCTGTACGCATTCCTAACGCAAACTGAACGCAAGCGTTAAGCTAACGCAATGGCCGTGCGTATAGATTGCGTTCAGTGCGTTAACATACGCACTGTAACGCATTGTACGCAAAGTTTATGTAGTGCATCAAGTTCGGACCATGGGTTGGATTACTTTTTGTGATGATAAACTTGGTTATGTGATATCGATCCATGCAGACAGATTGGTCTAGAAGTATCGGCTTGTTAAAGTGGCCAATGTGCCCTTGCCGCCTGAATAACCCATGCATATATCGGCAGCAGGATTCATCATGTAGCTAATGTGGATGCATGGGTACGTAGGGGTTAGCCTTGCTTGTTACTAATATACTTTCCCTTCGCAGTTGTACTTATCCTAGCCTAAATTGCTCGTTTAAGATAGCAGAACATCGAGAAAAACTCAGTTTGGCAGTTGGGGGTGGGCCAAGTCCAGCGACCGGGTGACCGCGGCTACAGGGTGACAGGGGTGGCTGGGGGCGACTGGGGGCAATGGCGGCGACGGGGTGACAGGGGTGGCTGGGGGCGACTGGGGGCAATGGCGGCGACGGGGTGACAGGGGTGGCTGGGGGCGACTGGGGGCAATGGCGGCGACGGGGAGACAGGGGCGACTGGGGGTAGCATGTTGTGACGGGACGACGGGGTGACGCGGGTGACTGAGGGCAACTGGGGGCAATGGAGGGCGACGGAACAACCAGCAACCAACCGTCGCCCCCAATCACTCCCGTTGCAACCAGCCATCTACCATCGCCCCCAGTCACCTGTGTCACCCCCTCGCCCTGTCACAACCTGCTACCCCCAGTCGCCCCTGTCTCCCCGTCGCCGCCATTGCCCCCAGTCGCCCCCAGTCACCCCTGTCGCCCCGTCGCCGCCATTGCCCCCAGTCGCCCCCAGCCACCCCTGTCGCCCCGTCGCCGCCATTGCCCCCAGTCGCCCCCAGTCACCCCTGTCGCCCCGTCACCGCCATTGCCCCCAGTCGCCCCCAGCCACCCCGCCACCGGAGTGAAAAAAAAATGACCATATGGTCACTTCTGGCCACTATATGCTTGCATATTCGTCGCTAGGAACTAAGCCCCAGTAATTTATCAGGTCCCAAGGCCAGTTCGCATCTTTTAACTGGAGAGGAAATAGCCGCGTAAGGTCTGTTTGGTTTGCGCATTGCCCATCTGGTGCGTGAACTATAGATACGCATATATTCACGACGCCTAAGCGAGATGCAACACAATTTGGATCAAATGCTCATGATACTATGCGACATATTGTGCAATAAGAACAGTGGTACTATTGGTCACATCATAGTTGTGCTTCTTTGGCGCAGTACTAGACATGTTGTGAACTGTTCCTCTATGCCGATCTCTGTCATAATGTTGTGCTGAGACCAAGGATAAGCCATGTGCGCAATGTACATCTATTGACAGCCGCCCTGGAGTACGGAAGCTTGCAATACAAATACGGAGTCTTCTAGCTTTTTCATGCTTAATTGTGGAACGATACTTACATGATCTGATTTCCAAGCTGTTACATGTTCAATTTTCCCTGATGCAAAACACCCAGCTGGCCAGCAGCATCTGGCCTAGAGAAACAGAAGTTGTATCATTTCTATAATTTTGCTTGGCAATAAATATGTAAATAAATAAATAAATATTTGAGCAAGTCTTTGACATATGTTCAGGGCCCCTTGCATTGCAGGTCAAGAGGTGGCAAGGTGCGGCAACAGGCGAGGTGCAGCATAAGTTGGTATTCTTTTCGATTTCGCAAATTTTTCGTAAACCTATATCTTCCAAACGATTTTCCTGATTGTTATAGGTACTTCTTTTCATGTAGGGGAAGAGTTCACAGCCCGCGCAGGCAAAGAAGTCCAGCAGAAAAGCTAGTAATTCAAGCAAGGCGGCGGCCAAAAAGGTACAGCCCATTCATCCTGTCATCCCATTTTGTTGAGTTATCGTTTCATTATTTTAATTTGCCATGTGCTTTGTCATTTCATACGTTGTATGTCGTTTTGTTTTCTCTATTTAAATAGAACAAGTAAGCATGTAATTCCTTAAATCATTTCCGTGAGCTTACGGTGGCCCCTTGAAGGGGCCAGTATGAATGTATGATTCTAATACGTGTTGTGTCGACTGGTAAAGGTCAAGAGTGCATCGGAAGGTGTGCCATGTACACGCGCACGACGTCAATGTGGGAGCTCAGGGAGTAAGAAGAAAGAGGTAAGAAAGTGTCCACGAACAAAGTACTTAACAGCACTGACCACCCAAGACATGATTATAATTGTCGTAATGGAAAATGATAATTGCTGGATGGATTTTGTCGGCTTAATTTACATTTGTACATGTACATGTAGATAAATAATAAATTTCCTTGTCTGAACGTTTCAGGAGTTGCTTGAGGAGGAGGTGAGCGAGGACAAGACGAGAGAGGACGAGAGAGGACGAGCAGGATGACTTGGCCACTGCTTCAGAGGAGGACGACACGGAAGAGACCGAACTAGAAAATGATTAGATAGACATGTGCTTAAGCTATTGTTTTGGCGGGCTGCTAAATGTGCGGTGGCACATGAAGTTAGGATGTGTAATAATGGATGTACGTAATGATGGTCGAAATGATTGGTGCATGGTAAAGGCTGACTGAGCGCATTACCATAATTTGATTGGCACGATTATTGAATGTGCAGAAATTTTCTTGTTTCGTTGAGTGATGAGAATGGCTACTCATGCACCAATGCAATGGCTGGATGCCTCCGAATAATGAGCTGTAAATTATCATCTGGAATATTTTTGTACCGAGCAATATTGAAATCCCATACATGGATATTCTTGATTATGGCCACGTATATTACGACAGCATGATTTCCGTACAGACAAAAAAATTCTGGAACGGGTAGATATAACAGCAAACAAAAACAGCAACGATAACTGAAACAGCAAACAAATAACCAGAACGATTACAGGTTGTTACGGCAGGCAGGTTTTCCAGTACGCAAGCAAAAAAATTATGCGAAAGTTGACCGTGCGAAACCATGCGAATGTGTTAGTTACATGCGTTAAAAGCTGTTATGGAACCCACAACTGTTTGCTGCTTACGCATTACTCGCAGCATACGCAATCATGCATTAAAGTGCGTTAATGTGCGTTAATGCGCGTTAAGCATGCATCTATTGTGCGTTGGAGAACTATTAGTGCGTTATCTGCAGCGTAAGGAATGTTTTTTTGGCTTGCGTATGGGTGTCTAACGCTTGCGGTGCGTTAGGCCTAACGCGCACCTTAGAATCTATCTGGGCGCGTTAGAGATTGCGTAAGGTCGCGTTAAGTTGCGTAAGCTAACGCAAAGTAAACGCAAAAAATTTCGCACTCAAAATAAATATTTATTTGCGTTTGCGTTAGTGTGCGTTAGGATCGCGTTTCCCATACGCAAAAAAAACGCAATGCGTTTGCTTTGCGTTAGACTTTGCGTAAACTTGCGTTATTTCGCGTTAAGCTTGCGTTAGGCTCGCGTTAGGGGTCCCTAACGCGAGCCTAACGCGAGCTAACGCACGAATCTGTTGTCATAGTGTGCTAGGGCGCAAGCACAGCAAGCCAAGCGTACCGTAATGAGAGTCAGGGACAGCAGAAGTCTTCAGAGGCCAGGGGTTACAACGTACGATTCAGAATATCCAGTGAAGGCTATCAGAACCGGAAGCACGCTATCATCACTTAGCCGCTCCTTTAATGCTCAGGCTTCGCTCAGGCCAAGTAAAAGCATATCCAGACTCAGGACATCAATATGCCAGGGCATACGAGGGAGATCGATAGCATATAACATTCGAATGATAAACAAGGCCGTCATCGCTCGACTTATACTCGCGACGTCGTCCGTAGTACATATCACACCAGATCGTTGATCCGCATGTGTGACATGTTCGTAATCATGTCGCAGACGATATTCTATCGTCCTTTAGCCTTCACAGCATTAAGGCCATGCAAATGCAATACTAAGCAATGTTCGTTATGTGGTTCAACCGCCATGTGAGTCGATGCGAATATCACTCACTCAGTCGCAGTCCGCTCGCGCACGTGAAGTGCGTGGATATTCCATGATAAATCAGTATATGAGAATGCGCGCTCTCAGATAATTATTCCAGTGCGCGTACGCGGACTCGCTCTGGTCGCATGACTAAAGTTTCCGTGCGGCGTCGTGCGATCCGAGCCGCACTCTCACACATGTGCATCACATTGGTCAAACCATTTGCATAATAACGAACCGAATATAATTACTTATAATATTACGCAAATAGATTTGCGAGAAACCTACGTTTTGCGAATGCTTGCCCTGTCGTACTATCCACCTGGACAGTACGACAGGTCCAGCGGTGGAATGCTGGTTATTCCAAAACCTGTCGCATTGCAAGCGCTTCACCGAGAGCATGGTGCCTGTATGCCAATGCGCCTAATCATCGGTTGCCGGGCGCCTTACCGGGTCATATGGTCCGGCGCATGGGCATGGGGCGAACCGTGATACAACTATCCCCCCTCCCGTGTGCAGCATCCTCGCTGCCACATGCAGCATCGGCTACACCGGTCACTGAGACTGCGTTGCACGCAATCTAGCCTCTTCAAGGATGGGTTGCATCTCAGGGGAGAAGTTACGTGCAGGCTCCCATGAGTTGTGCTCACTAGAATACCCAGTCCACTTGACCAAGTACTCATGCACTGTGCATGGGTGAACAAGTGAAACATGAAATGTGGGATGGATGTTCATGTCAGGGGGCAACGTGAGCTCGACAGCTACGTTCCCTACCATGCGCACAATGGGGTATGGACCAATCCAACGGGGCAAAAGCTTACGGGATCCCTCAGCAAAGGAACGAAGGTTCTTAGTGCTCAGCAGAACCATCTGCCCTTCCGAGAAGACCATGTCCCGCTTGGACTTGTTGTAGTAATCCGTCGCCCATTGCTGTGCCGCATCCAAGCATGACTTAGCGTCTGCCACTCGGGATAGAAATGACTTAGCAAAGGTCTTATCCTCAGGGACATACACCTCCAGCTCCCGCCACACAGGTAGTGCAGGGTGAAACCCATAAGTCAGGAAGAAGGGGCTTTGACCTGTTGATCGATTAACAGCATTGTTAATCGCAAACTCTGCCGCAGTCAGATAGGTATCCCAAACAAGAGGCGTGCGACCAGCAAAATTGCACAACATATCACCCAACGTGCGGTTTGTGTGTTCGGTCTGGCCATCAGACTGTGGGTGGTATGCCGTGCTCAGGTTAACCCGCATGCCGACTAGCTTGCAGAGCACTTCCCAAAAGTTAGACATGAACTGACCCCCACGGTCCGAGACCACGTTCCTAGGGACGCCATGCAACCGAACCACATTGTCGAAAAACAGGTGTGCAGTCTGCTCAGCAGTGCAGGTCGACGTGGTGGGTGCAAGGTGGACCATCTTAGTCAAACGATCGGCCATGACGAGCACCGAGTCGTATCCCCCCTCAGTTTTGGGCAGCACGACCACAAAATCCATAGAAACACGTTCCCAAGGCGTGTCAGGGACAGGCAAAGGTTGCAACAACCCGTGGCCCCTACTGGACAAAGCCTTGTTGCGCTGGCACAAACTGCATGTCTGCACGAAGATCTCAGCGTCTCTTGCCAGACGAGACCACCAGAAAGAGCGTCGCACCAACTTGACCAGCCGTGTGCTACCTGGGTGTCCTGCCAATGGATCCTCATGGAAACGGGCAAGGATATCACGACGAAGGGTATCATCATTAGGCACGACAATCTGAGTCGTCGATCCTTCAGTCCGTAGCCAAAGACCGTTCTGCTTGCGTAGGTGGCCCACGTTGCTAGGCAAAGCGAACCAGGAGTCGCCAACATAGGCAGCCTTCAAGCGAGCCGCAAGGTCTGAGGACAGAGGCACGTCCGTAGTTCGTGGACGTAGGACAGGTGCCACCAAAATTGCAGCATGTAGCGACGGGTGTCGCCTGATATTAATCCGACCGGCAATGTGCTCCCAGGTGCAGTCAAACCGAGCGAGGTACTCCATCCACCTAGCTTGACGTCGGTTCAACGTAAGGATGCTTTCCAAATACGTCAGGGGCTTGTGGTCAGTCTTAAGCGTGAATGGCCGTCCCTCTAGGTAATAACGCCACTCCTTAGGCGCATGCAAGACCGCTAACAGCTCCTGTTCCCCAGTCGTGTAACGGGTTTCAGCCCCCGTAAACTTCTTACTCGTGAAGGCGATCGGTCGCCCTTCCTGCAATAATACTGCGCCACTCCCATACAACGAAGCATCGGTGAATACTTTGACACGAAATGGCAACGAGTAGTCGGGGAATGCAAGGGTAACGTCATCTGCAACGACACGTTTCAGCTCCTCAAACGCCTGCTGAAACTAGGGTGTCCAAGCATCAGGCAATTAAAAGCACCCTCGCGAGTCAAATCCGTGAGCTGGGCCACAAGGACAGAGTACTGCTTGATGGACTTACGGAAGTAGTTGGTCAAACCAAGGAACTTACACAGCTCCTGGAGGTTCTGAGGCACAGGCCAATCACAAACCACCGCTACCTTCCATGGGTCTATTCGCACGCCAGCGGCCGACACGATATGGCCCAAGTACTCGACCTGAGGCTGTGCCCAGAAGCATTTGGCACGCTTAGCAAACAATTGCTCCCGCCTCAACACCTCAAGCACAAGCTTAAGATGTTCCAAGTGCTCCTCGCGCGTCTTCGAGTAGACCAAGATGTCATCCAAGTAGCAAACGATGAACCTGTCGATATACAGTCTAAACATGCGGTCCATGACCGACTAAAACGTCGCAGGGGCCTTGGTCAACCCAAACGATAAGACCGTGTACTCGAAGTGACCAAAGGGGGTCCGAAAAGCGGTTTTCGGCACGTCAGAAGCAGCAATGTGAATCTGATTGTACCCCTGTTGCAAGTCAATGGAGCTGAAATAAGCCGAGTCCTTTAGCTAATCGAGCAGGTCATCGACACGCGGCAAAGGGTAACGGTTCTTGACCGTGGTAGCATTCAACCCCCTGTAGTCGATACACATGCGCAGGCTCCCATCCTTCTTAGCTGCATATAACATACGAGGCAGCACAATACACTCTGCTTTGCACATCCCTGTAAAAATGGGAAAGGCACGCGACCTTGAGTATGAAGCGCTCACAGCTGATGCACACAACAGCCTTTCATCACTGTATCAATATTTAGGGATCGTGTTCATAGATGAAGTTTCCATGGTTGGATGCCGCTTTCTTATGTACATTAATCAACGCCTGCAAGAAATTATGGGAAACAAATTGTGGATGGGCAACTTGCACGTAATTTTCGTTGGAAACTTGTATCAGTGCCGCCCAATTGGCGATCGATGGATCTTTCAAGCCCCATACCGTGCAGGACTTGGTGCAGTTGCCCATATAGACTAGATTGAAAAGGGTGTACGCATGTATGAACTAAATGAAGTTATGCGGGCCAAACATCGGCAATGGGCTGAGCGTGTCAACCGTATGCGTGAAGGGAAGCTCACTGCTGAAGACAATGAACATATGTGCCGATGTGTACGGAAACCACCTCCTGTACGACGCCATGGACTCTAAGAGTGCATGTTTTCGTGCCTAGCTTTCTTCGCCGCAATAGACTTTCTTGCTTGCTCGCAGTAGTGGACGGTAGCCATTACTTTGGAAACGCTATGGCACTTAACGGAATTTCCCGATCGGAACTCATAGGAACAGCAGTATTGTAACGACCTCACGTTTCAACCTTTCTATTCCGTACGGATGATAAGCAATTTTGTGGGCAAGCCCAACTTAAGCGCAGCTTATCGTTTACATATAGCCTCAAGTATCCATCCTTCGGAAATCGCGTAACGCGCTACGCCAAGCATAAACTGATTTACCCTATATAATACCTATTCCTACGTGAAAATTTCTTTGACAATGATGATGACGATGATTACAAACTCGTTAGAGCTCGTAACGCCCATATGAGCCAGGAGGCTCAAAGGACCGCAAAACAAACTGAAACAAAAAAGGAAAACAACAGATAGAATGAAAAAAGACCCAAACGGATAACAGCAAGAAGAAATGTACGAAAACATTAGGTCCTGCCCATCATAGAAAGCCGCGTTAGTGTGATGCTATGAATAATACGCGCAAGGCCTAGTTGGTCCTTAATCGACATAATTTGGAGCATTTGCTCCTTGACAAGATGCGGCTGAGCGACGGTTGAAGAAAGTACGACTTAAGAAACTCCTTCTGGCTAACGCATTAGGAATTCGTCGTCCGCGATGTGTGCGACATCATGCTGTAATCGGCAGTTCCTTATGCGAACTGCGATAAGAATTGGTGTAAAGTGGACCTGGTATAGTGTCGGCGGAGGCTTGCGTCCGTGTCCCCTCAGCCTCGGCAAGACTGTACGTCATGTTGCCATCGGCCTTTGAACCCTCTTATCGCAATACATGAGGAGACCTAATAGTCATGCCAATCGAATGTCCAAATCGCTTGCAGTCTGGCATAATTTGATAGTTAAGATAGTTACCATGGCAGTCCAACGCATTACAGCCTCATGACGGCCCTGCATTATGTGTGCTGGTGTTGATATCCTGTCTGTTCTAATCACCCCAATCAAACTTCATGAGCAAATCCGGAAAGAAGCTGTTAGACTGGCATTACAAACCGAACAACCATAAACTAAAAACCAGAATATAACCGTTGCATATAAAAACCTTGAAGCGGAAAATCGAGTTCTGCGACCTAAAATAAAAATGATAGAGCAGAAAAAAGCGCGATATATTAACAAAGCCGCAGCGTATTTTGCAAGAAACGCTGTAAAGTAATCATTTAAAAATAAAGATTAATTTATACTTAAACTAATCTACCCGCTAAGTTGATCTTTATATTAAAAAACTTTCTGAATTTTATTTTCTTGCAGCCATTCTCATGTGATGATAATGGTTTTCCACATCTATGTGGCCGAAACACACTACAGCCTGTTTTCATCAATTGCGCGAACAAAAGTGTTACAATAAAGTTACACAAACGCCATCCCAAAAGTGCTACGCGGACCCATGGGTCATCATGAAACGCGAATGGTGCTGAAATGATGTCTGGTGTGAGTAACTTATAAGCTCCACCCGGAAGACGTCAGACCTTCTAGCTAATAACTGCAAAACTACGCTACCCCCTCCCGCATTGCCATTCGACAATCATCATCGCGTAATCATGAACAGTGTAATCCTACCGGCATGAGTCAACCCCCCACCGTGTCCGCCAGCTTGACCGCGTGTAGCTGCATTTGAAGCCGTTCTGTCTCCTGCTGTATAGGGCTGCAGTATGCTTTAGCAAACAACACGTCTCTCAAACTTCCATCGGCCACCAAATCAAGACCCTAATTACCCACCTTCCTTCGAAAGGCCACCCATGGTACACTTCCCATTTCCTGCTGCGCTCCGCTGCACCGCATGCTGTGGCCTTAAGTGCAGTGACCTTTCACCGGCTGACCTATCCCCAGTGCCATACAATCCACGGCAGCAGTGGCCCTTTGGAAAACCATCCCTGTTAACACCCCGGCTCGTAAACTCGTGAACAGCCCCCGGCTAGCAGAAAGCCGAATCGTGCGCAATGCAGACCGTCTCTCCCTTCCCCCTCACAGCCCGACCGACGCACGTTATTTCTTCGACTTCCGACAACGCTCCCGACACTGTGCCCTAACTGGACACGTCACAGGGGCGTGCGACGGGAGGCCTTAGTGCCGTCACAACTGCTGGCGCCTCCGTCGGCAAGCCCCAGCCCCTGTTGGGCGCCGCCGCCGCCGCCGCCGCCGCTGCCGCAGGCTCAAAGCGCGACGGCTTCTTCTACGTGCCGCCCACCTACGACCCGTTGACCTACGACCCGTCGCTACCTAATCCGCTTGTGGTGATGCTGCACGGCGCAGGGAGCCGCGCCTCCCCCACTGACACATATCTCACCTTTGGCAGCTTTCACGAGATCGATGCGAGGTCAGGTAAAGCAACCGGAATGAGTTGCCACTTGGCCCTTTAGCTGGGTCCCTCCGCCATGTGCTGCGTGGGGCCCCATTCCACCATACCAACAGGGTATGGCCCGGGAGCTGAAAGGATTTACAAATTTCGAATAGCTTTCGGATAATTTTTAAATGGTTCGGTTAAAAAGAGCCGTTTACCTTGTGACAAAGATTGTATTATGTAGCTGTGGGAAGTTGTGGCTGCGCTCTAACACACCGAAGCACGTTTGTTCCACTTTCTCGCTGGTTGCATCCGCGTCACTTCGCCATGCCACCCCCGTTGACCCATGGACGGGTCACCAGCGCTCCAGAACCCTTCTCCCACCCCTCCGGCCCTTTTCCCCCTGCCGCCGAAAAGCCGTGAACGACATCATTAAGAAAGTATGTGTGCGTGCCTGTGTGGTTTTGCTCCTCCGTGTAGCACTTCCCCCTCTAGATATGGTTCTTAAGAGACTTTAAATGTACACTTTTAATCACATTCACATCTCCAGTTCCTTTCGGGGACTCGCCGAAGGACTTCATTCCTTTCGCCTTTTTTCTGCCTCTTCCCCATCCGTTTCGGCTCTCGTATACGTTGACTTGGACCCATGGGTCAGTCGCTGCATTCTTATGGTTCCGGAGAGCCGCGGATCAATCTGGGACGTCGTCCACGGCGGCTTTGGCCCCGATGTCGCTCACATCGACCGAGCTCTGTCGAAGATCTTCACCTCCTACGCCGTAGACCCCGCCCGCGTCGCTCTCGCCGGTTTCTCTGATGGTGCTTCCTACGCCCTGTCACTGGCGCTCAGCTCCCCAACGCCGACCTCTTCACCCACGTCATCGCCTTCTCCCCGGGCTTCATGGCCGCACCAGCAGTGGCGGTGGCGGCGGCGGCGGCGATATCGACGCCGCCGCCGCGGGTGTACATCAGCCACGGCGACGGCGACGCGGTGCTGCCGGTGCGCTGCTCCCGGCGCATCGTGCTGCGGCTGCGGGAGCTGGGCTGTGGCGTGACTTATCATGAGTGAGCTGGCAAGAGGTTTGGAGATGATGGGCACAAGCGCGTAGCGATTGGGGAGACGTTTTATTTCGGACATAGCATAGCCGTAATTGATAGGTAGATTGGATTTGGGAGAAGGGATGGCAGTCCCTGTCGCCAGCGCGCCAGACTGCGAAGAGTTTGGGAAGAGATTGGGAAGAGGTTGAGGTGTAGACATGGACTGTGAGATGCATGGGGTTATTGGAGGTGGGTCTCTTAGTGCCGTCCTTTCTGTCCCTTTGCATCCGCCTTACCTGTATGACCACTCGCCATCCCGTTATTCTGTTACGACCCACGGGACATATTCTTGTGCCATGTTATGACAGGTTCTCTGGAGGGCATGTCATCCCCGCGTTCATCGCGCAGGAGGGACTGCAGTGGTTTCTGAAGCCGTATTTGGAATCCGGATCCGATTAAGGGATTAAAACAGAACCCGGACTGGGGGGCTGTTTGGACAAGAAGGCACGCTCACGGCGTTGTGGAAGCTTACGGCTCAATGCATGTCATGTTGTGGCGTAAAACCCGAAAACTCGAAATCCTCTTTATATTTCTCTATAACTTTATTTGTCGTGCTTGGGTTTGTAATACAACCAATAAGAACATGCAGAGTCATTGTGTCGTACATCTTGATGAATACGTGAAAAGTGGGTCCAACATGCACCGTACAAATACAAACGCCCGCAACGGATAGTTAATTGGTGCCGTGAAGCGGCTATCAGGCGAAACACCACAAACATGAGAGATTCGTTGCCGGATTGCAGTTAGCAACGTATTGGAGGAGCTTAGTTGATCATCTTTGTTGAAAGCAAGGGCCGGCAGGGGAGGGCAAGGGTACTTCCATCTTTTGATGGTCCCAAGTTCATGTGAGCTGCTGCTGGGTAGGAAAGTGTAGGAGAGTATCATAACACACACGTATCAAACATCTTAACCCCCTCGAGTTCGTCCCTGCCGGTCTAGTACCCAACTACGCAACGGTGCGCCCCCATAATCTGGCATTTCAGTTTGGTTTGAAAGCTTTAAAAAGTTGATAACAAACGATACAGGAGCTCTGATTAGGGCTTGCAGGGCTTGCTTGTTAAGGTTTTGCGAATTGCGAAAACCCTAAGAAAGCGCTAACATGCCGTAACAGTTTGCTGCACGGGGCTCGGAAACTGTACTTGGTAACAACCGAGGTATCTCGATATTGTGAGGGTGATGATGATCTTTCGCCTGCACGTCAGCAGCCGTCATCAAGGCCAAAAGCAGCAGCACGGGCCCACACACGTACGGGTGCCGATGGCGTTCAGAGAATTTGTGGCAGAAGGCATCACCACCTCTAGGTTCGAAGCATGGTCAAGGTTTGCACGACGGTTTTGAGGTATGTGTGTTTGCTGGGGTAATGAGAGAAGTCCCAACCTAGACCAGTGTGGAGATGCCCGTCCGTCGAGGTCCGTCAATGCCGGACGCGCTACCAGGCCGGCCATATGGACATATTCGAAAATACATGGATTATTCGTTTTCATCCGGCACACACACACATGGATGCAGACTCCGACACACAAACCTAGGCACACATACGAGGAGCGCGATAATCAGCAGCAGCAGATACTTCTGAAAGTCAGATGGGAGTGTCTCTTCAGTGCTCTGTGTGACACCTAGAAGATACCGCCAAGCATCGCTCCTGCCGCCACATCAGCAGTCCAACCGGGAGGGTCCTTCCTCGGTCCTTCTCCCATCCTCCCTTAGTCATCCCAGGTGAGAACCTTTCTGTCCACCTTTCACGATTGCACGGAAAAAATTCAAACATAATAATAGAGGATTTTTATTATCCAGTCTGGACAATTTCTTTGGGCAGCACCGTGCTGCCCGCTATTCGACAACGATTTTGACGGCCAATCGTCGGCGATTTCGGACGGTGTCTGACAAATACCAGAGTATGACTCAACCACCTGGGGGCGGGAAGAATACTTTGCGGGTTACTTTTGATAAAATCGGCCAACTTTAGTCTGCGAAATTCGCACCATTATGTAACATTGGGGTTTTTAATTATCCATACCAATCGGCATCCACTCAAAACCTAATCAGAGGACCGAGCTACGTGAGAGTGCATCGCAAGCCGCGAAGAAACTAATTAAATATAACCAAATGGATTCAGCGGAAAGCTTCAAGGAAAGCATCAGCAATACGCCGGGTCCCGTGAAGTGGGGTGTTGTCGGCGCTGTAGTCGGCGCTGCGGCCGCTGCTGTAGTCGGGCCCCTGGGTGCCGTAGCCGGTGAGAAATTCTTGTGGCCTGACTGGAGTGCACGACCAGGGCTTGCATCTCGCCTCTTGCCCTCGTTTGCCTGCGACCTCGACAGCCCTCCCAAAGTATTCACCCTTCTGATGATACTTCAAAAGTTAAAGCATGTCGTACCGGCGATGTTTCGTGAGTTTTATCGTCCGCCGTCCCGCCCGTGTGACTCCGCCACTCCGCCACTCCGCCACTCCGCATCCATCCATCCCTGGCTAAGGCGCTGTCACTGGCGCTCAGGCCGCCGCGACGATGGCCGCTGTGTTGGACCCCCCGCTCACCACCCGTCTCCATGGCGCAGCGGACTACAGCATTGTGGAGGCGCCCGTAGTCGGACACGAGGCAGAGCGCGTGGCCGATCTGGGGTCTGTGATGGAACACGGGGCTGGGGCTGGGGCGGGGGGCGGGGTTGACCCGGAGCGTGAAAGCGCCAACGACACGGGGTCAGGTGTGCAGCACCCGGCGGCGGCGTCACAGTTGGGCGGCGTGCCTGAGAGTACGAGTGGCGTCACAACGGAGGCTGTTACTGCCATGGGCCATGAGGGACACCTGGCGACCAGTGCAAACAGAGCAGCAGGTGCCGAAGGCGGGGATGCGGATGTGTAGATGGGTGGGTGACGGGCTGGCGGCGCGTGGTACTGGACTCGTTGGCGGGATGTATGGACGACGGAGGCCGGGAGCTAGGAATGAAGGGTAGGTGCTTGGGGGTGATACGCTGGCTTCTCGATGCGAGAAGGCTGGTTCTGGGACGAAGCAAGTAACGAAGTGCATCTTGCTCGTCCCTGCCGTACTGGTGCTTTGAGATTAGTCTCAGGTCACAACTTTTCCGGCTATTCGCCGTGTTGTGAACTCAGGTTCACCTTTTTTTCCCGCCCTCACCACCCGGTAGGGCACGTTTTCACGTTTTCCTGTCCACCAGGCCTAGATCGGCCTCGGTGGTTACAAGCCTAAGTGTCACGGCCGGCCACTGATCCAATTTAAACAGGGGGGTTTGGTTGGGAGTTGTAGCGGGGTCAAGCTGGAGTGCCGGGCCAATCAGCAGGGCGGTTTACGGAGCAGGTCAGCCAGTCGAGTCTTGGTAGGTTTTGTTTGGCAGTGGGGTCAGTTTTCAGGTGTCATTAGGTTAGCCGCCGGTAGTATTGCTGCCGGGGCCACTTTAGTGTTATGCTGTTGTAATTGCTGAGGACAAGAAGGGAGGATGTTGAAAGCTTGAAACACGCAAGTGTACAACGCTTGATAGTTTCGGAGCATCTTCACGTGGCGCATGGGTCTATATGATGACTTGCAAATTGCACTACACGTGGCGCTCGACTGTGCGGATGCTTAACGGTGCGGATGTCATGTCACGCTACCGCTCAATCGTACACGAAGAAGGGCAAATTACATGCCTTGGGGATGCTCCATGTCGCTATTGACGGTTATCGTGATACCTTGCTGCATGCGGCTGTTCCGATCGAAAAAAAACAGATGTCACATGTGGTGGCAGTATGGGGCGTATGGAACGTTGCGGTTAGAGACTACGTTAGGAATGCTGAGCGCATCAGCTGCCATCGATACGTCAACATATCGTGGCCGGCGAAATGGATAGTTCAATGCCTGACTTGGCAATAGGGGCCGTGATTGGTAAGCCCTTTCCGGTACTAAGAGTGGATATGGTCCCGCGCTGCCAGGGACGTTGTGCTGTGCAAGCGCGGCAGGCAGCTTATTCCCTAAAGCCTTATCGCGGGCACGCGACCTTTAGAGGATTCCGGGCGCCATAGTTCTGCAAATGCATGCTAATGAAGCAGCGGTGGGAACAGGAGTTTAGGGGGACTGGGGCGGTCTGTTGGTTCTGGAGGGCCGCTGGAAAGGTTTTTCACATATTTCAGCATACTTCGGCCATTGTCCTTAGGTTGATGTTAAAAGGTACTGGTAGTGTACACGAGCTCGTGCGATGGAGACAGACCCGTCGTGGGAAGTGATAAAAGCAAATGTTTGCGTAACCCTTGCGCAGGATATGCAGAGCACAAAAGGCGATGGCGGACGTATCGAGTTAAAAACTTCACAGTTGATGGAATGAGGTGCCGCAGGTGAAACACCAACCAATCTCGGAGCTAATGCATAACGTTTCGTGGGTTGGCTTGTTTCTAAATAATCCATCTTATGCACCGCATGGCACATCTTTAGCAAATGCATATCTTCGCACTGCACGTTGCCAACTTGCCATTGTACTCTCCGTAAGGCAGTACTCTAGCGATAACGCACCATCCAGATTGTGTTACTTCAATGCCCGATTATATTTGCACGAGAAGCAGCTTACATTATAACTCAACCGTACCCATTTAGACCAGAAATCGTGTTCCAAATAAAGTCGTCAGGGAAAGGAATGGAAACGCTATCTAATAGATGCACGCACACTGCCATCCACATTATTTATTTTTGTTTGTGCGAAGACCTCGCTCGCTGAATAGGCGCACCTGCTGTGCGGTTTCTTCCCCGCCCTTCACCAGGGCGGGGGCTTTGTCTATATTAGAGTCAGGGAGGTAGCTTACTGTAAGAAGAATCGTTGGTGAGAAACCTTTCAGGAGAAAAGTGCACGAGTGCCATGGGTTGCGCCGCTTCACAACCTGAGGCAGACGCGGTGGTGAAGCCTCCAGCGCAGAGTGGTCAGAACAACAACGTTCCTAAGGCAGCTGCTAAGGAGGGGATTGAGCAGGCCCCGGTGCAAAACGGCAACGGAGCTTCACACGCGCAATCTCCTCTCTATGCTGCTCCTCCTGCGAAGTCACCGTCCGCAGGCCAACAGCAGGCGGCTGCGGCTCCTGCGGCTGCGCAGAGTGCTCAGCCTGCTGGTTCGCAAGCAGCGGTTAATCAGAGCTTAAAATCACTGAGCGCAAATGAGGCGAACGCTGTCCAGGCAACGTTGCTTAAGGTGCGGCATGTGCGCAATGCCAGCACGGGCCGTTTCGTTCTGGCACCAAACTCTTTCATTCCGGTTATATTTCAGGTCAGCACGCTTATACAGAAGTTTGCAGAAGGCCGTAGCGAGCGCACAACGCCAGTGCAGGCTGTCCGACGTGCACTAAACTTGGTTACAGCGGACTGCCGAGCTAAGTATGCTAGGTAAGGCAGCATATGGATAGGATGCTAGTATTAGTTGTGCATTCTGATGATGGTCTCTTGCCCTCACAGCGTCAGTGTCCTTTCGGAGACGCAAGAGCATGCACTCCTCGTGACCGCGGTTGGAGTTCCTGACACGGTGCATGAGGGCAACCGGCTTTTGAAGGTTCCGGGATCAAATTCTTCTGCGGAGAGGATTCTGCAGAAGGGAACGGATTTCTTTTACTGGCAGCCATCAGCTAATGAGGGACCCGCTCCGTCGGATTGGTCGGCTCTGGCAAGCGCCGCAGGTATGTGTTAATTCGCCCTTGCAACTGGTCTCCGTTACTGTGTCTGCTTCATGCACGTACTGTCTATGTTTGCATCTTAGCATTTGGGTGTCATCATCCACATTCTCGAAAATAGGGGATTTCATGTATGTGTTTTTCCTGGTCCTTCCCACGCAGGATTAACCTACATAGCCGCAGTTCCAATTAAAGTGTCCGACAAAGTGATTGGGGTGCTCACTGTTGGCTTTGGTGACGCTGCCGCTGACGAGGCGGATTACATAATGTGAGTCGTTTCAACACATCTTTTGGGTGGGAACAGAGAGGGGCACATGTAGTGACGGGTCTCCAAGCTCTTGTGTATCAGGGTTAATTTCGTTCGGATGAGGGGATGGCAGATCCTGTAGGTCTCAACAAATCATCTAAGTATTCCGGGGAAATGGTGTGTGTGTGTGTGTGTGTGTGTGTGTGTCGCAGCACCGGTTGTTGAAATTGAATGTACAAGCCGGTTGTTCTTGGATATGCCCGCTCCTGGTTCTTTCCCTAATGTCTTCATTTTCTTCTGGATTTTGATTAAGTTACTCACACAGCATCCTCCGGAGGTGCCCACCGGCCTTCCCGGTTCCTGCCCTGCCCTCTCTCGAACATTCCCCCTTGACCTTTGCCTCGTACTGCTGTGGCAGGTTCCCGACGTACCTCCAGCTGGTTGCTGCCAGTCTGAGCAGCATGGTCAAGGACAACTCCATTCCCAAGTACATGACGCTGGTGAAGGACCTACATGAGACTCAGGACCTGGATAACCTGATGCACAAGGTGGTGCAGCACCTGCGCACTGTGCTGGGCCATTCGAGCAACCACCACATCTGGTACCGCATTGGCCTAACGGCTCCCAACAACACGGCCTCCACAATATTCGACGACCTCACGCAGGTGGGCTGTTTGGGGACGGGAGAGGGGAAGATAATGCAAAAGTTTCATTTGAACCAAAAGGGGAGGTGGCAACAGCCTCGGCCCTGTAATGTGCAATTGAACACAGCCGCGGTAGAGTGCGTACCGTAAGGCGAGAGAAGTGAGAAGGGAGGGGGCCGACGGAGCGCTGAAGAGAGGGAACGGTGTCCTTTGGGGCCCGAGTTGGCTCATCTGCTGCGAGCTGCTATTTGGGAGCGGGTACGATGCATGGGCAACGCAGGTTCGGGGTAGAATGGATGGAGAAGCAGCTTGGTTCGTGGAGAAGGCAGGAAGAAAGGAGGGAACACCGGGAAAGGGAGGATGGTTTACATACCACGAAGCGGTTGAGGCAGGGAAGTGATGAAGTTTTCTTTTATGGGCTGCTATAAAAAGGAAGGCAGCTACCGACCCCGGCTGCACCCGGGCTGTGTGCGTGCGTGCTGGGGGCCGTATGTGGGTGAACGAACTCAACGAAAAATTGAGACGGAGTTGCGCGTGCTCAAGAGCTGAAGATTTGGAGGAGCGCGGTAGATCTTAGGGTTGTCCAGGTGCGACTAGATAAGAGGATTGTCGTGGAAAACGCGTCTCTGTCTCTTGCCTTCCAGCCCCCCTCATTGCGCCCCACTCGCGTCCTTCGCGTGCTCACTTGCAACCCTTCCATCGTCCGCAGGTTCCTCCTACCCTAATGCAGCGCACGCTTTCCAACCCGACCGGCTCCTCGTCCTTTAAGCTGCTGAAGGAAGTTCAGGCCGCGGGTGGTGTGATGCGCACCGTGGTTGCCATGAAGAACACGGTCATGAAGATTGCGGTGCATAATAGGCAGCAGGTGGGAAGGGAGAAGAAGGCATGGATGGGGGGGGTGCAAGTGTGGGGAAGAGGGCGAATAGACGAGACCTGGGGGGAAGGGTGAGGAGAAGAGCATCAGCGCTGTGCGGGTCACTTCCGCCACGGCTTAGTGGGGTGTTGGTTTGGTCCGGAAGGTGATGACTGACCCAAGGATGTTGGCATGGGAAAGAAGGGGGCTTAGGGGCGGGAAACGCCTCTGGGCTGGGGAGTGAAGCTTGGCGTGACGGTAGCTTGTGTGGGCCTTGTACGTGTGTTTTCTTGGTGGCGCGGGGGCGGGGGCGGCTCATTCGGCGGGAAGCGGAGGGCCTCAGGGCGGTTTGGGAGGCCTAGGAGCCAAGGGCCTGGTGGGGAAGGGCCAGCCGGGAAGCCGAACGGGACTTCAAATAGGGTCCGGGACACGTACAATAAGGGTCGTAAGGGCGGGTCGATGGGGAGAGGGCGCGATGAAAGCTACATGAGAGGTCCCATGTGCGTCGCCGGGGCAGTTATGCCGGTTCAATTTAATCGGCCCCTGATCTCACTCTCCCTCCCGTCCCCTTCATTCGCTTCGCATTAGGCGCACGTGCGCTTCTGTACGCCTCTCATCTTCCCTCCCTTTCGCAAATTCGTGGTCCCCACTTCTTTCTTCCCTCTTCCCTCTTCCCAGGTGATGATTCCTGATGTGCAGAAAGTCATCAACCAGTCCGGTAACGTTTCCGCGGATATCTTCAATACGCGCCTCATCAAGCCACCCACCAGTGTACTTGTCTTCCCGCTTAAGGTTGTGATGATGGAGGGGGAGAGGGCGAGGAAACGATGGGGAGGAGAGGGGGGAAGTACCGGTGGCTCTGGTGCGGGGGTTGTCAGGGTTTGGGAGGAGCGGCCTGCTTTTGGTGGCCAGCAAGAAAATGGGCGTTCTTTAGGTTCCGACGGAGGCGGCGCAAGTGCTGCGGCGGAGACTTTGTTGATGCCTGGAGGGTTTTCTGTCCGCTTCCGTCTGTCCTGCACCTCACATTTCCGTACCCGCTTTTGACCCCACAACCCCTGTATGTTGTGTGTGTGTGTGTGTGTGTGTGTGTGTGTGTGTGTGTGTGTGTGTGTGTGTGAGACCACGGCCACGTATCAGTGTGTCTCTGATTCTACACATCGACATCCTATGGCGGCTCGTTTCCTGCCACGTTTCCCCATCCCCACTTTCTGTCCTCCCTCCCTGCCTCCCAGGTGAAGCAGCACATTTTCGGAGTCATCTTCTGCATGTCGTCCGTGCAGTCAGACTTCTCTGACGTGTCCCCCAAGCTGAGGGAGGTTTGCGAGGTCATGTCGCCACACCTTCTGTTCATGCTCACACAGCCCCTGGCCAACGACTACAAGGTAAAGAAGCAATAAAAAGAGAAGAAAGGGGATCCCCCTTCCTGAGGGCCGCCTCCTTTCTCCCCTTGCTCTTCACGATATAGCCCGGTTTTCTACCCTCGCCTTTGCCTCTCACCTTCTCCTTCACTCACCGAAGTCGCCTAGCTTGTTACGAAACTTGTTGCCACAGGATTGCCTCTGGAACGGAGGCGACTAAAAATGGAAACCGATATGCAGCTACCATCTGAACACCTACTCTTCTACCCCTCTCTCTTCCTGCCATCGGGGATCTGCTCTGACGTGGCAACGTCTTTATTCAATTATGCAGCCGCCCCAAAGCTTTGCCTTCATCCCTTCATCTAATGACGTGGAGTTGTCGTCCAACCCCCTCTTGCATGATCCTTCCCGTGCGCAGACGATGCAGACCGCTAGTCTGACCCAGACCGCGGGCGGCTCCATGATGAGCGAAGGCGGGTCCATGAGCGGCATCCTCACCGGGGCCGGGGGCTCCATTGGCCGCTCAGACAGTCTGGGTGTCAGTTTGTCGGGAGACAGCTTCATGTATACACAGTCGCGGTCGTCCACGGGGGCGCTGGTGACGGGCCTCACCGAAAAACTCAATCAGAAGCGAATTCGTTCATCTATGGACTTCCATAACGTGAGAAGGGGGGAGAAGGCATAGAAACACATGATTATTTGTGTGAATGTATTGAGTGTGTCTAGAGGAGGGGGGAGAGAAGGGGGAACAGAAGGGGGAAGAGGAAGAGGAGGGAATGGGGTAGGTAGAGGGGAGCGAGGGGGGCCGAGGAAGGGGAGGTGAGGGAAGGAAAGAAGAGGAGGAATGGATATAAACAAGGAGCAGGAACAGAGAATGGGGAGGAAAGTCAAGCATGGGAGGCACACGAGAAGGCGTTTCTGTCAAAGGAGAGATGGAGAGGGATTTGGGAAAGGAGAGTGTGGATCACTGGGCGTATGTGGAGCGTATAGGAAATGGAACAGCGGAAAACAGCAGGTGGACGAAGGAAGGTGGCCAGGGAGGGAGGGACGGAGGGAGGGGCTCGTCCTTTCGGCAGCAGCCCTGCACCAACATTTGGTGCTCCTGGCTCACGCTCCGTTAGCACCCTGCCCCGCTGCCTACTTCGCTCCGTTCAGTTCGCCCTTTTGCTGACGTTCGTTACCCTTCGTCCACCTCCTCTCAACCTTTGCTCTCCAATGACTACCCTCCGCTGCTCGACACAGAACACGACTATGACGGACCTCCAGATCAGTGGTCTGCTGGGTGAGGGCGGATTCGCCAAGGTGTTCCGCGGGCTGTGGCGAGGCCTGGTGGTGGGCGTCAAGGTGGTGTGCGACGACGGAAAGAATGAGAAGATGGTTATGAAGAACGCACATGAAATCGCCATTTTGTCTGCGCTCTCGCATCCCAACATCGTACAGGTGAGCAGCAACGCAGCAGGCCACGGACCCACTGTGCTGGCAAGGTTGTGTTGATACGGTATGAGCCGTATACGCAATGTGTATTCCCCCCGTTTCTTCCGGAGGTCTGGCTCTTGGTTTCCTTGCATTTGCATTCGTAGACCCTTGCTCAACCTCCTGCTACCGGGTCCTTGTGATTTCTGCTTTCCCGCGCCGTACTCCTCTCCCCCGACCTCACCTGTCTCGATTTACCTTTGACACGGTTTGTGCTCCTTAACCCCACCTAACCGTTTCATACCCTACTCCCCCAATCCCTACTCCCCTTCCTTCCGCCCACCTAACTGCACCGCACCTCACGTCCTCCTAAGGCCTACAACTGCCTGACGGACGTGTTGGTTCGCGACCTGCTCAACGTCACAATTCACCGGTACAATAATCCCACCGTCCTCAACTCCCCGGCCTACAAGTACCTTCTATCCATGGAGGACAAGACCTGCCACCTGGAGGTACGGAAGGGGGCGGCACTGGGTGGTTTGTGTTTGCGTGCGTACGTGCGTGCGTATGTATGTGTGATGCATTGAAGAGGTGACAATATCAATGTGCGTGGATGAACCGGATGCGGGCTACAGCTAGGGGAAAATGGGCGTCGAGAAAGTGCTGCCGTAGCCCCAACCCCACTAAAGAGTTAGAGTGGCTTATGACGGCTTACAAGACACTTCTTTTTGGAGTTCCGTTATTTCATCCTACAGCATAAAACTTTGGGAATCCTAGACGAACTTTGTTATAGTATATATGTATGATCCTATAACCCGGGCGCGTGTGGTCGCCGTTGCTTTTTTGTCTTGCCTCGATCTTATTTATCTCCAGCCTTAAGGCAGACCTGCTCTAACCGTCCAAACGTATTGCGTGATCGTGCAGGTGATTGAGTACTGCGATCTGGGCAACTTGTCCAATGCGCTCAAAAACAACATCTTCCTGATCCCCAATCCCGTCATTGCGGCGGCGGCGGGAGCGGGTGACGGCGCGGCGGCGGCGGAACTGGCGGAGAGGGCCCGGCAGCAACCCATGAAGGTAAACGGCGGAGAATGGGTTGGGAAAAGAGGAAACTTAACTATGACCGTTCAAGCACTGCTTTGTATTTGGTTTGATGTTTACCTGAAGAAGTCGCTACAAAGGAAAGGAAAGAAATCGGGTGTGGGAAAAGGGACATTATGATTTCGACAAAGTGCCGAAGGAGCGCAGTCGCGCACTTCTTTGCTGGCCTTGACCAGCCCATTCCGCGCGGCGGCGGGATCATTCCGCGTGGTTGGCACGCCTGCTTGCCCCGCAACACTCCATAGCGCTCTGCAAGCCCGCCCTGCCCCCTACCTCCCCCGCAACCTCGCCCGTCAGGTCAATATGCGTACACTGTTGCTGACGCTGATCGAGATCGCCTCGGCGTGCGGGTACCTGCACCGTATGGGCGTTGTACATTGTGACATCAAGCCGGCCAACGTGCTGCTCAAGAGCTCCAACATCGATTTCCGCGGCTTCACGGCCAAGGTCTCAGATTTTGGGCTCAGCCGGTAAGGAGCAACAAGACAATCGTCAGTCACATTGACCAGACACCAGCGCCGAGTGCTGCCGGAAAAGCTCCGTCTCCCCGCGCGCGCAGTCTTGGCGGCCACAAAGGCTTTAAAATCCCCCAGCAGTAGCACAGCCCACAGCTGTCGATCATTTCCTACCCCTCACTGACACACACACTCCGCCGTTTGGCGTGCGGAACCGCAGGTTGAATTGCCATTGGCATCCTCTCCTTTTACCCTTTTCGGCCGGCTGTGCCCGCCCCACCGCCGTCTGCTTTTCGGCGGCTTAATCCCCTCCCTTGCCGTCCCTTTCCTCCTACCGTTTCCTCCTGCTACCTTCCTGCATTCACATTCGTATTTACCTCCGCCCTCCTTCCTGCTCTTCTCCTCCCTGCCTCATTCCTTATTGCCCCTCTCCTGCCCGGTCCCCAGTGTGGAGGACGACGACACGTGCGCCTCCTTCCCCTTCAACAGCTGCGGCACTGCAGCCTACGTCGCCCCAGAGGCCCTCATCTGCAACAAGAAGGTCAACAGCTCAGTGGACGTGTATGGTGAGCAAAACCGATACAGACGATACAGAGAAAGTAGGACTGCAGAAATAGCTGGTCCTGGGAACCCACCGGTCTGCTGCTAGTGATGTCCTCCTAGCGAGCAAACTGTGGCACATGCTGTCACGCAAACACAATTACACATACACTTGCCCTTACACGCACTCTTCCACATTATCTTGTCCCCTGCCAACAGCGTTCGGCATCCTCATGTGGGAGATGTACACCGGACAGCGGCCGTATGGAAATATGAAGCAGCAGCAGCTAGTGGAGGAGGTGCGTTGCGCGCATTTTGTGTTTGTGGAGGGCCAACAGCGGCCAGGAGCACTGGAAGGAAAGGAGGGAGGGAGGGGGGCCACAACGTACCTAGGGAACTCGTCATGTAACGTTGTTATTCAGGGTTATTGGTGTTACAGGGTGGTTAGTCGTTGTGGTCGTCGTAAGGGTACGTGCAGACTACGTACTACCTAATCCGTTTATCTGTAACCAGTGGATATGTAACCAAGACTCTACTTTGCATCGACAACGTGGCATCGGCAAAAGATCCCATGCCAGTATGCCGCTTATCGTTTATTTGCGTTGAAATATTTAATCAGTTTATGTTGAAAGACATCCGAAGGGTTTGGAGCATGGCCGATGTTGATTTGCTTCCTGCCGTTGCGGTTGCTTGCCTCCATAATGCCACGTGTGAAGTATACATTAAGCTGTAATAATTGTTTTACGTTCAGGTGGTGATGCGAGGCCTGCGCCCAAAGTTTCCCGGTACGGCCCCCGCGGGCTACGTGGTGCTCGCTCAATCCGCCTGGAGCGGCTCACCGCAGGCCCGGCCCTCCTTCGACGAGATCCTAACACACCTGAACGCCATGCTGCAGCAGGTGCCGTAGACCTTACGCAGGGGCCACCGGGGAGATAACGGGTTGGATGGGGGGTATGGAAGGGATAAGAGGCGGAGGTGGAGGGAAGGCAGGAGTTACACATCCGCTTCGACTGTGCCTCCTTCAACGCGTCTGCACTTTTCTAACCCGCCCGCCTTCCAGCGCCTGTTTTCGTTGTTCCGCTTTACCAGCAGCTAATACCACTGTTGTTTATGTTTTGTCCCCGACCCCACCTTGCGTTGCTTTGTTCAACCATCCCCGATGGATATGCCCGCTTCTAACCTCGCCGCTGCTTTAGGTGGACGACCGGGAAATGGACTCCATGGTGGGTGGTTCCTTCGGCTCCATGGGAGAGAAGTTCGAGTACATGCAGCAACAAATGCAGCAGCAGCAGCAGCAGGGGGGCGCAGGGGTGGTGATTCCTGGCAACATGGACCGCCGGCCCTCGCAGGTGAACCGCCGCGGCCCGGGTGCCCCGGGGAGTGTGCCGCAGATACCTTCACCAATGGGGCCTGGTGCCAGTCCACGCACTACAGGCGGCGGAATGCAGGGCGGCGGCGGTAGCAATCCGGGCACGGCGGCCGCACCCGCCGGAGCCGCGTTGGTGAACGGCCAAGGTGGCGGGTCACAGGTAGGGCAGGGCCCGCTGGTGGGAGGGCCGTCGCAGGCTGCAGGTGGCGCGCAGTCGCCCATGCTGATACCGGCTGGATCTCGCCCGCCTCAGCAGCAGCAACAGCTGCCAGCGTCGCAGCCACAACCCGTGGCCGCCACGCAGCAGCAGCCGCAACCGGGGGCGGGCGGCGCTGTGGGCAGCGGCCAGATGTACTCGTCAGCTTGAGGGAAGTCGTATCTGCGGCCCCATGGCCTGCACAGCTGTTTTTGTCTGCTGCTGTTCTGCCGTGTTGTTATCCTTTTAGCGGCGAAAGGCATGGTGAGCTGTTGCCGCATGAGTACGTTCGCCAGGATTCTGTTCGGTGGTGGCCGGGTTTGAGGGCCGTCTGCGCCGGCCCATCGGCCCCCGTTCGCTCAGAGGAGTGGGGCAAGAGAGAGCCCGCGCTGGAATCTGCAGCAGGCGGCAGTGGTGGCAGCAGCGCTGTCTCTCAGCAAGTGGGTTTGCATCACTTATGTCTTGTATTGTCCGTAAGCGTGTACATAAAACAGGCAATCAGCAAAAGCGTGTGTCAGGCGCGCGTGTCTTCGGTCTGAGTGACTGTTGCTTTTCATGCTGTTCATGTTCATCGCATTACAGCTGCTTCGTGCTTTCTCCCTGATTAGCTGGGTGGATGCGACAAGCAAATCGGATAGATGAATGCGAGTAGTGATGGAGAAGGACGGCGGGTAGATGGGCTGATTAGGATGGCATGATGGATGACAACCTTGATGTGTTCCCTCGAGGAGCATCGAGAACCAGTTATTGATAATGAAAATAAGTGCACCTGCAGCCAGGCGCACGTAAAACCGCGTACGAAGCTTTGGGACCTCTCTTCCCCTTTCTTAAGTTGGCTGGCTCGCTTCAATGCGAGACAACCACGCCCTCCGGGTTCCGGGGGGCTTTGGCTGGCCAGCTGGCATGGCTGACATGAGGGCTGCACCCACTGAATTGATCCGCGGGCCCGCCAGTACGTGGGGAGAGAAGAGGCGGTTTGCAATCAGGAGCAGGAGCAGATACGTTGGACATCGGCTAGTAGTCTCTGGGATTCTCCCCTGGGGCGGAAGAGGGCTTAAGGGAGAGTGAAAGGTATGGGCAGAGGGTTAAGTCACTTGGTACTGAGCTTTCCCTAAGGTTTTTATGATGCAACGAGCGTTTCAGGTGTGCGTCTCAGCGGTTCGGTGTTCCGCTTCCTTAACAAGAGGAGATGGGGAAGGGGAAGGGCATGCCGCATCACCAAGTTTGGATCCTATTCTCCTCCGCTGCTGCAGCTGCTGTCGCAGGCTTGGGTCGGGAATATTGTCCCGCGGGAAGATTGCGTGAGGGTAGGTGTGTGTGAGATTTTGAATGTTTGTATGTGGTGTTGGGTGTTATCCATTCAGCCTTGGCAGGCCGCCTAGTCGTTTGGCGGTTGATGGAAGGGAGGGGGAGAACGAGATGTTGTTCCAGGTGGTGGATGTGTGTGGCCCGGTCGGTTGGGTGGCTGGACAGAGCGGGTAAACTAGGGGCCTGGCTGGTCGTATAGTGTTGGGGGAGGGGGAGGAAATGCGCGGGCGAATGCCGCTATCGAGAGGACATTCTTACTTGGGCGTGAGCTTGCTGCGACGATTGCGACGACGCTGGCTTGCCTTTAGCCCGCGCTCTCTCCCGCTGTCTCTGGGGAGGAGAAGGAAAGTTAGGAGCAGGAAGGATCAGCAAAGTAGGGAGGTGGGATGGCGGAGGGGTAGGCAGGCGGGCGAGCAAGCAAACAAGGGAGGCACATGGCAATTTGCAGGGTGAGATGCAGAGGCGAGCGGCGGTATCGATTATTTGGGAGGTGGAGGGAGAACGACTTTGCGGAGATGCTGAAAATGAAAGAATTGGGTCGCGCCATGCGCACGCCCGCACCCGCTTTGGGCCCTGGGCGCTGCCGTGTGGAGGGATGCTCCAGCTGCGCCCGAATTCCATCGTATTTTCGTCGTTCTTTCACTTTTCATACCAGTTTTGATCTTAAGTTACAGGATTTCAGAGAGAGTGTGTGTGTGTATTGGGGTGGGGAGGAGGGATGAGGAAGCTAAGAAACTTGATAAGGCGTGGAGGATTGATGGTACTGAACCAATTCTATGAAGCGGTGCAACCTTCTCGCCATATACAACGCACACAAATACACGCACACGCACCCTGGCACGATACGCAGGGGTGAGGCTCTCGATCTAGAAATCATGAAGTAATATGCGTATGGGGTTGCGATCATGCATCTCCCGTATTACCGCTGCGGTGAGCAATATAATGGTTCAACGGCCCAGGGTTGATGGCGCTTGGCGAGGCGGGTACGTTTAGAGTATGCAAGTGCCTGAAGGCCGGAGCAGACGGCAATGAGGGCGCGCACAAGGGCGGCAAGGTGGGAGAACTGAAGGCTCGCTGGCTATCCTGAACGCTGCAGTGCACTTCCGGCTTAGGCAGGGCAAGAAGGGGCGGAACGTGGGGTGTGAGGGCGCTTCGCCTTCGGCTGTCTTCGACTGCCTTCGACTGTACAGCCCTCGTCATGCCTCGTGAACGCTGCATGCGTGCATGTGAGTCCTGACTTGTTATCTGCCGCGGCGCAAAAGCCGCGGCTGCTTCGTATCACAACGCGCGTGCGGCTAATGGCCCGTCCTGCCTGTGCCACGCCGCGAAAGTGGAAGTCCAGACGAAGGGGAATTCGTACACACATGATATTGTTATATTGTGCGTCTCTTTTCACGTTCCAGCTGACAACGATGGCAATGGCACGCTTTGGAGATATTTATATGGAAGAGGAGGACGTACCCAGGCGCCTTATTCCGCTGCAGCGAAAGTGCGTCCAGCGTCGGATGGAGAGCTCGGGAGCATCGGTCAGGAGCCGACAATGTGATATGGAGAAGGGCGGTGGAGGCGGTTACAATGACCGTTATGATGTTGGTTTTGTGACAACGATGCATTATTGGATGTCGCGGACGGTGCCTACTTAAGCCGCCCGTGGCGGCACAGGGTAGCGTGTGCAGTTATTACATGCGACTTAACTGGAGGACCTTTGGACATATGCCGTTCACATGCCGGTGATGGTGGAGCATAAGGGTCGCAGTTTAATCCGTGGTCGTGGAGCTGCATTTCGATGCGCTCCTCCGGCCCCCACGTGTCCCCTCTGTCCCTTCTGCCCGTGTGTCTGGGGATGTGTTTGGGATTTGGGGCATGGCACAAGGGCTGTGGCCGTAAATGGCCATCGCCAGCAGAGATGAAAAACGTGGATTGCTAAAACGAAATGAAGCGATTCTTGTCTGCGTGGAACGAATGCGGCGCGGCTTGCTGCTAACGTGGTCAGGTTTCAACCTAGTTGGCAGGCTGACGCTGGACGGTCATCATTGTGGCGATGGCGGGTACCCTCCAAATGGGTTGCTCCCTTCCGGGCGCATGCGTTCCCACTTCTACTGCTGCTGCCACTGCTGCACGTTGGAGGACACATCCTCTCATGTGGTTGGTGCTGCCATAGCGGTCGGGGGTTGGCTGGTGCATGACGGGAGGTGTGCGTCAATCTAACCCAGCATCGCGCCTGCCTGCGCTAGTGGGCGCAGGGTGCGGGCATCAGCCGGAAATAACGCGAAGGTCAGGCTGGTACCCTCGCACAGCTGCTAGCGCCACGAGCTGCCGGGTTCAGGGTCAGGTCCCTAGCAGGGCATGGCTGCATCCCAAGGTAACGTATAAAGTGTTTCCCTTGTCGTAAGCCCCGTGCTTCCGTTGAAATACAATCCCAGCTGCGTCGGTCTACACCAGGCCGCGTGTGCAGCCCCTGACTCCCCGCTTTGTATGCGTGCGAAATAATTATGATACTCAGCAATTAAAGGAAAGTGTTAATGTGGGACACACATGTACGTACAAAGGATCGCTGAAGCGGTCGCTGTCGCACGGACAGGGTTGTGGTGGCCACCGCATGGAGATCTCCGCAAGCTGGGTCCACGTTAAGGTGCCCGTCGCGTTGAGGTGTGTCCTGACTCGTCCTGTACCTTTTCTGTTGCCATCCGCTCGTCTTCCCGCCTGTCGGCCCTTGCCCTGGCAAGCTTGTGCACCTCGAAATGCCATTTTTGGTGCAGTGCGCTAACGGTTGATAAATATCTTAAGTCCACATATGCTCTGGGTGTGCAATACGCCGCTGTGAAAATCTGTGTGCGCCATCGATCGTGCTCTCGGCGCGTCCTGTTAGGCAAACCCCATTCAGTCGCCGTCGCGGGTGCGACGTCGTGGGGCTGGCAGTCATAGGCGTTACGGGCGTCAGCCCATGCCTGCCGCAGGCAGATCTTCGGTGCGGAAGCCGGCTGTAATGGATGGGGGGACACGCAAAAACACATTGCTGGGAACCGGGGTTCAATCCCCAAGTATCAGTCGGGGCAAACGTGTTGGGGTGAAAAGCCGAAGGCAATAAATAATAGCCCATCAGTAGCTGGATAGTCGTTTTGTTTTGAGCCGGAGACTTATCTGCGGAGGAACCCACATTGGTAATGGGACCGGACACAACGGCTGAGTTTGTGTGGTGTTAATCGTACTTGTTCGCCAGCGGATGTGGATATCTATCTGTGACGAATAATTGCTTGCATATGGCTGCCGCACAATGCGGGCATAGTGCTGTGTTTCTTACATGATGTTTGTGGTGGTCCTCATCGTGGTCGCGGCTGAGAGCTTGTCCTCCTAGAGGCATCCGTTGTGGCAACTACACTAAGGCGCGATGGTGGCGGTGCCTTGAACAGGGTTGTAGTGTCATGGTGGTGTGTACGTCGCAGCAGGTTGTGGGAGGGCCGCCGCCGCGGTAGGTGCGTAGTTGGTACAAAAATAGATCGGCGGGGTGGTGATTGGGGGAGTCTGGCTGGCTGGCTAGCGGGATGTGCGGCCTTGCAAACAGCAATGGAGCTAGAATGGAGGGGAGGAAGACCGTTACGCTATTTTTCCATAATACGTCCATCCCTCTGACATCGGCTTTGATCCTTAAGCCGCATCAGGCGACAGCGGGGTCTTTACCTCATGGGGGCGCCCTGCGATGAAATATACGCTTCAAGTGCAACCTACTTCATTTTCGCCTGGCTGGTCTTGCGTTACGGCTACTGATGATTTCTTGCGTGGATTTGCCGGGGCCGAGAGAGGCATGCTCGTGTTGATAAGAACTTCCGAGCTGGCTTGCGCCTGCTACGGACCTCGGCTGGCTTCGCACACGGGCATGAGGATTGCGCAAGGGTCGATTGTTCTTGTGCGCTAATGTGCACAAGGGCGAGTATTTGAGGGGGGGCGGAATCTTCGCCGTATTGTTCTTCATTCGATTCTCCGGCTGCTGCCGCGATTCGGCATGTTGCATCGTGATGGGGACTTTCGGATGACATGGGTGTTTTGGTCAAGGGAATGAAGCCCCGTTGTAACCATAGAAGTCCTGCCTATTCAAGGCTTAATCGCGGCACGGCGTCGAAAGCTGTTCTCTACCAAGGCTATTACATCGATTATTAAGTCATCAGGGGGCCTGGCTTCAAATGTATTCGGCCTTGCGTCTTTCCCCTACAGCTCCTAGCATACGCTCAAATGCACCTGGATGCACCTGCACCCTTAGCAACAATACAGTAGTCACAGCTACACAGTACGAGAAGATATACCATTAGAGATGTGCAAGTGTCCGAACGCTGCGCTGGTAACAGATTAGGGCCAAGTCAAAGCCTGGCAACATCCATCCTTCTCAAAACCACCTGCAACCTTGGGGCGAAAAAAGCTGCACGCAGACAGATAGGCAAGGCCGTCGCAGCAAGGGGATTTGTCCTACGGTCTACCTGAAAACGCAGCAGGGAGACTGGCAACTGGCCCAACCGTGAGCTCCTACAACTATCTGGTCCAGTGTATGGCTAATCACGTCAGGCTGCAACACAGCTTCCCCAGCGCTCAGTTGCCCCCGTCATGAAGGTCCTGCCGGCAGTTGGATGAGGCGGAAGTTGGGCACAGGAGAGCAAAGGGGGGAGCGTTTAGGAGCTGCGTACCATAAGCAGTGGGTATCCGTGGCAGGAGGATATGGACACCATTGTGTTGCAGCCGAGGACGTGTAAGCACGCAATAATGGCGTCCTCAACAATAAAAACTCGGCCCCCACTCTCTACACGAATTCACACGCCTGAACTACTTCCTTCTGAAACCCGAAATCCCAACCCTCAGCTCCTCACCGAGATGAGCTGCTGGACATCCACTCCCTCGGCAGCTAGCCAGAACAACAGACTCAGCACCGCCGAGTTCCAGGCGCCATGGATGACAATGGGTGTCAACAGGTTACGGGAACGCACGTAGGACCAGCCCAAGAGCAGGCCCAGTGCGCTCAGCACGGGCAGGTCGCGTGTTGATAAATGGGCCAGGCCAAAGGATACGGACGAGGCAACCACCGCTGCCCACGTGGGCATGAAGCGGGTCAGGGATGTTAACAGGAAGCCACGGAATACCGTTTCCTGCGGGAGGCGTTGGGGGAAGGAGAGGGAAAAGACTCCTTGACAGCGGGGTAGTTCGAGCATGCAGGCACGGCTAACCTGCCATGGGAGTCGTGGCGCGTGGAACTCGGGTTCTGTGCATTTTGCGATAAGGTGTATGTGCGCGTGATTGGGAGAAGACGCGAGAAGACGCCGACGCCCGGCTGCCCGGCCCCCCAGCGGTTATGAACTCGTACATCCTTTCTCCTTCCGGCCCAACCGATCGCAAAAAAAGTGTAATGCGCTACCGTGGAATGGTCTGTGTGGTAAGTCACCCTTAAGCCTTCCCCAACGTAGTTTGTGCGTGTGCGTTTTCTCTCTTGGGCCCGGCCGTCCCACGCTTACTCTACCTCCAGAACTGGCGCCAGGACGCCCGTGACCGCCAACAGCGATAGGTATGTGGGCAGGTCCAGGTCGATCATGCCTGCCACTCCATCCACCGTTCCCTTCCCGCCCACCACCTGCTCGTAGCCAACCGCAGACATAAGGGCCGCCACACTGCCCACCACCGCGGGTGAGGCCACCATACCCAGCAGCGCCCAGAACGCCCAGCCACGCGGCCGCGAAAAGGCCCGACGGGGATCATAAACGAAGAAATCCAATCGTCCTTCAGAAGGTTGAGAAGAGGTGGAGGTTGAAGGGGGCCCAGCAGAGGAGGGCGGGGTGGAGGCTGCCTCAGCGATGGGCCCGGCCGTCAGCACGCGGATCAGCGCCAGGCTAACGACCGTTTCCGCAGCTTGGCACACGAGGGTAAATGTGGCCTTGTCCTGCGGCGTCGGTGTACGCAAGGCAGGGAACGACCCATGGATGAGTATCATGGTTTCTGAAGTGGGTTAGATGGGCAATATCGACCGGGTTCTGGGTTAATGCTTCCCAGTCTTGGTTCAGGTATTAAGTAGCTGTGGTGGCTATTCATTTGGGTCATATCATTATGTGTGAAATGGCTCTAAAGTGCCCTGGAGTGGCACCCATGGTAGGCCTTCGTCATTCCCTTCTTCCTTACCATTTGCCATAAACCTTTGTTTGTCCGATACCTTCATCTAGCCACGTGCACCCTGCTACGCATACCCATGTCCACTCGCGTATAACTTATCATGTACCTCGGCTGATGCGTCCATCGGTGATAGGGAGATTCCCCCCATCCTGTAGAGCTGCGGCACGAGAACGAAGCCCACGCCCACAAAGCTGCCGAACCACAGCGCGATTCCGCCTGCAACTCGACCTGGGCCCCAGGGGACCTGCCAGCTGCCTGAGTAACGCGAAATATCAAATACGCCCCAGGTTGAATCATCCTGTCCATCTCCGTTGCCTTCGGGTGGTTGGGAGGAAGCGCGCGATGACGCCAATAGCTGAGGCGTCTTTGGCTCTACCTTGCCCCATAGCTTGGCCGGCTGAGTCAGCAGGGGTTCTGAATCCGGTTGCTGCTGTGCCTTTGGGCCAGCTGCGAAACACAATAATTGGGCCACACGCGGAGCGAGTGCAGGCGAAACCAAGGATCTCCGTAATGGCCAATCTACAAGAATGCCGCCAGATCTTTGAATCATACTCCACCCTGCCGTTGCTCTGTTCCTAGGAAGACCGCTGTTGGGCATCGCTGATGCAGTCCTTTAGGGCTGAGTTAAATTTAGTAAGATCAGCTTTAAATTCTTTGATGAACAATTAAAAATTTTAATGCATATTCGGGCATTTCGGCATTTCAGATCACTGAGGTAGAATTTCATCAAACAGCCACCGACGAGTGCTGTTTTAATATCTTTACCTACATTGCCCAAGCGCATGGAAGATGTCCTCGTTGGAATAAAGCTCAACGTTGCATGTGGAGGACATCATTCACTCTGCCACGTCGTACATGCTGTGTTTTCCATGTTACGGTTGCATTTTCGATTTTCAATTATGTACATAACAATGAGGGACCAAATGAATATTCAAGACAGCATTTACATTTTTTGAGTACGCATGCCCGTGATACGGTGTGTTACGGAATCATTAACTTGTTACGGACTTGGTATTCCATTCGGTCTCTCGATTTGCCAGGTTATCGAAAGGCGTCAGTATGTCTGAAGTTGCTGCATGTTTGAAATCAGCCAAATGGCTGAGCGAAATGGTACAGCCAAGTGAACACAGCTCATCAGAACCGATCTCAGAAACCTTTATCGTTACATGTTCAGTACATATTACATCAGATTACTAAAGGGGCGCGTGTTCGTTACGCAAAGTGCTACTTTAGGCCAGGGATGCGGCAAAGTGGAAGGCGCGGAGCCACACATCCAAGCGTGCACATGGGCGCGCGGCAAGCAGAGTTCTCCCCTCCGCCAACCTCAGAAAAGTCGGGAGTGAATTTCCGCGGCACCGTAGCGCAGTCGCATGGCAGGCAACCGCAGGCCGATGAATGATGGATGATTCGTGAAATGGGTTAAATCCTTCAAAGCTACACGCGCCACGCGACCCCTGCGTTCTTCGCTTAGGGTCCCCATAGCCATAACACACATAGAGATCTCAGGGCAACGGCGCCAGCAAGATCCTCTTCACCGCAAGGCTCCACGTGTGAAGCACCTTCAATCCACTTCTTATACAGACGCCTGCTGTCACCATTACCGTCCATAGCCCCGGAATAACGCTTGTGTGCATACGCACATGGGGGCCACTCACACAATACACATGCAAATAGCTATGTACGCCATGGTACGACGCAAGGGCAAATTCCCACCAACTAGGCGTGGGTGAGTTTTGTATTTGGTCGCCCCAACAACGGGCTGGCATGGATGAATCCGCCGCCTCACCGCTGTGCGCGCGCAAAGCTACGATCTTATTATGCGAACTTAAGAAGTCGGTGAGTAAAGCAAGTTGCTAGCCGTGCCCATACACGTCTTCGTGCAACGTGCACTGTAGAAGCCCGCCGTGGCCGGCCTTCAGGGTGCAGAGGAGAAACTCTTTCCCATAATTAAGCAAGTGGCTCGCGCGTGAATGCAAGGAAAGCCACACAGCAGTGAAGCTGACAACGGCGCATCCATCTCATTGCCACCGCTGCCACCACCATGAATGAAAAGCACACTGACGGATCGGCGGACGGACTGGCGTGCGAAACGATGGAAACCCCAAGGGATTGGGACAAGTTCCAGCAAAGCTCCAGGTTGACTGGTTGGCTGCAAATTAAACAGCACACAGCGAGCAACCAATTTCGTGATCGCGAAAGGCCCGCATTATGCGAAGGCGAATGAACCACGCCGTTGCCCGTGTCATCGCCACACTGAACCCCCACCCCTGGTTACGCCCGTACGGCAACGGCCGCAGCGACTCTCAGCCGGTCAACTGAAAAGTAACCATTCCCCCAATGCGCACGTGACTGCTGCCAACCCGCACATCCAAGGCAACGACGAGGCACCTCCCCCTTACGCGCTCTAGGAACCCGCCCACACTGAATGCATGCATAGGCGGTGTAAGCAAGCCCCCACGCAGAAGGCAGGCACTTGCACGTGCTCCATCTTCCTGCATGGTATTGTACCCCATCGTGAACGATACTGACATCCATAGGCCGCTTATTGCGCACATTGCATCTCCATTGCTCGAGAGCGAGGGTACTAAAGCGAGTTCGGAGAAGAGACACATGGGCCAAATTCACTATCCATCAATCATCCTCAATCTTAATCCTTCGCTGGAGCTTACACAGCTCGGAACGCCCCATGCAGCCCCGTCGACATAGATGAAGATAATGCCGTTGTTGAATGAATGCTCCCCTGTGGGGTTGTGAGACGGCCGCGCGAGGAATGGATTACCTACGGGTGGCCATCTAAGAATTAGCACGCACACAGGACCAGAGAAGGCATTTACGCTGCGAAGCTGCTTGAACTGCCAAGCAGCTAGCCAATTAAACCTTCTAGAAGCAGCGGCGCACGAGGACAATTACGATGACGCACTGGCAGCAGTCACGTTCACCTAGATATATCACGCATTATCGCACACATACAACGGACCCGCGCATAAACACATAACACGCATAACATGTCACCGCAACGCAACGCATCACTCCTTGAGCCCGACACACATGCAACTACCGATCTTGTTTTCTTTTGCACATATCAACCTCGAAACGCCAGTACACGCACGTGCAAGGACCATTGCGCAGCATATGATTAAAAAACGTGCATGATCGCTAGCGCATATGCGTATACATAGGCAAGACACACACGCGCGTGCTTATCTGAACTGATCATCAACCTGCTGGAAAACGTCTCAGCCAGGCCTAAGTCAGGGTTCCAAAGCGACGAGGGGCAACAATGATACTCGAATGCCGCCGACCGCTGACGGCAAGATGCAAACGAAGAGCTTTCCCTAACTCACCCACCCACCAGCTTTGCCTCCTCTTGCTCTTGCATTCAGTCGTCGCCTCGCAGCTTAGCTTGGGGCCAGCTTAGGTTAATACAGCTCTACACCTTATCTCCACATAAGCCTATTACAACAACACCAATAGAGCCGACATTGGTGTGCTCTTCTTTTCTTATCCTGAAAGCCGGACTGCCCTTGCACCCTGAGCAGTCGGATCACTGCTCCTTAACAGTCGGGAGGGTATTATGCGCGACGACAGACAGGCGAGCAACAGACAGGAAAGGTAGTCACAGCGCCCGCGCATGACAACTACCTCGCCACGGCTACAGCTCTGCCGCCGTTGACGAAATGAAAGAGCAGCGTGTTTTAATCAAGGGCGGCGATCCACCCGCCAAGGACACGACAAACAGCCCGGGCTCCTCCCGCTCCCTTTTTCACTGCTCGTCCTCCTCAACATCATCGGCAAGCTTCAGCAGCTCGCGCTCCTCAGCGACCTCCTCAGCAGAGGCAGCAGTCTGACGGAGGAGTCGGCGGCCAGTGCGGTCACCAGCTGCGTTGACACCAGTACCATTGACCAAAGCAGGGCTACCAGGTGGTGGGGGTGATGGGAATGGACTGGGCGGCGATGGACTGGGCGGCCGTGGGGAAGGTGGCAGTGGGGAGGGCGGCAGTGGGGAGGGCGGCGGTGGGCTGGGCGGCAGTGGGCTGGGCGGCCGTGGGGAGGGCGGCAGTGGGGAGGGCGGTGGTGGGGAGGGCGGCAGTGGGGAAGGTGGCCGCGGGCTTGGTGGGAGTGGGGGTGGTGGCGAGGGAACTGGAGGCGGTGGGCTGCTGAAGTTGGCATTGCGGGTCGCGTTTGTAATAACCAGCAGCGAGCACGGCTTGCAACGCTGAGAACCAGGTGTCTCCGTACACTGTTTGACAACTGTGCCGCCACCCAGGTCCAGGTCCGGGCAGTTAGTGCAAACCGTCATGCCAGGACGGTCAGCATAGGTATCGTAAGGGCACTTGAAGCAGCCACGAGCACCCTCGGGCAAGAGCCCGGTCTCCGAGAAAGCGCCAATGTAAGGACCGAAATAGCCACGGGGGCAGGCCTGGCAGGATGTCGCGGCGATCTTCTTGTCCGCGTAGAAGCCTGGAGCACATTTTGCACAGCGCGATGTGCCCGGCTTGGGGGTAATCGAACCCGCTGGACATGCAGTACAGCTAGATGCGCCGTAATCGGAGTAGTAGCCAATGTCGCACTGCTTGCAGGTAGCCTGGCCGGTCGAGTCCTGGAACCTGTGGTAGAGTGACGGGGAAGAAAAAACGGTAATGTATCAAAAGGCACGAAAGACCACCAAGGTCGAAGAATACTCCTAAAAGATTGAGAATAAGTTTCACGTTCGCCGTCTGTTCCACATTACTCAATTACCAGCGTGACATGCCGCAAGTACATAAAAGAACAACCGTCATCATTCTGCGCTGCAGCCGTGACAGTGTTCTTGAAACCGACGCACCTTCCAGCCTGACACTTCTTGCACATCGCCAAACCCGTGACGTCAGCATACGTGCCGCTCCCACAAGGCAGGCACGTGTTCTTCTCGTAGTCGGGCTGGTAGTAGCCCAGGCCGCAAGGGCTCGGATCCTGCGAGCCCTTTACCAAGCCAGTTGCTTCCAATGTTGTTGTGACGGTTAGATCCACAGTCGCATTCACGGCCACCGTGTTGGGGTTGGTGTAAAAGCCGGGCTGCGTGATCTCGCAGTAGGTCATGCCGCGCTCGCTGGCAAACGAACCTGGCCAGCAAGCCTTGCAAATAGCTGTGCAATCGACAAGGCAGCATCGGCGGACATGGGAGGAAAACCATATTAAGCTCGGTAATTTTTATACCCACGTGCCCCCACCCCAAAGGCAGTACATACGTTGCGTAAAATCCTCAGTGAAGGTGCCGACTGCGCAGGTGAGGCAAGTTTTCTTGTCGGTCGCGGCCGGCTCCATGAACGTGCCCGGGCGGCAAGGCAGCTGAATACCAAGGCCATCCACATCCGTATAGTAACCTGCGGGCGATTTGTTCGGATCAGACCAAAACTAATGAACCGAAGAATGAGATAGGTCATCGAAGCAAAACACCGTTCAAGCAGCACACTTGAGCATACCTGCTTCGCCCATGTGCACCCTCTCATACAGTGAGCAGTAAAGAGACCATCTAAAAAAACGCTTAGGAATTGTGCCCGACTTATGCGGCCGACTAATCCTCATAATCTTCGTCACCCCTTCCATTTAAGCACACCATCACTTACCAGGCAGATTAGGTTGACAGGCTTCACCTTTGGCTGCAAGCCAAAAGTTTGTGTCTGTACCATTGCGCAGCATCTTGTACGTGTTATCCGCCGCATCAAAGAATGCGAACGTGTAAGACTTGTACGAATTTGCCGTGCCGTCCCAGTTCATCTGCTGCGTGCGCAAGCCGTACAGGCTGTTCGTACCAGCTGCGCATCGAGTGCACTGGGTTGACCCAGTTGTAATAGCATTAGTGCCGGCCGGACAGGGCTGGCAAACACTGGAGCCGGGAAAGGGGGCATAGGTGCCTTTCGGACACTTGAAGCAAGCATCATTACTGTTAGGACCATATTCCGCCGCGCCATTGTATGTGAGACCGCCGGGGTCGGTGAGCGCGGCTGTACCATCGAAGTAACTGTTGCGGTAAGATCCAGCAGGACACGGCAAGCAGAAAGAAGAGCCAGGAGTCGAGTACCAGCCATCCTCGCAACGCCTGCAAAGCGAGAAAAACAATTATGAACAAAAAATTTCACAAAGGTATTTGTCAGAGAGCGGAGGTGAATGGAAAGAAACGCCCCCACTGACCTGCAAGCGCTCAATGCCGCTGCCAAAATAGTCGAGGTTGCGGCCTGTGCCTTCAATGGTTGGTATGTGTTCTTAGGACACTTAATGCAGGTGTTCGGAAGGGCAATGTAATCCGGCAAACCGCTGGAGGTGGCAATACCATTAACTTTGCCGATATCAGTCGATGTAGCTTCGAAGCCAGCTGTGGTATCAATAGAATTCTTCATAGCCCAGGTCGTGTAGACACCGGAATTGGAAAGTTCACGGCCATCACCGTGGAAAGTGCCCTCGTTGCAGGGAGAGCAGCTGGTAGAACCACTGGTTGAAACAAAGCCTGCGAAAATTCAGTACCAATAAGGTACGATGCTGAAGGCGCGCCACCTATCTTAATGCTTACCGCTAGGGCAGGGAAGGCAGACTGTACCCGCCAGATTTGGCTGAAAGTATCCAGGGGGGCAAGGCTGGCAAGCATTCGACTGAGGGCCTACATTAAGCTTCTGAACCTGGTAATAGGTGGTTCCACTGGCAGGGGCGGTAGACCTTGGAATGGTACCAGCTGGACAAGCTGTGCATTCGCGCGCCCCTGCCTCAGAAAAGTAACCGGATGGGCAGGGAATGCAGCGGAAGCCATCCATAGTCGCTGTGCCAGCAGGGCATTTCCTGCACTGGCCAACTGGATACTTGTAAGCATCAGGAGACACCAAAACACCGTTCGTGAAATTATCGTTCGTGAAGATTAGCTCATATCCATCGTAGCATGTAATGCGAAAGCCTGCAGACAAATATGCAAGAGTGGTAAGTACATGTCCCCGAGGCCTTCCGGGCAACCAGCGCGCACCTGAAGGCAGCGCCTTCTTTTGAGGAATAACGGTAGGGCCGTTGACTTGCTGAGCATATACTGTCGCCACGGTGGCCAGCGCAACCAGAACCGTGAGTGTGGGCGAAGGCCGCATGGTCTCCGGGCTCCGCACGAAGGCCCGCGCCTTCGCCGCAACTATATGAACGTTTGGAATCTCTGACAAGGATTTAACAGCCAAGCTCCGCTAAATGCGCCGGGCAGGAGTAGAAGGCCCAAAGCGCGGCTACAACTGCGTCTACGACGAGAATAAATGAATAGACAACAGGGATAAGATGTACAAGAAGATCCTTTCAACACTGACACTCGCTAATTTATACAAATTCGATAGACCTGGACGAGTGTAAATGACAGGCTGGTCCTAGAGACCAACAAGGTCCTCTTCTAAGCGGTCCAGGGTGGTGGTAGGTGGGTAAGTCCAGGGTGGGGCGCAGAGCTCGTTCGTGCATGTCCCGAATATTTTCATGTAGCCGCATTGATATTTGGCTTCTACTGCCGCCGGCAAAATGTTTGGGTTGTGGTCGTGGTGGCCATCTGAATGAGCTTTCCAAACGCACAAGTTTGTCACCTATACAGTACATGTCCAGCAATATGGGCTTACCTAACGTAGATATGACTATCGTTTGTTCGCGGGCTAATGATGCAGTTAGATCCTGCTATAGCCAACATAATTTGCCCCACCTGAAAGAGCGGTATCCTGCGCTATCTGTCTACCTTGTTTCTATGATGCAACGGAGTACCGTGAGCACTCAACGCGGATCGCTCGCTTGCCTAATGCACGCAAAGACATAATAAGCGGGGCTATGTCAAAGGTGGAGTGTCCAAAGATAATATGGACGCGCGCAATCGTGTGCAAGCGCAGCAAATGGAGTGGGGCATGGGTATTCAAGGTCCCGTCGGGTATTATATCCGCGAAAATTTGGAACTTACAGGCTAACATAGCGGGCTTGAGCCTGGCGCCGTGCTAAAACTCACGCGTTATGGTTACATTTTCCCGTTGCGCAGGCTGCAAGGAATCGAGCTATGAGCGGGTCCCCATACGGCCACTTTGCTCCCGTATGGGGATATCGCGGGTTTTGAAGCTTCCCCATCTGCCTAATCTTGCCTAAACGGGGCTAAATGGGGAGATACCTCTCTTTCGCTTCGTGATGGGGTCCGGTAAAATGAACGGATAATACAGCACCTTACAGCCTTTTGTGGATGGCGTGTGCGCGAGGATGCGTGCAGCTGCTAACACGCGCACGGCGCGCGCAAAAGCCCTCTATGTTCAGTTGAACGCATGGACTAGTTTGCGCTTCCAATCTAATGGAACGCATGCATTGCAAAGGCACCTCCACATCCATGCTCAAAGGCACCTCTATTCCTCCCCCAAGCGGCACTGGATTGTGGGACGAGACGCTGTATGCACCGCATGAGATATTAACCACATCCGAAGCTTACGGCAGTCACTATTCTCTGATGGGCTGCTCAACATTTTTGCGGATTATGTTACGCACAAAGCTGCGTTGTCAGCCAGGCGTTGCCAACCTCGTGGCTCAAATAACTATCAACACCTGAGACCTGACATGCAAAACTACTGCTAGAGCTTACCGCAGGTGTTTCTCATTTCTTGTCCGTTGGTTGCCACCTGCTACAAATTCCTGGCATTCTTACGCCGCTTTGAGCTTCATCTGGGAGTAGGAAGCTGGCATGCTCCTTGGGTACACCCGAGGACACTTGAGATCCATTCAGAAGGCACCCCCGAACTAATGGACCAGTGCTACGCACCCAAGTCCCAGCCCCACTGAAGGCGGGGCTGCCACATATTCCAGCAAACACCGGGTTGCGCGGTATGTGTGAACGGGCATGAGGTCTTGACGCGTGACGGGACCGGCAGACAGCGTTAGCCTGCTAGCACCCCGTGTCCCTTGCTCTCCTGCTTCTGTTGCGTAATGGTACTTACTATCAGCAGCCCTTAAACCGTTGCACCATCATAAGCTTTTCCCTATATTCGTCCGCGCGCTCAGCGGTGCGTCCAATGACTGATGTTGCAACTTTTGTGTGGCACTTGGCGCACCTAATGCGCCTAATGCGTCCCGGCACCCCGTCCTATTGCGCACCCGAGAACTAGCAGACAATTTTTCAGTCTGCTGCAAAGCAGCACCCTGCAAATACACGCACTGGCCCGGAACTGAATGGCCCATGTCATTAAAGAGGTGCCGCTAGATGAACTCAATGAAGGGCTTTTTGTTGCACGCGGTTCCTGAACACTAAACGAGCACTGCAAGAGTACACGGGAAGCCACCACAAGCCGAAGATCATTCCACAGCAATGCATACGCCCGAAGGGTCTGCAACAGTAATAAGGCGAGAAGGCTGGTTCTTGGACGAAGCAAGTAACTAAGTGCATCTTGCTCGTAGTTGCCGTACTTAGGTATCGAGATTAGTCGCAGGTCACAACATTTCCGGCTATTCGCCGTGTTGAACCTAGGTTCACCTTTTGCGCCCACCCTTACCACCCGGTAGGGCACGTTTTTTCACGTTTTGTCATCTACTAGGCCTAAATCGGCCTCGGTGGTTATGAGCCTAAGTGTCACAGCCGGCCACTGATCCAACTTAAATATGGGGGGGTTGGGAGTTGTAGCGGGGTCAAGCTGGAGCGCCAGGCCAACCAGCAGGGCGGTTTTATGGAGCAGGTCAGCCAGTCGAGCCTTGGTAGGTTTGTTTGGCAGTGGGGCGGTTCTCAGGCGTCATTTGGTTAGCCGCCGGTGGCATTGCTGCCGGGGTCTTTTTAGTATTATGCTGTTGTAACTGCTGAGGACAAGAATCGACGCCTTGTGTGCCGTACGGAAGACACCTTCAAACACATTGCGACTGAAACCTATGATTTGGGATGTACGATGCTGGCGATTGGTAGCCAGTCCGCGATGGCTTGATTCCCTTCACAGAAGTCCTGTTCTCCTCTCGTTTGGAAGACAGAGAACCTGAATGCTTCTACTTGTCAGCTGAGCCGTAACGAGCTTTGAACGGCATTGACACAATATAGGTCCCAATCCGAAGCAAAGCTCTATCACGTCTGGTTGTTGCCTTGCGCCGGCAAGGCGAGTGCTCCCAAACACTGTTGGCTTGTAAATAGGGCCTGCCAAGAGCGGACCACACCCATTAACAACAATCATTTTAAAATCTTATGTTGAAGCTTATTTCGCCAGGTAAAAGCTGTAAACATTCATCTCATAGCCTAACGTTTGCGAAAGGATCCAACGGTCATTACCCTGCTTCTATTCCGAACAGTTGGGGTGATGTTTTAAGCATGCAGCGATCAAAAGTATTGGACTTCAGAGGCGTGCGCTCCATGCGAGGTCACGACGTACAAATTCCAAAAGGCTCATTTTACATTTCAACTGAGAAACTTAAGCAATAGTCCTCCTCATTCGTTGGAACGGAAGCCACCATAGGAGTAACCGTTGTGTCGTACGCTGCACCCGTACACTTTTGCCCCCACATGGCTTAGGTGTGCACGATGACGGCCTGTTCCTGAGGTTAGGTAGGTCGGATTAGTTCCTCAAGGGTGTTGCAGCAGCTACGGAGCAGGCACTACGCTGTATGAAACCTGACTTGATCTGAACGAAAAGCCTCGTCCGTATGACTACTCGCTAGAACAGCATCCCGCTACTTGCAGCTCTTGATATGGCTGCTACTGCTCAGGACTCGCAGGCGCCCCTGCGGGGACCAGAGAAGAAGGACGAGGACCGCGAAGATGAGAGTAAGATTGCAAACTGCAGCCTGGCAACTTGATGGTAGCCGGCCTCACGCATCCAAACCTGATTGCAGCGGAGTTCTCTCCATTCTATGGGATAGATAAGGGTGCGGTTCTACAGGAGGCAAGGGTCTTCAATGACCCGCAAATTGACCCCCGGAGATGCCAGCAGGTCTGTGACAGTGGAATGGACTTATTGTCGGGCATGTATCAACGTGATCGATTTGTTGGTCCACAGGTGATTACCAAGCTACTGTATCTGCTCAACCAGGGCGAGGTGTTCACAAAGGTGCGAAGCTGTTGTGTTCGCAGCAACGCAGTCCCTCTGGCCCGTTAACCCGGAGGTATCCGACCACTTGCAGAAAGAGGCGGCTGAGGTCTTCTTTGGCGTCACAAAGCTGTTTCAGAAGCAGGATATTAACCTGCGGCGCATGATGTACCTGTGCATTAAGGACATCTGCCCAGGCGCAGACGAGGTCATCATCGTGACCAGCTCGCTGATGAAGGACATGAACAGTAAGACGGACCTTTACCGCTCAAATTCGGTTCGTGTGCTTTGCAAGATCATTGACGGGCAGCTGCTGGCGCAAATTGAGCGGTATCTGAAGCAAGCCATTGTGGACAAGTCGGCAGTTGTAGCCAGTGCCGCCCTTGTTAGTGCATTGCATTTGCTTGGGAATAACGCGGAAATTGTTAAGCGCTGGGTCAACGAGGTGCAGGAGGCAGCGCAGAACAAGAACAACATGGTGCAGTTTCATGCGGTTGCCCTGCTGCATGCGCTGAGGGCTTCGGACCGCCTAGCGATTAGTAAGCTCGTCACCAGCCTTACAAAGGCTAACGTTAAAAGTCCGCTGGCACAGTGCTTGCTGGTGCGCTACGTAGCGCAGGTGATCCAGGACTCGCAGCCAGGTGCTAACGGTGAACAGCGACCATTTTACGACTTCCTGGAGAGCTGCTTGCGGCACAAGGCCGAGGTGGTAATCTTTGAAGCGGCGCGGGCAATTTGCAACCTCCGTGACGTTACGGCGCGCGAGCTTACACCCGCGATTACCGTCCTGCAGCTTTTCCTCAGCAGCAGCAAGCCAGTTTTGAGGTTTGCGGCAGTGCGCACCCTCAACAAGGTGGCTATGACGCACCCATTGGCGGTCACACATTGCAATATCGACATGGAGTCGCTCATCAGCGACCAAAATCGGTCCATTGCCACGCTGGCCATTACGACGCTGCTTAAGACGGGGAACGAGTCCAGCGTTGAGAAGCTGCTGAAGCAAATCGGCAGCTTTATGTCGGACATTGCAGACGACTTCAAAATCGTCGTGGTGGAGGCCATCCGGTCCTTATGCCTGAAATTCCCCGCCAAGCAGCGCGCGCTGATGAACTTCCTGTCAGGCGTTCTCCGGGAGGAAGGGGGTTTTGAGTACAAAAAGGCTATTGTTCAAAGCATCCTGGTGTTGATCCAAGAGATTCCGGACGCCAAGGAGACGGGGTTAGGGCATCTATGCGAGTTCATCGAGGATTGCGAGTTCACGTACCTGTCGACGCAGGTTTTGCATCTTCTAGGTAGGGCAATAGGGCATTCGTATGGAGACAACTGGCCTATTGCACGTGGGAAGCGGGGCAAATCGATGGTGCTCAGCTGAATCGTGACATGGAGCTAACTTTAATGGCAGAGATCAGGGTGTGCCCATTAGCACTGGCAAGTTGTGGTAACTTGTGAAGCAGAACTCCATCTCGCTTAACGGGCTGTCATCTGGGAAAATTTCCACCTGTCTTCAATGCAGGCCAAGAGGGCCCAAAGACGAAGGAGCCATCAAAGTATATTCGGTATATCTACAACCGAATCATCCTGGAGAACGCCACGGTGCGTGCTGCAGCTGTATCGGCGCTGGCAAATTTTGGAGCCGCATGTGAGGCGCTGCGGCCTCGCACTATTGTGCTGCTGCGGCGAGCACTTTCGGACAACGATGATGAGGTCAGTTGAGATATTGTATGGGTATGGAAAACGACACGCCATTTTTCCTGCGTTGGTGGCGGCCTCCATCGATCAGCCATTATATGTGGGTATGTGCTAGCCAGAGTACTTAATGCAGTGGTACATAGGGGTCAGTCGGTGCCCACCACGAACCCTTCTTGCAATTAAAGCTGGATATATGGTGGAGAATAGGCGGTTGCATTTGCGGATGTGCTGGTTATATCCGCGTATTATAGTTGCAAAGTGTTTCTATGGAGGCGATCCCTGCATGGTATTCATACCTCTTAATTAGAGGAATCTTGCAAACGTTTGTACAACATCCCTTGTCATATTGCATGCTGATGTAGGTGCGCGACCGCGCAATGCTGCACCTGGAGCAGCTTGAGGGCAAGGCGGGCGGGCCAGAGGCCGTGCAACCGCGTGTGGACGTAAACTTGGCGGCTATGGAGAAGGCCTTGGCGGATTACTTGGCGGGCCCCACGGATAAGCCATTTGATATTGTAAGCTTGGATATGTTGTTTCCAGAGATACTTCAGTTATTTTGTATGTCAACAGTCAGATGATAAGCCAGGTGTATATGCACTGGATATTTGAAAGGACGCTGCTTCCGGGCAATACAGTTGTAAGGGTTAAGTATCGCCTTGTGCTGCTGGGAGGTCCTGGGCGGGGCAGACACCTACTTGGTGGCTGCATCCTCATACAAATTTAACTAAGGGTGTACTCTACATTGCAGTCGGTCGTTCCTAAAGCGCTGACGCCGACACGTGGAGCAGGCGTCAGCGCGCTGGGCCTTCCACCAGGCGCTGTTGCTGCAAGTGGCGGCCCTGGGTTGCCAGCAACCAGCGCAGCACGGAAGGACCCCACTGCGGAATACGCAGAGCTGCTTCGGTCTATCCCGCAGCTTGCCCCCTTGGGCGAGGTAGGATGTCGGTTTTCACCTTTTTAAGTTAGGAGTTGGCAACACACACATACACTCACATATGTGTGTATATATATAAATGAATTAAAGAGAATCTTAGTGCACGTCTAGTGCTTTCGTGTAGGCTTGGGATGTTGAATATGGACGGACAGTCCAGGGGCCAGTCGAATATAGGGGAAGGGGATGACATGTGCCTCTTCGGGCAATAGCATAGTGATGTGCTGAACACGAGGGGGTCGCGGTGCCAACAATGTTTTTTGCTATGGCCTTTTGTAGGTATTCAAATCGTGCGAGCCCGTGAGGCTTACGGAGGAGGACACCGAGTACGCTGTGTTCTGCATCAAGCACATTTACGAGTCGCATATAGTTTTCCAGTTTAACTGCACCAACACAATTGCGGAGCAGGTCCTGGAGGATGTCAGCGTTGCGATGGATTTAGCAGAGGCGGTACGCAAAAGAAATGCGGGTGGAGGGATGTTGACTGTTAGCTACCGGCACTAAGACCGTGTGGGACAATCCATAATGTCCGCAGGATTTGCAGCTTGCTAGTCTACCGTGGTCTTGTGTAGGGGTCGCACAGGGCGAATTCGCCTTGTAGCTAAAGCATTGAGGGCCTAGTTAACAAACTCCAGCTTACGTTGATGCCTGGCGTGTATTATTATAAGGAAGTCGCAATGGAACCCCGACAGGCTGACTTTGAGGAGGCGTTCACGGTGCCACTAGACACAATGCCCCTCAACGGCGTCGGGCAATGCTTCACGGTTGTGTCACGACAACCAGGTGCTATCGCGACAGGGAAAGTTGTCAACATATTGAAATTTAAGGTACGCTCTCTGGGCTCCGTTGAGGTCAAGGAGACATATCGTGTCCAAACCATATGCAACGGACCATGCGAGATTTATCTTTCTTTGTCCGTCCAATGGTATTGCGCTGTAGGTGAAGGAGATTGATCCTAGCACTGGCGAGGCCGAGGAGGAAGGATACGACGACGAGTACCAGCTCGAGGATTTAGAGGTGAGGCGCGTACAATGCTTGTCCCTGGAATGCTTCTTGGTGATATTAGACAAGGTTACATGGATACCCCTCGCTGTCGAAGTTTGGAAATGCTTAAGCTATCCCGTTCTTGATCAATCTGGAATGTAGGTCACGCCGGCGGACTACGTCAAGCCAACATTGTTGGGCAATTTCCGCAAGGCGTGGGAGGAGCTTGATCCCGCAACCGAGAAGGAGGACGAGTACGGTCTCGGTACTCGAGAAGGGCTGCAGGTGAGGTGCATCTCCAATGTTGAAACCAGCCGACGCATTTGCAAGTGCGTGAAGGTGCAAACCACAGCAACTGGGGCCCAGCCTTAAATGGTGGTGGCGTCATCATGAACCTGGCGTGACACCCATGCAACTGCCCGTTCTGGTCACATGCTCCCTGTAGCTTTACGCATAAGGAGGGTGTACATGCGTGAGTTGGCAGTGAGGGCATTGGGGCCGACTGTTTTATACGTTGGCGTCATTGTCCCACAGGAGGCGGTAGAAGCGGTAATTGGCATCCTGGGTATGCAGCCATGTGAAGGCAGTGAGGCGGTACCTCCCAACGCACGCAGCCACACGGTTCTATTGGCCGGCATCTTCGTCGGTTACCAACAGGTGAGCGAGTACACCTTTTTTGTTGATTCCTCGGTATTGCCTGTTTCGCTTCCTGGTAACCATATCTTCCCACAGTTAAGGATTCTTCGTCGTTGTAATATAGGACTGTTTGTTGCTCTGCTCCAGGTTCTCGTTCGGATGTCTTTTGGCATAGACTCAACCAACAACGTCGCCATGAAGCTTGTGGTGCGCGCCGAGTCTACTGAGCTGAGTGAAGCTATCCACCAAATTATTCAGGATGCTTAAGGTTTTCAATTTGGCCTGGCGCGGGATGTGTATGTTTGAACTTTGGCGTTTCTGTGCTGGTCGATGTGGGACGATGCTTCTTGCAATTAGACATAAAAGGATGCCCTGATGATAACTTAAAGCGCAGTTATTGGTGTATGCGTTTGCTTCCAGCTCGTAGATCTAAGGCTGGCAATCTGACAGCAATTAGTGGGGGGAGGTTAATTAATTGCTTCGGGATGTGGGGTCGTTTTCTTGTCCGGAGCTCGTGTAGGTATGATTTGTTGGCATTTCCAGATAGCAGGTTTGAGCATTTTGCCATCAATTACCTACAGCGTGCCACCAATGGCGTGTCGCAGGGTTTCAGAACATGGCGGACAGTTTCAGCTTCGTGTTACCACGAATTTATTTGCTGCCCACAGTGTTCACCCTTTTTTCACTCGCAAACTTTGCAGCCGATCAATTGTTGCGCTAAACAGGTATGGGTATTGCAGGATTGTTACGCCAGCACGCTTTCATTTTTGTAACTTGCAGATTTGTTTGAACATAAGACAGCACGGAAGTTCATCGAGATCATTACATATTCCAAACCGAAGTGCCACTGTGTTAGTTGCCCTTCTTCTTGTCGCCACCAATCTCGAAGTGCTTGCAGCGCTGCATGGGCACAATATACCATCATATCCATTAAATTATGAACAGCAGTTGAGAAGGCGCGGAGCAAGACGAAGATTAAAGTAAAGCGCCAGGGTGTCATTACCTTAAGCCCCTTCATGCAAGTCTGCTTGCACTCTTGGCACTGCATCCTCAGCACGATCTTCTTAGTGGTCTTGGCCTGGAGACATGGATTGGCCCAGGCGGTTAACTCACGATAGGAGCTGGGAAGCGCCAAGCTGAGACGATGCAAGGACATGGAACATTTCCTAATTCCCCGCGTCGCAACGCGAATATTACAAGCCATACACCCAATCTCCTATGCCACCGCCACCGCTAGAAAATTTACTTAGCAGAGGACGGCCCAGGTATAAACAAGAAAGTCACTTCCCGTATGCCTGTTGCATGTAGACATTTTAATCGCAGCAATGCCTCCCGATGCTACGTGGGAAGCTGTGTAAAGACTCAGTTGCATAGCACGGCAACTCTGCCATCACTAAAACACTTCAATAGAACTCACGCGCACCGCGGTTGAATACCCGATGAGTATGACCCACCCCCAAGCCTTAGTAGTCCAGCCCTCCTAGTGAGGCCGCCGGGCCGCGCAGGAAAAATGCCACGTACAAATCCTTTCAACATACCTTCTTGTGGAAGACTGGCTTGGTCTGACCACCATAACCTGACTGCTTGCGGTCATAGCGGCGCTTGCCTGCACGCAATAAATGCATTAACAGATGCCGAGCACAAGTTGGTAGCGCCTGCCGATATGTGACTCCAATACTTGGCAATAACAAGCAGCCGCCATCCTGTCCACGCCCGAAAGCTCCAAGATTTTGGGCGTCTGCTTTGTATCACATCGGAACATCGTCTGGCTGCTCCAGATTGCGCTTCGTCACTCGAGGCGGCTGCCGCTCTGCCGCCAACGACCGCTGCGGTGCCCTCCAACACGTCCTATCAAGTGTAGGATGTAACTCTAATCCATATACTTACCCTGGGCATACAGGGAGGCCTTGCCAGTCTTGTATTGGGTGACTTTCATCATCATGTGCTTCTTGCACCCCTTGCAGAAGGCCCGCTTTGTCTTAGGAACGTTTACCTGTATCAAACAGATGCTATATAAGCCTACAGCTAAGACCATGGCACGCACGCCCCCATTACACTGACAACTTTGTCCTGCGCAAACGATAGCTAATCCAAGGTCTCACCATTTTTCCTGCCTTCGACCACCGAACGAGGCAACGAGGGAAGAGAGTGAAAATGGTGAGAGCTGCGAGTTTGTTCAACCCAACTGCGTTGGGCCGTACCGGGGTTTGGAGCGGGGTTTTGGACGAAGCCATTTTAGCTTGCATACATGCATTCATGCAGAGTATGAAGCGAACGACATGCATACGTAATGTCTTGTAGACCAAATGATATTGCTATGGGGAACTGAGAAACTGTTTGCAAAGGGCAAAGCTAAACACTTCCAATGCCGAGTGTGCAGAGTGCGCCGCAGGCAGAGAAGCTAAGTCTTCACAGAACACTCTTATGCGGACCTCAGGTACTCTTGGCAATCCGGAAGCCAGATCAGTTTTCTCTAGTTTACGCACTCGTTACCAGCGCTTGAGAAGGGAGGCTAGAGAATCCTATCATATAAGGCACTTCAAGGAGTTACTTATAAAGTGCAGTTCCTTCTGGCGATTGTTGGCCTCGAGGGGACTGCCTGCTTTCTGATGACAACCATTTTCAGAGTCTCTATAATGATGATAATGTTTGCAGAGGCAGTGATGTGGAGGCTAACTTGGATTTTATTAAAGGTCAGCTTAGGACAGATAGGAAAAGGTTGGGAAGCTAGCACTGGTCAACGTGTTCAGCACTTTTGAGGAAGCCACCGATGGCATCATGACCTTAATGAACCTTTTAAAGAACCTTTTAGTCATGCAGAGGTCTGTTGTGCTATTCACTGTTTGGATAACCATAAGGCGAATGGCATTGACCGTGTACCGGTGCAGAGTGTTATAAGGGAGCTAAGATGGAGATCGAGGGTCGTTCAGTAACTTGCTTGTCCCGCATATGCACCTTTTGTTTGAACATACACGGAGCACTGGCTACTACCCCCGACAAACACAACGTACCTTTTACCCCTATACGTGATGATGGAATGTCCTGCCTACGTCGTGCCAATCCTGCTCGTCTAGATGTGGGACAGACCTCGATTGTGCTTCAGATTATGTCACTGCAGGACCAATTACATCTTGCTCGGGTTATTCCCATATAGCGTCCGTCTATCTAAGACGCGTGTTGCATGTTGGCAGGACTTTAACCTTGTCCTGCAGTACGTTTCCTTTCACCATTTATTTCCTTTGGACAGACTTCCTTTACGCAATTTTTGCTGGCTATCACCTGTCCTTTTTACTTCTCGTTCTCGCGGTCCTTTGAGCCTCCTGGCACATACAGCCCTTACGAGTTTCACATCACAACACATCACATCACATCACATCACATCACATCACATTCGATGCCGAGGTGATACAGAGACATCAGCCCTCAGTGTGGCTTGCAAATTACTCCTTTGTGTCCTTTGACATATCATTGCATCCTGCTGCAAGACTTTTTCGGGGCCCGGTCACTGACCTGCTGAGCATATCCTGTGGTGTCTGAAAGCTTCATTTACAGCTCTACCTGGCTATAATCGTCCACACAGTATTGCGCCTTGTTCTGTGCGTCAAGCAGTTTTTGTCGCATTTGCTTGAAACATCGTGTGTTATTATTATTCGTGTGTTATTATTACAGCAACAGACATTTCCATTGATTTCGGTGGTTTGTCCCTGGCAAAGCTGTAAGGCACCAGTAAGAAAACGGCGCGAAACGCGGCTGTCCCGTGGGTCAAAAGCTGCTCCTGCAACAAATATACCCTCAGCCAGATCTACTTTTCGCCATGATGATTGCAACCATGCTACGAGGAAACCTACATCCTTATGGAAACGCTCCCAAGGAGTTGATATAGGATTTGCGTGACGGCTCATGGGATTTCCGTGCCCAAAGTGGAGTGACACTTCCTACGCCGAAATCGCCGTAATCTTTACGCACCTTGCGATTAGTTTCACCATTCATTAAAAAATGGACCGCCCGCAGAAATCTCATCTCGTCCCTAATCACCTACTGGCTGATAAGCCTCCAAAGGTGAGCGCTCGTTGTAACGCAGCTCTCAACACCTTCCATAGACGCACGCACACCGCAGGCGGCCGCAGGTGGCAAAGACTCGCCCTGCCCACCTTGCTTAGTTCGTGATAAGCACATACACAGCATACCGTGCGCGGCACGTCAGAGCTGTTGATGGGGTTTGCGGGGCTTGCAGCAACCTTATGTATGTGCGGGGCTTCTCGCCTCCTGCCAATGGAACACTAACACGCAGATGTTCACCACGGCAACAACGATGCACTCGCCGCGCGCTCATAGCAGTTCGGCACTTCTGGAAAGCTGCTGCGCCTAGTTCTTTTATGTCGAATGCGTGCGACCTCACGCACTGAGCCAGCGACGTCCCTTTCGTAGTTGGTGTATATCAATAGCCGCGCCGTGCTGCCCTTCCGCATGTATTTCCGCCGGAGATGCTAAGCGCGGTGCCCTCAGCTTAGAAGCTGTTTTCTTGGCTTCCTAGGCGACCTCCTTCACGTTGCTGCCGCAATCAGTCCGCATCTCAGACCCTTCTCGTCGCCATTCTTGTCCTTGATCTGGACCTCGGACCTCCTGGCCTCCCGTCCTTGAGTTCGAGACATCATTCATGCGATCACGTGAGTCTGTCCATCGTGCACAATTACGCGAACCCCAACCGCTGCGTTCCCATTTGCCACTCCCCAGGCTGCAACCGCAACCGTTTTGGGACCAACTGACGCCTACGTCGCTAGCCAACCAACCACGCCCACAGGCACAACTGCCCCGGCCTTGCACCCCAGTCGCGCCTCCCTGACTTCTTTCCCGCTCAGCCCTCCCTCCACTGGAGTTTCCGACAGCTACAGCCGCCGCGACAGCCTAAGCTACAGCCCCCTGTTGCGGGAAACCCTAAGGTCGCCCCAGCAGCTCGGCGATCGGGAGTTCACGGCCGCGCCTGCCGTACCGAACGACACCTTTGTGCCCATCTTAGAGGGCTCCCCCATTGGTTCGATCTCGGAGGGAAACCCTCCGCCACCCCCCCTGCTGCCGCCACCGCAGCAGCCACAGCAGCAGAAGCTGAGGCAGCCATCAGGCGGTCCAGGAGCTCACGCCGCGACGGAGCCGTTCAAAGGGTTCCAGATCCGTGACCCGCTTCAGTCGCAGCCAGTCGTCGATCCCGTTGGATTGTACGGCGTGTACGACCCTAGCGGCGCCGTCGAGTACCTGCGCTCGTCGCCGCTGATCGGCGAGGAGCAGGAAGAAGAGGAGTACTACGAGGACGCGGAACAGTTAAGCGTTACTTTTGCAACCACCGTAACGGCGACGTTCGGTGTCCCCGAGGAGGAGGTAGCGGAGGTTGCAGCGCTCGCGGAGGGGGCTCTTCTGTCCACTGCTTTCGCCGGAGCCGCCGCCCTTGCTGCCGGTGGAGAACCTATCCCCGACGACCTTGTCGCAACCGCCGCCGCCGCCTTGCTGTCACTGCAAGGTTTGACCACCGCACCCGCCGAGGAGCGCTCTGCCGCCGCCGCCGCTGAGGCCTTAACGGACCCGTCCTCGTCCGCCCAACGAATTCCCACTCGTGCCGTCCACCAACCGGCGACAACCACCGCGACGAGCATGGCCGCTAAGGAATACGCCGCCGCCGCCGCCGCCGTTGCCGCCGCCCCGTTCCTTCCCAGTCTCAGCCTCAGCCAGCCTGAATGGCACGACTGCGCGGCCCTGCCGCCTCGCTACAAGACGACGGTGGAGGCACTGAAGGTGGGAAGCGGCTTCTGGTTTTCATTTCCCTGCGGGCGAGAAGGCCGCTGCGGGCGAGAGACCGTTGCCTCGGCGCGCGCTTACCTACCTCGCGCAGACGTCGTTTGGTGCCTGTCGTCCTCTCGTCCTGTCGTCCTGTCGTCCTGGTGTTCTCTCACCGCTCATTTGCAGCGCCCACCGACACATCTTCTAAACCCTTCCCGGCCTCTCCCGCTCTCTCGGGTGTTCTTTTATTGTTGGAGACGGGGTCTGCTGCGGTCTGGAGTCACGGGGTCACGGAGGCGCGACCCCAGAGCATAAAGTTGTTTTTCCCCTGCCCCTTTCCCGCCTTGCTGCCTCCCTCCCCTTGTTCCCTCTAGTCCCTGGCCGCTGCCCGCCTGATGGAACAGCACTGGGACGCGGCGGAGCATCTGGATATTGAAGTCCTGTGGGATGCGCCGCCCGTCTACCTGCAGGCAAGTCTCCATCCCGACCGACTGCGCAACCTGTCACTGTCATTGTACTGAAAAGGTTCGGTATCTTGATTTCGTATTCGTAATTTGGGCAGTTGAATTAGATTTCCTCCCTCCCCTCCCACTCTTTCCATCACGTCCCATCGCTCTCCCGTCCCTCTCCTTCCAAGTCATCGGGTCCCATCTGCTGCTGCTGTTGCTTATCGCGTAGCTGCGCGCTCTCACACACCTGCCCCCTTTCCCGCCCTCAGGGTCGCGAGCCCATGCGCATCGCCGTGTGGCTGGCCAAGTGGGCCGCGGTGGTGTCGTTGGAGCCCATGATGGTCAAGGTGAGCTCACGGAGGGTTCGAGAGCTGTGTTCAACCCACCCAACCCCCAGTAGCGTATCGTTACCATACCGTTATTCGTTATTCGTTGGTAAGAGGACGGCCTTGTGCAGGGAAAGCTACAGTTCACTCGCGCACACATACACACATATGTTACACGCTCACCCCACATACGCACACCCTGACCCCCCCCTTCATGGCAGCTGCTTGAGCTGGACGACCGGCGCTCCCGACTAGAGATGGTCGTACAGGCCCGCGTGATGCCGCACCGGCCTTGGTGGCTTCCGGCCACCTGGCTGCTGCGGAAGGAGTACCAGCTGACGGTGAGGGCCTTATGACCCGTTCCGGATCCTTTTGACCCCTCCGCTGCTGGCCATAACTGGCAATGGCTTCTTTCCCTTTCGTATTCGATGCTGAGACGATCCTGAGTCGCGTCTGCTTCTAACCCCAGACCACACGTCCACATCCCCACACCACGCGCGCACATACAAATACGCGCGCGTGCACTCTCTGCGGCTCTTCTGGACTTCTCTAGCTGACCCCGCCGCTGCGTCATCACTCGTATTCAGGGCACCGTCCGTCTTCACATCAGCAAGGGCCCGAAGGAGGACGGCTCGATGGATGTGGTCACCTTCATTGACGGCTCGCTGCACAACATGCCCAAGCTGCCCACAGCGGTGAGCGCACGAGCGCCAGTCAATCAGTCACCCAGGAACACGGGTGAAGAAGATGCATTGTGGCTTTGGCGAGAGGACGATCTGAATCTGGCCCCGGTTATTGAACGAAGCTTACGGCCTCCGTCTCGGGCGACATGCACCGAGACGGAGGCCGTAAGCTTCGTTCAATAACCGGGGCCAGATTCAGATCGTCCTCTCGCCAAAGCCACAATGCATCTTCTTCACCCATGCACCGTCACTTCCAGTGCTGAATCTGAATCTGCTTCAGCGGCATCTGCTTCCGTCAAGAACCTGATATCTGGCACCTATTTCAAGAATGGGTGGCGCACTATAGTTATACGGTACGCAAAAGCTGTACTATTTTAGAAACCAACGGAAGAGCCACAGCTGTTTTGGTTTCTAAAATAGTACAGCTTTTGCGTACCGTATAACTATAGTGCGCCACCCATTCTTGATATAGGTGCCAGATATCAGGTTCTTGACGGAAGCAGATGCCGCTGAAGCAGATGCCGCTGAAGCAGATGCCGCTGAAGCAGATGCCGCTGTCCCCGAATACTTGCCTTCTTGCAGCTGCGCACGCTGGTGGCCATCGTGATGGGTTACATCCCCGCCGCCACTGAGAGCTACTGGTCAACATTTATCGGTCTCCTGGGAGATCCGTCGTACCGCCGTCGCGCCGAAGAACACCCCACGGTCGCACACAAGGCTACCACTGCTGCACAGGAGGCGGCAGCTGCCGCCGCCGAACGTACTCACCGGGCTGTGACGTCCGCCGTCGGCGGGGCCAGGGCGACGGTGGAGTCGGCGGCGGAACGCGTCTCCGGTGCAGCAGATCGCATGGCAGAGTCGACCGCCGCCAGCAGTGCGGGCGGCGGCGTGCTGGGAGGCGCGAAGCACATGGCGCATGAGGCGGCAGAGGTGCTGCGGGGTGCAGTACATGACATCTCAGGTGCCGTCAAGGGCGGTGTAGCGGTCGGGGCGGAGAAGATGACGGAGGTGGCTGACCGAGCCGTGAAGACGGTGACGAGACAAGTCTGAGAGGGGCTTCCAACACAGGTCGTCTAGAGCTTCTGGGAAGCGGAAAGTGTTAGAGCCCTTGAGGAGGAGGGGGTTATTCGCAGGATGAACATTTACGCCGTCGGTAAGCAATTTAGGGAGGGAGGCAGTGGGGTGTGAGATTCTCTAAATTCTCTTTGCTTCTTTTGTTTATCGGTACGTTTGAAGGGCTGCGCTTGGCGGCCATGGCGGTACGTTATGATGAGAAGGACGAGAAGGAAGGGACGTTTTTTCCTCTCATTTGTGGGCCGTCAGGTTCGGTCAGGCAGTGTTAGATCTTCGGATTCACCGGAGGACCGGAGGACCGGATAAAGGATGTGGTTGTTGCTTGGGTTGCTAGGTAGGGGAGGCAGTTGCAGTTCTTTTGGCGGTTGCGATGTTTGTTTCGCCAGTCCGCGCTTGACATTACTAATTGGTGTGGTATTGTTGAACTGCGGCAGGTAATAACTTTTCCTTTGTTTAAGAATCTGAATATTGTGAATTATCTGTGTGAAGTATGGCTAGATATAGACCAGACTGTCTCGTTAGCTCATTATGTTACAGACAATTAAAGATATGAGACGCTCAGCTGTATCTGATAAAGGAAATTTTGAATTATGTCGTATAGACATTAGTTCCACAAAAGGCCCAACAAGCTCAGCCCGTAAGGTCTGACCGAAACTAAACCACTTTTCACAACACTCCCACGCGGGCAGACTTAGCTGAGCAAACCTCAGCAGTAAAAACTCCGAACTCAATGCAAGCCCATTTCGTACTTGCACTTGTCGAACTGTGGCAATGGTAGTGCCTTCGTTAAGCAGTCCGCTACCATGTCTGCCGACTTGACATATCGAAATAGAATTTCTCCACGTACAACACGCTCCCGGATAAAGTGATGTTGTACATCTATATGCTTAGCTCTCGCGGAAGTGACCGGGTTATTTATCATTTTCAACGCTGCCTGGTTATCGCACTTAACAGGCACACAAGACGCTTCCAGCTTCAAATCTCGTGAAAGGGGGCGAAACCATAGCGCCTCCTTCACCGCAGCTGAGCTCGACATATATTCTGCCTCAGCCGTCGATGTAGCAACTGTTGGTTGAAGCCGACTAGACCAACTCACTGCACCACCGGCCAGAAGAAATACGAACCCAGTGGTTGAACGCCTAGTGTCGACGCACGAGGCAAAATCTGAATCGCAGAAACCGTGCAGGCCACGCTCATCAGACTTGCCTGAAAACACAATACCCGTATCCACGGAACCAGCTAGGTACCTAAGAACGCCCTTAGCTGCATTCCAGTGATCGCTCGTGGGTTTTGACATGTACCGAGACAAAACTCCCACGGAAAAGGACAAGTCGGGACGAGTTCCCACGGCCAGGTAAAGCAAACTCCCTATCATGTCTCCGTAATGGTACTCCTGCACATTCAGAGGGGTACCTGCAGCACGTAAAACGGTGCCTGCGGACATAGGAACAAGCCGTGGATTCTCATTTACGAGCCCGAACTTCTCAACGACCTTCTGAGCAAACTGCCTTTGTGACAGTTTCAAGGTGCCCTCAGCACGATTTCGCGCAATTTCATAGCCAAGAAAAACGCGAGCCTCCCCAAGATCCCGCACATTAAATACGGACATAAGCTTGGCCTTGAATTGGCGAATAACCTCCGGATTACTTGATGCAATAAGTAGATCATCTACATAGACCAAAACATATACGCGGTCACCAAGAACATCCTTATAGAAAAGACCAGGGTCGGCATCTGAGACCTTAAATCCCATAGATACGAGTTGCTTTTTCAAGCACCCATACCACGCACGAGGGGCCTGCTTAAGGCCATACAAAGCCTTTTTCAGCTTGCAAGCCGTACCCAAAACACCTTCAGCATAGCCAGGGGCTTGCTGGACATAAACTACCTCTTCCAATTTTGCGTTCAAAAACGCAGTGCCCACGTCCAATTGGTGTAGCTCAAGGTTACGCTCCGCAACTACCGCCAGCAATGCACGCAACGTGGCATGCTTGCTTACAGGCGCATAGACCTCATCATAGTCCACGCCCTCCACCTGCGTATAACCCTTAGCAACCAACCGGGCCTTATAGCGAATGATGTCCCCTTGTTCATCACGCTTCAGGGTATAAACCCACTTCACGGCCAGGGGACGAACCCCTTTAGGTGGAACTTCTAGTGTCCAAACCTGATTCGCCCTAATCGAGGCCATCTCCTCGTCCATGGCTTGTTTCCACATTGACGCATCGGGGGATCTCATGGCTTCTTCATACGTATTTGGAATAGAAAATGCCGCCAAATTCAAACGTTGCGGTGGTTTTCCTATATTATGACGAGATGATCGTCGTAAATCTGGGGCTGGTACGGAAGCAGACGGGCTTTCCGTTTCCCCCCCGCTTCCGTCACCAGGGGTAGCTCCCACGGACACAGACGTACTGGTTACTCCCACGGACTTGCTATCCGAACCTCCCTCACTCCGGCTACGATTAGTGCTACGGGAATTGTTCGGGGTGTGAGAATCAGCGTCCGAATCTCGTGGAGTTGAAGACTCCGAAACATCATTATCATCAATAATTTCATCCTCAGCGTCACTCTCATAATCTGAGTCGTCATCCACAAGGCAGGGAAGATCCTCCTCACCATACAAAGCAAGGTTATCTGCCTCAAAACCCTCCAGCCCATCCAATTTTGACTCATCAAAGATAACATCACGACTGATGTCTAGTTTGCCATCGGGCATTAAAATCCGGTAGGCTTTCGAACCTAGTTCATACCCGACAAAAACACCCTTCTTAGATCTCGGCTCCAACTTTGACTGTTGCGAGTCCGGAACCCGTACATAGGCAGTACAGCCAAAAATACGCAAATTTCCCACCTCTGGCTCCTTACCATAGAAGCGCTGAAAAGGTGTACCTTCCATATCCCGAACAGGAGAACGATTCCTGACATAGTTCGCAGTACTCACAGCATACTGCCACATACTAGTAGGCAAATTACTTTCGTGCAACATAGAGCGAGCCTTCTCCAGTAACGTACGGTTCAGGCGCTCTGCTCGTCCATTCTGCTGGGGTGTGTACGGCGCAGACGTTTCATGCCGTATCCCTTGTTCAGCAAAGAAACTGCTCAGTTCACGATTTAAGTACTCCCTCCCACGATCAGTGCGCACGCTCAGCACCTTTTCACCAGAGTGCTTCTCCAGCAAAGCAATGGTATTCTTCACTGCCTGCGGTGTATCGCTCTTACTCTGGAGAAAAACAACATGTGACACTTCTGAGTAATCATCTAGAAACGTGGCAATATAACTCTTACCATCCGAAGAATCGACAGTCATAGGCCCGCACAAATCCATGTGTACCAGACCTAACCGACGCTTCGCACGGGTGCTAGATTCCGGGAAGGGTTTATGTGGATGCTTGGAAGCGGAAAGTGTTAGAGCCCTTGAGGAGGAGGGGGTTATTCGCAGGATGAACATTTACGCCGTCGGTAAGCAATTTAGGGAGGGAGGCAGTGGGGTGTGAGATTCTCTAAATTCTCTTCGCTTCTTTTGTTTATCGGTACGTTTGAAGGGCTGCGCTTGGCGGCCATGGCGGTACGTTATGATGAGAAGGACGAGAAGGAAGGGACGTTTTTTCCTCTCATTTGTGGGCCGTCAGGTTCGGTCAGGCAGTGTTAGATCTTCGGATTCACCGGAGGACCGGAGGACCGGATAAAGGATGTGGTTGTTGCTTGGGTTGCTAGGTAGGGGAGGCAGTTGCAGTTCTTTTGGCGGTTGCGATGTTTGTTTCGCCAGTCCGCGCTTGACATTACTAATTGGTGTGGTATTGTTGAACTGCGGCAGGTAATAACTTTTCCTTTGTTTAAGAATCTGAATTAAGACTCTTGGGGTTGTTGTTTCGGACTCAACAACACAAGTTCTTTTATAATTATGCACAGGGGTTCGTTAAACGGTTCAAAGCACTTTTACCGCAGATGGTATAATAAGCTTGAAACAGCTGATTGATCATTGCGGTAAAATCACATCCGCCTGCTCAAAGAATGCTCTTACGGACTGTTGCAGAAGCGGCACCTGGGGAGAGCGCACGTTCTTATTACCGGGTATCGCCAAAACTATTGTTAAATGGTTTTGTTATTCATACTGGATCCTTGCTGCTCCAATCATAGCTATAATAAAATAGATAGCAGCAGAACTGGACGAAGGAGACGATAGTTACAAGTGACACCTTCGACGTCATCGCTTGCGCCGTAATGCGCGGCTCAACACCACTGGGGCTCATTCATCTCGCCTGCGCTTTATATCTCGTCTTTCTCTCCATCACCTCTGTTAATGTTGCATCCGGCGAAGCCGTACAATTCGACGACCCAAGTCAACGAACTGCGGTCAAAGAAGAGCGCTTGTGGCGCCGGTCTTTTCCCCATGTCGAGGTCGACCATGTGCCCCTGTCCCGTCTCCTCGGACCCCTCCTAGAGTACCGCTTTCTGCTCCCCGTTGATCAGCTTAAGGCGGGTGTGGCGTACGGCGGTGCTCGGCGCCGGCTGCGCCACTTTGTACGAGCGCTGCTGAACGGACATCGGGTCCTCAAGATTGGGGTGGTGGGAGGCAGGTAGGGGAGCCATATTACAAAATTACATCAAATTGTAATATGCAATGTGTTGGGGGCGGCATTGCCCCATCGTGATGCGTGGTGGTCAGGGCAGGGTGGGGGAGAGCTGGGGGTGGGGGCCAGGGTGGGGGAGATACAGGATCTCGTCACGGGTAGTGCGGACTTCTGGGAACGGTGCCCGTGCACGGGCTGAGATGTTATCGGATGTGGGCTTGAACACATTTACCTTATGGAGTATCAGGTGGGCCATGTCTTAAATAGAGCGTAAGAATGCACAGGTGGTTTCACTGGGGGACATATACGCGTTTGCACTGTATGTGTGTATGTGTGTGTATTGGGGCCCCGGAGATGAAACATGGAATATGTGACGGTGTGTGGTCATATCCGGTATCTTTTCCTGCGGGTCGCATATCCAAAAATTGAAAACCAGAGATGGGATGGTGGGGGTTGGGTGTGTGATCAGGCGGCAAGCAGCCCAGCTCCGAAGTCAGTGAACTGGGCGGCTCCTACCTACCGCCATACGCGATGCTGCCCCGCCCCGTCCGCGATCTCCCCCTTGTTCCCTCTTCGATCTCATTGTAAACCGCTTCATCGTTACTAAGCTGGACAACTCAACTGAAACCCAAAACCCCACGGCTGACTTTGTTCCTCTCTTACGTCCAATCTGCTCTCAGCCCGCTGATGCCTTTTTGCTTTTCTTCCCTCTGCTCCTCATTCCCGAGTTCCTCTTCCTCTTCCACCTCCCCGTCCTCATCCTTTCCTTTTCCGCGTTTCCCGATATGCAGCATCTCATGGGGGGAGGGCGCCAGCAACATTGGGACTACTGACTGGTTCAGTTTGTTGGCGAGATGGATGGTGGGTGTGAACACCGCCGCAGCAAGCAATAGACGGCCTGCAATGAGGTGCTGTGTAATCCCGTCCGTTTTCCGTTCCAACAATTTGATGTTTTTATCGAACTTTATATTTTACCGGTAGTCGCCAAACTGCAATAAGTGTGAGGGTGAGGAGCCAGCTCGGGGTTCACCGTTCATCTCTTCTTCCCCACATGCTGCCGACCTCCCTTCCTCCCCACATCCTCCTCCACGTCCTCTGCGCAAAAGCCTGGTTTAAATAAAGGGCTCAACCAATAATGACCCTCCCTGGCGCCCCATGGATCTACCCGCATGTCGCAGATCGAAGCCTTCCCGTCATCTCGCATCACAGCACGTAACGGCGCCGTACCTGCAACCCCATCGTCGTACATGGTTATGTGCCTGGAGCAGTCCGTGGACCCCGACGTGGATCTCGTGCTCGTCGAGTACAGCCTAAACGACGGTTAGTAAGTCGTACGATACGGACAATATAGTACTCGTACCCTACCACTTTTCTTCCCTTAGTCTTCCCCCCCACTAGGGCCGGGTTGTGCGGCAGTGCTCTGGCCCTTCCTCGCATCACTGACATGCGACCATTTGGTTTTTTCAGCGCTAAGCGGTAGAACCCATTCTCCGCCCCTCGCCTTTCCCCTAAGGACCCCTGTGACTCTTTGTGTCATGATCAGGCTATGCGGATTGCATCGTGGACAACGATTCGACCAAACCCATGGAACGTCTGCTGCGGAGGCTGCTGGCTCTCCCGGGGAAACCCGCGGTCATCATGATGCAGGTACGGCAATACCCTATATTAACTCATATTCTTGGTTCACTGCTTTTGCTTTTGATCAGATCCTGCGAGGGCAGAATCTTCCGGAGCATGTCCGCATCATTCGATTAGGCAAATATATCATGAGGAGACGTACGGTATGCCGCGGTACCTGTGCCGTACTTGCAGGTGCCTATGTACGGCATTGCCATGGAGCCGGATAATCCGCAGCATCGGGAGTTTTACTTCACGAACGAGGACGTGGACGGTATGTCTCGGTTTCGGAGCGTCAAGGGGCGTTTTTTCGGCAGTTGTGGTTGTGCCGTGTATGTGTATTTTATGCGTCTGTACGAAGTGCGCCGCGGGGATAAGTTGGCGTCTAAGTGCGAAGTATCTGCGTGCGTTCCAGAAATATGAGGGGACGAAGTATGTGAATAAAAAGCGACGGGTAAAGAACAAAGACATGGAGGCATTACAAGGTAATAGGGCGGATAGGTGTAACGGTGTGAATATACGATATGCACCAGATGCATATTGGCAACCATGCATGTCGATCATGGTGCCGCTCCCGCCGCAGCGGCGCTGGCCCACTACTATGATGTGCCGTACTTGTCGCTCCGTACGGCGTTGTACCGCCTGGCGGCGTTGGACCGTGTACCAGGGTGGAGCTGGAGAGAGATGTTTAGAGGTAAGAGCACGGGGTGGGTGGGGGGTGGGGGTGTAAACGGCAGACACCGCCATAGAACCCACGGCTCTGGTTTACATGCGTGTGCCTCAATGAGTGCGTTTACCTTTTTATCACAACGCCGCGGCGTGCTGTTGCGGGATGGCGCCTGAGGCCGGGGTAGCAGCGGCCTGCCTTTCTATCGTACGTATACCTTTTCTCGAACCAGATCTATCCGATAGACAGTCACGACAATTGCGCGTGTTGTGCCCTGTTGGGCCGATCCACACCCGGTCATCGTGGCGCCGTGAAACTCGAGCCTCCGAAACCAAGCTCTAAAAAAGCGGTGATAGCTGGGCGTTAAGGACCATGTCAAAGGCGAGCTACAAAATCCCACCTTTCAGGAAACCCCGTGTCTGCTGCTTATACACGCGACATGCAGATTTTCATCCGGGCGATGCGGGGTCCCACGTGATGGCGGATCTTGTCGTACATTTGCTTCAGGTTACGGCAGTGGAGTTGGTGATGTCGTACCCTTGGTCCGCTGATGACGCCAGGGAGCCCCTCCGTCCCCTGCCCCCGCCCATGTTCCCCGGTGGGTATCGAAGCCCAAGTTGGCCCGACGCATCAACTTCATTAAAGCTATAGAAGATTACATATAATTGGCAACATTGTGTCCGAGTCTCCTTTCTTTGTGGAGGTGCGGATTGGCCCTGTCCTCCGCGTCTCCCAAATCATCACCCCTCACCCCTCTCCAGCCCCTCGCCCTCCCAGCCCTCCTACGAGACACATCCCCCGCCCAACCAGGGGGCTAAATGCCCCAAGTCCTAATTAAGGAATGATGGAAATAGTTTCACTAAACATTACTTTAGCAACAGCTAGTCGGCACATCTCGGTCCGCTGTCCTCAACCATCTCTTAATCAATACGCAACTCATTCGCCGATTATCCTTTTGTGTAATACTTTTGTCACAATGCACATATTCTTGTCCTCAGCCCAATAAGGTATCCATATCTTTAGGACCGATGCCGACCACTTGTGTCTTCTCTTGCTGTCTGAGATTTCCCCCGACTCATGTACTCAGGCGTTTTCATATTCAGTGTAGCGACACGGCGTCTTACCTATATTGATCCTGACTCCCTTCCTTTTTCCGTGGCCCATCCCCAACACCCATCCGGACCCGCAACCGTACCCTGACCCGCACCCGCGCAGGCAACACTTCGCCCGACAGCCCCATGTGCGTTGTGGGAGAGGGCTTTCCGCCGCTCGTCACTGAGAGCCGCGGTTTCACATTCCTCAATGAAGCTGGGAACACCACCAACACCGCAACCATAACTACCGCCATAACTCACAGCAGCTCATCCTCGGGGGCCCCCCCTTCCGTAACACAGCCCCGGATGAAACCCAAGTGGGGATTCGTGGCCAACTGGCTGCATCCAGAAACCCAACCGCAGCCCAGGCTGGTGGTGCAGTTGGATACGCGGCGTCCAGCGGCTCTGGTTCCCCCTGAGGCCCAGGTGCCGTTATTTGTGCTGCACTTGAGATCATATCAGCACATGGGCCGTGCGGAAATCAGGTGGGACGAGGACCAGGGGGTCTGACGCCATCACCATTACCATCACCATCACCATCACCATCACCATCACCATCACCATCACCATCACCATCACCATCACCATCACCATCACCATCACCATCACTTATAACCATCACTTATAACCATCACTTATAACCATATTATCACCATCACCATCACCATCTTCCTTCCGGTCTATCCTGCTCGTTCTGCCGCCTCGCCTCCCCCCTTCATCAACCCCTCTCCCGATGGGTGTTCCTGTGACTACATCTGTTGTTTTCCCGCCCATCGCCCATCACAGCTGCGTCAGCGGCTGCTCCTGTACACCTATACTCGTGGATGCGCACATAACGGAACACGTCTCTCAGGTAAGAGAAGACTGCACACCTACACCAGAGGGGCCTGCGCCGCTTTAAACATAAGCAAATTTAGCTACCTTGAACTGACTGGACAAGCTGTTGGGAAAATCTTTACGTGGTTTCCGATCGCTTAACCCTTTTCCTCACCCCGTGAGACAGGACTGTCGCCGTGTGATCTTCACGGGTTTTCCTCCTCTGCTCCTAAACCCCAACCCCCTTCCTCCTGGTTTCCCCTCCCTTCCCGCCGAACCAAACGAGCATACAGACGTACCTGGCCCGCCTCAATGTAACCCAGGCGGCGGTGTGCGAGGTGGCGGTGACGGTGCTTCGAGAAACAAGCAGCGGGCAGCGCAAGTTCAAGGTAAGGCAACTGATTATTCAATTGGGCGTCAATCGCCACATCACCCACATATCTGCGAGGCGCACTTTGCTTATGAGAACTTGTGAGGCTGAATTCTGCCTCTGTACATGTGCGCCAACACGTGCTCATTCTCGTGCCGTAAATGCTGCATGCCCGCCTGCAGGTGTCGGGTGTTGTCGTCAGCGAGACGGGTGGCGACGTGACCGTGTTGGAGCGGATGTCGGACACGCAGGGTTACTGGGAGGTGGGCAGATTCCACACGGGCGACCTGCCCATGAATGAGTACGGCAGGGCTAACGTTGACGCTAATGGTACGGCGATGGATCCAAGGACGGCAGCGGTATCATCACCGCCTTTGTGAGGGAGCGAATAACTAGCTGCACGTAAGGCTCACGGCATACGGTACACGGCGAACGTACTCATATTTTTTTTATCAAAACGGAACGTGAAAGCAACAAATGCGGCCCCAATTTTGCGTGCCTCATTCCGTCCTGCATGACTGTAAGGTCTGTTCCGTGTGTGGTCGCACACCTTCGTAGATTACCCAGTGTATTTGTTTGCTGTCATAACGTCAGGTCGGTAGGCCGTGCAAGCACCACCCCAAGCACCGCGGACGGTTTGGAGCAGCTGCAGTAGCAGCAGTAGTAGCAGAGGGATTCCATGCATCAATTCAATCCTGCTGGATTTCGTACTGCGCCATGATGTTAGTTATTAGTTATACAGTTACTGGTAGGCATGCATTTTGTGGCGTTTGCCTAGGCAGCTGTCATTCGGTGCATTCAGTGAAGGAGAGGGTTAGGTGAGGCGAGGGGGCCCACGGTGATACACCCGAGATGCACGACGTAGGCTACTCCAGATATGAAGAAATAGACCCTGCGTATTGCGCGCACGGAGGTTCACGGTCTTCACAGGGGTGTCTAGGAAGGTGGCTGTAGCGATATATTCATAGTAGTAGCAAGGGTACGACGCAAGCGTAGGGCTGGTGTGTTTAAGGCGGCCGGAGAGCACGTGGGGAGATGACTTAGGAAGGAGGGGCGTCTAAAGCCCTGTGTGGGGTGTGTGTGTGTGTGTGTGTGTGTGTGCACGCGTGCACGGCTGTGTCAATGGACACGCACCACCGCGTGTGCCACCGTGCCTGTAGCGCAATGCCTGTGTAAGTTTTCTCCAATAACCCTCACTATCGAGGGCGGGGCTAACGTCTTACAAGTATTCGACTTGACGGGAGCAGTGACGTAGGACAGGACTGTTGCACCCATACCGGGGGTAGCGGGCTGCTGCATTAATTGCCGTATTGCCGTATTTGTCTGTGTTCTTTCCTTTGAAAATCAGCACATATTGTCAGGCAATACCGTAACTAGCAGATGGAAAATTGGAGGTAACAAAGCCTGGTATGGCTTAAGGGAAGGTATATGCATTTAGAGACCCGGCATTCAGGGCAGAGCGTCAACAGAACGTGTGCCGGCACCTTCTAAGGTCGCCTCGAGCTGGTCCACCTGACATCCAACATGACGTTTAAAATCCAAAGACGTGACCCCCATGAAAGGAACATGAAAACATTTTAAAATAATTTTACACGAAATAACTGAATGTCATTTCCCATAAATGCCGTTGGCATACGTTTCGAATGACGAGCCTTCGTAATTCGCGTGTGACCCATGGGTCAGTGGACACGATGGCGCCGGAAAGTTGGATCTTTTGCACACTGCTCTCTCATCTCCTGTTACCTTGAGGTTAACCCTAGGGAAAGACGCAAATGTTCGAGCCCTTAATCGTTACCATCCGGATTTGCTAAGGAGCCCTTTATTTTCAATGTTGTTGAGATTAAACAACGGCTGAACATGGGTGAATCTGCTCCTTATAGCGGTCAGGGACTAATACACTGAGGTGTCGTCATATCCGCCTCGGCCGCCGTACGCCCAAAGTTCCTTCCCACGATAAGCTCCCCGTCCCTGTTAAGGTCGCCGGCTTGCACCTCAATCTTCTCAATTTTTTCTTTGCACTTCTTCTCTTTCTTCTCTGCTCCCATTTTCTCTAACAGCATCCAAGCAAGCTTTTTCATTTTTCCAAGTCTCTAACTGTCTGTAGGCTAGGTTATCCCGCGAACAGTTATCCAACCGCAGCGATTCACAGCTCTTACAGCAGTGTGCGTTTGTCGCACATACGACAAGAAAGCGACAGAGAACCCCTCATCAGGAGGAGAGAATGGCGACTGCTACTGGAGGCTCGTCTGTTGCCACGAACACCGTTTCTAAGCACCCGCAGCAGCAGCACCCCCATTCCCACGGGCACGGGCACGCGGAGTGGAAGGACTACCGCCACCTGCACCCGCGCTACCGGACAAGCGTTGAGGCGCTGAGGGTAAGAGCTAGCACGAGGCTAGGCTAGAGCGATATGGACGATGTGGGTCAAGATTTCTTTGCCTCTCCTAGTTTAGACTGCTCTTGTTCAGGTTGTCTTAGGCGCTTACGCGTTTTACATTACGTGTTTGGCCCCTCTGGTGCCGGACTGTGCTTGGTTCATTCAAGCGTTACTTTTCGATACCGGCAATCCAAACTTTAAAATTTAGATGCAAAGTTAGCTATATTTTTCCTGCCACTATCATTACCAGTATTATGACAAACAACCGAAGCCGATGTTAGAAAATGTGAAAGGCAGCAGCATGTGTTCCAACTCAAAGGCATGTCACCGAATTGCGGGTCATGGCGGGTCACGTGACCGTTCCGGCGGGCCTCGAGAATGGGAACAAACAAGCAAGAAAACACAAGCCACACGCGCAAGGTTCTATGTTGACATTATGCCGTGAAAGTGCATCCCGCAGCTCCTTCCATTCAGTCGGAGGATTTCCGAGGGAGGATTTCCGGAGGATTTATTTCGGCAAAAGGCTGCTGCGAGACCTCTTATCGTTAAAGCTTTCGAGACAAGCTGGCTCACGTTGCCCACCTACCTAAACATGCGGATCAAACAAAACCTTTGCCTCGCACGCATACATGGTCACGAAGTTCCCTCTGTCGAGCTACGCGACCCTTTACCTTTACCTTCACCTTTACATAACTCCATCCTCCATCCTCTCGCCATTTTTCGCGGGCCTTGGCTTCCTCTTGAGACTGTTCTCGCTGGCCTCACGGGCTCTCACCTTCGGTCCCTCCTGAACACGCCCTTTGCTCCTCTACACAACACAGTCCATGGCTAAGGCCCGCACCATGTCGGACCACATCGGCCCTGCGGACCATCTGGACATCGAGGTGTCCTTCGACTCGCCGTTCATCTTCCTGCAGGTTTGTACGGTACTACCACACAGTTACCGTTGGAAGGGTACCGTTGGCACGGGGATTTATACAATTTGTAGGTGCTTTTTCGAAGGGCCTCGAGTGCATGAGTGATATATGAAGATCGCCTTTAGAGAGCTTGAGATTGCTTGGGGCGGGGTTTCCAATGCTTGCCAGAGCTTTAGGTTTTTACCTTATAAAATGTCCGGACGTTTGTTTGTTTCATGACGTATGATACGTCACGCTGAATGGATGGATGAACATGGGTAACGTTGCCGCAGGGCCGCGATAACGTGCGACTTGCCGAATACCTGACCAAGTGGGCGTTTGCAGATGTGGACGTCAAGCCGCTGATGTACAAGGTACATACGGTCAGGACACGTCGTACGTTTCAGTACCACGAAGGAGCATCGGTACATGGTCCCAATAATCAATATCGGACGCTGCCCTGGGCCTTTTCCCTTCTCTTTCCGTTCCATGCCACCTCCCAGAGATAGATTCCCACGTTGCGGTCATCTGCCACGGGCGCATTTTGGATTCCAGACCGATCATGTGAAGTTTATGATCATGATCAATACAGCCAACCGCCGTAACGAGAATCCTAACCATCAACTCCCAATCATTAATTCCCAATTATTGAATTCTTAGGCTCGCGAGGTGGATGAGAAGCGCACGCGGCTCGAGGTGATGATGGAAGTGGACCTGGCCCCGCACCGGCCCTGGTGGCTCCCGGCCACCTGGCTACTGCAAAAATGCTACAAATTGAACGTGAGCAAAAAAGCGAGCAAGCAATCAACCAACCCCTGCAAAATGACCTTTCAAAGCGTGAGGTGTGATGATGAGGAGTATGTTCCCTTTGTATATGGAATACATGTAAGCAATCTGCGCCGAGTGCTCTGCGGTGCAGTGGCTGCGGTTGCGAAAGTAAAATCCAGTGGTTGCAACCAAAGTGACCCAAAGGCTGCAAATGACTACCCATACCAAAAACGCCATCTGACATCATCAAGGCGCCAGCGCTGTGGGTGCTCCTCTGTCCCCCACTGGCCCATTTTCAACGGTCCCTGTCTGTCTTTTCGCCTTTATTCCTTTTTGGTCTTCTTTTTTGAAGGCTTAAAAATGACTTGCCAAGTCCTTCAATTTTCCTCGGCTTCGTTTTATCCCTCCATCTTGTCCAGGGCGTCTTCCAACTGCGCATCAGCAAGGGCTCCGCTGCTGACGGCTCCGCCGACGTCATCACCGCACTTGACGGATACCTGCTGAATTGGGGCAAGGTTCCGCAGCAGGTGGGAGGGAGAGGAGGGGCGGGTATGTGATGCGTACGTATACATATGATAACGGGGGGGGAAGAGGCGGGGCATTGGGGTCAACGGATAGAGGATAGAAGCTGGGTGCTCCTGTTGCCCTCGTAGATAGCTATTGTGGCTGAGGACGTCCGCTGACCTCCTACCCTATTGCGGGTGGGGGGGTTAAGCGTGTTTGTCTTTCCTAAGGGCATGGCGTGAAGGGATGGATCGACTTTGTCCTGTCCAAGCTCCGCGCGGGTGGGCAGTTAGCGACAACTGTCTTTTTGCATTTGGCGGGAAAATATTCACAGCGCAACCCTTTCCCCGGGAAATTTCCCCGGGCGCGCTTGCCGCCTTCTGAATCCACTCCCATCTGTATGGAACCATAGCTTCGGTACCTGTTCGGGACCCTCCTGAGTACCTTCAACGCGGCCTTTGAGGGCGTGTGGTCGAACATGACGTGGGTGATGGGGGAGCGCCAAGTGGTGGCGGAGGGTGGCAGCGGCGGGGTGGTCGGAAAGGCCAAGGCCAAAGCTGCTGCAGCGGTGGAGAAGGTTCAGGAGACGGTCGGTGCCGTCACGGAGAAGGCACAGGGAGCTATGGGCGCCGGCGTTGGCGCTCAGAAGGTTCAAGATACTGTTGCTAGCGCCGTCGATACGGCAGCCACTGCGGCAGCAAAGACCACTGGCGCTGCCGATGCGGCCGCGGCAACGGTCGGGAACGGCATCAAGGGTACAGCCGATGCGATGCGGGGCGCTGTACAGGAATTTGCGGGTGCGGTCAAAAGTGGTGTGGAGACCGGCACGGACAAGGTGGCGCAGGCAGCTTTCCACGCCAAGAAAGCGTTGGCGGGACACTCCTGAATATGCGAGGAGATCCGCCCTCGGGGGAGAATTCTCCAGGTTAGAGAGCTCAAGAATCTTACACCCTCGCCCACTGATAATGTAGTAAAAAGTGGCGCTCGCTCGGTTGGGAGTTTCAAACATTTGAAAATAGGCAACGAGTGGTATATGGCTGGAATGCACTCGAACTTTACTGTGCCGTGGTGAGACTTTTGGTTCACATCGGTTGCATGGTCGAGAGCAGAACCTGTTGTCGTACGTTGTCGGGGACGATATATGTCTGTCGGGAGAAGTGGCGCTGCGAGCTAGTGAACTGCGCCAAATCGGTCATGGCTTTGTCGGCAAGGCATCATGTTCGATTGATTGTTAGATCTGTAGCTCTTTTCTGGCATAATTGCGAGGATGTGTTCATCGCCTCACCAAATTGAAATTTGGGATCCTGGCAGGCTTTAGTTGGTAGAGGACACGTCTCTTCGCCCTACCTACGGGTCCTATGTGGTGGGTGAAGCAAACGATTATCCAGCCGGTATACGTCGAGCTTTCATAGGTTTGCTATTGACGCGGGCTGCTGTTGACTGTCAAATGGCAGGGTCAAATTGTTCAACCTTCCCACCTGAGATGAAAGTCATAGCTTGCATTTCCAGGAAAGTTTTCAGAATTATGAGGTATGAGGTAAGGTCAGGCAAAGGTTACCGCGAAGCTGTAGGTTGCAACCTATCCCCTCGCAAGAAGCTGAACATATTTGAGGCATATCTTCCCCCATCTGCCACAACTCCTTTACGTATTCACTGTTCGCTGACCGTCGTCTGTAGGAACCAATGTCAAACGATGGCATGCCCAACGAGCAGCGTTCCGACACGCCCAAACCACGCCTACCTACGCCATGCGTGTCTGCCCTCAAAAATTATAGCCCGAAAGCAGGAAGATGCAAGATGATCCCAACGTTATCTGTCTGAACAGGTATTGCAACAAAAGTGCCACTGGATAAGCAACATTGACTATAAACGCACGGCGCCCTTTTTTGCGATCGTCCATCGCTACAGCGTCGTCAATAGCGCCAGTGTCGCGAGGCCGTGCGCTCGGCGGCCACATCTTCGGCCATCCGCCGCACTCTTTCTTATGCTACCAAACTGTGCATTTTGTACCACCATTCGGTTTGAACCACTGCTGCACGACCTCCTCAATTCCTAAATGCTTCCCTCATTGAAGAAGAGAAAACGCAACAGTACGTTAGGAGAGCATCCCACCAAACCCATCAACTCAACAAATCCCCGAAGGGATCCGCCGACCTCCCTGCCTGTTGCTGATGCTGCTGAGGCCGAATCGCCGCCACCATGCCTGAGGCCATCCCCGTCGGCAGCTGCTGCTGCTGTTGCCATGCCTGCAACTGTACCGGCGGCGCCGCTGCCCCGTAGCCTACAGGTCCTCCCACACCCATTCCTCCACCTAAGCCTGATGCCTGGACAAAATGCGGCTGTTGCAGAGACGTCGGCATTATACCGCCCATTGGTGCAGGCATGCCCATACCCATGCCGCCGGGGGCCTGCTGCTGCGGCGGCCGCGATGCCTGAATATTATACATCATGCCGCCGCCAGCGCCGTTAGGAATGTCCAGCCCAAGGAATGATCCGCCAGCGGCAGCACCGCTTCCGACTTGCCCAAGGGTTCCTGGCGGTGCCGCAGGCGACATGAACCCAGGCGGCGCAGCCATCATGGAGGCCATCCAATCACCCGCCGGTTGTGAGGCCCCATTATTCGTGCCAGATGCTACAGCTGCGGGCCCTGCCGGCCGCTGCTGCTGTGGCGGCGGCACCACATCCAAGTCCAACAATAGGTCCATGGGGTTAGGGGTCGTTGCAGCAGCTGTTGCTGACCGCGTCGGCGTTGCAGTGGCGCTGCCATTCAATTGCCTTGGGCCCGCCGGTAATGGCGCCGCCGCCGTCGGCCTGACTGCTGTTGTTGTACTACCGCTGCCGCTGCCACCGAAGAGCGACGCCGCGAGGCGTTCCCGCTCCGAAGGCGTTTGGCCCGTCAGGCTAGCGGAGGAGCCGCTGCGTGAATGATGGGCACCGGTATTCCGGGGAGCAGCTGCCGCCGCGGGGGCCGGCGGTACTATTGCTGCCGCCACTGGCGCAGCTTGACTTGATGATGCTGACGGCCCGTAATCCGTTTCAAATTGTGCAGGGCCCCATTTGCGTCCTCCTGCCGACTTAACCATGAGCTGCGGCTCTGTCATTGACGATGCTGATGGGACTATCACCGCCGCTGCGGCAGCTGTCCCCGAACCGCTTCGAGAGTCGTAGGTGCCGGTTGCGGCGTACGAAGTCGACGCGGCGGCGAGAGGAATGGCATACGGCGCAGGCTCGTATGCCGCGAAGCGCAGGCCTACAGTTTAGTGGGTGAAATAGATACAGCAGGGGGATCGAAAAAGAGAGACGGATCAGCATTACAATAACGGCATTGTCGCTGCAAGATACATAGCAACATGCAGGTGTGAACAACTGAATGTGCAGACTAGAGCTGAAGGAATACAATGGAGTAGAAATCAAATTCACTTCTCCCAATACTCTCAAATTTGCCCCTTCTCTTTTCATGGTCTTCGTTCTTCGCCGCGGCGCCCTTCTCCCACCTTTGGAACCCCCGTCCCCGGTGCGACCGCCCCGAGCTTCCGGCGGCAGATAATTCGCTGCGCCACCCGCCAGCGCCCGCGCCACGTGTCCCTCAAGGAACGGCAACGCCGCCACCGCCGCAAGGTCTTGTGGACTGAACTCCTCACAGGAGGCATCTACCGGCAGTGCTGCGGATAGAACCGCAGGAGCACACCTGGGATTGGAAGAAAAGTAGGACGTGGGCAGGCGAAAAACGAGTTTGAACGCAAGGAAACCCAAAACCCAGCTCAAATCAAATCAAATCAGAAAACAACAATACCGTAATTGATGAGGGATGGGGGATGGTGAGACGAATACATCTTGCGGTAGTGCTGATGTCACACAACAGGGCCGTTTCGCCAGCTCATTCGGGGTTTCCTTTCGACGTAACCAACTGGTCCGGCGGCTCCCACGTCCACATACTCCTCCCATCCCACCCACCGTAACAGCGCCTGCAGCTCATGTGCCCGTTGCTGTAGCTCCAGGCTCTGGCTGTTCAGGCACTTGTGCACCAAATCCGCCGCATCCTGCCCCGCTGCCCTGCCCATGGCGCTGCCGACCCCACCGTCATGTGGCTGTATCAGCGCCTGGCCCACCGGCCCCGTTGCGCCACCAGTGTGCGCGGCCAGCTTGGTGAGGGCTGTGAGAAGGCAGCCCCGCAGCCTGTCGGAGGCGGCCTTGTGGACGTTGAGGATGCCCACGAGGCGAGCGAGGACGGCCTGAGCTGGCCTGCGGGCCAGATGTCCGAACTCACCTAGGACCCAGCAGATGACCTGCAAGCATAGGACAGAAAACATGGGAAACAGAATGCCCAATTATAATCTGGTAGTGGCATTTGTATAGGTGTTGGCTTCTTTAATGTATTAGGATGGAAACGAGGCGTCCCTGGAAAACCCAAGTTCTAATGCCGGCAGTAGGGTCCAGCCAGCAATAGGATTGGAATTTTTCAGAGAGACGGTGCCGAAACCTATATCGCAAACGGCCAGAGCCCATGGACTCAGGAGATGGCCTAGTGGGGCAGCAGCAGCAATAGCAGCAGCGGTAGAAGCACAGAACACTCAGAAAGAGCTCTTAAGTGAAAACACAAGCATTTGGTACTACCCTCCCAATCCGGTTCCCCATTCACTCACCAGTAAAATGGTCTCCGGAAGTTTCTTCCGCGGCAACCCCGGCGTTGTCGCCACGGCCCCGCTGGCGGTGGCGGTAACGGCCTCTGCGGCAGCGGCGGCGGTACTCTCCCCGTCCAAAAGCTCCAAATAGGCCTCCACCGCCGAGGCATGCAGAGAGGCGTCCTGCTCCGCGATTAGGCGGACCAAGCGGTGCGCGTCTGCCTCATCCACGTGTTCTCCACCCAGTCTGAAGACTTCGCTAATGGTAGTCACAAACCAGGCGGGGGAGGGTGCGTAGCGCTCCGCCAGATCGCACACCTGCAGCAGGTTGGCGGGGAAGGAGATGATGATGTCGAGTGCAGGAAGGTTTAAATGGTCCAGGGGAAACATGAAATAAGAGGCCCAAAGCCCCAGCGGTCAAGGACGGAAGGCGCATCTACCGCAATCTACAGCAAGACGCGTGCGATTTGTCATGGTTCGTACTCCTCATCTACCCCGGACTTCCGTCCTTAGCCGCCACCCCCATCCCTGCTCACCTTGCGCACTATGTCCTTCCGGATATGTTCATCAGTGCAGCTGGACAGGAAACCCATCATCTTGTCCACAATGACCTTATGGTATGGCGAGGAGAGGGAAACACACCATGTAACCGACAAAGGTGTAAGTGGAGTCACACGGCTTAGGAGACTGTGCATGTTAGCAGACTCATATGAGTACAGAAGTTACCAGATAGCACCTGCAGGAAGGAGATAAAAGAGGAACGCATACGAGACATAGAAAGGAAAAACGGGGTGGGATTGATGTCATTGTGGTAGGAGTATGTGCCCCAAATGCCAGCCTCCTCCCTACCTGGATGTTGTTGGCCTTCGTCATTTTGTATAGCAGTTCCAGGGTTTTCAGCTTGAGGGTGTCGTCCGGATCCTGGATAAGAACAGTAAAAGTTTACGCAGCGTTACGAGAAGGCAGCACGCACGATACATGGGCATCGCCACGCAGTCACCTTGTCCCACTGGCTCTGCCTGCTTCAGCAGCTGATATCCATCCCAGCATATTCTCACCTCCAGGCAGTCCAGCACCGCGACCTGGTGCTCCGCAGCGGCTGCGGGATTGAGCGCCGTGATGCCAGCCAGTGCGTCAATACCCACATAACGAAGGTTGTGAGATGGGGAACGCAGAAACGTGGCGATGCTCTCCGCCGCTGCATTTAGGTAAAGGAGGGTTTCGTTCGACAGGAGTCATAACATGGATGACAACAGAGCGCAATAGGGAATTAGCCAGGGAATATAAACGCACAGGGATGTGGGGTCATTACAAGGGCTGTTTCAACAGCGGCCATGACATGGAAAAGAGTAGGGCCCAGCTCCCAGGTGACGTATCTGGGGGAGCGAACAACTAAAGAGCCGGCCAGCCATTCAGCCAGGCAGACCCTAGACATACAGACAGACGGGCCCGCAAGTTCATCCCGTCTCCACTTCCACTTCCAATACACACCCAGAAAATTCTAAAAGCACGAAGCCCAGCGCCCATCACTAGTGAGTAGCCACGGTGTTTTGGTAAAACATAGCAGCCCTCCCGCCTTACCCGCTGCCAGCAACTGTGGGTTGGGGTAAATGGTGGTGATGGTACGTACGCACTCATAGATGATGGCGGAGCCGATTGTGTGGCTGGTAGTGGCCCGCCGCAGTGTCTGATGCAGCACCGCAGCCATGTTCTCGGAGGCAGCTCGGTCCCCTGCGCCCAGCGCCGCGAGAATCTTCAGCAGCTTAATCTGCGAGGGGAATGAAACCATTGGAAAATTAAGTTTCATGACCACAATCTTTTAGGATGCCGCCCTTTCAGTGCGGTTTCTAATCTATATGCCGAGCTGTACCAAGCGAAGCAGTGGAGGCTCAGACATGGAGGGATGCAGGGCTGGCCAAGTATTGAATCACACTGGGCAGAAGCCTTCTGAGGAGCTAATAAGTAACCGCGAAATTCAGGAACGCAAAGTTCCCAATACAAACGTAACATTGGCAGGAGGACCAGAGCGCAATCCTCTTTCGGCAGTGCGAACCCAGGGGTTTAGATTATTGCCCCGAGATACCCGAGCGCCCGCCCGAAGCCACCGCCTCCCGCCATACTATCATGAAGCTTACCTGAATGAAGGGCGCCGGGAAGCGGTGGTAGTCGTAGCTCTTAGGTAGTCGATGCTCCGAAACCTGTCCGGCGAGCATTAAGGAAATATGGAAAAATTTTAGAATGACAGGGGGCTGCGCAAATCTTCCTCATCACCCACATTTACACATGTAGCCTGCCCCATTCCACTTGACTCCACCCAAATCCACTCCGCTCTCCCTATTATCTTCCCCATCACCTGTTTTAGGATGCTAGTGAAGGAAGGTATGAGGTTCTTGTAGGGTCGCGGGTCCACCTTTATGCAGTCGTGCAGCGCACAGAGAGAGGCGCTCATCACGGAGGGGTCCTGTGATCAAAAGCACATGGGGCGGGTCAGCTCGGTAAACCAGAGGACGTAGGTTACTTTCCACCATCACATTGTCAGCCTATTCTGCTCCAGTACAAAAACAATGGAAAGGTGTCAGCGTAGTAAAGTTGCCTAGTTGCATCGCGCCATACCACCAGACCGGGATGTACGGCTAAATGGATGATTTATATGGTCATCACCAGGCGGATGGCACTGTCTAAGGTTTCGTTCATTGTCAGCCCGAAAGCTCTCATCATCAAAGGTAACAGGACCAAATTTGGAAGTCTACAGCCATTCCTTCTGTGCCACCCGCTGAACGGGTCTTGACGACCTAGGCCAGCTTCAAAAAGGCTCGGTCACACACCTTGTGATAAGAAAACAACAAAATAACCTCATGACTATGTTTAAACCGCCGGACGCCAGCCGGTACCGGGTATGGAAACAGTCTGCTTGAAAGGCCAAGAAAAATGGGTGTTGAGATTGCTCATGCACCCCAGGCGAACGATGGCCGATGCCCCTCACTGAGCGTTCGGCTGCGGTGTACATAGAGGGCTCACCATCCGCATGCGAAGCCTAGTTCCTCGCATGCAATATCCCTCTCATCTTCCTTGCCAACCCGCCGCTGCATTCGTACAAGTCCCAGAAAACGCTGCTCAAGCCCACCTTATCGCATAGCATAGTCCGGAAGTGCTTATCCAGCTCCACGCCCGCCAGAGGCCCGTCACGGCGGGGGTCCAACTGTCCGAACCAGTGCAATGCCATGACCGCCTTTTTGCGGACGTGCTCTTTGGGGTGACGCAGTCGCTCCACCACCACCGGATACACCGCATTGACCAGGTCTGCGCCGATTAGCCGCGTGGCTGCCACCAGCGCCGTGCAAACTGTGGAGAACAGTGTGTAAATGCAAAAGAACCACATCCAAATGAAAAAACTGGAATGAGAAGGCAGCGGAGTACTACAGAGTCTGTGGTACTTCACCCCGGACGGGACCCGGAAAGTTTTAGAATTATAGGGAAATGCCCGTAAAAGTGTTGGGTATGCTCCGGGGATCCCTGGGAAATTTCGATCAGGCGAAGCATGGCTTTTCGCGGGCAGAAAAAACCTGCCCCGTGAAGAAAAAGGTTCTTTTCCGGGTGCACCCGGAGAAATTTTTCTAAGCAAACCCAAGTTCCGGGGAAATAATGCATGCTTGACTGCTTGACGCTTGGGAAAAGCTAAATATACATTACAATATTATTAGCTAAAAAGAACATATAAAGCTAGTTTATAAGCAGATAGACAATACATGTTCCACAGAACTTATCGCTTTGACATTTTGGCCTTTATCAAGCAACGGCAAAGCTAGCCAAGCAGATTCCTAAGTTTCTCAAGCCAATGAATGTCAGCTTAAAGCAAGCAAAATACTAAGCATATATCGGATGGATAGTAGGAATATGAAGCCGATTAAGAGAGCTAGGGAAGCTGGTATCTGTGTTAATTAAGGAGATGGGTGTGCCGGGTATTGGGTAGATGGGTAGGAAAAAAGACAACATTCAGAAAAACAATTTAATGTACTTTTTATTCTAGTACAACAGAAAGTATGGAAATTGTTTTTGCAGGAAAATATTTACCATGTAATAACGCGAGCGTATTGTGCCCGGAGAAATTTTTATGCAGGTTCCCGGGTTCCCTGAACGTTTTAGGGCTTAACCAGGTAGGGTTCCGGGGGCCCACCCGGAAAAGAAGGTTTAGGGCTCCATGGAGCCCCGGAACAAACAGCTACCCCCTTGAAGAACCCTGCCACGGACCCAGTCGGTCATAAGACCGGGATTCACAAGAAAACAACGGACCGAGACGCCAGAATTATCAGAGAACATGGCTTTTTAAAAAAAAATCTACGGCATGGGGATGGATAAGGAAATTTTGTGACCGATATGGGGATGTCATCAATGTGGGAAATGGGAAGGCAAAGAGGGGGACTAAGACCCACAAGGAAAGGTGACCAATGTGGGAAGGCAAAGAGGGGGGAGGAGATTCCGCCCAGGGCGGCCCTTCGGCAGCGGGCGGACGCCAACGCACCTATCAGGTAGTTATCCGACTTCATATCCAGTAGCAGCGTGTTCACAAGCAGAAGGACGAGATTATCGTTGTAATCCAGGAATTGCGTCAGGGCTAGGTAAGCGGCCTGGCGCACGTGCGCCACGTGGGGAGCGGGGAAGGGTGATGTGGGGGGGTGTTCATGTCAGGAACGTGCGTTCAGGTCCTCTGCGATGCCACGCATTCATGCAGCGTCGTGTACCCAGTGACGTTGACCAAAGAAAAGATGCGGCAGGGAAGGTGAGGTTCTGCTCAAGGACCCAGGACCCCGTAACTCATACCTTCTTCGTGTAGATATTCGGGTCACTGGCGAATTGCAGAGCCTTAATGTATGCAAAACTCGCATCATGGCCCAGAATTTCACAATACATAAGACGAATCATGTACTCCTTTCCCCGGCTTTTGTCCAGCTTGGGATCGCTCAAGCGCTGCTTCAACAGCTCCAGCTCCTGGCTGATGACGCGGTCTTCCTCTGCCTTCGACTTGCATTCTCCAATTGCCTGTTTTCTAGAATAGTGTGACTTTCCAAGAGCAGGTTGTGCACATACGACTGGTGTCAGCTTGTGCGCACCTTGACCAGGTTATCAAACTCCCGGAGCTCCTTCAGGAACCTAGGTCCTGTCTTGAGTCCCGCAACAACCTTTTCGAGCTTGCTTTGCATGATTAAGTGTATGAATCTAACCCAGCTGCGAACTTGTGATAGGTAACAACCAAAAAACGCTCAAGCTTCAAATTACTACATGGCATTGGTCAAAGCCTGCATTTGTAATGTGTTTCGGGTTGCGGACATCAGAATTAGTTGAGCTAGAAGTTATCCGTGGTGAACGATTATCCAGTTATGCTACCTAACGGAAACCTAAGGGTGAAACATAGATTATTGAACCGAGAATCGTTAGCGATGTTCACGCGGCATTGTCAGGGTCCTTCTGGGACCATGTGCGGAGCACGTACACGGCGGGCTTCGCCTCGACGCCATACACAAGGTGCAAAGGTAAGGTGTAATATTATACTCCTTACCATTCTATAATAGTAAATACTAGTTAGGAGTCATAACGGTAACCCGATACAAACTTGCAACCAAGCTTGCCGCACCAGTGTGTCGCTCATTTTGATAAGGAACTCTTGTGAAATTTCAACTGTGCCCTTTGAATTCGCAAGCCTTGTGTCAGGGACATAGGCGTGCGCGAGGGCCCGGAGGTCCAGCTCGAAGTGCCACGCCGGCACTATCTAGTGAGTCTTTGCGCCTTATTAGTTATCAGGATGGATAAATCTGCTTCAGGAATACATTCTTAAAGCGCATTTTTGTAGGAGGATGGCGTTGTAATTCTTACCGTGTTCCCATCTGAAATGTTGTCTCTGTGGCTTTGTAGCACCAAGCAATCGGGGCATTACGCTAACCACGTATCATAGTGTTAATGTTTACCTTTGGATTGTGGGAAAGCGCAGCATCCATCGGATTATTGAATATGGACCGCGCATGCTGTTTTGCTTTAACAACACTGCTGCCTCCGACAGGCGATTGAGGTATCCTGTCTGTCCTTAAATTATTACGAGGATAGGCTGTGACATTTCGTGGACAGTGAGGCAACGAATTTCATAGCATTGCCAGCGATGTTGTGAGTCTGGTCGTAGCTGCTGATCGAGCAGCGGCACGACTTGTCAGACATGCAGTGGCAGCCGCTGGGTGGCGCGCCGGCTCCTTTGGAACGGAGCTGGCCGCCTCCAGCGGCTTGGGCAAGAGGCCGATGTCGGAGGCTGAAGGGACGTGGCAGTTTAATGCTTTTGCACGCTTTCCTGCTGTGCCTTTTGCTCCAAGCCCGGTATATAGCAGCGCAGGCCCCGGATCCACCTCCGGATATCCCGCCACCAAGCCCACCGCCACCAAGCCCACCACCCAGCCCACTGCCACCCAGCCCACTGCCACCAAGCCCACCGCCACCAAGCCCACCACCCAGCCCACTGCCACCAAGCCCACTGCCACCAAGCCCACCGCCTAGCCCGCCGCCGTCACCAATCCCGCCCAGTCCACCACCTCCGCCAGCCTATTCAGCCGAGGGTATTTACGGTGCTGCGCCGTGGTTTACAACCATTAATGGGCGACGCTGGGCACTCTTTTCGGCGGCAACGTCCTTCTCCGGCGCGGAGGAAATGTGCCGCTCATGGGGTGCACACTTGGCGGACCCGTCCAGTCTAACAGAGTACGAGCAGGTCGTGTCTGCCTATACGCCAACTTTCTCTTACCTCAGCCCCAGCACTGCAATCTGGCTGGGAGTAAGCGATGCAGACACAGAGGGTTGGTACTACTTTACTGCTGGTCGGGGCACCACGACTATGCAGGAGGTGGGTCGGTCAGGTGGAGATGTAATGCCAAGGCGCTATGTGAAGGGACTGGGAAATATGAATATCCTCTGGAGGAGGCGAAGGGACAAAATCCAGATCGAATTTTGGGTGGCTGACCTCAACCATGGCTGGGATGTTCTGATAGGCGTAATGATGCGCAGGTTGATATAACCTGGGGAGACGCTTGCGAGGCAAGGAGTTTGGGGTGGGCCTGGACTCTCTTAGCCGGCCATGTTGATAGGTTTATAGGAAGGAACGCAAAAACCGAAATGTGATGCGGGTCAATGCTGGTTTATGGTTGCCTACGGCCGTCACCATAAAATTGTTCGCCTCCGAAACCATCACATAACCTATGTCCGCAATCCCGAAACAAGTGGCTTTGGATTTTGGCGCGGAAGGGCACAAAACGTTGGTTGAGGAGGATCGAGCGCAGAGCATGACCTGCTGGACCAGGGGTGGGGATTGGTTTACCACTGGGAGTGGGGGAGTGGGTTCGAGGCGTTTGGCTCTCGTTTTTGGTAGCGCAACTGTTGTTTGTGTAAAGCATTAGCGTTAGGAACGAGCCAGCAAGGCCAGGCCACTAGAACCAGCCCGTATGGGTGGCGTTTGGGCCTCTTTTCCAGTTCATACCTGCGGAACAAACGGATAGTTCGCTGACATGCTGTCTGGATATTTTCTGCGAATTGGCGCTCCTGTCGCCCACAGGTGGGCCTTGCGGATTGGGAGACTGTGTGGGCGCCGGCACATTGGAGCCAGGACGGAACCTCGAAGGACTGCGTCGCCGCGCAGTTGACCGTGAATACCGCCACCACTTCGCCTTTCTTGGGCGCCTGGCTTGACAGCGACTGCACAACGGCGTTGCCGTTCTGGTGTGTCGGCAGTACCGCCTTTGCCGCGCCGCCGCCCTCTGGCTACGGCCCACCGTCGGCGCCGCCACCGTACAGTCTCGGGTCGTACCCCGAAGGTAAGGAGCCCAAGTCGCATTCATCTGATGGGTGAAAGCTACGCGACTCATCACCGTTGCCTTATTGTCAGGCGTCCTATTGGCAGCGTTGGTCCGTGATGTCGCCACGTCAAATTTATTCAACTGATTACCGCCTCATCTCTGATCTTCCCGGCCATGTAATCCTTTTCCACCGGAACACTTTTTCATACATGCGCTCGCTGTGCGTTGCCTTGAGCGAGATTTTCGATGGTCAACCTTTAGGTTAGTGGCACGGTGTGTCCCATGGGCCAGCGGCATTTATTCGCCTGACCGAATGACCGAATGTGAAGGAATGTAATTTTGCAGTCCACTCAAAAGAGATCATTTGAGACATTGATGTCCGCTCGAAATGCCCCTGCTGCGTCCCGCAGTTTCCATCGTGGTGGGATACCACACGTACAAACTTCTAAATAACGCGGACTCTTGGTTAGCCGCCCAACAGGCATGTGTGGCGCTCAGCCCCTCAGGCCATCTGGCGTCCTTTCCAGACGCCACGACGCAGGCGTCTGTGCGTGCGGCACTGTTGACGGCGCTCACCGACGCGGGATTCCCAAGCTCGTTGCCGTTTACGCATTCCTATAACCCTATTTGGATTGGCCTTTACGAGCGAACCACGTCGTATGGCGCGGATTGGTCCTGGTCGGACCGTACACCGTTGTCGTATTCAGGATTTGGGTCGTACACTTATAACGCTACGGGCGCGCTTACGACGGCAGACTGTGCTGCCATGCATCTGGACCGCGCCGGTGCCTGGTCTCAGCAGCAATGCAGCTCAAGCTTTCAGTATCTGTGCAAGTTGGCTAATGTACCATCGGCGCCGTCGCCACCGCCGCCGTCGCCACCCGCGACAGATCGGCAGCTGAGCTTCCGCTACACCCGCGCCGCCAGTAACGTTGTCTACACGCTGGTGCTACAGCCGCGCAGCTTTGCGTCGGCGCTGCGCTACTGCGCTGCGTTGGATCCTGGCGGCACTTTGGCGGCGCCAACGGACGCGCAGATCTACGTTGATGTCATGTTTGCCGTCCAAGGCTACCTTTCCAGCAACGGCGCGACGGCCGGCGGCTCCGCCATCGCCCCGCCGCCGGACAATTCACCACCGCCATGGCCGCCGCTGCCAGCGGCGAACGAGCCCACCATGGCAGCGCCACCAATGCCTTCCCAGACTGGCGAGTCGGCTTTCTGGATAGGCATCCGTGCGCTCAATGGGCATTATGCGACGCTCGAAGGTACCACGCCGCTGCCGTTCACTGCTTGGCTATCAGGGGTGTACACGGGCGCATGGCCAGTGCTGTCTTGCGTCTCCGTGGACCCCGTCAACCAATACGCTTACGTGCCGGCGGGCTGCGGCGTGCAGTTGCCGTTTCTGTGTCAGGCGTCCGCTCCGGACACAGGGCTGTCACCGCCACCGTCGCCGCCGCCGCCGCCGCCACTGGGCTCCGCACCGACGAAACTGCGGCGGGGTTTGTACTTGTACTCAGTCTACACGAGCGCGTTGCCTTACGAGCAGGCGGCGGAGTACTGCAATAACACGGGCGGCTTCCTGGCGTCGTTCCATTCGGCCAATGAGTTCTCAGCTGTCTGGACGGCGCTGTCCTCTGCGCTGAATGATGATGATAGCATGTGGATCGGCTTCAATCAGGTGTGCGTGTGGGGAAGAGTTTGTGAATGGGCGAACGGAATAGAGTCAGCGGGTTAGCGGTGGAAGTCCGAAGGTGTCGGAAAGCGGGACACTGGATATTGTTTTTGTTGTATTACTAATGCTGTTCTTGTCATAATAATAATAATAATTACTATTATTCATTATTATGATTGTTCATTATTCGTAGCATTGGATCCATGAAAGATTGCCGGAGAACTACACGCACTAAAATGTTTTTTGCGATACCGGAATTTTGAAATACGCGCTGATGCTCAGATGTAATCTCAACCGCTTTTAACGTCACGCCAAAACTTACATCGGGTCGGTACCTGCAGTTGCGAACTGGGGAGGCTCGCTTCTCTTGGGTGGATGGCGGTCCGTCCGTGTACAGCAACTGGGGCCAGCCGTATACAGACTCAGACGGCAATGACTGCGCTGCGGGTGAGTTATAGCTGGCGGTGCTGTGGGGTGAATACCATGTACAGTTGTGGTGGTTGACCTTGCAACATGGTCATTCCTTCATTTGTTCATGGCTTTTGACCCTCACAGTGGACCGGCTGTGGGGCGACAAGTGGGCCGCGACGGACTGTTTGGAGCGGCATCCCTTTGCTTGCAAGATCCTCATGGGTATCAATAGTGCGGACGCACCGCCACCGCAGACGCCGTCGCCGCCACCACCGCCATTAGCATCCAGTGAGTCGCAGATCCAGCGGCAAGCGGTTAAGTCTAGCAAGCCGCGCCTGGCACTAAATCTGTTACTCTGGCTAAACATCTAGCTATCCTTATTTGCTCAGGATATTATGGAAATCCATGTTTTGTACCAATGGGTTCCTTAGGATCGTGTTCATAAGGCGGCTTTAAGGTATTCCGACGATTGTTTCCTGCTGCCAGCGGGGATCACCAAGCCACGTGCCATAAGGCAAACCTGATGATGATAATGATGGTGATGATGATGTTGAGATTATTCCTATCTGCCCGCTGTATGTTTTCTCACTCACCCCAACTCTTTCGCTTTCCCCAAACACCCGCGAAGTCCCCGCGCTGCGGAACTTTACGCTGGGCGGCACAACCTACTGGCTCTACGTGCCCATCGCACTGTCTTTCGAGGAGGCGGACGCGCTGTGCACCTCCTACTTCACAAACTTGGCTTACTTTGACGACGCGGCCACCTTCAACGCCGTGATGGCAGAGCTCAAGGCGGATGTTGAAGGGGTATGCTGAGGTTCAATATTTCCGTGTTTTTTGTGGATTGTTCGAGAAAGATTGCTCCTCGTGGGCAGGGAGGGCGCGATTGCCGAGCGGGGTCTTAAGAACGACTTTGCGAAGAACCAACAGGGTCGGATCTCGGATGTAAAGAGAGAGGTGGGATGGGATGAGGTGGGGGTAACATGCTGCGGCTAATACGCATGGTTACAAAGTGGTTGCAACCCTCGGCATATGTACGTAGGGTTCGGTGATAGGAAAACGACGGATTGATCGCAGAGGTTGCACACAAGGGACCAACGAATAAGGCATGACGAAGAGACGGAAATGAGTAGCTCCTTTCCTAAGCTCTGCCCCTGTCGGTACACTCTTTTGACACCAGCTCCGTCATCACCCTTGTCCCGACTTTCTGCCGACGCAGTTATACGACCCGTCCATCTGGATCGGACTCCATCGCAACTACATAACTTCCACGGCGTGGTTCTGGTACGCGAATGGGGATACCAGCACAGTGGACGTCTTCAATCCATCTACTGGTAGCTGTGCCGCCCCAGCAATTGCAACAAAACTCAGTTACCAGCCAGACAACTTCGGCGGCAGCCAGGATTGTGTGGCGGCGGAGGTATTGACCGACGGGACAAACTACTGCTACCACTGGGATGATAGGAAATGTAACGACCGACTGGGTTTCCTGTGCCGTAGTGATGACCTGTTGCCATTTAGCCCGCTGGCGCCAGCGGGCCCGACAGCGCCGCCGTACTCACCGCCGTCACCACCGCCGAAACCGCCGCCGGGCACGGCTCCGTCACCAGAGGCGCCGGAGGCTCCACCGTTTCCGTCAGGGCCGGATAATCCCAACTTGCCGCCAAGTTGGCCAACATCACCGTCGCCGCCGCCGCCATTGGTATTGGTGCCGCCGCCTCCAACTGAGCCTGATGTCGTGGGCCCACCACCACCACCGCCCCCCCCCCCCACCGCCGCCGCCAAGGTTACCGCAAACTCCGCCTGTAGCGCCTGTTCCTCCTCCGCCGCCCCCGCCCCCGCCCCCGCCGCCACGAATGCCTGCCAGCAATACTCCACAGCCCGTGGCGCCGGATCTACCGCCCCCTGCTGCACCTCCGCCAGATGTTCCGGACAGTAACGTGCCGCCACCACCACCCCCGCCGCCACCACCACCTCCGAGGCTTCCGCCCGAAGTGCCGTCGTCATCCATTCAGCCGCCGCCGCCACCGCCGCCGCCGCCGCCGCCACCGAAAGCCCCTGTGTCGGGTCAGCCCTTAGCACCACTTTTCCCGCCACCAGTAGCACCACCGCCGGATACCCCTGTAGGCGTTACGTTCCCGCCGCCGCCGCCACCGCCGCCGCCGCCGCCGCCGCACATCCCGCCGACTTCACACGTGCCTAGTGTGGCGCCACCACCTCCGCCACCACCGCCACCTCCGCCACCAAAGACTCCGTCATTTCCACCAGGTGGCATGATAGCCCCCATGGAGCCTCCACTTGCGCCTCCCCCTGACTTGCCAGGGGCTGCCTCCCCGCCGCCGCCGCCGCCGCCGCCGCCGCCACCACCGCCTCACACCCCTCCGCCACCCTTGGCGTCTGGTGCCTCGCCGCCGCCGCCGCCGCCTCCACCGCCGCCCCCACCGAAAATTCCGTCACTTCCACCAGGTGGCCTGATAGCCCCACTGGAGCCTCTTTCGCCGTCGCCCCAGGCGCCACCTCCCGGTTTACCGGGGCTTGTTTCCCCACCACCGCCGCCGCCGCCTCCACCGCCGCCGCCACATATACCGCCACCACCACCTCTAGACGCCTCACCGCCGCCGCCGCCGCCGCCGCCACCACCACCGCCTGCTGCACCGTTTTCTGACCAGCCAGCTCCAGCGATGCCTGGGTCTCCGCCGCCAGCTGTGCCACCACCTGATACTCCATGGGTGCAGGTGCCGCCACCGCCACCACCACCGCCGCCGCCGCCGCCGCCAGGCTTGCCACCGCCGCCACGTGAAGGATCTCCGCCTCCACCCCCACCTCCGCCACCGCCACCGCCACCTTCTCGGCCGGATCTGACGGACGTTCCATTCGCACCATCTAGTCCAGTCAATGGCCTGCCATCAGATCCGCCTCCCGATGGGCCAGCGGCTCATTCACCGCCCCCGCCCCCGCCGCCGCCTCCTCCCCCGGCAGCCCCGGCATTGCCAGCCGACAGCACTTCTTCACCGCCGCCACCGCCGCCCCCACCCCCCCCACCGCCATCGGCACCGACATTTGATTATGTTACACCTGCTTCGCCAGGATTTCCACCGCCCATCGCACCTCCACCGGATGGCCCATCAGTGATATCCCCACCCCCTCCGCCACCACCGCCGCCGCCACCGCCCCATCTTCCACCGCCACCTGTGCAGCCCGGCTCATTACCGCCGCCGCCGCCGCCACCACCACCGCCACCGCCCAGGGTCCCTGATATGGCTGATATGCCCGACGTACCTCTCAGTCCGGGAAATGCTATTCCGCCGTTGCCGCCGCCAGATGCACCAATGGCACCGCCGCCACCGCCGCCACCACCACCTCCGCCGCCACCTCATTTGCCTCCAAGCTCGAAGTTGGATGCAAGTCCACCACCACCGCCGCCGCCACCGCCGCCACCGCCACCAACGTTCCCGGTTGATAAATCGTATCCACAGCCTCCAGAAGTACTAATTCCCGAGATGCCACCACCGGATTTGCCTGGTGTTGGCTCACCGCCACCACCACCGCCGCCGCCGCCACCGCCACCGCTGCAACCGCCGCCACCCTTGGATACAGCTGCATCCCCACCGCCACCACCACCGCCGCCGCCGCCGCCACCGCAACAGCCGGTTAGCTCTCTGTCTCCTGCTTCACCAGGCATGCCACCACCACAAGCGCCGCCCCCAGATCTTCCTGGTGCAGCTTCACCGCCGCCACCACCACCACCACCACCACCTCCACCGCATGCACCGCCACTTCCCGGTTCTGACGCACCATCATCGCCACCCCCACCGCCGCCACCACCGCCACCACCAAGCACACCGGACATGCCGGGTCCGTCGACATCTCCTCAGGTCCCTGACCCTCCCTCCCTTCCTGCCGCCCCACCGCCGCCAAGGACCCAGCCGCCGCCGCCGCCCCCGCCGCCGCCGCCTCCCCCACCACATCTACCGCCCCTTCCGGGCGTTCCCTCCGGTTCCCCACCACCGCCACCTCCGCCGCCGCCACCACCGCCAGCAACTCCCGATATGCCGGTGGAACCTACTTCGCCGTCATCTCCAGCGGGCAAGCTTCCTCTCACGCCGCCGCCCGGGCTACCCCTTTCACTCCCACCGCCTCCGCCTCCTCCACCACCGCCGCCACCAGGATTGCCATCAATCCCAGGGACAACCTCCAGCTTTCCACCGCCGCCGCCGCCGCCACCGCCGCCGCCGCCAGCAGCTCCGTCTTCGGACCATCCAGCACCCTCTTCCCCCAACTTGCCTCCACCCGCTTCGCCGCCGCCATCTGTGCCCTCGGCACCACCACCTCCACCACCGCCGCCGCCACCACCGCCACCGCTGCAACCGCCGCCACCCTTGGATACAGCTGCATCCCCACCGCCACCACCACCGCCGCCGCCGCCGCCACCGCAACAGCCGGTTAGCTCTCTGTCTCCTGCTTCACCAGGCATGCCACCACCACAAGCGCCGCCCCCAGATCTTCCTGGTGCAGCTTCACCGCCGCCACCGCCGCCACCACCACCACCTCCACCACCTCCACCGCATGCACCGCCACTTCCCGGTTCTGACGCACCATCATCGCCACCCCCACCGCCGCCACCACCGCCACCACCAAGCACACCGGACATGCCGGGTCCGTCGACATCTCCTCAGGTCCCTGACCCTCCCTCCCTTCCTGCCGCCCCACCGCCGCCAAGGACCCAGCCGCCGCCGCCGCCCCCGCCGCCGCCGCCTCCCCCACCACATCTACCGCCCCTTCCGGGCGTTCCCTCCGGTTCCCCACCACCGCCACCTCCGCCGCCGCCGCCACCACCGCCAGCAACTCCCGATATACCGGTGGAACCTACTTCGCCGTCATCTCCAGCGGGCAAGCTTCCTCTAACGCCGCCGCCCGGGCTACCCCTTTCACTCCCACCGCCTCCGCCTCCTCCACCACCGCCGCCGCCACCTCATTTGCCTCCAAGCTCGAAGTTGGATGCAAGTCCACCACCACCACCGCCGCCACCGCCGCCACCGCCACCAATGTTCCCGGTTGATAAATCGTATCCACAGCCTCCAGAAGTACTAATTCCCGAGATGCCACCACCGGATTTGCCTGGTGTTGGCTCACCGCCACCACCACCGCCGCCGCCGCCACCGCCACCGCTGCAACCGCCGCCACCCTTGGATACAGCTGCATCCCCACCGCCACCACCACCGCCGCCGCCGCCGCCACCGCAACAGCCGGTTAGCTCTCTGTCTCCTGCTTCACCAGGCATGCCACCACCACAAGCGCCGCCCCCAGATCTTCCTGGTGCAGCTTCACCGCCGCCACCACCACCACCTCCACCACCTCCACCGCATGCACCGCCACTTCCCGGTTCTGACGCACCATCATCGCCACCCCCACCGCCGCCACCACCGCCACCACCAAGCACACCGGACATGCCGGGTCCGTCGACATCTCCTGAGGTCCCTGACCCTCCCTCCCTTCCTGCCGCCCCACCGCCGCCAAGGACCCAGCCGCCGCCGCCACCGCCGCCGCCGCCGCCTCCCCCACCACATCTACCGCCCCTTCCGGGCGTTCCCTCCGGTTCCCCACCACCGCCACCTCCGCCGCCGCCGCCGCCAACTGCCCCAGAGGACTTCAAAGAACCTGCTGCGCCACCGCCGTTTCATCCAGACGCACCGCCCCCAGGCCTACCAGGCGCTTGGATCTCACCGCCGCCCCCTCCACCGCCCCCACCACCACCACCGGGTGTGCCGCCGCAGCCAGGTGCTCCCTCTATTTCTCCACCTCCGCCACCACCACCACCGCCACCACCACCAGGCACTCCAGACGACTGGAAGGAGCCTGCTGCACCACCACCACTACATCCAGACGCGCCGCCACCGGACTTACCAGGCACGCGTACTCCACCGCCGCCGCCACCACCGCCACCACCGCCGCCGGGTGTGCCGCCGCAGCCTGACGTGGCTTCCATTCCTCCACCACCGCCGCCGCCGCCACCACCGCCGCCGCCCGGGCATCCCCCAAGCTCACCTGTAAGCAAAAAGCAGTCGATGCATAATTAGTGTGGGGAATCAAACTGAGAAATTATCATGCATGGCAGCTAGCCCCAATGATTATACCTGCCTCGTCAGACGGCCAAGCAGTAGCTGTAATGCCAGTGGCTGTGTGTTGAATCTAAGGTACATCCGCCAACTGTAACTGTCGTGTGACCCAAGGACCGGGGTCTTCGTAAAGCGGCTTTACCTGCCATTATGCACTCCAGGCCACGCCCTTTTTTCCTCTATTTTTCGCAATCTCTTCACCTGCCATCCTATCCGGTCATCTCTTGCCATTCCTTCACAGCCCGCCCTTTTCCCGCACTTTCCACATCTCGCCTGAACCGTGGATCTGCCTTCGTGTTGTTTCCGTTGCCGCAGCGCCCGGGGACTCCGCCAGTGCAACCGCCCTCGCCCGACTGGCCCACAACTTCAGGAATCGCACCGCCCCCGCCACCACCGCCGCCGCCGCCGCCACCGCACTTGCCACCGCCACCGAAAGCACCGTCGGGCAGTCCTCCACCACCGCCGCCGCCGCCGCCGCCACCACCGGGTGCTCCATCGAGCTTTATCATGCCGTCTTCCCCAAACATTCCTACCGAACCGGGTCCTGATGCTCCGCCGGGCTTGCAGTTCAACCCACCGCCCCCGCCGCCCCCGCCCCCACCCCCACCACCCAGCATGCCACCCCCTGCGCTACCGGGAAAGCATGATCCTCCGCCCCCCCCGCCGCCGCCGCCGCCACCGCCCGCCGCACCGGACTTGCCGTCGTCGCCACAGCAACCTGGTCCCCCGCCAGATGTCACGGCACCGCCGCCTGATTCCCCGGCTTTGCTGTCATCGCCGCCGCCGCCGCCACCCCCGCCACCGCCCCCCGGTATGCCGCCACATTTGCCGCATGCTCCACCCTCCCCCCCGCCACCCCCGCCACCCCCCCCGCCGCCAGGTCAACCCGACCCGCCCAGCTTGCCAATTCATCCTCCACCGGATACACCTTCCGCGCCGCCACCGGATACACCGCCGGGACAGGAAGCGCCGCCGCCGCCGCCGCCCCCCCCACCACCTCCTGTCGCCCCGCCACCACCAATTGTCACCGTACAGTCGCCTCCTCCGCCACCGCCGCCGCCACCACCACCGCCGCCAAGCACTCCAGATATGCCCACGATACCATCTTCATTACCACACTTACCGCCACCAATCCAGCCGCCACCTGACCATCCCCTGGCGCCGCCTCCACCACCTCCACCGCCGCCTCCGCCACCACCTATGGGCAGGCCTCCACCACCCCACCAGCAGCCCATGTCTCCACCGCCGCCACCGCCGCCGCCGCCTCCACCTGTCACGCCCGACATGCCCGCCACTGGTTCTGCTCCTGGTGCCCCACCGCCGCCATTATCACCCTTTGAGCATGCACCTCCGGCGATCCCACCGCCGCCACCTCCTCCACCGCCACCACCGCCACCTAAGGCACCTGGACAGCCATCGAACCCTGCCGCTCTGCCACCGCCTCCACCGCCGCCGCCACCGCCTCCTCCCACTATGCCTGCTGATCCTTCCATGCCATCTGAGCCTTTTGATGGCGATCCACCGGCCTTAACTCCCCCGATGGGTGTACGGCAGCCTCCGCCTCCACCACCACCGCCGCCACCGCCGCCGCCCCAGTTGCCACCACAATCGCCAGGCGTTCAGGACTTACCTCCACCGCCGCCTCCGCCGCCCCCGCCGCCACCGGCGATACCCGACATGCCGGCGGAACCGTTGCTGCCCCCACCTGTTAGGGAGGACATCTCACCGCCACCGCAGGGTCCGATCGCGCCGCCGCCGCCACCACCACCGCCGCCGCCGCCACCGCCAAGTATGCCGCCGATTGTAGGAGCACCCGACTCACCCGTGCCGCCGCCACCGCCACCGCCGCCACCGCCACCGCCGGCAGCACCATCGCCACCAAAGCTGGTAAGTCATACGTGTACGATAATGTCTGCCCGTCGTCTGGGATTGCGATTTAGGACGGACGGACGGACGGACGGACGGTGACAGATGTCCTGGCGTTTTTGTATCATCTGGCCCTTGAAACTTGCTTCCCACAGCGATATCCATGGCTTCCAAAGGAAGGTCTTACTGCTGCTGACAGTGCTACTGCTGATATTGCTTCTTTCCAACTCTGTGCCCACTGCAGCCACCTGGGGGAATTCCACATCTGCCGCCAGCGCTGCCACCACCAGACCAGCCCATTGCGCCGCCGCCACCGCCGCCGCCACCGCCGCCGCCGCCGCCACACTTTCCTTCGCCAGCGCCTCCCACTCCCGCACCACCACCGCCACCACCGCCGCCGCCACCGCCGCCAGGCACACCATATATGCCGATGGTTCCCAGAGCCCCTCAAATCCCTCAAGCCCCTTTGCCTCCGTATAACCCAGCTCTGCCACCAGACATTCCACCACCTCCACCGCCGCCGCCGCCGCCACCCCCACCAGACGCTCCACCGCCGCCGTCACCTTTCGTCCCCCCACCGCCGCCACCACCACCGCCACCACCGCCACCTATTACGCCGAACATGCCTGATGCCCCGGCTTCACCCCCACCGTTTGCTCCTGACGCACCGCCGCCACAGCATCCAAGTGATGCATCACCGCCGCCACCACCACCACCACCGCCGCCGCCGCCCATCACGCCGCCTCCACCGAAAGTTCCACCAATAGCGAGTCCCCCGCCCCCACCGCCGCCACCGCCGCCACCGCCGCCAGCCCTCCCAGACATGCCCGGCGCCACTCCTTCGGTTCCAGGCTTGCCGCCGCCTACCCAACCACCACCAGGCGCACCATCGCGGCCGCCACCCCCACCACCACCGCCGCCGCCGCCCCCGCCACTGGCCCCACCACCGCCGCCCCCTGTTCCACATCCACCACCACCGCCGCCACCGCCGCCACCGCCACCCGCGACTCCCGATCCTCCACCGCTCCCTGGATCGCCCAGTAACTTTTGGCCCCCGGAGGGAATTCCGCCGGTGTCACCAGGCAATCCTCCTCCTCCCCCCCCGCCGCCGCCGCCGCCACCACCAAGCCAACCTCCATTTCATCCTGAGTCTAGCACGCCACCACCGCCACCGCCGCCACCACCGCCGCCGCCGCCAATCGCACCTAGCATACCAGCAATGCCGCAAGAACCAGCACCGTCATTTTGGACAAGCCCTGACACGCCTCCGCCGACTGAGCCTGAGCAGCTACCTCCGCCTCCGCCACCGCCACCCCCACCCCCACCCTCTGTCCCTCCCCAAAGCCCGCCGCCTTCTTCTCCCCCGCCGCCTCCGCCACCGCCGCCTCCGCCTCCAGGTCTGCCAAGCATGCCATCCCTTCCCTCAAACCCGCCCCCTGATGTGCCTGATGCACCTCCGCCAGATTTTCGTGTTGTGGCGCCACCGCCACCTCCCCCGCCACCACCTCCACCACCTCCGGGCGTCCCACCCTGGGGCAGCCCAAATATTCGTCCACCACCACCGCCACCGCCGCCACCGCCGCCACCTCCATTAAGCCCACCACCTCCACAGGTCAGTATTTTTTTATCAGTCGATATTCTTAATTGCCTTAACTAGACATGTCGTAAGGTCTTAGATCAAAATTAAGCTTTTAATCCACATTCCCGCCCTTTTGCAGTTGCCTGGCGCGGCCCCAAACATACCATCTTCGCCACCACCGCCTGACGTGCCTGACTCAAGGGCACCGCCACCGCCACCACCACCACCACCACCGCCGCCGCAAGTCCCACCACCGCCATTTCCCGTGTCACCGCCACCGCCACCGCCACCGCCGCCGCCGCCGCCGCCTGCAATACCAGAGATGCCTCAACTGCCGGTGGAACGCCCCAGCGAGCCGCCGCCTCAGGCGATTATGGAACCCCCAACACCCGACACATTTCCACCCCCACCGCCGCCACCGCCGCCGCCGCCACCTCCAGAGGTACCACCTCCGCCGCTGGCACCACCGCCGCTATCACCGGATGCCCCTCCTCCGCCACCACCGCCGCCGCCTCCGGCATTTCCTGATATGCCTACACATCCGCCAATGCCACAGGCGCCGGCGCCGCCAGTGGAAAGGGAAATATACGGTCCGGCTCAACCGCCGCCGCCTCCACCGCCACCACCGCCACCTCCGCCAGGCGTGCCGTCACCACCTCCCCCAGCGCCTAGTCCACCGCCGCCGCCCCCACCGCCGCCGCCGCCGCCAGCCGTTCCAGAAATGCCAACGTTGCCGTCAAGCAGTTTACCTGATGCAGCTCCGTACGCGCCGCCGCCGGACCTTCCATCAGGACCACCGCCGCCGCCTCCACCGCCTCCACCGCCGCCACCAATCAGTCCACCCCTGCCGCCACCCGACATTTCCCGGCCGCCCCCACCGCCCCCTCCACCTCCTCCGCCACCGCCAAGCCTACCACCACCGCCTCCGGTAAGGATTGTAGGATTATATCTTTCCTCGATTTCCAATCCGCTTGATTTGTTCGTCTACATATAATATTGTTAGTATATAGCAATTATCTTACGCTTGGATGGCAGTACCGCTCCGAGGTATTCTCTTATCTTATCACTTCTTATTCCTCGTTCCCCTTTTCATATGAAATACAGCTTCCCGGCGCAGCACCATCATGGCCACCCAATTTTCCGCCACCGGGATTGCCGACGGATGAATCTCCGCCACCGCCTCCGCCTCCGCCGCCACCGCCGCCACACTTGCCGCCTCCACCAACCCCTGCTCCGCCACCACCACCACCGCCGCCACCCCCTCCTCCTCCTCCGGGCACGCCAAACATGCCAATGATTCCCAGATCCCCTTTGATCCCCCAAGCACCGCTGCCTCCGTACAATCCCAACCTTCCACCAGACCTTCCGCCGCCGCCACCGCCGCCGCCGCCGCCACCACCGCCAGGGGCGCCGCCAGATAGTTTCCCACCTGACTCACCGGCCCAGCCGCCACCGCCACCGCCGCCACCGCCGCCGCCACCTCCAGCGTCGCCCAATGCTCCAGCTTTGCCCTCCTCTCCACCACCAGATGCACCGATGTCGCCACCGCCACATATTCCGGATGCTTTTCCACCCCCGCCACCGCCACCGCCACCGCCGCCTCCAAGTGCACCCCCTCCACCGCCACCCATTTTTGATTCCCCTCCGCCACCACCGCCGCCACCACCGCCACCGCCGCCCCAGAGCCCCGAACAACCAACGGCACCACTGGCACCTGACGCTCCGTCGCCGCCCCTCAATTTTTTCTTCCCGAACCAACCTGATGGGCCTCCTCCTCCGCCGCCGCCGCCTCCACCGCCACCACCGCAAGCTCCGCCACCGTCCGACCCATCTCTGCCACCGCCGCCGCCACCACCACCGCCGCCACCACCGCCTGGTGCTCCGGACCTCCCTGAGGTAAGGCCTCACCTTGCGATGTAATCCCTATTAAGTTTGCCTTCATTCATGTTATTGGTTATCTATTTCACGTTTATACCCAAGCATAACTGAAGCACAATCATGCACAATTTTTTATGGTCCTTCTAGGCCACGTCGTTCCCCCATTTTCCCTCCAAATTTCCCTTTCCTAGGTTCCCGCAATGCCAGTACAGCCTCCGCCCCAGTCACCCCGCCCGCCTTGGCCAGCTGATCCTCCACCGCCACCGCCGCCGCCGCCACCACCTCCGCCATTGTTTCCTCCTCCCTCCCCGCCGCCGCCTTTTTCACCTCCACCCCCCCCACCACCGCCGCCACCACCGCCACCCCCCTCAACGCCGTCAGAACCCGTACAACCGATGGCGCCGGAACAGGCAGAATCGCCGCCTTGGCAGTCCGGCTTTGTTGATCCCCCTAGTGTGCCACCACCGCCGCCACCGCCGCCGCCACCGCCACCACCTCTCACGCCCATCTGGTCGCCACCTCCACCACCGCCACCGCTGCCGCCACCACCGCCGCCGCCACCGCCGCCACCGGTTCAACCAGACATGCCGAGCATCCCAAGCTATCCTGGTTTACCCCCCCCGTTCATCCCTTGGAGCCCAGATCCTAATACGCCACCGCCGCCACCGCCGCCGCCACCACCACCACCGCCACAAATGCCCCCACCGACGCCCCCACCTATGATGCCGCCTCCGCCACCACCACCGCCGCCTCCCCCACCTCCAGCCCCGCCGCCACCCAATCTCATTGCGCCTGCATTGCCAGGCATACCATGGAATCCCCCACCACCGCAAGCGCCCAGCCCGCCCCCCCCTTCACCTCGGCCGCCCCCTCCACCACCGCCAGAGCTTCCACCCTATTCCCCTGACCCTCCCGCCCCACACCCCCCGCCGCCACCGCCACCTCCACCACCGCCACCTATTCCCCCACCGCCGCCGCCGCCACCACCACCGCCGCCGCCGCCGCTTCTTCCTGGACCACCGCCGCCGCCGCCGCCGCCGCCGCCGCCCCTTTCGGATCTTACCTCTGCCTTGGGTTTCCCACCGCCTCCCCCCCCATTATCTACCGTTAACCTGACTTTGTCCGATATAAATGGAAAGAACAACAACACGGATTATGAGGTCAGTCTATTTTATTCGGGTTGTTTACGGGTGGGCTATGTCATGTACTGCCAGGAGGGTTGTCACCATCTAGAAACACCTCAAAAGCTCATTTCTTCTAGTCACCTGATCTTTCTGGATCTGCGCGCATTTCCTTTCCTTTTTTACATCCAAAAATACCAGTTTTCCCGTCCTTTGGGGTGACATTCCTGCCTATTCGCAGCCCGACGCGGCGGCTAGCAGTCCAGGGAGCTCCTTCGATCCTGCGGAGTACACCGTCGTGAATGTGGTGTTTGTGAACTTGACAGTTGTGGCTGATATCACGATGCAGCCGATGTTGTACGAGACAATACGACGCTTCTATTTCGCGAACGCCCTCCGCTCGATGCTGCCTTATTACCAGTTCTCAGCGCGTGTACGGATTAATAAGCTGACGTGGCAGGACGGCGACTGGATTGAGGCGATGCGCATCTATGTGCAATCGCTCAAAGGCTTTCCGCCGCCGTCGCCGCCGCCACCATCGCCGCCGCCACAAATGCCATGGCCGCCGCCACGGCCGCCAAATCCACCAAACCCAAGGCCGCCGCCGCCGCCCCCGCCACTGCCACCGTCCCCGCCACTGCAACCTTTGCCGCCGCAGTTTCCTCCTTTACCGCCGCCGTCCCCGCCACAACCACCATCGCCGCCGCCGTTGCCGCCGTGGCCACCGTCGCCGATGCCACCACCATCGCCACCGGCACCGCGGCCGCCAATACCTACGACCTTCTTCATCCAGGTTGAGCTTTATTGTGTCTCGTGGATTGGGATGGAATTTGATTTGAAGGCCTTACGTGGGATTGCGGGTTTCACATAGCTTTTCCCGAGGGATAGGCCCTTTGGAAATAGGGTTATTTTATGATTCTTACTTTTGATCAAATTACCACATACAAGTAACAGTGGACTGATGATTGCTACCGGATAACATATATAGTTATATTCTTTACATAACTAGTACCGTACAATAATGTCGTACAATTTGTTGTGTAAATGCGCAGGTTTACATTGAGTATTCGACCGAGGTCGACGTGCGGACAACGTTAGGCAACCAGAAATTGGTGGATGTACTTCAGTTCAACCTCTTCCCCGTCATATCAACATCACTTCTCAGTACGAAGCCGACGAGTTATTACGTCTACACCCGCCGCCTAAACACAAACGATACCACGCCGCCGGTGCTGACGCTTTTGGGTGACACTGATGTGTATGTCCCACTGTACGGCACGTACGAGGAGCCCGGCTTTGTCGCGATCGACGACCTTGACGGGGTCATCAACAACGATCTGGTGGTTATGCAGGTAGGTGTTTTTTGGTCAGTCCTTAGTTGCCTCTTATTTAGGTATGTTATTTGGGTTGGATAAGGTGATTTGCTTCATAAACTCGTCCTCGGTTTTCGTACGGAGCCGTGTTTTCGGGAACGTTAAAACCAAAGCCTTAAATAGACCCGAAACTCAGAGTTTCCCACCTCATCCGCATAAGTGCCACCTGCCATGTTTTATCGCCTTAAACCACCGTTTCCCTCCACGGCCCGTTTTCCCTACAGCTGATCCTGCCCAACGAAACGCAATATTGCTGCCAATCCACGTTTCCCATCGACACGTCAGCCTTGACCGAATCCCCGTTCATCATCTCGTACGACGTGTACGACTACGCCTGGAACATGTAAGTGCCTCGCGATCCGCCATATCATCACGACCCACATGGGGCTATGACTGCACCGTGACCTCTCTCCTTACCCACTGACACTTTAACTATGTAAACCGGTTACCCTTGGCATAACGAGCAAGCCCAGACTCATGATCGTGTGGAGGTAACATCTAACCCCGTCTAACCCCATCTAACCCCGTCCCCACCATCAGGGCCGTAACCAAATATCGTCGCGTGCACGTCGTAGACCCGTGCGCCTTGAACTCATCCAATGTGGAGCGCATGTGTCCTGACAGGACATGTTCCGTTCTGGGGGGAAAATGCGGTGACATTCTCGCCTATCCGGAACTGGTCAGCTTGGCCAACAGCTTGCTAAATCTGACTCAAGGCGGAGGGGACGTTACGCCGGATAGCAGTGGGGTGCCGCTAGCGAGCACAGTAAACAGCCTGAGCAGCAATCCAGTGGTGGATACGCAGGTGTGTGATGGAGACGAGCTAGGGTCAAGGATGGGAAGGTGTTAAAATATTTGTCATTAGATATAGCTTTATTTATACGTGTGTGTGTGTGTGTACGCCGTGTATTCTGTGGGATAGGAACGGGAATGGGCGTGCATGTGCGTATTTGTGTGCTTTTTGAGGGTTGAGGGTTGAGGGTTGAGGACGGGTACATGTAGGGGACAAGGTAGGGTATATGGTGTTTAGGGCGTATGGTGTTTGGGGTGCATGCATACGCCTGTAGGAAGGCCCCATCAGGGGTTTGTACATTTGCATGTCGGGTTTGAAAGCCCTTCAGGATGGATAAAAACATTCACCATCTACTATACGCCAAGTACAAGATCAGATGGTTTGTATTATCTCCGCAAGAGAAACAGCTTTTCACAAGAGATGCCACGTGAATTTTGCAAGAGATTTAACGGTAGTAACAATCATACATAAGTGCTATAAGTGCTGCCAAATTTAAGAACATTTTTTAAAATATTGTATTTTTCTTGTTGAAGTTCACGATAGTTGTCTTCGGAAAAATGCAGAATTAAAAAGTCTTCGTTCTCTCTTTACTGTGAAATACATGGTCACTCGAAATCTATTATATTTAAAATATTCCTCTTCTTCTCATCTTCCACCGATCCGCAGCCACCGTACATCCAGCTGCTGCCCCTCGACGGCGATTTCTTTTATATCCCCCCGGGTCCCACGGGGGTGCTAGCTGGCACCCCTGAGATGTCCGGGATTATCACGCGCTTCACCGTTGGCGACACATACGTGGATCCAGGGTACACCGCCTCAGATAATCTGGATTCTACCGTACAGTCGCGTGTGGTTCGACGCTACGCAGAGCTCGTTGACACGAGCGCACCCACGGCATCGAACGGACCTTACGCCATCACGTACGATGTCAAGGATGTCAGCGGAAATAAGGCAATGACGCAGGTAAGCTATGTTGTCCCCACTGCAAACCTTTATTTTCTTTTCGCGACTCCTTAATCTATAACTTTTTAGCATGATTAAAAGAGGTTTCTATTTGATTTCCATGGATGACAAATGCCGCTTATTCCTCGTAATGCTAACATTGCTAAGGTGCATTTACGCCATCAAACCTAACTTGCCGGACTTCGTCACCACACGTCACCCTGCGGTATCTCCTCCCTTCCCGTACACACTTCGAGCTGTTGCCCCACTTCCACCTACTCCCACCCACAACTCCTCCACACACAACCCTGCAGATCCGGCTGGTGTTTGTGGACTGCCCAACTACTCTGCCGGTTCTTTGCCCTCCGGATGACCGCGTCACTAATCCTCCTCGCTGGTACTGCGCATCCACCCTGTGTGGTGTGCCAGATATCATCAGCGGCGTAGTGACGGTGAGAAACAAACAAGATGTGACAGGATTTGAACCTGTAAGGAGCGGTTGTCTACCGACTCAAGATGAATTATTATTTGGCTTGTTTTGATTGTTTTCAATTATTTGCATGCTTCCTCGTGATATTGGTATAATTCCTCTCGCGGTTCAACGCGCGGTCCGTCCAATTTCCTCCTGGTTTGCCCACATATTCATCCCATCCCATCATAGATTGCGCCAAGTCCTACCAGTGCTATCAAGAACTTACCGCCACAGCTGATCCTGAAGGACCGCAGCCCACTGGTGACCATTTATGCCAACCAGGTGGGTGGTCCTTTTTTTATCGTCCGTTATTCATTATCTATAACTTTATACGTCCTCACAAAATGCGCGTACTACTGTTTCCAGACGCCCACATGCAAGATGTTGCGGAATCCCTCAATCCTTTGGTTACCACCTTTTTTGTGTTTTGGGGCGAGCGTGACTTCCATGTTTGCTCTATCCCCGCATTTCCCTGTCCCCCCTCCCTTTCTATTTCCTTTCATAAAACCCTCAGACATACGCCAAGTGCCCTCAACCGGGCCAACCACGATGTGATGCGGGTGTAACCGCCATTGACCCGGAGGACGGGGACATCAGCTATAAGGTGGGTCAATTCCGGACGGCTGGTCTCCGTATTTTTTTCCAAAAAAAATGTGAGACGTGCGTGTGCAAGTGTCCGCGCTCGTTCCCGGATGCCGTAAAGATATGAGAAATCTGGGGTTTGTGTTGTTCCTGTGTGATTTTGCTGTGGAACGCAAAAAATAACCAGAGCAATTAGGCCAAAAGGGTCTCAGAATCTTGGAGGAAAAATGAAAGGAACTGCGGGTGACTTAGAACGTGCCGTGCCCTCCGTGTCTTCATACTAAATATTTATTTATCTACCGCAGGTTCGGGCGTGCGCTGACATGGCGGGTGAGAACGCGGACACCCTTTGGGATGCTGTGGGCCTGTCTGCCTGCAACCTCACCGACCAGATGACGCCGGGATACAAGAACATCACATACTCGGTCATGGACAGCTATGGCGTGACCACGAGCATTGTACGGCAGCTGCTGGTGCTAGCAGTTTGCCTGGATGGGGAGGTGAGGATGTGGGTGGAAGCCGGGGCTAGCCGGCCAGGCGAAGAAGAAGAGGAGAAACTCTCATTTTACATGTTTCTTATTTTACATGTAAACAAAAGGAATTTAAGGAGAGAAGGCTCCGTTCATGATGTAATGGCCGCCGTATTGCCTGCTGAAGAAAGTAAAGACATTTTATTCCATTTTATTCCATTTTTTAATTTTTTATTCCATTTGCCCTTTTTTGGTCCCCGGTGGCACAGGTTCAATGCCCCGATGGGACGTGCGCCGATGATAACGGCTGCTACAAGTTCGACAGCAGCTTATTAGATCCCAGCAGCAGCGCCAGCTTGGTGGGTTCAGAGGCCGCAGTCTACCTCCGTAAAGTGGTGCTAAGGGGGGCATTATAGCCGCTTTGCAGTTGTAGGGTCACACGGAATACGTAGTTTCTGTGATAGTGGGTAATGCTGCCCGGACAAGAGATGTAGGCGTTAGGGATATGGGACAGTCGCGATCATTGTTTTTCCCTCCGGGGAGAGTGACTCACCCTGGTCGCCTCGGCCTCGCCCTCATTGACTGAAATCCTGTGACCCCTTGCAGTCCTCCTTCGGCGCCAGCGGCGTTCCAGAAGTGTACACGAATAAGCCCCCGGAGATATCACTCGTCATCGTGCCCCTCGTCCCGCAGGTGAGATCCGAACCTTATCTAGGTTAATTAAATTCACATTTCGTACATTCGAGTCTGCTGGATGTATAGGGGCAGAATGTACATATTTCCATAAAAACGAGTATGGGTGTTTGTACAAGTGGGCGTTCATATCGAGGAAAAATAAAATTTCACGACCTCCCCCTGTCGTGTTACATCAGTCTGTCTCATCACCAGTCAGGTCTCAACCCCACCGGATGTCTATGCATGTATATACCTTCAGCCTTACACAAAACGCCATTTCCCTTTTCACCCATTCCCTTGTGCCTTTTTCTTCGCCTTTTTCGTTTTGCCATCTGTGTACTTCCCAGACCGTGTCAGTGCCCCAGGGTTATCTCTGGCGCAAGTGCCGTGCCTCTGATGGTAACCCGCCCCAAAACTTGTGCGAGCCTGGGGCCATCGCCCTCGACACAGAGGACGGCAACATCACACACAAGGTACATAAATCTTAGGGTTATGGGTTCCAGCCCTGTGCCTAAGGCAGGCTACAATCCGAAAGCCTCAATCTGCATCCCGAATGTTCATTTTTTACGCTTTTGAGCGCTTCGTCACGCGGGTGTTAATGTGGTCAGCTTCCTCGACCCGCGGAAAGGCTGACTCGCGTCAAGATGGCTAAGGGTTGCGATTGTCACTTGTCGGAGGCCGCTTAGTCCCAAGACTGAAGAAAACGGGACCTTAGGAGATTAAATAAAATATCTTGGGGTGTTACACTGTGGGCGACTCGCCCTACAAGGGCGAGCACCAAGGGGCCTGACCGGACCGAGCCACAGCGCAGGGGAGGGGCACGTGGCTTTGTCTGTCTGTCCTGCCACGTGCTCCCCCTCTCACTAAGACCAGCTAGAGCAAAGAAAGACTCAGAGGCTCTAGCCTGGCCACTAACAGAGCACTGAGGAGCACCACGAAAACGAGGAGGGAACAAAAGAAAACAGGGGGCGACTAACTGCACTAAAATATATTTTTCCAATTTTTTGCTTCGGAAGCTTTTAAGGTAATTCAAGTGCTTTTCAATCGTCTAAGTAATCTAAGCTTAGACTCTAAGCTTTTGCGGTTTCTGCTCGCTGTCGCTTGACTGGTCGCAGGTGTACGTCTGCCCATCCGAGCTCTGCCTTGCCACGTGCGGCTCTGAAGCATGTGCTGGGCACGAGTTCAGCATTAAACGTGTTAGTGGATGTGTGAATACATCGGCTGACGTGGGCACCGCTTTCCTGGTCAAGTTCCTTTCATGCGACTCGTGAGATCGGGCTTCGGGTTGACTGCTACCCTCCGAGCTGCTGAGGCCGCTGGGTTTGGAATGTAGTATTCTTTGAAGGGACTGAGAGACTAGAGATAACGCACAACACAACCTAACATAAGACTGGATGTTATTTGGGGTGTTACACTGCGCTGTGGGCGACTCGCCCTACAAGGGCGAGCACCAAGGGGCCTGACCGGACCGAGCCACAGCGCAGGGGAGGGGCTGGATATTATGTATATATATTTTGTATTTATGTATTAATGGGTGTTACACTGTGGACTACACTTTGCGCCCTGCAAAGACGAGCGCCGGCGGTCCTATTATATATTAAGGGGTGGTACACTGTGGGTGAATCGCCCTGCAAAGACGAGCACCGGGGGCCCTGACCAGACCAAGCCACAGCGCAGGGGAGAAATTGTATATAATATAATTTATAAATATATTTACATATATAATTTGTATATTATTATATGTGTATGCAAGTGTGTTCATTTGCGTGTGGTTGGGGGAGGAGCGCGTTCATTTTGTCCTTGTTGCTGCTGCTGTTCTTGGTGCCGCACTTGTCGGTACAACTGCCACTGCCGCTACGGTTGCTGCTGCTGCATTCCGCAGAGGTTACCCGGTATTGTCAAGTACCACCTTCCGTACGGTCATCATTGAGAGTCCCTGCCCCACCGGACAATACAATTGTGACGGCGTGTAAGTACGATATAACAGCGCTATCATACACTGCTGTGTAAATGCCGTCTTCATACATCTTCTTTGTTGGCGATGTGCGACGGTCTTAAGGAGGAGGGGGAAGGGATCACGCGCGAACATAACACCCGAATCCATGGCATTCTCCACCAACACTGTGTCCACACCTCTCGTCCCGCCACCGCAGGTGTCAATACGTGCCCTGCAGTACGGCAGCCGTCGTGTCCACACCTCCTCCTGTCAGCAACACCGCTCCCTCCATTCGACTACTGCCTCCCGGCACCACGCTGGCGACTGCCCCGGTAGCGGCCGCTGGTGTCGTACTAAACGTGACGCAGTTCTTGACGTACGGTGTGGCGGCACCCATCAGCTTCAGCCCCTGCCCGTCTTACCAAGTAACGGCGGCCTGTGCGGCGGTGGCATGGGATGCAGAGGATGGTGACATCACGCCCAGTATAACGGTGGGTGGGTGGTAGTTCCGCCACGGAGAATCCCAAGGCCCCATGCCCCTCCGTTTCCCGCTCCTCATCGTCGGGTTCTCGCCATAATTCAATCTTGCTTTTAGCTCTTTCACTCTCATCCTGCACTCTCACCCTCGCTCCCACTGAAACCATTTCAGGTGCTGGATGTGACGGTTTGCTCCAGCCCCAACCCCAACAACTGCTTGCGCTGCAGCGTGCAGCAGCTCACCCTGGGGCAGTGCTTCCCGGGCAACTACCAATTGATGTGCGTTACCAACAAAGCGGTTGGAAGTGGTTGAAACGTGTTGGGAAATTAAAAATGATTATATATTGATGAAGTATCAGCCATCTGGGTACGTTAGTGGTTAGCGGTTGGATAACAGCTCAATAACGTTCTGCAGTCCTTGGACTCCCAACCGATTTTGCATTCGAAGGCCAACCGCAATTAACAAATGAAAAAAATTGAAATTTTCGAATGTGTCTGTGCGGAGTTTTTCCCGCCGTTTATGTTCGATTTATGTTGTTACATGCACACCTTAGATAGGTATTTCCACACTACTTAAGCCCGCGACTGTCTTAACCGCTAACCGTTCTAACCGCCACGTCAGGTACTCTGTAACCGACTCGGGAGGTAGCACCTCTGTTGCCTACATGACCTTCGTCGTCGAGTCGGTGGCGATCAGTACCATTTGGTTCGAAATGCCGCCCAGTAAGAACTTCAACTTCTCCGCACCTGTTTCCAACAACAAGAGCGAAACCAAGGAGGTGATAGACTCAATTTGGAGCCTGATGGTGAGTTGGTGGTGGATTTCTGCGGCAAGGCTTAAGTGTTTTAGGGCGCACCGTTCGGCCCCAACGTGGAATCCCAACTCCGGGCCTCAACTAGCTCCTGCCTCGACTTCCTTGATTATAACCCCAATTAATCAGTGCTTCACCATCGTCCTCCTCCTCCTCCTCCTCCTCCTCCTCCTCCTCCTCCTCCTCCTCCTCCTCCTCCTTTCCTTGATGCAGTCCAACTCGAACACCAGTAACGGCTATCTGACGTCCTTGCTACGTCGCTATGCCGTGGACATCCGGAATGTGCGATCCGCCAATATCACCGCCATCAACTTCATTGACAAGAATACGGACGATACAAAATACGACAACAACCCAGACTACTGTTCCTGCGTACTGAATGTGAGCTCCTTATGTGTGTGTGTCCGTTTATAATTGATGCGTGTCTCAATGGTCGTCTGAGTGTGTGTATTTCATTTTTGCGTTTGCGTATTAGTGTTTCTTCGCTTAGCCTAAGCCATTGCATCCATGAAAACGTACGAAAACGCCGCCACTTGTTTATACGACTGGTCAAATTGGGATACCGGGATGGAATCGAAACCCGCTTCCGTTGCGGATTTTGTGTTTTCTGTACGAAAACCACGTCTTAACGAAATCTACCGTGTCCTGCTCGTCCCCATCATCGCCCGCATTTTCCTCACAGGTTACATTGACGTACAGCACGGGGCTGCAGAACAACTTCCCCCTTCCCCAAGCACGGCAGTACTACGAACCCGACAATTACCCACCACCGCCCGGCGCCAAGCGCAGTGCCACTAAGCCGCCTCCGCCCGCAAGCCTCAAGTTCCGTCGCCGTCTGACGGCGGATGCTGATGGCAACGTCACTGCAGTACCAAGCGTCATCACTGGTGTCGTCGGAGCAAGCACAACGATGCCGGTGACACTGGTAGCATCGGCGTCGCCCCGGGTCGGTGAACAGCAGCCCAATGCGGCCTACGGCGTCGACGATGAAGATCTGCACTTTTTCGGACCAGTGGAAAACTCGACGCCAGTGGTGACGCGTACGGCGCCCTACCAATATCATAAGGCCCAAATTCCCACAGATATATCGCGCCGGTATATCGCGCCGCCACCAGCAGCCATTGCACCCGCCGTGCCATACAGTACGGTATCTCCGCCGAACGTTCGGGAGCCCTACGCTGCAGCCCTGGACGTGGATGCAGAGGACCTACATCTCTTTGACCCGGCGAATCAGCCACCGTCAAGTCGTACCCTTGGAAACAAGCGGCGGCGGCGGATGCCCCCGCCCGCTGCTGCACCTACCATGTCCGTACCGTCGTACATACACGCAGTGATGCGTGGCACGCCAGAGGCGGACTCTCCCGCAGACGCCGCTGCTGGCGAGATCACTCAAGCCGCGGCCCTCACTCTTGGCGCGCGAATTTGGCAGATGCACGTCCTACCAGCGCGGCAGCGGCAGGCTGCCGCTGCAGCCGCGGGCCCCTCGAGGCCCGCGCCAGCACCGGCCGTTTCGTACTCACGGCCGGCATACGATTTCGATGACGATGATGCCATCGCGACCGCAGCCGAGGCCGCTGCCGCGCAAGAGGAGTGGTTGCTGAAGCAGAGCGTAAAAGTACTTGGACGCGTTTTCACATGGAACCGAGATCCCCCAAGTGATCTATCCATCAGCAGGGAGCTCCGCCAGGCAGCGCTCGCCGCCGCCACCATCACCACCGCTGACGATGAAGACGCAACCACCAACCGTGACAACGCCGACGTCATGGCGATGCGGATACCCGTGAAGCCGACGTCTCAGGTCGTCGCCGCAAATACGGCCACCGATGCTGAGGGTACGGCGACGCCAAGCCGCCGTAGAAGCATCCTCGATGTTCTAACGAACGACGTGGTTCCCGGTCTCGCGAGCATCTCTCAGCGCCTCGAGCAAGTTGGGAAAGACCTGGCGACGATGACAGGTGGCGGTGAAAGCGGCGACGCCGCCATCGCCTCCACCACGGTCGAGCACAGCCGCCGCCGCCAGCTAATCGTAGGTAACTGCTCGGACTCTAACAACGCCACGACTAGTGCCAGTGAATGTGTGGCACCGCTGCCGACGGAGACGAAAGTTGCGCTGACGGTGATCACGTCACTAATTTCTGAGATCGAGCTCATGAGTAAGGTGAGATGTGTTGGGGGGAAATTGTGAGGACGAGAGTCGAGAGTCTGTTAGGGGTGGGAACAACATGGTGGGGGAGAGGAGGGGGGCAGGGGACAAGTGGAAAGGAGGGGAGAGGGCCATGATATATCCGGGGTCGTCCGAGGGTGACTGTATTTTTTACTACTCTTTCCCTCCTCCGATTGGCTGAGGCACCCGATGGCTCTCGGTATCGCTACCCCTTCTCCGATTCCCGTGCAATGCGCATCGCGGCTTTGGGTTTGCTCCTTCATCGCATGTGGGGCTTTCATCTCTCCTCTTACTCACTCTACCCATGAAAACTCGCAGGTGATGTACGACAATGTGACCAATGCCACTGACGTGATAAACAAGCTGGATGGCAAGTTCACGACAGTTGACAATAATTACAATAGTAGTTACGTGCAGTACAAGGTACGACACGCGCTTCCGCGGCCCTCAATCCCGCTTCCTGGGGTCCTCCCTCCTGGGGTCTCTCCTTCCTCAGCCCTATACTATCATGCACATGTACACACACACACACACACACACACACACACACACACACACACACACACACACGCACGCACATGTACATCATCCACAAGCGGTTCAGGTCTTATACAAATCTCTCAAATACACATCGTGACGGCGTTCTAACCCGTCGTGTCGGTGACACGATGTCCTCATGTGTGCTTGCACGGTGCTCACCTACGTCTTTCCCCTTACTCCTTTCCCCTTACTCCTTACGATTTCGTCTTGCTGTTGTACAGGACGAAGCTCTGTCGTACCTGAAGACGATCAGCAATCGCAGCGACGAAGTCTTGGCATGGCTGGGAAAGCAACAGGCGCAAGACACCGTCAATGAAGGACTGTACGGCACTGTTGCGGCGCTGTTGGCGGGCTCCGTTGCCAGCGTCAGCGAGCTAGCAGACTGGATCGGTTTGAATACGGCAATGTTAGTTGATACTTTGGGGTTGGCGGAGGACCAATGGTTCTACGAGGACTTCAAGAAATGCCTCATCCAGGTACGTAGAAAATCCCTGAGTTTCGCTTTCAGCACGTATGCATATATGTGTGGATATGGGTCCATGCGCGTTGTCATGACGGAAACATCCTGTATTAACGCATAACGTACGTCATAACGGACAGAGGGTTTTCTTTTCTCAGGTATGTTGAAGTGTACGGTTTCTTACAACAATAGGTCGGAAGAAGTGGCCCGTATGCAATGGATTAGGCCCGTATGTGTCTGTGTGTGTTTTGACGGTTCCGGAGCTGACATCTTTTTCGTCCTTCCCTTTTCCCCCTTTCACCCCTCGCCCCTCCTTCTTCCCCTTCTCCCCTTTCTCCATCCACAAACCGACCTGCTTCGGACAGCGCGCTGAAGGTGCTATGCGCTTCAGTTTCAGAGTGACGCACTTTACTCAGGTCCAGCAGGTACCGGTGGGTTTCTACGCTGCGCCGCCGCCGCCACCACCCAATTATGCCGGCTATTCGATGCTGGCTGCCCTTCAGCTAGGAACGGTGGGTCGCGGCCTCCTCTCCACCGGCTCTGGAGCTGGCAGCTGGAGTGGTGGCGGCTCCCGAACCTGGTTCGGTCTTGGATCAGGAAGAACGGCCGGTTCCACAGCGGACCGGCGGCTCCAGGCAAATTCCGGAGCATCCGCATTGGACGGCAATGCGACCGCTGTGCTCCAGGGCTACGTGGTTGAATCGGCAGCTGGACAGCCCCTGTCGGGATTCATCGTCAGTAACGACTCAAATGGCAACCCGGACCGAATACGTGTGGTGGGAGTGCGGGGCAACCGGGTAAGCAGTTGGGGAGGTTAGCCGTGGGGAGTTAGTTGTTAGTTGATTTGGGGACCGTACACACTGATATAGGTGCAAGTGTGGGCATAGGCATAGGTGCAGGTGTAGATAGCGATGCCGCGACAGAACTTCTCGGCACGGCGCCGCGTCATTTAACCACATTTAGGCTTTACCTGCCTCCCCTTAATCGCCGTATTGCTAAAACTTATTTTTGTACGGCACCTAACATTTCACAGGTGGTGGCTGGTCTGCTGCTGCATCAAGTCCGGCGCAAACTGTCCCAGGTGGTTTTGAACACGAACGCAGAGGCGTGCAAGACCCGGTTCGGGAGCCTCCGGGCCGAATGCAATCGCGATTCGAGGTACAACAGGTGAGTTTGATGTCTCACACCTTCGTGCCGTACCTGTTGTACTTGTGGAACCTTTACATAACCAGTAGACCTAGCTTTCTCCCTGCCACGCGGTTTTTTCCACTTCATCTGCCCGGACCAAAAACACTAAAAACTCAATCGACGATAAGCTACAACCCATTTATACCCATTTATATATATATATCCCCATATACCATATGTACCCATATATATGGTATTCTCGTCTACTCCCCATTTGCTCGAAAATGCAAGGCGGCGTTTGATTTCTCCCTTCAAATAATTAAGATGTGTCCTGATGTACCATCCACGTCCAAGATGTACCATCCACCCTTTGATGGGGGAGAAAAGGTGGATGGTAGAACGCACCTAAGTTTATTCCCACCTCCAACTACCAACACCCCGCACACTTCATTACCCCCATTCCCCCCTACCTGCGAATCCCTAACCTCCTCAGCGTTGGTCTCAGGGACCTTGGCGGCATCGGAGAAGACCCTGTCCTCACGCGAGGGACCCCCCTGTACACGGGTGACGTGGCGGCTCGTCCCTGGACCTTCTACAACTTCACGGAGGGTAACTCGGAGGTCTCCGCCACCGGTACGCCCTTTGGCTTCACACATTACGACGTGCCCCACATGCCGGATGGATATCCCGTTTTCTTCGACACGCGGTACGAGGGGGACGGGGAGGAGGGGGAGGAGGGGGAGGAGGAGGAGGAGGAGGAGGGGAGCGAGTGGAGCGAGTGGACCGAGTGGAGCGAGTGGAGGGGGGAAGATGATTTGCGGTTGACGTTGGAATTCAACATAGGCAATTTCATCTTTCACTTCATAGTTTTCATATCCGTGTGGGATACTACACTGAGGATATTTCTCCTATCTTGCTCCCCCCTCATCTTTCCGCAGATTGGGTTTCAACCGCACTAAGAAGCTGTTGTCCTACGTCAAGGAGGGCAGCTTCCTTAGTGAGCTGCTCTCCAGCCAGCTGCTCGGTCGTTTACTGGTTTACAACGCCGATGAAAAGGTGTTTGCGTACTGGAGGGCCACCTTCCAATGGGGGAACAACGGCGTGATCCAGTTGCGGCAACGGCTGTCGGTGAGTGTGTCTGCGTGTGTGTGTGTGTATGTGTGTGTGTGTACGTGTGTGTGTGTGTATGTGTGTGTATGTGTGTGTATGTGTGTGTGTATGTGTGTATGTGTGTGTGTGTATGTGTGTATGTGTGTGTGTGTGTGCGTTTTGTGGGATGGACGATGCCCTCGGAGAGGTATCGTATATACTGCCTGGTTTGATTTTCTATATGTATATACTTGTTCATTTTTGTTTGTTATGCGCAGGTGATCCCAGCCATCGACTACTGGGAAACCATCCATGACAGATCCTACAAGCATTTCATTCCCGACTGGTTCATGGCGGTGTTCGTGTGCTTCTACGGAGCCCTTGCCCTTCTGGATGTCGTACGGGCGCTGCAGCACCAGCGGCAGATGCAACGGGCCAAGGACGGCGAAGGGCTGCAGCACCTGACCTCGGGTGCGTCGGTCGAAAGGGGGGGTCTTTGAAAAGGGAATCCCTGGTGGGTTTGGATTGGGGTTGGTGACGGGCGATGAACGAAGGTGTGAGCGTCTGAAGCTCATCTTTCCTGATCGTCCCTCCCCATAATATTAATAAATTTATTTTACATATTAATTGAATATATATAATTTAATATTATAATTACAGTATTATTGTAATTAATGTATGTATTTAATATGCAGCGGCTGCAGCGGTACGCGATGTGCCTGATGGTTCAAATGCGTTTATATGATGGCTCTCGTGAAGTCCCGAGCCCGCTGAAATAAGATGACATGAATGAATTGAATTAAATAATAGGGAAGGCATTGCCCACGTAATGTATGCGGAACGTTACGCGTTCTCACAAGACATCACCGGATGCGGAAGCTTTCCTTTCCTGAACCCAGTCCTTTAAAGGATTTATAACAAAATCATCATCATCATCATCATCATCATCATCATCATCATCATCATCATCATCATCATCATCATCATCATCATCATCATCATCATCATCATCATCATCATCATCATCATCATCATCATCATCATCATGATGATCTAGTCCAGCCCACTCAAAATGTACTGCAGAGGAGCTCTATGAACGGAAGCGCCAGGCCAAGCGCCGCTGGTCTCTGCGTGTTACACCTTTCTGGGTGTGCTGGGAGGTCGCGGCCTGGAGCCTCATGCTAGTCGCCATGGTCATATTGGCATGGTACGTGTTCTATCTCAGTCGAAGGGCGCCAACCAAGTCCACGTACGACGTGTACGACGCAGACGCCTCTGCGCGCGCGCGGTTTTTCATGATCCGGAAGGACACTACCGCCTGGAATGAGTACCTTGCGAGTCAGCTTCGGGTACGTTTGTACGATGTGATAAAATTTTCCTCAGATGAATGATAAATTTATGTTGGGTACTGGGTAACGGAGCTTCTTAAGACTTCATTTTAAACGTGAACAAAATTCCATATAAATTGGACGAATGAGAAGCAATCCGTCATCAGCCGTCACTGGCACCATTCGTTGTCTAGTGCCTCCTCCTTCAGCATTCTGATTCATTCCCCATGCCGCCACCAATGACGACGCCGACCCCGCTCTTGCCGCCGCGGTGCAGTTACTCCGCGTGCGCTCCGACACGCCGCCCAGCAACGACACGGTGGGCATCGCTGCCACGGCTCTTGAACTGCCGCTGCCGACCATGCCAGCCGCCGGAGAGGATTACCGTTGGTTGTTACCCGATGATCCTTCGAGTCTAAATGCGCTGGGGAACATGTACAACTACATGGACAACATGGAGTTCACCTGGTATGTGTATTTCTTGATCCAGGTGAGCGTCCCTTTAATGCGGGAGAAGGGAGGGGGAAAGCAACGGTAGAAGGGAGGGGGAAAGCAACGGTAGAAGGGAGGGGCAAAGGGAGGGGAGAAGGGAGGGGGGAAGGGAGGGGGGAGAGGCGGAAAGCGTACTGCAGGTTAAGTCACGTGGGTTGAAATGCGGAAATGCCCTAATTGCTACCGCTGTATATAGCTGGTCTAGAAATCGTTATTAGTTAGGTAGTTTTTTTATTGTTTTTAGGTAGTTGTTTTAGATTATTAGTTGTTTTGGTTTATTTAGTTTAGCAGATTTCCTCTGTCGTACTGTCACCCCTATTACCGAGTCCTAGTAGTGTAAGGCCCTCAGGAATTTTGGCCGTCGCCACCAAAACATTTTTTTTGTTCGCGAAATCTTCTTTTATTTAGCTGGTCTAGAAGTCCTAGATGCTATCTTTTAGCTTAAATTGCTACTTTTCCTCCTTGGGTCAGTTCAACAAACCTGTTGTCTGTCGTACTATCACCCCTATTACCGAGTCCTAGTAGTGTAAGGCCCTCGGGAATTTTGGCCGTCGCCAAACGTGATTTTTTGTTCGCGAAATCTTCTTTTAGTTAGCTGATCTATAATTCCTAGATGCTATCTTCCAGCTGTGATCCTTTTTTTCCTCTTTTAGTCAGTTTAGCAAACTTTTGTCTGTCATGCCTTCACTTCTTTTACTGTAGGTGAATTTTTAACTATGATGTTTTATTTATTTTCCCTTTGTATTTTACTTTAGCTATGTTACTCTGACGCTGATGCCAGACGAGGATATGTTGGGGAAGGGGACGGACAAGGCAAAGGCCATGATGAGGGACAGGAAAAGGGGAGGGATCTCAGAGAAATGTTAGTCAGGACGGTGGCAGTGCAGGGAAGTGGGGTAGCAGACCCCACAACCTGCACGACCACCGTATCTTTCAGGGCCAGAACAGGAGTAGAAGCGGTAGCCCCATGGATATTTAAAAGTATGATTGTGTATTTTACCGTTCCTACAGGCCCATGGACCCATCCTTCGTGGTGTGCAACACTACTTGACAGCACTTGTCGCAATGTTTAGCTTCCCCCGTTCTAGCCCCTCCTTTTTCGTCAAAAATCTTTTCCCGCGCCCCTCCCCATCTGGTCTCCTGAAATACACACACAAACACGCACGCCCTTATCCACACCTGCAGGCCGTGGTGCTGCTGATGCTCATGATCCGATTGTTGACCTACCTAGCCTTCCAGCCTCAGCTCGCTGTTATCGGCGGTACACTTTTACGTGCCATACCCTGGCTGATGTACTGGCTGTTTATCACGGGCCTCGTATTCTCCATGTGCCTGGTGCTGCTGACGACGTGCTTCGGGTACCGGTTAGCAGATATGGCAACATTAGGCGCGTCCGCATATGCTCTCATGCGTTACATCATCGTCATTAACCGAAATTCCGGTAGCCGTGCAACGATCACAGAGGTACGGAGTACGGATGAATTACAAGTACGGCGTAGGTCTCTCTCGGTTTCAAACATGTTTATTGTTTACCAAGTTGCATAACATATTTTTGTAAACGAGCTGTGCATTACTTTTTCATTTTTTCCGTACGCCTCACCTCCGCGGGTGTTGGGTGTCTTCAATTCGCCTCAGCTTGAAAACACCGGTTGCCTCTATGCTTTGATAAGCCTCGCGGCGTGAATCTCCTGGCTCTTTTGGGCCTGACCAGTTCTTGCGAGCGTGTGATCATGTTATCTCATCATCTCGTAGATTTGAGAATAATAGTCAACTCATCTCAACTAACATACACATCCCGTACACAACGCACGAACGTACGCAGGTACTGGACATGCGGCCTTTGGAGCATCACGGGGGAGAGGTGATGATCACCGGCTTCGTGAGGGCTTTGGGGCCATTGTTCATGGCCTTTATCTTGTACGCTTTCTTGTTCGCAATCCTAATTTGGCAACAGCGTCGGTTCCGGGAACAACGCCGGCGGGCTCCCACAATTTCTAAGGACTTTCGGCGCATGCTCAAATGGCTGTGGCAACGGCAGCGCCGTCACGCGCCGTCGAATAAATCTATCGATGACATCATCGACTGGATCACGAGACCCGCAGTTCGCTATAGCTGGGCGTATGGCATGTTGTACAACGCAGTCGTACGGAGCGTGGCGGCGATGGCGGGCGGGGCGGCGATGGCGCGTAGCCATCCGAAGCAGCACAAGGCCACGACGGAGCGCGCTGTCCTACTGCCGTATCCGAACCGCCGGCGGGTGGAATGGGATGCGGAGTTCGACACCAACGCATGTCCGCGGTACAATCTGCGGGCGCTGCATGACGTACTCGAGGCTATGCTTGGGGTCAATAAAGAGCTCCGCCGGGAGCTGTTCTTCTTCTTTAACACCAACATCAAGGATACCAGGTGGGGTTGACGTGTGTGTGTTTATGGTCCCCGGAACTCTACCTAGTTACGCCCTAAAACACGGGAAGCTGCGCTTCACACTGGAAAAGTTTCCCGGGGATCCCCCGATGGAGCAGCCCCCCAACAAATTTCCGGGCATTTTCCTAAAAACTGAAAAATGTCCGGGTCTCGTCCCGTCCGGGGTGAAGAACGCTGGTGTGTGTTGTGTTCCCTCCTACATATACAGTGTTTTTCTGTCAACGCTCCCCTGAGACCCGCCATGCCGCCCGTAGACCCCTTCCCGTATATCTCTACCTCCTCTCCCCCTTCCATAAACTCACCATCAGCGCGTTTTGAAACCCAACATCTCAGGACTCGGCGGCTAAAGGTCCTGCTTCAAGCTCGTGCCCGCGCCGCTGTCTCCGACGCCAACGCCTCCACAATGGCAGACAATCTGGCGCGTTTGCTAATCGATCGCTTTGGCCAGAGGGTGCCTCGTCGCCAGGCACGCAATTATGACGATATGATGTACAAAATGAAAAAGCGAATGGGTTTGGGATCCGTCGACGGTAGCGAGGAAACCCTGTCGGCGTCGATTGAGGATAGCGATGACGAAGTCCTGCCCACCGGCATTCGGGTCGGCGACCTCCGTCACGGCGGCTATGGCGCTTCCGCCGCCGCGACGTTACATGACCTACAGCTCCAGAACGCCGTGCAAACCGCCATGCGTAACGTGCATCACATTCGGGAGAATATGGGGAAGGAGCTGGGGGATGATCCGCAACTGCTTGCGACTTTATTCGTGGCGCAATTCGCCGGCCAAATCCCGGAGCCGCAAAATCGGTCGATGACGTCGCGGCCGTCACTGTACCGCCAGCGCGTGCAGCTCGGCAATGTGTACGGCGCTGGCAGCGCGCCGGCAGAGCCGTCGCGGATGGGCTCAATGAAGCGGCCGTCGCTGAAATCGCTGCCGCAGCCATCAGCGGCGGCCCCGGGTCCTGTGGCGGCCGTCACGGATACCAACACGCCGGAGGGCATGTTGACGCGAGCGCTGCAGGTAATGCTGGCGCCACAAGCGCCGCCCTCGGCGGTAGCGGCCGCGTCGACGGCGCCGGAGGATGCCGACGGCGGCGGTGCCGATGGGGACGACAGGTCACGTCCCGGCCGTGCACGTCCACACGCTGCGAAGACCCGCACTCGCTTCACAATCGACACTCAGCTGGATCCACCTGGCCGCAGCGCCGCCAGCCCTACAGGGGCGAGGCTGGCTGGCAGCCGTACGGCGCGCAGCATGCTACCACATCATTCCTCCCAGTCGTACTCTCGTGCCGTCAGCTTCAACGCACCCGCCACGCTCGGTACCTTCGGCGGGCTGCTAGGGGGCCGCATGTCGTCCGTCGGCGCCGTCACTGCGGCGCAGGAGTACCCCGGCGTCACACCGACGGCGGCGCCTGCAGCACCAGCGGTGGCCCATCCCGGTGGAGCATCAACCGCTATGACGGTCAACTTAGCACCGCCGGCGACGGCGGCTACGACGATAACGACCACCGCAGGCCCCGTTGCCGAAGCTGACGAGACGCAAGAGGTCAGCGCCACTGTTGCATCCGCCGCCGCTTCATCGTCCGGCAGCATCACTGGTGCCGTACAGACAACAGCGCCGGAGCCCATGATGATTCGCCGTCCGCAGATTCAGAAGATGCGCACCATGACTATGGCGGCCGCCGCTGCTGCCCGCTTGCATACGCTGGTTAGCGGCGCGCCCGGCGAGATCGTCCCCGCAACGGCATCGTCGATCGCCGCTGCCAGCCTGGCGTCGACGCCGACGGGATCCATGAGCCGCCACCGCAGTGGCATTGCCACACCGCGTGGCGACCTCGTGGCACAGCAAATCAGCTCCCTGCCGCTGGACCGTGTGGTCATCTTCGCCACCGCTACAAGTGTCGTACAACGCCTGACGTCACATGTGCTGCAGCTGCTGCGTGAGCTGCGTGGCTTGCAGTCCGATACAGACGCCATGATACGGTCTACGATAGCTATGATTGAGCGCCTGACGGCGGGCCGAAAGCCGTTCACCCGCCGTGCTGCCCGGATGGTGCCAGGTGTGCTCATCAGCCCCGCCGCCAGTCCTCCGGTTTCACCCCAAACGGAGAAGCCGCCTGGTTGGGAGGACGCAGCTGCGGCGCGGGTGGCGGCGGCCAATGCTGCGCTAGCAGCGGCGATCGCCGCTGGCGGAGGCAGCAGTGCCACCGCCGCTGGCTCGATTGGTAGCGGCTCACGTCTCGGGTCCTTGCGCGTGAGGGCGCCGGAGGAGCCTGAGGATATGCTGCCGCTGCCGCCGCATCCAACACTTCGTGGCGCCGATAGCTACAGCAGCCCACGTAAGTTGCCGTCACTGGCAGTGCCGTCGCCAGGTCCACTGCGGCCCCCGGCGCCATCGCCACTGGGTGCACCAGCAAGGCTTCCACCGATTGGGGCCATGCCGCCGGCAGCGGTGGCGGCGGCTGCGGCTGTGGAAGCCCCGTGGGCGCCGACGCCGACAGAGCCGGTTTCCGTACACGAGCCTCTGCCGTTGCCGCCAATGAAGTCACCAGAGGAGGAGGCGGAAGAGGGCGCACCCCCAAGTCCCACCAAGATGGTGTTCCGGCCGCCACCGTTGCCAGTCGACGTGGTCCGGCGCGTGGAGGAGCAGCCGGAGCCCGTCACGCTTGTCGTACATGCCAGGACGCCAAAGGCGGACACGGCTCCGGAGCTCCCCGTGGGCGATGCAACGATGCAGGCTGCAGGTGTGAAGTTTGAAACAAGAAGGCCGCGTCAGGTCCACACACACACACACTTGTGCTGTGTGCTACTTCATGCAATCCAAATTTTTTAAAAATCGGTTCACATTATAAAAAATATTAAATGAAATGTGGTGGATTGAATTAAAGTCTTCATTTTTGCACGGATATGTTTTGTGCGCAGCTGCGCTGGCGGACCAAGAGGCCGACAAGGCGGCGCGGGAGGCGTTGGCGGAGGAGGAGGGATTACCAGCACCGCCGCCGGAGCCCTCCCTGCCGCCGGCCGCTGGACCCCGCGCTCCTGGCGCCAGCCCGCTGTCCTCGCGGCACCCGTCCATCGGGCGGCCTAGCAGCAGCGCCAGCCAGAACTCGGAGCCAGGCATGCGGTTGCTCACCCCGCCGGTATGTGCTTTCGCCCTGTCTGCCTGCTGTCTGTCTGTCTGTCTGTCGGTCGGTCGGTCGGTCGGTCGGTCGGTCTGCCGTCTTTCCTTCCTTTCCTCCTCTCCGCACCTACATTTTGTGCGATACGTATTCCCCCCTTCCGAGGCATTTCCCTGCTGCCGTCCCCTCCAACCCCAACTGCAGGACGCCGCCCACCGGCGATTAGGCACCCCCGGAACCAGCACCACCCCCCGGGTCGCCAGCCCACTACTGCCCAGAGAGGGTATCACCCGCCTGTCCCCGGAGCCCTCCGCCGGGAGCGCTGCCGGCAGCCGCCCCGGCACCGGCCAGCGGCCCCCGGGTACGGCAGATGTGGACGCGCTGCCGGCCAGAGAGGCAGCCGAGGAAGCGGGAGCACAGCGCAATCTGCCGCTGCAATCTGCACCGCGCCCAACTCGTGCTAGTGACCTGGGTGGATCTGTACGGCGTGATGAGTTCGGCGTAGAGATCATGCGTCTGCCGGAGACTGATACTCTCGCACCCGAGGTAATGGAGGATCACTGAAATAACAGGCAGCTGGGAACACATACACCGGTGTAAGCTTAATTGTATGCATACGGATCCTTGACCGTATCTGTGAGTAGCAGTTCCTTGAAGGGCTTCCAGTTCAATTCACTGCGCTGGCATCTAGCAATTGTTAGCCAAAGCCCATAAACGTAGGGTTCTAGTCTGTAAGTGTTGTTGCTGCTGCCTGACATCGGTATAATTCATAATGTCGGTGATGCTTCAACTGCGACTGCTGCAGGCGAGTGAGCCTGTGGAGGATGAGGGCGGTTCGCCCCACAGCGGCCGCTTCCCATCCCGCCAGCCCAGTCGTATCGCCTTCTCTGAAGCCGCCACCGCAGAGGAAGAGTACGATGACGACGAGGACTACCCCGCTGGCCCCAGCCAACCACCCGCTGCGCCGCCACCTGGACCCATGGGTCGAAACTTCGTTCCGCCGCCGTCGCGAGAGCCCGCGGCCTTCTCCGAGCCACTTACCGGTACAGAGCCGCCATCGCCGGCGCGGCAAGCGCGCATGGCCAACCGTGCCAGCATCCTCATGGGGGTGCCGCCGCCACCGACGGGTGTTCCGGCGCCGATCCGGCGGCGGGGCCTTTCGCGGCAGGTCAGTGTCGCACAGCCACCGGCGTCGAATGCCGAGGAGGATCCAAGCGCCGCCGCCACCGCCGTTGGGGGGGTGCCGCCGCCGCAGGTGCTGACGCCCGATACGGCACTGCAGGTGATCAATCGGGCTCTGATGCCGCAGACCTCCCAGCGGCCGACATTGCGGCAGAGCCCGAGTCGCCGGGTACAGCTGCCGCCGGAGCTTGAGCGGCGTCAGTCGCAGTTGGCAAGGCAGCAGGAGCTTCTGGAAGCTGCGCAGGCCGCAATGGCAGCGCGCAGGATGGCCAGTTTCGCTAGTCCTAGTCGCGCCACCAGCCGCGCCACCAGCCGTGCCACCAGCCGTGCCACCAGCCGTGCAGCTAGCCCTAGCCGTGGCACCCGCGGCATCAGCCGCGGCCCGGGTGCGGCGGGATCGCGCCCCGGCGAGCAGTTTGGCCTGCCGCCGCCGGCCCCGGGCACCGAACCGAGCAATGCCGTACAGCTGGCGGAGGCGGCGCTGGAGCGGCGGCAGCAGGAGGAAGCCGCAAATAAGGCCTATGTGGATGAATTGATGGAGCGGATGCGGAGCGGCCTGACGACGACGGATGAGCGACTGGCGTTGACGGGCCGGCTTGGGCCGCCGCGGCCTCAGGGCACTGTCTCCGCCACCGCCACTGCTGCCGCCACTTCAGAAAGGCCCGGCAGCGAGGGCAGCGAGGGCGGCGCCACCATCGGCCTCGGCGATCTGCCCTCCACCAGCATGGGCACACGATTCACCCTTGGGCCCATGGGTCGGTCCGCGCCGCGGGGCGGCGATTCCGCCGCCAGCCGCGGCGGCGGCGACGGCGGTATGACGATCGGCCTTCGACGGCCCCAGGCAGCTGCGCCACCGCAACGTCAGCAACCGCAGTCGTTGCCGGCTTCGGATGCGCCGCCGCCGCCACCGCCAGGTTCATCGCTGTCGGGCCCATTCTTGGGGCCGTCACTCGCACCAATCGTACCGCCACCACCTCTGTTCAACACATCGCCTAACAGGCGCCGCGTAAGCAGCTTAGTGGGCGATTCTGTCCCCGCCGCTGCCCCAACCACCGCCGGGCAGCCGCGAGCTTCGACAAGAGGCAACTTTGAAATGGAGGATTTTGAAGACTTGGAGTTCACCGCTGGGCGGGAGTTGCCGCAACCCCGCCGGCGCCAAGCCGGGAACGAGTAGAGACATGAAGAAAGAGGGCCAGAAGGAAAGGGAGGGGGTAAGGTCGGAATGAAGGGAGAGAGCTAGAAGGGGAAGGAGCGACATCTTGTAGGATGCGAGACATTGAGTATGCTTTAGGGTCGCTTGGGTCATCGGCAAAAGATAGAAGGGCAGATATATCAGGGTATAGACCCGCACAGCTGCGGCAGTTGATGTGCCAGGTGGTCGGTTTCGGTGGTTGGCCAACTACAGCAAGTTGCGTAAGGCCGTGGGAAGATAGGTTCTTACGGCATATCAGCGGCTTTATCTACTTGCATACAGCGTTAACTGACGAGGTAATATTCATAGAAAAAAGGATTCATCCTAACGTGGAAGTGGACAGGTCGGCTAAGCGAGGCCGTGTAGTATGACACAAGTGCATGCGTGTGAATCTGCATGTTTATATGCCGAATCTGTTTCAAGATCAGATCCAGTATGGGACGCGCCAACGTGCCAAACTCAACCTCCTGCAGCCTTCATGCCCGCCTACCCTGTGAAACGCTCGAGGGGGACGCCCACGCCGCCCGAAACACACACGCCAGCACTCGCAGACCCCTGTCCTACACCTCTGCACCCTTCAATATCGCTTTGTTTTGCTGTGCGTTGCGTTGCACTTGCTTTGCTGCCTGGCTGTTGTGTGACTTGGTTTGGCTGACATATCATAGTTAATGCTACTCATGCAGTAACGGCTTAATAGAGCGAAAATTTGTGGACAATTGACAATATCGTGCGGAGCTACGTCTATTGGTGATGTGATGTGGGAAATGTCACATGCGTTGTTGTGTGTTAGTGGAACATGCCATGTATTGCATGCGATATGCGTGTATCTATCTCTTATTTGCAGCCGTCTATGCGAATGTATGTACGGTAATATCCGATGTGTATGTATGTGAACAGCTATATGAGCATTACTCCTCATCCCACCCCGTCCGGGCCGTAAGCCCCACACCCATGATGAGATAAGTACAATGTGTTTCAGTGCGACCGCAATTTTCTGGGCTGGCTTCTCGCCGCCGCTGCTGTCATACAACTGTCGCCGTACGTATTCCGTATGATACCGTACGGTACGGCATGTGTTGTGCGAGCTCCCAGCTATTCATTACCGCCTCTCTTGTCGCCCCGGGCTGCCGTACTCTCGCGCCCGCATGCATGCCGCTTTGCCGTCGTATTAATCACTTTGTGCGCCGGTTATGCACCCGGCTTATAGCTTAAATTCGGTTCTTATTTAGGATCCTAGTGAGATGCAGGCTGGAGGTTTTGGGCGATCGCTCGAGATTCCATGCCAAGCGGAATGTGTGTGCAATTTTCCTAATAAGGACCACAGGACACATGGTCCGTGATGTATGCCGTCGAAGAATGATGGCAAGTGGACCCATGGGTCACAAACGTTAGTTACCAAGGATTATTTTGACGGTGCGATATCTTATTTTGACATACTCCCGTACAAATATGTAGTTGGCAAAATGATCTTGCTTCGACCAATCTAATAAGTTCGGAAACTTCTTGCTGTAATCATAACGTGTGGTAGTATACCGTCCGTCTTCCCGGTCCAAAAGTAGTTTCCCGTCATGGTATGCCACCTTCCCTTGCCACCTGCGAAGTCGCCCCCACCCTCAACCCCATGCACGCGAGACCATCAGCGATATGTTGCAAGGAAATATCCCTGATAACCCTCAGGGAGGCAGGTTCTCCGAATTTTCCACGGCGGCAAAGCGACGTTCATCATGCCAGTCCTTGTATGCGGCTCTTCAAAATAGTAGGGGCCACTTTCACTTTCCTGCAATAATGAAAGAGGGGCGCTTGAGGACACCCACTCACTTAAGTCTCAAGTAAACCCATACCCACACGCCAAATCCCGTCCAAATCCACCAGACATGCAGAAAACAATCCCAGACAAAAGTCAACAAATCGGCAGCACCAGCAATGACGAGAAGTTTGCTATATTTGGTTGCTCTCCGGCACAGATTTCTCTTCATGCAAATTTTCCAAATTGTAGTCAATCCAAATCCAGTAGCCTTGACGACAAGGGAGACCGGGCCGTCGGTTCACCTCTAAATTGAACTCAAAAAACATAACAATAAAGTACAAAGTGGTTTCCTCCCGAAGTAAAATAATGTTCGTTTGAAAGTACCGTGCGGCGCAACACATCACCGCAGGAGATGGAAAAAATGTGGAAGGAGAAATCGGTGCGCCCTGCGCGGCCCTCATAGGAAACGGGCTCCGAAACCATGATCGTGCGGAACCGTGGTCGCCGTTTTTCTACACTCGGTGGCGGTGGAGATGGTGGTCGAGATTCATTTGCATTCCCTGTGTAATTTCACTGCCACCTCCAGCAGTAGCAGCAGTAGCAGTAGTAGCAGTAGTAGCAATCACCCCTCAGATGGGTTCTGCAGCGCAGTCGGTCGGTTGCGGGTGGCTACATACGGCGTCAAATCTTTAGCCGCAGACAACCGGCGTAGAGCGCTCAGAACAAGTGAGCTGCGTTTTCCACATGTCGGCAGGTCACAATGCACACACCGCCATGTCCGTATATGTTCGTCTGAGAATTACCGGAGAATCCATCGTTATGTGCGTTCACGGCAACAGGAGCCACCTCTTATAGCTCTCACAGCTCCACCCTTTGGGAAGGGTAAATCACCAAATCCTCGGAAAGATAGATGACCAACTGAACAACAGGAACGGCCCCCAAACCATTCTGAACCCCCGCTTACACATAATTCTACGTTAACCATGCCCACCTACCATAGTGTAAATGATCTCCCCTCCTGCTGTCCTCCTCCTGCGCGCCGTGACCCATCAAGAGGCTCATCTGTAACCCTGTCCATTTCCTGCACAATGGGGTCGTCGAATGTCCAGCATCGACCCCTCCTCCCTACGAAGCACACGGCCCTGCCGGAGGCACCACTGCGAACGCAAAAAAGGCCCTCTGCAACTAAGGAGCGCATCTGCACTTTCTCCCGCGACACACACACGCGTGCGCACGCACACACACAAACACACACAAGCACACCCGGCGTTTTTGGAGTATGCCCCTTGCTTCATAACATACAGACGGATAGACAACACGAATCCTTCCTCAGCACAGCCAGCATCTACAGCCCACGAACAGACCCATGCATAAATGGGATGGACCACTTGCTAATTACGCATCCGGTGCAGTACTCAAGCCGGGTACGTACGTACGGACATGCAGGCTTTGCGCAACAAGCGCAACATGCAGATACCATACATGTCAAGGCATATGGGCGGTGCCCAACCGATGTAATCATTCCGACCGACTCTTCAACTGCAACTTCCACACTCAACCTAACAACTGACACTCAATTGCGCTCTTCTTCCATCACTAGGTAGCAGCTACACGCCGTAATATCTCTAAGACATACAACAAAGTTTACTCGCACTACTCATATGCACATCTAGTCACGCGGCCGAGATGTGCTGCGTCGTAGTATAGGTTAACCAATCCCAACCACTCGATACGCTCAATACGTCACCGCCATCTCGGTCTGTTGGGGTCTTGCCGGTCCTGGGCCTTACGCTCGCCAACCGCAGCCATGACATCTCCACCTCCACGCGGCCTCGCAGTGCTCTTACTGGAGCCGCCGCCGCCGCTGCCACCCCAACTGGCTGCAGCCAAAGACGCCTGCGTTGGGCGCATATAGCTCGGCAGGTTCGACACTCCTTCCGCCAGCTTACAGTCCGCCAACACATGAATCAACCCGGCTGCAGCCGCCGTCATCGTCATCTTTGTGGTCTCGCCGCCACCGCCGCGAGCAATAGGTTGAAAGCCCCTTCCGTACTTCGACGCAGGGCGGAACGGCGGCCGTGCGGTGGCGGCTCCAAGAGGCCCCGCTCCCATCGCCGCTGCTGCGGGCCCCACCAGCAATCTTTGCATGCCGCCACAACGAGCATTGCCCGTGAAGGCGTCAGCGGCGGTCGTCGCCGCCGTCACAGCTGGGTTCATATTCCCGTTATCGGCACTGACAGCTGGCCAGGACGACTTTGCCGCGGAGCCGGTCCCGGTCTCAGTTCCCGTCGTGGTCGTAGGTCGCCAAGGTGGCCGGCGGGGGGAGCTGGAGGCGCCAGCGGTGGTAGCAGCGGAGGGCGGACCTCTGGAAGTGCTCCGACCAGTCCCGGTTAATGCAGACCGAGCAGACATCTCTGGACTGCCGCAAATCAGCTGGCGCTGTTGCTGCTGTTCCACATGGTGCTGTCCACCCTGCTGCTGCCGAGCAGGCGATGATGACAGTGGCAGTACCGCAGGACGTGGGGATTGGTGCCGTGGACGGGAGTAGCAGCGTGCGGGGCCGGGGACATGGCCCAGGTTGGGGTGTCTTGACGGCCCTCTTCCTCCACAGGCCTCAATCATGGTGGGTGCAGTAGCAGCTGCTGCTGTGGAAGACACGGAAGCAATGTTGTCGGCGGCGACAACAGCAGCAGCTCTAACGGCGGAGGCCGTAGCGATAGGGTCAGAGATCTCACTGGGAGGTCGCGGGGTCCACTCTGCGGCTAATGACGGCAACGGCGACGTCGAGTTCACCGATATGGGTGAAGTCGGTGAGGTGGGGAGAGGGGCAGCCAAGGGCGGCGGCTGCTTAGCCGGCGTCATTGGCGCTGCCAAGTCGGACGAGGCCAAGGGATATGTCGCTTTCATCTTCTGGTCTTTCACCACCTCTGTCTCCACCACTTCCACTCCCGCTGCCGCCGCCTCTCCCGAGATGCTGCTGGTCCTGGCCCCCAATCGTTGCCCATCATGCTCCTGGCCCTGCTGCTGCCCCTGGTACTGCTGCTGCTGCTCGTTGGCAGCATAGCGCCGCCCTGCATAGGGGATGTCGAGACATTGACCCCAAAACGGAACCGCCACTGGGTTCCGCTGCAGCTCGCCTCCGCTCCTGTCCACTGCAGCCATCATGGCGGTCATGGTGCCTGCCGCCACAGGCTGCAGCTGCTGGGGCTGCAACGCAGCCGCCACGGCCGCCGCCGAAGGACCACCCTGCATGCATTGCATTCCTGCTGCCGTCGCCGCCGCCGCAGCTGCTGCTAGCGGATTGCATGGGTGCCACCTTACCCTCCCCGCAGCAGCAGCAGCAGCGGTTTCAGCAGCTAAAACATCATCACTACCACCAACCCCCGACAACCCCGCCGCAGAATCTGCCGTGTACGCCGGCAGATCTATGTTTACGGCAGGTACTGCACCTCCCCATTCCGCGGCAGAAAAACAGGGATTGAACACTGTAGCGGCGGGGGCCCCCACGAAACAGGGGTTGTCGATGGTGAAGAATACAGGTGCGAAAGACAGGTGCCGGCGTGCACGGCCATTATGACCGTCACCACTATCATGAGGGGGCCCGCCGACCGTGTTACCGAATGACGCGCTGTTAGCTGCCGGACCTGCATCATGCGAGGCTGGGCTCGCGGTCCGCCAGCCTACACGCGAGGCACTGGGGCCAGCGGAGGCAATGGGCGTATTGGGGGCGTCCTTAGCAAACAGCGGGTTGCCAATGGCGACGGTCACCAGGACGTCAACGCCTCCGTTGACCTCCAAGCTTGACCTGAAGTCATTGAGACAACTGCCGGTCGACGCGTCTTCCGTCCTCAAAGCGCTGCCGCGCCCATTATAGATCTTGGCCAAGCGGCAGCAACTGCTACGGCCAGCGCCAATGCCGCCACTAATTGCGACATCACTGCTATTGCCACCGTGGTGAGTGTCCAGCGGCGAACCCAGGTTGGTGTCAGCTGCGATGATGTCGACCCGAGAGCTTGTATCCAAATCCAGATTCGGTCCTGGTGGACGTTCACAATCGTCACTGCCGCCATCGTCGCCCCCCCCAAGGCCACCGTCACCAATGCCGCCGTTGTGACGGCGGCAGCGCTCTCCCAAGTGGGATCTAACAAGTGAGTCTTCACCGTGGAGGATAAGCCCCTCCTGGAGCCCGCCGTCAGCAGGAGGCCCTAGCCCCTCCTGGAGGCAGGTGCGAAGTATAAGCCCCTCCTGGAGCTCACCGAAAATGGTAGATGCCGCTACCTGCACTTGGAGCGCATCGTTTCGCAGGGCCTCCGCGGCTGGTGTCAGCAGGTTCTGGGCATCAGGGGGCCCAAGCCCATCGTTGCGCTGAAGGGCGTCGCTGTCGAACAGGATATCGAGGCCATCACTTGACGAAGGGAAACCCTCCCTGGAGTCGTAGGGGTCAATGACCCCATCGTCGTGCTGAATGAGCCCGTCCAGACTGACGCCATCAGCTGATGCCCAGCTCTTCGCGGAGGGTTGCTCTGTAAGTGTCGATGCGCTATGTACGCAATCATGCAGGATGCAAGGCAGCCCTGATGCTGTGAACGTGTCAGTGGTCAAGGACGTAAACAAAACTTCGGAACCCGACGATAGGCGGTGCTCATTCACTGAGGTGTCGTAGAGGGCAGGGTAGACCAGCTCGCCTGTGGTGGGGGCGTTAGCGACCGGCTCGAAGCCCAACTGCACATGTCCAAAACAAGCGAGGCCATCAGTACGGAGCTCTGAGACCACGCCGCCGGCCGCAGTTGGGGACTCCAGGACAGTTGGTAGCGTTGCGTCCGTATGGGTGTCTGTATCTGAATCGCGAGTATCGAGGCCATCAACGCCTTGCGTCAAGGAACAGTCGGGTGGGCTGGCCTGTACGTCCCTCAGGTGCGCCTGTGGTCCCAGGCCACGCGTGGAGGTCGTCAGGCTAGGTGATTGGACGGCAAATACAGCCAGACAAGGTCATGCACGAGTAACAGGTAAAAACATGACTTTGATTTTGTCGTAGATACAACCAAGCCCCAGCTACCATCGGCGACAGCCCCACAGATGCACAAGCTGTAAAATGGGTTAACACGCGAAGACGCCACATGCTCCATGGCTGATGTACCTGAATGTCCCAGGAGGCATCTTCTGAGCGCCTCTCCGGACAGAACTGCGTCTGCGATAGAACCGAACCAAATACCTGCGTTAGAGCGTTGCCGCCACTCAAATTCCAAGCACAAGACAAGGAAAACATTAAATCTAAGCACAACAAACATACCTGATCATTGCTTTCATGGATAGCAACTTTGCAAGCAGAGCCGGTGCACTGCGTTACCTTACCCCGGTCCTGGCGTCCGCGTCTGTGTGACCATACGACAGAATCAGATACAGATTTGCAATATGATCAATACTGCTGTCGAGATAAATATAATCGGAGACATAGACGCAGTTGACTTTCACCTTCGACCCTTGCCGACGATACCAAGTGCAAGAGTAAATCCTCCAGCTGCAACTGCCAATGAAATTGCTATTAAATGAAGATATCTATCATTGACCCCAGTAGCCGCGTCCGAGCGGCGGCAGCGACTTCTCATACTCTAGGTGAGCTGCAAAGCACAGCATTTGCACACTGTAATACTACATGTCGACTTGTACTTCGAAAAGTAATGAGGTGCTGCTTCTACATTGTTGTGCAAATGCATGTTTCCGAGAACCACCTATCGCAATCGCAACGCCGTATCATCCAATCTTGACGCTATGCAAATTGCAAGAAACCTGTGCTGTGGAGTACCGATTGGTAAGGACAATCACAAACTCATCACAGGACCATAAAAAAGTACGCGTGCAAACGCTGTCTGCAGTCATGTCTGCGTACTGCGCGGGATAGGTGAGCTAGGTGCGAATATTATGACATATCATGAACTCCAGGAGATTTTCATAGTATGCAATAAAAATGTTGTATTACTATTATGGGCTTTGAAAAGAATTTAAGTCCCTTGATGAAGCTTCAGGCGTTATCGGGGGACAGAATGGTTGTACAAGACAGCTGCTATGTCATAACCTTCACGATAACCTCAAATAATACTTTTTTATGAGCTAAGTTTAAATTGGTGATTGCTCGTTAAGCAAGCCAATAACCTGGCTCTTGTATCCTGGCTCTTGAATTTTTAGGGCAAAACCTTTTTCGCTCTGTACCGGTAAGCCTTGTACACAACATTGTGGCATATTTTTTAGCTATCAGTTTCACGATTTTCCAGAACCCGCCAAGGTTGAGCAGTCGTTTATCCGTACGAAGGAATTGATGGCCGATCAAAGTTGCTGTGTGCCAGTTGGCATACGAAAAGCATCTCACCTGACAACCGCGCAATGATGTCTTAGTGATGAACCGACGGATGGGCCCCTGGCAGAAGTCTGTGTGGTATGTTTAGTGGGCCCGATCAGCTTGCAACCTTCCGAGTCGACACGGCGAAGGTTTTAATCGGCATTGCCCTAACCACCAAATTTCGCTGTCCAAATCTTAAACTGAAAATCTGTAGGTGTTATGACACTATATCTCGGAATGCTGGTGACGCTCCTGTTGCCTTCATCTTGCATCTTGTCACTTACACAGCTGCACTGCCGTGGGCAGCGTTTTGTCCCTGTCGCACATTGCAGAAGCTATATCGCAGTACTACTTTCTTAATGCCCAGATGCTGATTTCCGATGACTTTTTGACTAACCATATGCTCCTGATATTCTCCGTATGAGTCTCAGAGACCTGCATGGGCAATTCCCAGCTCGAGTATCCGCAGACCCACATCGGCTTCAATTGTTTCCAGTGACCTGCCCTAATCTTCTATGCTGCCACGCGACCCGACGGGAACCAGCCAAGTTGGTAGCCACCACAGTTCGCCACAAGCTCGACATGGCAGGACCACGCAAGTGCCTCCTCAGGCAACGGAACTCGTACGCATGCAAAGACCGCCTGAATCTTAGGGTTTTAGGGTTAAAAAACCTAAAATTTAAAGCCCTTGTGCTCTCAAGCGACCTAAGCCGCTGGCTGATTGCAGCTGCCTTGAGCTTAGCGGTCGGCCTTCAATCGATTATTTGACTAGTGGTCACGGTGGAGTGCAATGTCAAGCGTACATCCAGTTTCAGCAGCAGCATAGGCAGGTGAAGTGATGCTTCATGTCCATGAGCCTTTTGAGGGTTCTTCTCAGGGTGCTCGCTTTGACAAGCATACGGGACTTTACGTTGTTGCAGCACCCTAAGGATTACAGGACGCGACGACTGTCGAGCATGGCCCAGATGATGTGGTCCGCATGGACTGATTCTATGTATCAGTATTGTGGGAAATAGTGTGACCGGGTGAACCTGGTGACCCTGAACCGGAACCCCTTACCAGTCACATTGTGGCAGGTGGTACTTGATACTCCGCGGGACAGCCGCAGCGCTAGTGCAAAAGTTAATGAAATAGTCGCAGGGCTCAGAGTTCCTAAAATGTATTCAAACACATAAATACACACACACACGTTCTCTCAACCTCACACACATACACACATACACACACACACTACCTCTCATACACACAGACGCACACTCCCCTGCTGCGCCGCGTCCAACTTCCCCCCCTTCCCCCTCGTGTCTTCATCCTCTCCAAACCCTTTCTGGACCAAACTCGGACCGCCTTGGGTCCCCCAGCGTATCTGTAGAAGCCGGCGGAGACGCTTTGCGCAGCGCCACCTGTGCGACTCTGTTTTACACCCGTCCCGCATCCTCTTACGCCCTTGGCGCATGGGGCCGGCCGCATCGAATATCCCACATACGCTGCAAATACTGTGCGGTGGCGACAGCATCTGACGAGCCATCAGTCACGATGCCCTGCATGCTAACACTTACGGAACTCCCAACGCCCTATCGAATAACTGCAATAATAACGTCAGGTGATGGCTATGTATGGATGAGAGGATTCAGCAGTACAAATGTTTGGCAAAAGTGGGCAGGAATAGCCTGCGAAGATTTCAATGAAACACAGATTGCGTTCGACCGACCCTTGCGCGTCCCATGTGTCGCCGATGAACTCGTCGATGATGAAGGTGGTGGACGACGACGACAGGGTTCGGTGGTGGACGGTTCGGTGCGGGCAGAAGAATGTACGTTCACGGGGGAACGTACTGTGTGTTGGATGCGTTGAACAGCTCCCCTGCGAGGTGTGAAGCAGAGGGAACGCAGAACGCGATAGTGGCACGCGCGAGAGCGTATGTGTATACACACACACACACACACACACACACACACACACACACACACACATATATATATATATATATATATGCGCGTATATCAGAGGTTTAAAAGGGCGGGTATATTGGATAGGCTTGGGTGTGGGTATGATCTTGTACAGGAAGGAGCAAAGACTGCAGCCAAGGAAGGAGCAAAGACTGCAGCCAAGGAAGGAGCAAAGACTGCAGCCAAGGAAGGAGCAAAGACTGCAGCCAAGGAAGGAGCAAAGACTGCAGCCAAGGAAGGAGCAAAGACTGCAGCCAAGGAAGGAGCAAAGACTGCAGCCAAGGAAGGAGCAAAGACTGCAGCCAAGGAAGGAGCAAAGACTGCAGCCAAGGAAGGAGCAAAGACTGCAGCCAAGGAAGGAGCAAAGACTGCAGCCAAGGAAGGAGCAAAGGCTGCAACGCGCGCGTGTGAGGGGGCACGGATCCCGGAGCCACAGCAGCACCCGAATCTCAACCTTTATACCTTTTATGGAAAGAATGCGACATGCAAAGGCCTTAGCGGGCACCTTCGCACAGCTCGTAGCCGTTCGCGCCCCCATGCAACACATACACAATGTGGGACGCACTTGAAGAAGAAAAACACTCTCACCGTTGTACCCTCTCATGCCCATGGGTCATTGTTGTCGACCATTACCGCAAATGGCCGACCCATGGGTCACGCAAGATCTGCTTAATATTATCCAGCATCTCACTATGCCCAGACGGCGAAGACACCGGCACACAATAGCCCGGATCTGCGGCTTACCGCTTTCACGTGGTGGTACGGCGTCGCCGTCTCCGAGATTTTCATTGTACTGCATACCAGCATCGGAGGACCCCGGCACAACCATTACGGGTGATAGCTGTCCAAGGACGGGCGGCGCGTACCGCAGCTCACGTACGGCACCCGCGGAATGCGCCACCGGAGATGCATTGGCTGCTGCCGTGACGGCGCTGCCGCCGGCACCGCCACCGCCGATGACATCCTGGGGGCGACACTCTTCTAACTGCGGCGCCGCCGCCGCCGCCTCGGCTGGTAACGGATTGCCAGTGTACGGCAGCGCGTTGGCTGTTGGCAGCGGCTGCGGCAGCGATGCGTTCGATGAGTGTCCCTCCGCTGGTGTGGATACTCCCGCTAATGAAACCGCTGCCGCTACCGGATCCGAGGACCTCTCAAGAAGCTGTGCTCTTGAATGCCTTGTCCTCGGAACGTACAGCTGCCGGGAAGGTCCTGAGGGCTGCCCCTGCGCGTGCTCCTGCTGTAGCTGATGTTGCTGTAACCGGCCCAAGTCATCTATTCCGTACTGTGCGTTAAGCAATGGAAAGCTATGGTCACCAGAAGGCAGCTCTGGAACTACGTGATCGGGTTGCGACGGCACCATGTGCGTTGGCGCCGCTGCCACCGCCATCGCCGCAATCGCCGCCGCCGCCGCCGCTGGCTGCACGGCCCTGGTCCCGACGCGCCCGAAGGAACCAGGTAAACCCCCTTCCTCCCCCTCCTGCCATTGTACCGCCAGTTGCGGCATACCGCGGGGAGCGGGGAGCTGGCCGGCCGCGGGATCTGCCGGCGGCCGCGTCGCACCGCCAGGCGACTGACCCATGGGTCCGCCACCCACGCGGGCGCTATCAGGCCGGTTGTCCGCAAAGCCGCGCATGGTCATGATTATGTTCCGCAGCGCCTCGTTCTGTGACTCCAGCATCTCCAACCGTTTCTCCAGCAAACCGATGTGGGTTTGTTGATCTCGGATCTGATCCTCCAGGGAGGAGACGTACTGTTTCTTACGCTCACGCGCCTGCTGGGCCGACACGCGGTTTCGGAGCAACCTGCAACCCCGAGGTTTGAGCCCCAAAGGAGGAAGTGTCATGTTGGTATGTTTTGAACTGCTGATGCATACGGTTGGGCGGGACCTGGGAGGGGAAGCTGCTTCCGCCGCAGCCTCAGAAGCTCGAACAGAATCAAAAGGTCATGCCACCACATCGCAGTTGATCGGGAGCTATGCAGGGGGGAGCTGAGGGTGCCAATGCGGGGTATATTTGACGGCTGTCCGTAGCTACTGCTGCATTGCAACGCGTTTTGACCCAGGTGATAATCAGCAGTGGCTAAAGATATAAAAAAATATGTTTAAAACATTAAATATGATGTAAAGTAAAAGAAATATTGTGAAGTGAAAAATAAAATAAATTCTCTGGACTGCTGTTTTATTGTGGATCGATTGGGGATGCGGGTACGGCGGTGCGCCGGTGCCTGTTACTTCGCGGAGTACGCCCTGGGCGGGCTGTCATCTTCGCAGCGAGTTAGGCCCCGAATCGCACATCGCCGACCGCACGCCCTTTGATCTGCCGACGAATTGGTCCAGATAGCGGGTGCTTAGGGCAGAGCCTTTCCCCTACTCAAGGGTAACTTCGAGACTACCTCCTCCAAAGTGGAAGAGCGCTGAACCGAAATGCGCTGAACCGAAGGACCGGGAGATCCTTTAAGATCCCCAGGGCCTACAAGAGCTCAATAACTCCCCGCTAGGGGCACCTAGTCGCAGTGCTCCAGTGGCCGTGCCTTGTCTAGGTTTTCGGCTCCTACCTTCCCGCTGACCGCCTCCTCATGCTCCTTACTGTTTCGACCAGCCTACTCGACCAGCCCGAGCCCCATACCTTCTGAGCCTCCGTGCGTCCTTGTCACTCGATCCAGAGACGCCAGTCGCCAGCCGCGCTGTTAATACACGCTCCTGTTCCTCCGGACTTAAACGTGACAGCTCCAGTTCACCATCCGAGTGCTCGCCGCCACCGCCGTCGTCGTCATCGTCAGAGTTGGGCAGTGACATGTCACCGACGTTGACGCCGCGGTGACGCTTTGTGCCGCCCGCGCCCGCGCCGGTGCCGGATGTCCCAGCGGTCAGACCGGCGGTCGCGCCGGTGCCGCCACCTCCGGCTGGCGTTCGTGATCTACCCGCCGCGACGCGCTCCGCACGCGTCCGTGCGAGTTCCAACTCTCCGCGCTGTGACGGCGTCAAAGCTGGAGGGATGGCAGGCATACTGGTGGAAGCTAACGCGGTTAAAGGATCTGATGGCTTAGTGGTGTGATGTAGGCCCGCAGTTGGTTGCGCGCGAACGGGTGGTGGTAACTGTGGAAGCTGGTTTGTCGACAAAGACTCTAGGGCTCCTAAGGCCTGCGAACCTACAGGTTTGTGTAAAGGTGATCGAGTTACTTAGGACTGCAGCTAAAGGATCGCCTCTGCGGTGTAAAACGAGGTGACACGTCCACCCACCTGTCGTCATAGGACTGTGACGAACAAGAGTACCGCGAATCGCACTTAAGCCAGCAACTGAATTGTGCGCAGCTATAAGTGATGAATTAGATACAGCATGAACGGCAATTCCATGGTCGTTGCCGTCGATACCGAAAGAGGCCATCCTAACCAGTTATGACGAGCGATGCGGCAACCGTTTATGCTGCCATTCACTACAAAAAGCAATGGAAACTAGTAGGGAACGACTGCAAATAAAGGTGTTGGTGTGGTAAATTCCAGTCACCAGGAGTTTCTCATACTTCGCTTGCTAGCCTTTCATCAGATGTTTCGGAGCGGCAAGGAGTCCGCGCGGGAAGAACTTCGTGATTTGATGCGCTTACAATCTACCAATAACTCATTCAGTAGGTGCAATTTCATGCCATATTTTTGGGTTATCTCCTTGACTCTCTAAAGTCCTTATGGTCGATTACGATATTCCCGGAACTAGGGCCGTATGACCCATGATAGTTATGTGGAGACTATTTAAGACATTTTTTTACTTAAAGTTATTATGACTACATGACTTGGCAAAGTACAGTTACATTTGTGAAAAGTTAAAACTGGCGATTGAAGGCCGTATAGTCCATATAAACGCGAAATCAATATCTGAATTATTTAAGCGAATAAAGATTACTTGTGAAACGGCGCTTCAGTACCGTTTTATATTTTGCAAACGTTTCTTGAGGGGTTTTGGATGGAATAATTTGCGCCAGTTGCTTGGGCGTGTACATTAACCCTTCAGTTACATTTTGTTGCAAATTGTCGCAATTTTGGATACGACAGCTGCAGTTTGCAGTCCCTAAGGCCACATTCCGTCTCCTGTTGCCTGCTGTATTCGTAGGCTTCCCTAATTGGGCTCTTCCCCACATTACAGAGCATTGAATTTTGCGTGAAATCCATATAAGTCTTATTGCGGGACAGCCTTCCAGTTGTCCTTTGAGGCATTTACAGCACGGCACCTCTTGTGCCTCGCTGATAATGTGGCACTTCCTCTTCCCATGAACACAGCTTGATATTATATCAACCAAACAGCGCCCCCTCTCACATAGAATGTATTTCCTGAAGTCTGCTCCTCAAATGACAATTCTGGACCAGCCCAAGCCCGCTTCCCTCGCTCTGCCTCGCTCATCTGGGTCCAATCCCAAGGAATCCCATCAAAAATGTAGGCCGCCCGCAGCATGTTCCTGTCACGTTTCATCATTTTTCAGATCCCGCCTATGGTTCTTATGATCGACATTTTCGGGGATAGCTTGGTTCAGCTCATCACAGTAGTAGTACGTAGTAGGTCCGCCAACGCGTTAGACACCAGAAACGCCAGGCAGCCAGGCGCTACAGTTTTGTGCTCAACTGGGGGACATGATTGCACGGGTGCTGTTCTTATGGTGCGGCGGCTCGTGTTGCTGTTCCTGCCGCATGGCCACTAAGCGCAATAGAGGCTACCGTAGGACCTCTTGCTAAAGAGCAAAAACATGCACCAGCGTGTGGGCCAGCACACCTACAGTCAAACCCAGCCTACCAACTTGAGCTGAAGCTCTGTTGGATTTTGATGTTTGGTGTGCTCTTGGTCACAACGGCCATTATGCACCTGTCGTGGCATCCATTAAACCTGTCCTGAATGGTGCTTCTTTTAGGTTCTTTTGTGGGATGCGGCAGCTTCCGGTAAATGAGGAGCTATGGTATGGTTTTCTGCTAAATCTCGTTACACACTATTGTCCCCAGTGGGGTAATAAACAAAGGGATGGGTCGAGCCGAAAGGGAACACCGATGCAGATGCGACGAAGAATGGCCAGCCAAAGGCCCAGCACCTACACCGATGACTACGTACGTACGCAACTCGAAAAGTAACACCAATGACACACCGCCGCCTACAAACCTCCCCTGCTGCTCCAGAACCACAACCGTTCGTACCTCGAGTGTAGCAGAAAACCGTAGTTTTCTTCGCTACGCTTCAGAAAACTAATCAGTTGTATGGCGTTGTATAGAGGAGTAGCGGTACGAATCGTTGCGTGCTCTTCGTAGTCCAAGCCTGGTTTAGTCTAAGTAGTAGTCGCTTGCCGAGAGCGTGCCGGAGGTATTACGTAATGCTCGCCTCAAATTGCCCATCAAGGTAGTAAAATTTTTTCTTGATAGCATGTAAATGTTAACGACATTACCTATGCAAACTTGACGCAGAATGCTGTCCTGGTGGACGCCGCGCATGACAGTCACACACAAACGGTTCGTTTGGGAGAGTTCAGGCCTGTGCCACCACATGGAAGTTTACTGCTTACTACAGAGGCTATGGCATCATACAGTACATGATTGTGAGCATTACAACATCAACTCATGTCCAACGAACTTTGATTGGCCCGTCAATGTGTCGTCCAACTGCCGTGGTTCAGGCATATGGCTCAAGCATCTCCTACCTGGCAAGGTGCAACATTACAAAATAAATTTAGCCATTTTTAAAGACCACGCTATCTCTCCTTCCTGCTCATAGGGCTACACAATTGGCTTCCGCTCCGAAACTGGGCGTGTGTCAAGCTCAAGCCGGCCACCCGCCCTCATGTGGCACTCGTGCATGGCGGAAGATATTAGCTTCTGATATCTGTAAAGGTGAATCTGTAGTATTCCCTTTGTACTTGTAGTGTGTGTGCACGCTTTAGTTGCGTAACACTTTCGGGGTAATTTGCAACATACCTTGGCAATACTCCTGTACCTTATAATTGGCGAACATGTCTAGCATTTCCAGCGGACGTATGGATTTCCAAATTGATGCGCCGTCGACGTCCTCCCGGTTGGATACAGCGAGGCGCGTACCAGGGATGCGCTCGGTCCACAGAAGTTTTGGTGGGTTCATGCTCAAACTTGGCAGGGGTTAAACAGTCTCCTTTCTATGCATATTTATGAGAATTCTTTGCAGTTGGAACATTTCCTGTCTTTGTAGCTTGTGGAAGTTGCCCAGTATCTCGCCCGTAACACCGTTAGGTTAGTCTCAATTGATGACTGACAATGCCTTCGTTGTGTCCGTCGCAGCAGCGTCAATTCCCCTGGCTGTCCGTGACATTCCAGCTCCAACGGCGCCCCGCGTCGTAATGTGCGAGGCCGCACCAAGGCCACCAGCTGGTCCGTCCACGATCCTGTGCTCCTCCCTCGGGAAGGAACGCAAGAAACTTGCAAAGGTTCTTAAATCCCATCGTAAAGTGCTGGAGAAGCGGCTGTCCGCGTTGACGCGCTCCGAGGTAGATGCGCCCGTGCTTTCCGAGCTCTTATCGGAGCTACGGGCGCTTACCTCCCGCCTTGATAATCAACGAGCCGCAACTCTCCTTGCTAACATGGATGAATCGGACAGCTCCTCAGACTCGGACGACGACGGATGTGATACACGTTCCGCAGCAGCACTATGCTCCCGGCGAGCGTCGTCCCTGCATGAGGCACTACCTCAACTATCCATGGTGGCGGTAAATGGGGCGCTTTCAGAACCGTCCACGTCACCAGGCACGGCTGCTGAGCCGTCCGTCGACAGTACTGCTACGCGCATGGTGGTGTCCTCAATTGTCGGGGAAATCGAGGTACCTGTACCGGCGCCTGAAGAGGGCTGGAATTGGGACGAGGACGAGTTCCGTGCAGCCAAATTTGACGGTGCCGGCGGACGCGTCATGGTTTGCACAGGCAGCAAGTGAGTCATCTTTTTAATAGTAGCACCGAGTAGCTTTCCGTTGCAACGCGGCTCGTCTGGGCTTCTGAAAGCATCAAATGCGGCACCGCAACTTTAGACTGGAAACGTTCTGTCGCCTAAATGTCGTCGGCCTCTTAAGTTTGTGTTCTGTCTTAATGGGCGCGTTTGATTTTTTGCGTTGCACTTTGCTCCAGGCCTACGCGGTGTAAGCTTGACGTCCTCTTCTGCTTCTCTTTGTGGTGTTTTTGAACAGGTGCCAACGCAAGGGTGCCACGGAAGTGCTGCGGGCTGTGTCAGCTCTATCGACGGGCAACTCCAACATTGAGGTGATCCCCTGCAAGTGCGTTGGGAAGTGCTCCGCTGGCGCCGCCCTCCGTGTGCGCCCAATGGGACAGCCATGCGCTACTTACACTCAGGTTCGCCCATCGCAATTGCGCGACGTTTTCCTGGAGCACTTCACGGCTCCACCGGCTCCGCCAGTGCAGGTGATGGCCTGCGCGTTGGATCATCCCCCGCATATGAAGTTGCCCATTGAGTGCTGCGCGGAATGCCAGGGCCACTAAGAGGGTTGTTTGTATACGTTTAGTAACGGGCTCTGGAAGGATAGGCCTCGTCATGAGCCTGCCCTCCTGAAGGATTTGAGAAGCAATGGATGTGGTCGGGCGGAACAATGAGGGCGCTAAGCTGTGGCGATAACCTGCAGCTGCAATGAATGTAAATCCCAACGGGGAGACTTCTGCTTGATTACGAACGGGATGCCTTATGGGCCCAGCTGTGAACAGATCGGACTTAAGAGGAGGGATGATATTATGCGCATGTATAGTAGAGGTGAATGGCATCAGTTAAGATACATAAGGCCATGTGAAATCTAGGCGCGGACCACGGGGCCACGGTTGCCAAGAAGTCGGCTGCCCAACGACCTGCGAAGGTGCAGGTTTCTTCGTTCTTTGGTTGACTGTAACTGCAGCGTATCCGCGGGCCTGTTTTGGTGTTTGTTGAGGCCCGTTCTTTTGGGATTTCCGCTCCAGGCTTAAGTTTGAGGTTTTGCTTAATGTAGGCCATTTGTGTAATTGCGGTATTCGTTGACTTGGTCAGTGAGGCGGGCGTATGGTAACTGTCGCCAGCTGTGATGGCCGGAGTCGCGCTTGAGATGTAGAGAGAGGCGGAGGCGATGCGATGATTTTTGCCCAGATGTTTTGGATGGCAATTCGTGCGCAATTAGCACGGTTTGTTCGGCCCTGCCCCGTATGCACGCGCAATGTGGAATGGTCTTGAGCTTGGCATGCACGAGGGAATGGAAGCAAGGACGCGCGCGGGGTGGGGCTTAATTTTTCAATCGGACATTGTTGGCTGTACGGTAGATGCGAAGATGCGATATACAGCAGGTTTATAGCACTAAACCGCTCAGTTGCGTTTTGGACGATGTGCATTAGTGGTCACCTTTCAATGCAGACAGTATCGGAAATTGTGGTTTGCTTCAAGACAGATAGGCTCGTTAGCTGTACCGCTTACGTATGTATTCAGATAGGCCAGGCTGTTGAAACAAGGCTCTAGCCTCTGTCGATACGCCTTGTTATGCAGGTGGATTGTTTGTCTGAGGATAAATATGTAAAAAAGCATATTCTAAATTGTGTGAAATTGACAAATCTTATTTATTGTTCAAGTTCATTTTCAAGATGCTGTCGAGGGTTTACGTCCGTCTGCCAGCGTCTGCTGACCGCAAAATATCTATTAGATCACCATGCTTGTCAAAAACGCGCGTTCCATGACGTTACATTGCGTAAAGCCAGGGTAGCTCGTAGCCTCACTAGCTTTTAGCTATTCCCACTCCCCTTCCATTCCCTGCTGGTCCAACCCCCACCATCCTGAACATTCAGGGATCACTTGACAGTTGCCACCCGGCTGCCGAGACACCGTTTGCGCATTTTCACTTTCTTAATGAAGTCCGCGCGACTCTAACTGTTGGTGAAATCGGTGGTTTCGTGATATAAGCTCGTGATGAAGTCAGATTATCGTTGCGGAGGGAACCCTGTAGGGTCCTCAATGCTGAGGTCTCAACGCTGCCTTTTTTCCTCCTCGAGTTGTATTGGCGTTCGTACCTACCCCTCTTATTCCGAAGTGACCTGCATCCCGGCGTCTTATTCGATATTCACAAGTCTCCGTCTGCTCCTCGACCTTCAAAGTTCATTTGCTATTATTACCCCTCCCAGCTAATTGACCAATCATCCAACTACTTTTGCAGCTTGACCAGCAGCGCGGCCATATACGTGATGTCGAAGAGAAGCCAGCCGGCCGCCAAAGGCAACACGAACTGCACCGTGCTGGCGCTGTCCCAGCCGAGGAGGAGCTGAGGCACGAAGCTGCACACCGCCACCGCCAGACCCAGTCGAGTCAGAGCCGCCTGGGACTCCTCCCGGCTGACAGTTACCTGCGAGCGAAAGCAGGGTATCTGTATGAGACAGTGGCGTTGGTGATGATGGTGGTATGCACGTCTGCGGTCGGGGCGCGCACGTGGTGACGTGCCTGGAATGATGCTTGACGTGCACGTCGCGGATGCGGTCTGAAACCCACCTCCCCTACCTGCTCCACCTCCCCTAGCTACTCCACCTCCGCACCTCATACACAGCTCCCGGCGCCAGTATCCGAAGGCCCCAGTCGTACAGAGGCCACAACAGCTGCTCCACTCTGAAAAATGGGCGGGACAGGTAGCCCGCCGCCAGCCCACACACGCAACGAAAGGCCTCACCTACACCGTATTATTTATTGGGCGCGACACAAGATAAGGCCCAGGGAGCAGGGGACCAAGGTGAACGCGGCGCATGGTGCATGTGACATAATGTGATGTGATGTGTAATGTCAGCAGAAGCCACCCTGTTCGCTTTAATGAGGATTCCCCACCAGTCCCCTTTCCACTCCCTTTCCCACCCTTTGCTCCTGAGTGAGCTTCCATAAGGCTTCCAGACCCTCCGCCCGTACGACACCTCCCCTCTTGCTTTCGCGCCTTCCCTGCGCACCCATCCCTTGTCTCCTCATCACGTGATAAGCTTGTAGACCCATCATAATAGAACCCCCCGATCAATGACCCGGAATGACGAACACCGGGGACCCACCCGAGTCCAGCCCAACCCCCAGCTCCACTCCATAGAACAGCAGCCCTCCAGATAGCAGCTGCAGCGCAGTGCCAAGTCGCAACAGGTCCACAAAGAAGGCCAGAGGGTCCTCGTTCACACCCAGAGACTGCAGCACCGGACCCAGCTGCTCATCGGCCAGCTGAGGGGTGTAGGGTGATGAACGCCAAGCAGGATTAGACCAGCGGATGCAGCAGCAAGAGAATGCAGGACGGCGGGAGGAAGGCAAGGGGACGGCGCGCAGCCGGTAGCTGGAATCCGTATTGTTGTTGCGATGACTCATTCTGGATACATGCTCCAGCCATGGGTGCGCACATGACGGACCTTAGGTAAGGTCCGTCATGTGCTCACCCATGGCTGCGATCGCACATCGAGTGGCTCGTAAGAATGGACAAAAATGGCTAGACTCACATGGCCCATGCAACTGCACGGTCGGCCTTCATTCCAGTTTCGTTCCGTAAAGCCCCTTTCCCTCGTCCCATCACCAAGTCGGCTATCAGATGGTTTACAGTTGTCGGCAAGTACCACGCGACCGTGGGCTCCTGTACCTGAGCCGTCCGTCGCTTTTCATCCCATTCCCCATCACCGAAGGGAGGTTGGGAGTGCACAACATTATTGTGCAGACGTTTCACACACACATATCTCTATCTTCATATAGAGAGAGATGGAGATATACACACACAGACTCGCCTTCTTCATCAAGTCCCCCGTGTCCCCAAGCAAGTCATCCACCTGTGGGGGTAAGGAAACCGACAACCGATTTCCCATTTTTGCCCAACGTAGCCGTTAATCAGCGAAACCACAAAGAGCAGACAACCGAAAGCCGTCGGGAAATGAGGGAAGGACGATGGAGGGTAAAAAAGGGTAAGAAGGGTACGGCACGCTCCTATCCTCCCACGCACTGCACCTGCACAAGCGGGGCCAACCAGCCCTGTATTATGCAGCCATAGGTTAATGTGCCAAGGTCCGTTGGTTTCTACACCCCGCACAGCAGCACAGGCTAAAGTCAACACCGGGTGGGAGCCCACGCATCCGCGCGTCTACCCACCAATCCACCAACTTACCTATCAGCTTACCCACCCACCTACCTACCTTGATCGAGTCCAGCACACGCGCCTCTTCGGGGTTCAATTCCTTGCGCACGTCCTTTTTTATTGTTTCCCACATTGAAGTGAGCTCAGGCTCTGTAGAGCTTGCGGGTTCGCCGCGCGATGCAGAACCCGAGGACTGTTGTTCAGAAGGTCCAGCACCTGGCGCGGAAGCCCCGTTGCCATTGCTAGATGTTTGATCATGGTTTGATGCGCGTAACACCGGTAAGCGGGGTCGCCGGTTGAAAGGCCGCAGGCTTGGCTTGGCGAATCCACTTCCATGCGGATAAAACTGATCCACAAAAGTAACACGGGACCTTCGGTGTGCACTCAAGATAGCGCTAGGGTTGTAACTGGTTGACGTTATGCTGCCGCCTGTTCCGGTAAGCTCTAACACCTGCAGCGGCATTCCCGCGCTCTTGATCTTGGTAGGTCTTCACAGGAAAAATCCAGGCAGAAAATAAATAATAGTGTTATTGATTGATCACACGTGGAACACACCGTAACCCTACAACAATAATGTCGTAAAGTGTTAAATGTTTTTCAAGTGAACGAAATGAATGCAAGATCCGCTTCAGCAACATGATGGGCATCTTGGACTGCAGCGCCGGAAACAAGTTCTGTAAAGCTGCCGTACAATTTACAGACTTACGAGGACCGGATGGTGAAAATCATGGTAAAATATGACATATTGACGTAGAGGAGCAAGGCAGATAATCATTTCAGCCAGTATTAAGATTCTTTTAATAGTGCGATTCCTTTGCTGCTGTCGACGCACCACCTTCGAGCCTTTCTTTTGGGTTTGGCTTGTATGAAGCAGTTAGCATGTTTTAGTAATATCTGGACATATAGATAAATCAAGTGACGAGCAAACATCCTGCCTTTCTCCCCGGGTGGCTCTTCCATGTCAAGTGCGCTGGCACCCCAGACACCGTCGGCCACGAATGGCGAGAATGAAAGCATTATTCAGCTCCTGGAGCACTTCAAAGACGATGATGGCCGTGTTGCCCTTCTCGTCAAGGAACTGCAGGAGTTGTCTAACCGCGTGCAGGTGAGAAAAGACGAATCCAGGGCCGCACGAACATTCTTAAAAGACAGGGCCATGGCATTTATCCAAAATTGGATCGCTTTTGCAGGTCGCTGAGTTAGCGACAGTTGACCCCCGTTTGACAACCGCAAAAGGCCGCCGAGGTATGCTTGGTGTCGTGCTGCCGTCGTTCCTGAGAAACTAACGGAATCCCACAAAAAGGATTGTGGAAGCACAAGACTGGCATCCGTTGTCGTTGCGTGTCATGTCGTACCTATGCTTTGGCGTGGGAATGACCAGGGGGGATTTAAATGCAGTTCCGACGGCAGGATGTCTTAAACTGAGAAGCACAGGTGCCTGGGAGATCCACACCCGTAAAGATACCCATGGAGACCGGTTAAGTTTTACAGCAGTGCCAGCAGTAACAAGTCAGCATCAGATCAGGGCTGCCTTCAAACCTATCGATCCTAATCCCATTTATCTTATGACCATTCAACGTAGTGTGTGACTACGTGGCTCCAGAAATACTCCAACAGATGCAACCACAGCGGCTCTAACGACCTCCTCCCGAACAATGTGATGTACATCCATACCCTTCTCTCCTACCTTCCCATTTCGCTTCAACCAGTCTTAGTAGGAAATCCTTTTTTATTACTGGGTACATATGAAGACACCTTGGATATTGGCTCCATTGCTTCCATAGGCTAATTTTCCGTCCCCTCAAATTCCCGCCATTTTCCAATTAGGCTCCGGAACCGACAGCGGCGGTCCTCCATTCCGCCACGGCGGGAGCCCGAGAGGTAGCAGCGGCGAGCGACTTCGCGGCGCTGACGCCTTCGCAGATACCGTAAATCGTGCGCGTCGTACGATTTATCATGGACCCAAATCCCAGCAGTCCAGCCGGACTAGCGCCGGTACAGGGGATGGGTCCGGCGGGGCGGGTGGACGCGGTCAGGTCACCGGAGCCGGGCGGGTGGAGGAGGCAGTGCTACCAGATCCCCCCGAAGGTGAGCGGGGTACCCCGTACCCTACCTCCCAACGTTAGTCCTGCAATGCTTATCGTTCAGCGTCTGGCTATTTATTGCTGACATTCACATTAATATCGCCGCACACCAGTACTGTAATGGCCCTACTCTTCTGGTGCTTCCGCTGTCACTTTTCGGAAAAAAAACTCAGATGCGTTTCCCTTCTGTTATGTAATAAAAGCGCAAAAAATCCTTAATAAAAATAAGGAACCTCATCCCCCCATCAGAACCTCCCGATGACACCAACTAGTTTCCACACACCCCGTCCCCCTCCTCCTTGCTGCCTTTCTGTTCCACATCTGTAACCCCTCTCCCCTGCCCCGTCCTCCCCGGGTCGCAGACCCTAGTCAGCCGCTCCCACTGCCTCCAGGGGGTCACGAATGGGAGGCCCTCCAAGCAGCGGTCAACGACAGTGTGGCCGCCTTCGGAGCTGCAGCTGCAAAGATGGGCTGGAAGAAGTGGGCCCTGACGCGGGCGCATTCAGGTACCTTGGGGATCAGTGGAAGGGAATGGGTATGTGGATGGGTCTGCGATGAGTGTGAGAATGATGATGGTTATGCAAATGGGTGTCATGTCGGTCGCTCACCCCTCAGCTGCCATTCGGCCGTCGCTTGCCATCGCTTATCGTGGTAACATATGACCGAGTCTGACCGGTGTTTTCCCCCACCCCGCGGTCCCAACCACGCCTGCTGCATAGCCCTGTTGGTGAGCCTATTCTGGTGGGTGGTGGCAGCGGCCTTCCGCGCCGACCATCCCCTCAGCCGGCAGCTGCAGGACTTTGCGTTCGGGCACTTTTGTCGCCACTACGTGACTGTGGTGCTGAACCTGAGGGGTAAGGCGCGGGATCAGTACCAGCAGGTGTGGATTGAGATGATGGCCGCAGCGGCGCTGTATCTTCTGGCGGAGGTCTTTCCGAGGTTGGTTGCTTGCATGTGTGTGTGTGCGCGCGCGCGTGGGGGAATTTAAAGGATAAACAACGGACCCCTGAACTATGTGTATATGGGAGAGGGAGTTGTATGGCTAAAAGTGACGGGTGGTGTTTTTGCAGCTGAAGGTGTGGGATGGGATTGTAGCAGGGGGACAGGGATGTGTGTGTATGTGTGTTGGGGCTGGGAAAAGGCCTGGTAAGGACCTTGACAAACAACTGATTCGTCCGTACGCTCTGAAACCCCTTCCCGGATGGGTGGCACAGGTCACAGCACAAGTTCGACGATGGCCTACGGGGCCTTATTACGAAACAGCTGCGGCTCTGGACCGCTGGCGCACTGCCCGGCGACATGCACCCGTCTGCCCACGCGGACGCGCACGACGCCTCTCCAGCAGCGTTCTCGTACGCCGCCGCCGCCGCCGCCACCGCCGGCGGTGCAACGACCATGCCGCCGGCTGCCGGTAATGGGTACGGTGGCACCGGCGGTGGCGGCGCTGGAAGCAGCATCGGTGGCGGGCAGTCTCGTACTTTGACACTCGTGCGGTCGCCACCAGTGACGGAGGCGCAGGTGGCGACGTTCATCCAAAGTGGCAAGTCCACGCCACACCGACGACCCAGTTCCACGCGCCTTAGCCCCGAAAGTACGGGTTGTTGTATCAGTCCTGTTCGTCTCAATGGCCTTTCCTTTATACACTTGGTCTTGCTTTTTCGTAATCCATCTAACAATATCATTCTGTTTCTGCATATTGACGCGGTTTGTTTCTTGTACCTCATCCTCATCCAGCATAATGTTATCCTGTTAACTACTGGTCTTACTGAATCGGTGCATTTATATTTTTATCCGTATTCCTCCTTTCCTCCCTCCTCATTATCCGTATTAATAAGGCTCTCTGCGCAACAGCGTCAGCAGCCGCACCGCCGTAGGTTCCACGATGGCGCCGTCAGGAACATGGTATGGTGACGACTGGTGCGCCGACGGCGGCAACGATGGCAGCGGCCACGGATATGCAGGACCCCAGGCTTTCGTCTTCACCAAAAACAGCCCCCTGATGGTGCAGATGTTGCTAGGGGCCAGCGGTGGCAGCACCGCGGCCGCTGCCGCAGCGGCCGATGGTAACGGTGGCAGCCTGACGGCGCCGCCGATCATCAAGGGCCTTATGAAGCATACGGTCGGCGGCACGCTGGCGCGGCTGCATAGGTACGGTATAATGGGTTTCTATTAGCTTTCTAAGGTTTCAGTTCCTTTCGTTGAAAAGAGTTTATTACCGTAGATTCGGGCATGGCGGTGGAAAACCAAGGCAGGTTTATCTGCCACAGGAACCTGCAACAGATGGCGAATAAACATGAATTTAAGTTAGCCTTTTTTAAGCCTAGTATCAATCAGACAACGACATTCAGCAGCAGTTTGCAGGGCCCCGGGGTTTTCACCTACCACATTTTCATGATACTATCCTCTTCGCCTTGGGAAAGCACTGTGAGACGGCACTATGAGGCCTTCAATCCTAGGTAAAGAAGTACCACAATTATTCCATTGTGGCATACGGTCGTACGCTCCGTCCCACATAGGGCCCTGGACGAGGCTAGCGATGAGGAGTTGAGCTATAGCCGCCTAGCAGCTGCCGCCTCTGCCAGCGCCACTGACGCCGTGACGTCGTACGAGGCCAGTCGCCGTGCCGCCGCGGCAGAGGCGGCGGCGATGCGGCGGGGCTTAGTAGAGGCGCGCGGGGCAATTGAGGCCAGACAGCGGGCGGCGCTGGCTGCAGGCAGTGGACAGCTGAAACAGATGAGCGATCGACTCAGCGGATATATTCAGGTACGTAAGTGGATCCGAGGGAACGTACGTGTGTATGTGTGTGTGTGTGTGCATGGGGTATAAGCCCAGAATTGCAAACACTCTTGTCAGGTAACATGATCTGGGTTGACAGCAAAGCCAAATGAACGCGGCGAACATTCCGGAGGTGGAACAGGAATGCGAATGGTGTGGATTCCATGGGAATCCAACCAGGAGAGGAAGCACTGGAAAGGAAACAGCTTTCTTAAAACCTGAAAAACTGCCCGGACCCTGGTCACAAGGGCCCAGCAATTATTGGTCATATTAGGGTTACTTATCATATACCTGATTAGTTTTCTGAAGCGTAGCGAAGAAAACTACGGGTTTCTGCTACACTCGTGGTTCTGGAGCAGGGAAGGTTTGTAGGCGGCGGTGTGCTATTGGTGTTACTTACTACTACTTACTGCCATTCTTCGTCATTCGGCTCGACCCATCCCTTTGTTTATTACCCCACTGGGGACAACAGTGTGTAACGAGATTTAGCAGAAAACTTAATTTTACAGTAATTTAATACCGTAATTATAAGTTGAATTAATTTATTCATTATATTTGTATATTTTTTTATTTATTATTAATACTCATTCATTCATTTAGGTTGGCCTCCCAGGGGGTCCGTCTAATCCCTCACACCTAACCGAGCAAACACATCTAACACAGCGTTTGTGTTCCTCTCGACCACGTATGTTAACTTAATCGGTTCATTTCCAAAATCCTATTCCACAGAACGATGTGGACCGATTGATGGCCGGCAAGCCTACCAGCACCGAGCCCGCCAGCAGCGGCGACGTGCCCCGATACCTGCGACCCACGGCAGGGCAGTGCTGCGGGGGCGCAGTGGGGGAAAGCCCCTCCATAAAACCGGCTCGTCTCATGGCGCCATTATACGAGGTACGGCAACGACGTTCGGGTGCCGTATTCCTACGTGTTGCTCCCGAGCTTAACTCATCAATTAGGCAGTCACCATATCCGCTTTTCTCTTTCGCTGGCGGCCCCGGACCTTGTTCCCGGAGCTGTCCCCTGGCCCTGTGATCTGCTTTTCAGGTCAAGAGTCGGGCTTGAAGTCATTTACGAGTCGTGATCTTAGGGTTGCTCCCTTTGGCATTAACCCTGATCTTAGCGTTGACTTTCAGACTATAAACCTAATACTGACCCCGACACTGCGGCCTCCTACATTCTTCACTTCCCACCTTACAAAACAGATGCGGCGGGTGGAAGGAAACATCCGCGCCGCGCTTGCGGGAGGTCGCCACAGCAGCACCGACACTGTGGCGAGGGTGACCGCAGTAACTGCGGCGCGGGAGGCCGCCAATGCTGCCGACTGGCGGCCGCTGGCGCAGTACCCCGTCGGTACCAAGGACACGCGGCGGCGCAAGATGGCGGCAACCGTGTTATACGGCCTGGATCTCGAGCAGTACACCGTATAGGGTGTTGTAGCCTTCAACATGAATGCGGAGCCCTATTACTGCAGCTGTGGCGTAGAGAACAGAGCACGTACTACGACTACTTATGGGTGTATGCACAATCTTCGTGCGTGTTCGAATACTGTATGGATTTCAACTTACGAGGAAAGCACCCGCCGCATGTGCGCATTATGTGTTTTTGTGGACAAGATTCATATGTATAAATGAGAGTATAGTTTTGCCCTTGCTGGTATTGCCTAATTTAATTGTCATAACGAACGCTGTTGCTTGCTTCGGAGTACCAGGCATGAATGTATGGCGGCTTCGGCGTAAGTATAATGTGCGGTGGATATGAAATGTTAATTACAACACTTACGGTTTTACTGTACGAGAGTGTACGGACTGTAGGTCAAATATTTTACATGCGTACGCACATAGGTGCGAACGTGTACGCGTTCGTTCCCCTTCTACACACGGGCATACCCCTGAGGGGCTCGGGGATTTGACGGTGCCCACCAACTGTACAGGGTTAAACGAGAACCGGGTGATTGCAAAAGCACTTTTACACTATGCTCTGATCGGTAAAAGCTGATGCTTTGGGATCAGGATGCTGTTGCTTTGAAGCAGTTTATACGGCAGTAGGTGATGTAAGGGAAATAGTCTTATAACGTCATGAAGGTCTGAGCAGGCGGACTTTCCACAAGGTTTGGGTCATTATTACCTGTCACCACCCTTCCCGATCCTTTGTTTTTTGTTGTCATTATACGAATTGGTATTCTTCCACTCGCGCTGTCGACTTTCACTATGTCAGTGTGATCAAATGGTGGTGCGTTACTACTGCGTTACCTTGTGATGTTTAACGGTACGTAAGCTGTGGATGCCCAGCTGTCCCCCGCGGGTGCGGCAACACGAAGATTCGAGGTGTAGGTCCGACAAGATCGCATTAGACGAGATGAGTCAAGTGCGGCTATCCAGCTGACCGATGTAATACGGTGCTATTCTACCATTGGGTTGGCCCACGAGGGGACGAAAGACGTTGACCGCTGCGGTCTGCTTGTCACCTTCTTTCTCCTTGGATGGATGCGCACGAGGTTCTTTTCGGGGTCTGTCAGGTCCAGACAGCGTGCTAAACATGCGGCAATAAGTAGGAGCGGGTTGGCAGGGGAGACAGGACAACGTATCCCTCGGTCACAGGAGCTTATGAATGGCAACTATGAACCATAACTTATTCCACGCAAGTTACTTGGGGCGGCCTAAGCAACACGAATATGCATTGTTGCACATAACATGACTGACCCAGATTGAGATCAACGACCGTTACGTTTCCAGTGCTGGCTCTTGAATGTTTACTGCACTTGAAAGCATAGGGCCGAAGCACAGGGTCAGCTACATAAGACATGAAATGGGAAATGTGTGCACAGTTGCCTGGGTGCATTTAGCTGGACCGTCCATCTAAAGCAGCCCCGTGCCAACCGCAACCGTGCACCGCGAGCACCAGCCCATCATACTCAACGCATATTCTATTAAGATAAACGGAACGAATAAACCACGCAGGATAGGTAAGATAGCTTCATGTTAACGAAAAAGCACGAAGTACCGTACCTGAAGTGGGTGGGCATCGCAACCGCAAGCGTGGTAAGACCAGGACCTCCAGCCAAGGCATGCCAGTCCTTGGATACAACTTCCTGTACATATTACGTAGATGATCGGTTAGATTGAGCTACTGGACTCAAGGAACATCACCTCTCAGGTCTGGAGCAGTGGAACGCGTCATCTTTGCGGAGGCCAACCGGGTGACCATGTGCACACAGATACCTTTGTGCATCCTTTGTATCGGGCTATCCTTATATAGTTAGTAATATATTGTGAAATGACAAAGCGAGGTTTTGGAAATTTTGAGTTTTCCCCGGAAAGCCCGGATCATTAACCGTACTGTTAACGTTGCGGCAACCAGAATCCGTTTCTTTAACAAACTGCTCTTTTGTGTGCAGAAATAATCGTTTTAGAGATTGTCGATTGATTATTTTCAGCTATCTCTGCAAGCCCAAATCCATCCAGGCTTTCCTTAAGGCGACTGGCACACAGGCTGATGATGAGACATTCCGAGCCAGTGCTGCAGCAGCAATATATTGGTGCATATTTAACACATTGATAGAACCACCAGAAGAAATATCAAGCGGTGTAGTATCGGGCTGCAAATCGCCCCGCCGTTTCTTCCTTTTCTCCATGGATGACGAACCCTGCGTGACTTGTCAAGGGGTTGATTTCGTCGAGTTCAAGTCAGAGGGCGACCTTGTATGCAGAGTGAGTATTGTGAAAAAACACCCCGAAGCTTCCGACCGTGCCGCGCAGATGCAGCCGCAGTTCTTAATCAGTAATTGGCATATTGTTGCATTGTTCACATGCCACAGAACTGCGGCACAGTAAAGGAGTCCCGACTAATCGACGAGCGCTCGGAATGGCGCACGTTCAGTGATAAGGTGGGATTTGCAAATCCATAATATCTAAATACAGGGCGTAACATTTCCTTATATAATTTCGTAATATTCTGCCGAAAATCATCGCTGCTGCGTTGCAGGATAAGGACACCACCGACCCTAATCGCGTCGGTGGCCCCACGAACCACTTGCTAGAAGGGCTTACGACAACGATTGGTCGCGAGCGGGTGAGAAGGGATCGGTAGTCTTTCCGGTACATGTGTTGGGAGCACCGTCGCGCTCAACTGGCGGGGATGGGGTTACGACTTGCTTACGTGAGGCGACTGGCTTTCCGTGTCTGAAGCTTGGGGCTTGCTTCCAGAATTCTTGGACGGCAGCATGCGGTCCGGGCCAGTACTAGAAAGCCGGGAAGGGCGTGTTCTGGACTAACCACTTCCGATTTGGTCCGGTTCGATCCCGAAGACATTTACCCTCCCAGTTCGCTATCATCGGGTCTCTCCTTCTATTCGTTCATGTATTGAACAATTGGCGGGTCCGCAATCCGAATTCATCGTGGCGTCAACCAACTAAGCGCGCCAAGGAAACATTCCATAATCATCCCCTTGACTGCTAGGGGATCAACAGTCAACATCCCATTCCTTCCTGCAGCATGCAGCCGCACCTGCCACCCACCCCCTACTTACTTTCAACGACGGTGCCCCCAATCACCGTCCGCCTGGTGCGGGAGTGTACAGAATGATGGCGGCTTGTCGTACGCCCTTAATCGAATTCACTCCCGTACCAACAACCCCGACCGGGTTCTTATGGCGGCCATGAAAGAGGTCGGGCACATGTGTGAGCTGCTGAAGGTGAACGGTGTGGTCAAAGACCGGGCGATGGAGATCTACAAAGAAGTGGTGGAGGTGAGAGACGCGGATTACCAGGGGCGGTGTCAGGGTTTTCAAACTGGGCATTGGATGTGGCAAGGGGGATGTCAATGCAAAAGTTATCGGGTCAGCATAAGATAACAATCCCTATCATGCAATGCCCTACCCTGACCTGGCACACCCTGCTGTCCTCGCAGGCCAAGTCGCTTAAGGGGCGATCCGTCAAGGTGTGGAGACGCGGCGGGTGAAGGAAATCCATAGTTGGCGCAGAGGAACCGCCGAGGGCAGGGCCGTGGGTTAGCACACGGGGCCGTTGCGTGTTGACGACTGCGGGGCCTAGGGGAGAAAAGAGAGCTAGCTGGCACGTGACGGCGAATAGCGGACGGAAGTGCACACGGGCGCGTTTTCCGATTTCCACGATACTTCCCAGTACTGTACTGTACTGTACTGTACTGTACTGTACTGCTCATGTGTGTTTCGTATGCTTCCGACCGGTCCCGAGCACAGGCTCTGGCGGCTTCTTGCCTCTTCTGGGCGTGTCGGCAAGAGAAGCAGGCACGCACGTTTAAGGAGATCGTGGCTGTGCTGGGTAACGACGTGAGCAAGAAGGAGATCGGCCGGTGCTTCAAGGTGGGAGCGTCAGTGGGCAAGAGAGTGTGTGTGTGTGTGTGTCTCTCTCTCTCTCAGTTGGCGACCGTGAATGGGTGTTTTGGGAGGTTTCCGAGGTGTGTCCTTTGAAGGACTCGGCGTAATAAAAAATATGGGCCCGTAGTGAAGAAAAGACGTGTGTGCGGATGCGTATGTGTATGTATGCGTGTATACTGGTGTGTGATGAAGAAGGGCGGGGTCTGGGTGGTTGGGTGGTTCGATACATCGGCAACACTGGATCGCATATATGAATGCCCATACACCCGCTGTCCACCTTCCACCTCTATCCGATTCCAACCCCCGCCATGACTTGTTTTAATTAAATTCACAGTCTCATAAACGGTACTATTTCCCTAACCACTTTCAACCACTTGCCAACAGGACCTTCAGCAGATCAAGAAGGACGAGCTGCAAAAGCAGGGGGCCTCCGCAGACGCTCTGGCCTCCACAATGAACCAGACCGTGCAGCACCCGGCGGAGTTCGTGGTGGGTGGATGCGGTGTGACGGGCTAGGGTTGGTTTAAGAGGCGGGAATTCTGGGTTGTGTGTGTGTGTGTGTGTTTTCCCCTCCCCCTCCCCGGAGCAAGGGGCAAGAGAGGGAATCCGGGACGGGGAGAAGCCACACCTTGTGTTCGATTCCACCATCTGTCCTCATCTCCCCTTTCGCCTGACACCGCGCATTTTCATCTGAGCGCTCAGGGGGGGGTTGAGGGCACTACGCTGTGCTGCATCCCTGGACGAATCGGAATCTCCCCTCGTAGCTTCTGGCCTTCTGTACCCCGAAAGGGCTTAGATAAAAACATTGGTGAAGTGCTCGATGTGAAGGGGTCGTGACCGAGTGGGGTGTAGTTTGTTTTCCTTATCCCCGATGTCCGCAGAACTGCCCACCATGTGCTTCTCCCCTCTACGGCCCCCTTACACCTGGCCGATCGATTGACACCCTCCGCTGATTGCAATGCCCGCATTCGCGCTCATCCGCAGCGTAATTACTGCAACCAGCTGCGCCTTGAGTTTAAATGTAAGAAGCTGGCGGAGGAAATCGCACAGAACGCTAAACCGGCGGACCGGCGGGTGCCATGGGACGGTCGTACACCTACCTCCATCGCGTCTGCCATCGTCTTCATCGCTATGGTGTTATGGGAGGTGAGGATGAGAGGTAAAAGTGCGATGCATGAGGGAGCGGAAAGAGACCCTGTTTACCCACCCGGTAACCCGGACGTGTTGTGACACAGCAAAACCCACCTTATGGGTCTCCCTGTCAGCCCCACCGACACGTTTTCTTGCCCGACGCCTCTGGCCCCCCCCCGCCGTTATTGGCTGCCCACTTAAAAGACGCTTTGCACACTCATCGCCTCATTGTCTCCCATCGTGGTGCTCATTTGGTGTCAATCCAATTATTTCTTCTCCTGGTCTATAGATTAAGAAGGAGGAGAATCAGAGTCCTAATCAGGCCGCGGGATCCCTTCCGGCCTTCGCCAGTCTGAAGGCCGCCAAGGCACGAGCCGACGCCGCCATGCAGAAGGTCGCCATCATCTCTTCCGTGGCCGAGGCCACCATCCGAGCCGCCTATAGGGACCTCTTCCCGCACATCTCCCAGCTGCTGCCGGCACCATCAGATAAACCTGAGGAGCGAATTACACTCGAGATGGTGGCGAAGCTGCCAAACCCTGATCCCCGCGGCGGCGGGGGGTCGTTACTTATAATGTAGAAAGGATCACAGTCAAAGCTCTAGATTTGACTGTTGCTCCAGGTAGGGAAATAGCTGATTGGCAGATCTGGACGGATAGAGTACACAGGTCTGGATCTCATGGTTTCTTTTTCGTGTAGGGGTTTTGATATAGAGATGTTTCGGTGAAGAAGGGGGAGAAGGGGGGGAGATCAGGGGAGATCAGGGGAGGGTATTGCAGAGGTTAGGCTAGGAGCAGCAGCTTTTCGGAGGACACGGACACACTGTGGGCCTCATCTGTCAGTTGACAATGTCACACGGAGCATGCGTTTAGGAGGAGCTCTTAGGTAACCAATATTGGGCCTTGCCTAATACGGACGACGATGACGATACGGACGAGGACTTAGCAGTGCAACAGGAGGAAGAAACAGAGAAAAGGGTTATGGCATCGTTGAAAGTGCTGCTGTACTGCTGTACTTTCGTGGCTCGTCTGATGTGGATAGAGCAGGGTGCTATCGTTCACGTGTTTTGGTGGCAAGGCATTTACATATCGATATATAACGTACCATCGAAGATCTCGGTTTAGTTACACATAGCCATAGCCAGCAGCGCTGTTATTACCGGCGGCATGGGGGCTGTGCTATTGTCAGCAATGCAGTGCGTTGTATTTAATTTCGAAGCACAGCAAAACTACAATCGCATCGTTGGGGCCAGTGGTAAATGCGCTAGGTGTGTTTTAAAAGGCCCTGGAGGCCTTTACAAAGCAGCATACGTAATCGTCCGTACCACCCCAGGAGTGAGGGACGTACAGTCCTGCGAGTATTTGTGTCTTTGCAGAAGGATGGGAATAGACAAAGGGAGGAAAGAGAGAGAGAGAGAGAGAGCCCCACCCCGACCACAGCGGAGCAACCCTCACCCAGATCCAATCACTCGCCACCTTACTGCCCGCCTCTCCACATTCCTGGCACCGTACCTGTAACTCTTCCCGCTCCCGCAAGTCGCCCATTTGGCGAATCCCGGTACGACAGCACCGCCGTAGAGTAATACGACGACTCTTCAGAACACCATCATCAGGAATAACAGGCAGCAATAGCAACGCTGTACATGTCACCTCCGTAAGCACCAGAGGCGTGTACCGGCTATGAAATCCCTACGTTCTTCTGCCGTCGAAAACCGTGGGGGGTGCATTTGAGAAGCACTATAGTGCTAACGACATCTATCAACGCGTGCGCTCAGCTTGCGTTCGAATGTCCGTTTGAATAGATAAGAGCTCAGCTGCGTGGTCACAATTGAAGGGTTTGGGTCTTCACATACGGGGCACATGTTTTGTGCCCCGTATGCGGGTACAAGGCTGCGCAAGCGTATGTAACTGAGCTATCCCTAAGCACAGGCTCCTGAACGCTTGCTGGCGCCAACATCTACTACTCAATCTCACAACTACTTAACCTCAACCGATTCATGTATATGCCAGCGACAGCGTAACATCGTTCGCAGCAAATGCCTGTAATTAGAGGCGACGATTTCTGCCACAACGGCTCCATCAATAAGACGAAGTTTCGCAAGCACTGTCCTATTGAGCAAGTTAAGGGTTAAGCACGTTCATCAGTATTTGTTTCAGGCGTCGGGAAGTGCATGCGGTGTCACGTCGGTGTTGCGACCCGTGGGTCGCTCGGTCAGTCACTGCAGATTTCAAGCGATCCTTCGCAGGTCACTCGCTAAATCCGCTTCAAGCACCAGCGTCGCGCAAACGATAGGCTCCGTATGTACGCGTATGTCTTGTATCTTTGATAATCTTGTATGATTGCTGGCATTAAATGTTATTTGTGATACGCCGCCGAGTCGCCGCAAAAGAAATTGACCTCTGGGGCTTAGGAAGGGAAGGCGTTGGACGAAAGAAGTAGCTCGCAGCTGATGCATCCTTACCTGCATGCATGAACCTCTAAGTCTTGACCGTTTTCAAAGGATATGTTCTCTGACCCATTCTGGCTTCCAAGGAAAACCAAACAGGAAAGCAGCGATCCAGAAAGCATAGCGTGAAAACGTTTTCAAGAATTCTGAGCTTTTCGTGCTAGTAGTACACCGAATAGGTCCTTGGCGTGGTTGCGTCATTAAATCTCAAACGGTGATTCTGCCTCCGAACCCCCTGTCGAGTGACGACCCCGCTGACGACTCCATAGCTCGGTCCAAGCTTTGTTCAACATTGCGCAACTGGACGAAAGCGCGATTTGGTCAGTCGAGTATACACGTTACTGCAGTCCTTCCAGGCCCGGCTTCGATTTGATTGTTTTTATTATGTCGGCGCTGCCGGCAGCACAGCAATCTTACCGCCGACAGCAGCAGCAGCAACAACAGCAGGCGAATGTTCCCGGAAGTACAACTACAGGAACCTGTTGCTGGGCACTCAACGCAGCTACAACAACAGTAGACGCTCTGAGATCAGAGCTTTCGGGCTCCAAGTTTGGTCTTCATCATTATCATGCCGGAACCTTGGGCGGCTTCCAAGGCGGAGCCCAGAAGGTCCAGACGACGAAAGCAGCGGCGTCAGCCGCGTCAGGACCAATAACATCAGCACCAGAAGTCAGCGCGAGTAACGGCGCTGGTTCTGCGGGTGTTGGTAGCGTTGGCGTTGGCATGGGCTCTGCTGCTGCCGCTGCTGCTGGAGGTAACGTGGCTTTCGCTTTTGGAAATGCGGCAGGAACGGCAGCTTCCGGTCCGCAGGGCATGCAACCACAGTCGCAGTCGCAATGGCAACCACATCCACAGCAGTTGCTGCTTTCGGGTTATCATCACACGAAGCAGGTGTGTGTGAGACCATCAGAAAATGTTTGCATTCCTGTGCACTGTTATGCATCGCCACGCAAGCCGGCCGGCTACAGCGGACAGCAGCGCGCTTCTTTTCTTTTATTTGCATCTGGTTTTATGGCGCCTGTGGGGCAAACAAGGAGCGGTCTATATTGTAAGCAGTCCTTTCATCAACGGTCAGATCCAGTTTAATAATATATCCTGAAATATAGTTTTTATATTCAGGTATTTGTCATTTTCGCCTCTGTTGTGGTCAAAGCCTGACGCATGCAAGTCAAAAAAGGATGGAGTCAAACTTCCTTTTGCGCGGGCCGGGCAACAGCTTGCATGCACCTAGCAGCGACTGTTATACCTTTCTACGATACACCCGCGGATCTACCGTTCCAAGGGCCCGATCGCAAGATGACACCACAGCGGCCGACGAAAACTCGCTCGGAAATTGTCACTCGTGGATATCTTAATCAGGGTGATGCTGCAGCGACGACTTCCTCCGACCCACATCGAACACCTGCCTCCATAAAAATGCGTCCTGGGTATCAAGTGGGGAGGAGAATGTTACCGAGAAAGCGCAACCTCTTCATTCGGCAAGCGCAATTTCCCGCCACCTACTTTCCGCCGACTCCCGCTGCTCACATGCGCAGGAGCCCGCTACTGCCCAAGCATTGGGTCCGATGCAGCCACTTCTGGCAGCACCCCTGGGGCCTAACAATGACCCGCCTCCGCTGCTGGCTGGCGTTGTGGTGGCGCCAAAATCCCCTGGAGCTGCTGCGGCTACCCTTCCTCCACCCCGTTTAGGAGCTAACGCTGTTGTGGCACTTGGTCTCATGGCTACTTCAGCCCAGGTGGCGGCACTCGCAGGCGCCGCCCCTGACGGTACCAACGGCGTTGCTGTTACTTGTACCGACAGCGGCATCGCCGCCGCTCCCAGCCACTCAGCCGTCGCTGTCGCCTCCCCTGACGGTAACTGCCGCAGCAGGAAGCGGGGGCGTGTGGCGGCGGTGGAATTGTCGGGGGATCAGAGCTCAGAGCTGGCCGCGGCCTCACCGCAGTCGCCACCGCCGCTGGCGCCTCAAAAGGCTGTAGGCTCGGCAAAGGTGCCACTGCAGTTTCGGCAGTCGAAGCGGAGGGGGAAGGTGGTATCCGGCGGCAGTTGTGGCAAAACACAACAATTTCGTGAGTCAGATTGTCAGCTGTAAGCTGTCGTACACAGCACGAGCACGGCACATATGTACAACATGAGCTAAATGGATGCAGAACATGCATTTGTGAATCTGGAGTTTGGAGGGCATAGAAATGAATAATAATAATAATAATAATAATAAATATATAGTATATAATCATACTTTTAAATATTCATGGCTAGGGCTACCGCTTATAATGCTGTTCTGCCCCTGAAAGTTAAAAGGCGATCGCGCAGGTTGTGGGGTCTGCTGCCACACTTCCCTGCACTGCCACCGTCCTGACTAATATTTCTCTGAGATATTTAAAAATTTGAAGTAACATTGAGGTATTGAATTTTTATCCCGGTAAAAGGAATCCCAACACGATAAAGATGTGAGGACGTGACAAGCAATACAGTTAAGCCCTCTGTGACTACCTCCCCCTTCTCTGTCTCCCCCTCCCTTCCTGTGCCTCCCTTCTCCACTCTCTGTCCCGCCCTTCCTGCCTGTTCTTTGTTCCCTTCTTTACTGTTTCCTCCCCATTTCCTGTCCCTCATCATGGCCTTTGCCTTGTCCGTCCCTTGCTTCAACATATCCTCGTCTGGCATCAGCGTCAGAGTAACATACCCTAAAGTAAAATACAAGGGATCAACAAAAAAGTTTGCTAACCTGACTAAAAGAGGAAATGAAAAGATCATAGCTAAAAGATAGCATCTAGGATTTCTTGATCAGCTAAATAAAACAGAATTTGCAAATAATCACGTTTTGACGGCGATGGCAAAAATTTTCGCGGGCCTTACACTACTAGGACTCGGTAATAGGCGTGACAGTACGACAGACGAATTATGCTAATAACTACCTAGAACTAAATAGCTACCTAACTAATAACGATTACTAGACCAGCTATTTACAGCGGTAGCAATAGTATACATAATCAATTCTTAATTTACAAAATATGTAAAAATATAATGTTAAATATAAATTATGTAAACAAATATTTCGGAAATGGGCAAGCCGGGTAAGTTTATAACGCCTCTTCAGCTAGCACTCATTGCTTCATCTTTCCCATCGCTCTGCCTCTAATCCCACATCCAGTGGCGGCCGCTGCAACTGATGCAGCAGTAAACCTCGATCAGCACCAGGGGGATCCACTGGGTGCTACGGCGACGGTTGTGGAGGCCACCACTGACACGGCGGCAGAGCTGCTTCAGCTAGGACGCGTACGGAGCGGCGATGGCGGTGGGGGCAGCGAGCGAGGGAGGCCTAGCAGTGGCGGAAGCAAGCCCGATCCAGCAGCTACGACATCAGTCGTGGTGAGGGCACCAGAGGTGGCGTTGGCGGCGTGCCCTTTCGCCACAACTGCGCCTGTCGTTGCCGCCGCCGCAGCGACGTCATCAGCGTTATTTGTGACAGATGCGGCAGCAGGCAAGGTAATTCAGAAGTTCGTGTGTGTAACCTGATATGGGGTTACAGAGGAGGAAATTCACGGCAGCATGAGATGTCGTACTGGCGCCTAGCCACATGCCGTACAGATTGCCTTGAGAGCTGGTAAAGCTTTTGAAATGTCAAGTCATGGCGATGCTTTCTTTTACTTGGAGGAAAAAGTTGGGTTTTAATTATTATTAAACCAATAGCTGTAGTGCTTTTACATTAATGTGGCTTGTCAAAGAAGTATTCAATCCATTTTCCGAAAAGGAATATTGAATCCATTTGAAAATTCACAGGCAGATCAATCGTCGGATATTCAAATCGCATTGCTACGCGCGTGGCAACAGCGGCAACGACAGTGTTACGTCAGTGGTATTGAGCCTAAGAGCGAGGGTCCAGAGGGCGAAGAAGACGGAGAGGGTGACGGCGACGGCGACGGCGACGGCGAGGGGGAAGGGGATGATAAGGGGGGCCGAGAGGGAGAGGGAGACGAGGGCGAGAATGATAACGATGAGGAAGAGGAGGAGCCGCTGAAATCTCAGGCACGACGAGAGAAGAACCGCATGGCGGCTCGCAGGTGCCGGGCAAAGAAGATCGCCATGGTGCAAGGAATGAAGGTGATAAGGTTGTACGTATGTACGGCGGTCATTATGTACGGGACGGGATTATGGATTATAGGAAATGGAAAATCCTTCTCCTATGTTTTACAAGATGCCTTTGCGATGTTTCACTCTGGAGAAAAGCATGTAGCGTGTTTGTTTTTGGAAGTCGGGGAAGTATGGCTGGGCCCCCATATACCTGTACGGCCGGGTGCTTCAGCGCATGGAGCGGTGGTTTGCCAGGTGGTTGTTGGCGGTTGGCATCATTAGGTACACATTTGCCTTGACCCAAGGTAGGATCACGTACAACCCACATAGTTCGCCTTTGTCATAATTGCTATCGCTTTAATTAGCTGGTTTAGTATTCGTACATTTTAAAATCCTATAACAAAAGCCTTTTAAATTATTTTGTCGTAGGTCCACTTATACTGCAAGGAGTTCTAGTCGTGTAATGCCCTGGGAATTTTGCAGTGTCGTACATCATCTCCCATTGTAAGGGGTGCTAGCCGTGTAAGGCCCCTGGGAATTTTTGCAGTCGCTGACAAAATTCACTGACTGATTTACAAAAAATACATGATGCTCTTTGCAATAAAATGCATTATTGTTAGTAAGGAAAGCGCCCCGGGGCCCCGGCCGTATATATCACCGCGTGTCGCCCACCATTCTCAACAATTATTCCAACTTTATGCTTTTTGCTGTTTACAGCGCTTTCTGTGCGTCAAGACGGTGGAAGTGCTGGAAACTGACTGGGGCAGCAGTGAGGCCCCAGTACCCGCACACAACACCGTACCTTTGAGGGCTAGGAGGGCGGGGAAAGCGGTAGTCCTCGCAGGAAGACCTAAAAGCATATTTATATCTTTGCTGGCTGTATGTTGGTGATGGCCTTAGGACAAAGGCACGCTCCATGCCCCTCACCAGACCTCTCCCCGATTTCGATATGGATAGTACTTTTTCGCAACGTTTTCACCCTCCTCATCCACCACATACAGGAGGAGCTCAAAGAGCTGTTTGCGGCAAACCAGGATCTGAAGATGCAGGTACAGCAATAGTGTACGACATGTATACGATGTTTTAGGATTCGTAGTGCCCAATAATCTCTCTCATGGAACTATGTTGTGGTGAATGAGGTCCGGCCGCCATTTCTTTTTTATATTTGTTTGCATATTTCTATATATATATATATTGTACTAAGTTTCATTTATATATTTATTTATTCGGGTCTGGTCTTTTGGGGGGGGTCTTCTTAGACTAGAAAATTTAACCCCACCTGCATTTGTTTATGAGTACAGATATTACCTATATAGGCTTCCTTGTGCGCGCACGCACAAGTGCACCCATTCACCCCGTCTGGACGACGTTCGTGGTGACACGCAGGTGGTGACATGGCACCGGTTATTCAGTCGTGAGGTGAAGCTGCGTGAGGCCCTCAAGAGGGTCGTGCTGGGAGTCTGGAGCACCAGTGCTGCGGAAGCCACAGGTCAGTGTGCTGCAGGGATGAGTGCTGTTGGGAACAGTGAACTGAACAGGCGAGCGGTCTATGTGCGGAGGCGTGTGTGTGTGTGGTGGTGGTGGTGGTGGTGGTGGTGGTGGTGGTGGGTGTTGTATCTCTGTCATATCCGCCTACAGCAAAGGCTCGATCGAAAGATGCCAGACAACTGGCCAACCTCGGATACTACCCGTAGATATCCTAATCAGGATACTACAGTGTGTGTGTGTGGTGGTGGGGGGGTGGGGGAAAATTAGGGCAGCAACATCGTTGTGTCGACACATCCTCTCACGGGCCGTAAAAGCTCTTCAACGGTTTCTACTCTACGATGTCCTGACATAAGACTGCTGTGACACGAATATGGAATATCACCTAGGAAAGGTAGTTGTAAAAACCTGTAGAGGATGTTTTCGGTTGTATTAAGTAATTCATTTCGATGGTTAGGATTAGGTTGCAGCTGTAGGCAACAGGGTTAAGAGTTGCCAGTTGTCGTCGTACAAAACCCGAAACCGTGACAAAAGGTTAAGGAAACGCTATAGGATATTGAAAAGAAGGTTCGGCGATGTGTCGATCCCACTTCGAAGTGGGAGCTGGAAGGTGGCAGCCGTGTTTGTGATGTTTTCATGTGTATTGTGTGGCCACGTGTAGTGTGTGGCCACGTTACCAGCAGCCTATCTAGTGTGTCTTAATTAGGCTACACTGACTTAAGTGTTTTGTGCGTTGCTCAATCAGGCTTCACAGCCCAAGAGATCATTATCAAGCTGGAAGCGGGCACTGTCGACCTCAACAGCATCTTTTCGAAGCTTCAACAGAACGCTCCCACCGCCACCACCATCGCTACTGCCACTGCCACCGCCGTCACAGCCACAGCGCCAACACATGGTTCAACATTGCCGTCGCCGGCGGCGTCACCAGCAACGATGACGCCAAAATCGCCAGTGGTGGCGGAGACGAGCTTGCTTGTGTCGCCTGGCGGCAGCGGCAGCGTTGAGACGTCGCTGCAACCATCACAACCTCAACCACCACTGCTGCCATCATCATTAGCAAAACCCGTCGGCACCTTTGGACTGCACCATGGCGCCATGCAACCAACGCCGCTTTCACCGGCGCCGTGTAACGTGCCAGATTCTGCCGGGTGTGCTGCCGCCACCGCCACTTCTGCCGCGGCCACCGCCGCCGCCGTCAGTGAACCTCTGCTGGCTGTACTGCCGTCCTGGAGCTCTGCCCCCCCACCTCCACCCATGACAATAGGTCAACCGTCGCCACTGTTACCCCCCCAACCGCTATTGCTCAACTTCCCATCTCTCCCGTCACGGGCGTCGTATAAAGGGAATGTGACGGCGCCGCAGTCGCAGCCGGGGACAGCAGTGGAATCTGCAACACCAGTCAGGTCCCCGACAGCACAGCGGCCACTGCAGCAGCTGCAAACCGTCACCACGGCGTTTGCACCCGCTTCTCAGCTGGCTACAGCCTTTGCGACTGTAGCATTCCAGAGCCCCTGCCACGAATGGCCCCCTCACACGGATTCCCCCCGGCTCACCAGCCCCGCAAAGGCCAACGGGAGCTCGGCGGCGACTGCCGCCGCCGCCGCCGCCGCCGCAATGGATTCGTCTCGTATGCGGCCTAGTATCGCATTCTCAAGGCACACGGGCTACCGAGGCCCCATTCCCGCCACGGCAACCCCCACCCCCAGTGTGGTGGCAGCGCCACAGCCAGCGCCGGCGCCAGGTGTTGGTTACCTGGAGTACGGCAATTTGAGCTCCAGCGTCGTGAAGGCGGCTCGGCTGGGATCGCCCGCGTCGCCCGCGCCAACTATGGTGAGCGCGATTCAAGGTGGCGCCGGTGATGACGCTGCTGCCGCAGCTGATGGCGACGCATTGTTCGAGGCCGCCCATGAGCTCCGAAACCTGCTGTTACCTCTTCCCTTGAAGGACGCAACGGGTCGGAACCCCTTTCCGCCATTTCTTAACGTCGGTGGCGGCGGCGGCGGTGACGTTAGCCTTTACGCAGCTACCTTACCGCGGACGTTGGAGGACGGCCTTGGCAACGGGGGCGGGGGCAGCTGCGCAACTGCCGGAGCCGCCATAGATGGCAGAGGCGGCGGTGGCGGTGAAGCCGTCACGGCGGCGGGCTGCGGCTCCATGCGGTTTCCATCATTGGATCTTGACGCTGCGCCCTCCAACACGCTGATGGCGTTGATGGACGCCTCCTTGCTGATTGAACGGAATGACTCCGGCGGAATGGAATGGCTCGCGAACCTGCAGGAAGACGCCGTCAGTCTCGATGGTGCAGCGAGTAGCGACTGCCAATGAGGCGGTAGTGACCGTGGCGACGGCGGTGGCGACCGTGGCGACGGCGGTGTCGGCGACGGACTTTGTGTGCTCAGGAGCTGCGGTGAAGGCAGGAACAAGTTGAAAACTGTGTATGCGCCCCCTGGACCGGAATCCGGTTGGTGCACGGTTGGAATACGTTTTGCGGTTGGTACGGTGTTGTGTCATGGTGATGGCGTAGCTTTACTAATATGGTTGGCAGTTGGTTATTATGTGCTGCGTCGTATGAAGCCCTGACACGTCGAGAGAGCTATTAGCTCATCTTGACCGGGCCTCCAGGCGCGCCTCAAGCTGCAGCAGCACCTGATGCTTGTGCGTACGTTTGTGTGTACGTGGTTAAGTAAAAACGGCATAGGAAAAGGTAGGCAGGCTCAGGTACGCCTGGTGCAATTGTATGTGAAGAACTCCCTGAGTTCCACGGCTAGGAAAGTTCGTTTCCGGCCGTACTCTGGACAGGCTGGCTTTGATAACGTTCGTGTGGTGTTTCGTTTACATAACGTTCGTTACGTAAACACGCCGAAAGCACGTCCTTCAGGCTGGCGGCTCGAATCCGGATCTCCTTCCGTGCCGAACTCTCGATGGGGGATCACGGGGTGATGTAAGGGTGACGGCGATGAAGGGGAAGTACGAAAGGGGAAAGGGGGGAGGAGAGGCTTTGAGAGGAGGTATTGGACGATGCAGAGCTGGCTGTGGACAGAGGGTTTTTCGACAGAGAGGAATCGAACCGAGAAGAGGGAAGGGAAGTATATTTTCGTAGCGACAAGGATGCTTTGTTACAGACAAGAGTCGAGGGAGGAGGAGTAGATGACACCGGGCTCCGTATGGTATGGCTCACAAGCGCGTTTCTAACACAGGTTTTCAGATCAGATAGGTGAGGCGGGAGCTTCTGGGAAGGGGCATGTGGGTGGTTTCGGATCTTCACGTGGACTAGAGCTGGACCCGTCTGGCAGCAGGCGTGATGATGCAGCGTGGTCGTATTAGCACAATAATTCTAAAGCTGTATCAGTGGCAGTAGCAGGCTATGTCTTGCACTAGGTATGGGACCTTTCGCATTTCCAGAGTTTTGCGGCGCGCGCATTTTCGTCGGCTGGATGGTCGGCTTCGCATGATCCACGTTGACGCTGACCGTCCCGTACTTTCACCTACAACCTCCCAAGGATGATATTTTGTTCGACTGGACTGTCTGTCCGCGACGAAAGCAGTTATGCGGATGGAGATTATTGTGAGAAAATTGGGCCCATGTGGGTCAGTGGGGGTCGATGTGGGTCAGTGGGGGACGATGTGGGTCAGTGGGGGTCGATGTGGGTCAGTGGGGGTCGATGTGGGTCAGTGGGGGTCGATGTGGGTCAGTGGGGGTCGATGTGGGTCAGTGGGGGTCGATGTGGGTCAGTGGGGGTCGATGTGGGTCAGTGGGGGACGATGTGGGTCAGTGGGGGTCGATGTGGGTCAGTGGGGGTCGATGTGGGTCAGTGGGGGTCGATGTGGGTCAGCAAGGTGATATATGTAGAACTTCATTTATCGATGTTGTTTCATCCCATAACGCAATCTTACCGGTTGTGGAAGGTTCGGAAACCTTGGGACAACCAGTACTGCTGCCTGTACCTGGACTGATCGGGTGCAAACACCACGCGGCGTGGTTTTTGGGGCAGCAGCCTGGGCCCTCATTACGTTCGCACCTTGTGCACTTTTCTGGTCGCACCTTGTGTGGTCAGCGAAAAAGATTGATCTGAAAGTGAGTGGAGGGGAGTGGAGCTTGAATGAGGTCGCACGTGAAAGCGACATGGAGGGAGGGAAGTTCGAGGCAGGAGCGTTTGGAATCATCATCGTATTTTTGGCGTGTTGTCGCCTTCGCCAATATAATGAATGGCTGGTAGAGGAGGTGTGACACGGCACACGAGGTGTTGCGTGACGATCAAATATTGTGGCATTTGGCTCCCATCCTCATCTTATTAGCATTATCGCTATCTTTGGCTGTGCATTATAATGGATATTAACAAAACAATAATAAATAATCGGCATACTCGAGCTCGAGGGTTGTACGGAGGAGTCCTGCGATGGGATGGGAAGCGGGGCACCGATCCGGTCTGGGGCACGCCTTGTGAGGTATATTGCCCGACTTTTGGCAAGCGTACAACGGCAGTACAGTATACAGCAACGTACTGCGCTTATTTTTGTAGTGCCTTCCAGCGAAGCCAGGGGTACTTGCCACCCCGGGACTCCCAGGGCCCAAGACATGCCGTGCCTGTTTTCGTCCCCACTATCCCATTAGTAATATCTAATAATTATCTGTTCAACATTCGGGTGTTGTGGTCGTTCGGTTGTTTTGAAGCCGAGGCTGTTCAGGATTGGGGCTTGTTCAGGATGTATTAGGGCTTGTTCAGGATGTATACGGCTTTCCTTCGGCGATGGGAAGTATCACAACCCGTCGCCAAGTTGCAAACTCGATGTATGTGACAAGCCGGTTTCCTTCACTAGTTGTCTACGAAGCAAGTGCTTCAGGGTCACAAGCTCGCAACCCCTCTTAGTAGCGTCTGGCAAGAACAAGTGGCGCAGAGATTTGAAGGCAGGTTGCCTTCCTGTTCGTCGTACAGAAATGGCATACCAAGTTTCTTTCCTCATCACCTGTAAAGGCAGCGCTAAAGAAGCCGCCCAAGATTGTCCTCTTGGCGCCTCCGAGGAGCGGATGTCTTGAACCTCCCCCCTCCAACGACATCCGCAGATGTCGTTCATTCCGCGTTCGGAACCTGCTCTGTCCACTTTATCAGTACCTCACTACCACATTTGCCGGGTCGTATATTTGCAATGTGCCTGGAAAGGCACATGTACCCTTCAACTTTGAACCACATTTTGTTAGCCGATACATTACTAATAGGAGGAAGGACGCTTACCTCTCATTCATTCCCCTCAACAATAGCAGCTCTTATGGAGCATAACATCAACCAGTCAAACCTATGAGCTACCACCAGTCAACCAGGCTCAACAAAATCCCGCCGGGCATGCATTGCAGATTTGAGCCAACATGATACCTAGCCTATCGCTACCTGTGATGGCCTGACACCTTCGCTGTCCGCTCCCTCCGCATCGCTCTTCAGATCCCCGTCCGCGCCTACGGAGCGCATCACTTGGTAGTTGCCGAAGATGTCGCCGAGTACACACGAGGGACATCCCCATCGCTCCTGTCCCTTCAAGCCGATTGTGAAATCCGTGGTGGGCTCCACTGCCCTCCACTCTCCCCGGGAGCATCACTCTTTGCTTCCTGAACTCCGGCAACTGGATGGCCTGTCTGTCTGTCTGTCTTATCTATCTCTCTGCCTGTCTCAATGATTGTCTGTTCGCACTGCTGACGGCCGACCAAAGCCGTCTCGACCACCACAGGAAATGCATGTCGGGTCAGGTGAGTTGGGGTGAGGGGCGGGGCTTCACCGCCCACGTTCCTTCGTTGCACATGACCCCACTGAAACAATAACAACGACGAGGACGAGGAACAACAATAATCAAATGATGATCAGCGAGCCACCTCCGGATGATGAGCTATCCGGCTCAATAATAGCTCCGTTGCCGCTGCAGTTGGGACGACAGTTTTGGGGCAACAGCTGTTCAGGACAACGGTCAGGGGCTAACCGGTTTCAAGATGTAAGAATTTTCAGCGAAAGAGCATCATCAGATATCGCCCGTCCTACGTCAGCAGCAGGATGCAAACCGACTGGATCCAAATCCACAACAAACCCGCCATCTCTGGCACATGTGTTTTTTTAACACCTTGGTGCCCGGGTCTCCAGCGCACATGAATCCATTCTCTCCACAATTTCCTTATCAACCCATAACCCTCTCCGCATCCTCAACACCATCACCACCCCAGCCATCCACTCCCTCTCCTCAGTCCTCTCCTCCCAGCCCTGAGCCCCCGAGGCCGCCATCCAGCCCAGCACCCCCATCCCCTCTGGTCCCGACCACCGGAACTATACCTACCTTCGACTCGTGCGAGAAGCTGGTGTCTCCGGAGTGCTGCTGTTCCGATCCACCGCTCACCTCAGCAGCAGCTGCAACACGCCGCCTGCTACCCGCCACGGTGGCCCCGGTTCCAGTGCTACTTCCGGGACCTGAGGTGGTCATCGGTGGGCGGGCTGCCGGGACTGACACGTTGCGAAGGAACGTGCGGGTTACGTCGATACCCTTATCTGCCTACATGAGGTTTGGATGAACCGGGAGCGAAATCGCGTCAATGTACTTGACGACTTGAGTTTTCCAGCGAGAATGCTGGACAAACGATGAACGAAAACCCGTTTGTCCGTTGGTTTGGCGGGTTAAGTTCGGGCGCGTTTGGGCAGGTTTTCGTTAAGAGCGCCTATGGCCAACATCGAGTCTGACTCAAAAACAGTTTGCAGCACCCCGTGCTTCGTCCTCGGTTTCCTTAAGTCAAATTTTCTTACACGCTCAATCCAGCTCCCTGTAAAACTTACCGTGCTCAATACGACACCCCCGGGGGGTAAGCGAAAGCCGCGCCGTATTCGCTCCACCACGCGGTCTTTCGGTTCTGTTGGGGGAGGCGGAATGGGCGGCGGGCGGAGCAGGCTCCAAGCCGGACTCCTGACATACAAAAAACCACGCGTGCAGTGAGCAGAACCAGAAGGTATGCTAAGACGTTGACAGTTCGGATTTAGCGCGGCGTACCGATCGCAATAACATTTGGGGACAGGAGCTTTGGATTGTATGGGAAACACCTCGAAACATTTTTGCCTGAGCGATGCAGTGCAGTGCTCGAAGCCCTCCCTTCCCACCTACTTTCCCTCGCCGTAGGCGGGTAAAAGACTTACGAAAACAGACTTGTGTCGCCTGGTAATCCCGTTGGGACCTCTTTCGTGCTTATGGTGATGTAATTCCGGTCGACATTCTTCATGGAAAGGTTAAAGAATGGCCGCAGCTGGAACTCGCAAAGCAAGTCGTGGGATCCTGTCCGTGCGTCACCGCTCCCTGGACGCAAGAATAAAACAATCGGCTTATGGCCATCTGCCGGTAGGACGGTAGGTTGCTGCCCTTAAATGCAGGAGAGGCCCACCGCGCTGCTTTACAGATTGCGCGACCAACTCCAACATGACTGGTGAAGCGGCTCCGAAGGGAAACTGCCAGGGGAATCTACTTACATGGACACATAATTACGTCTATTACGATTACCGTCCCCCAAATTGAAACCTCGTGAAAATTGGAGGTTCCCTCTCCGCCAAACGGTCTGACAGATGTAAGACAATTTGTCATATGCGCTTCATGAAATGAATGCCTCCGGGACCATCGCGCCGTACCACTCACGGCGCAACCGTCCGCAATGATCACAATGCAACATGTTATGACATTTTTATGTACACATAGGTCTAGTTACCTTGACAAAGGTTGTCGTTGACGTTTATATATAATAGGAACAGGTATCTGTTCTATTATTGTTATTACTTTACGACCGTCCAGCCTTTCCTTTAGTAAACACAGTCATGGAGTGCGCACTGCACTCACCTTATCGTGCGGGAGTGCTCGTGCGGACTCGGGCGTCAACTTCCACCACTCGACCAGCGCTGATTAAGCCCTTTGTGGCGCTGCCTCGGCGGGGTGCGTTTGCTGCCCCAATTAAGGAGCAAGAGATTCAGAAGCCGTCTTTGAATGTAAGCGAGCTGGTTTTCGGTGTGGGAGAATTGTGGACACACGCTGTAAAACATCGTTTAAGCTCCAACGGTCGCGATGGACTGAAAACGATCTTAGCACTCCATTCAACACGCAGGTTTCGTGCCCGGCGGTTGATTATGGGTATCCGTCGGCACCTGAGTTGCCGCCCGAAAGGATGGGCGAGGCCGCGAGACGTGCACTGTCACGCGCTACTGGAGCTGTTCGCCGCTATGGCTGGCTAAGCTTCTGGGCACAATTAACGCTATCCGTCGTGGGGGGCGTGATCTTGCTGTTTTCGGTTGCGTTTACGTCGCAGGTGAGGTGCTCTGACCGTTCACTTCCGCCATCGTCATGGGAACTTTGGGAACTATTGCAATTGTTTGGTCGATATGTAAAATGACACATCTTAACCTTTCTTAATTTGGCTTACCACGCAGAGTGGGCCTAAGGCGTCACTATACCTGACCCTCTTTGGCATCCTGGCCGGATTCCTGTCGACATTTTGGAACTTTGGCTACACGCGGACAGCCCTTAAGATGCAGTCTTACCTAGATGCAGCCCCCGGGCAGGAGGTGCCAAAAGTAAAGAAGCAGCAGGTGGTAGACATGGTGACTCGCGGGATCTTCATCAACATGGCCGGTCTTGCCGCGACCCTGGCAGGCGTGCAGGCTCTGGTTGGCATGCTGGTGGCAAAGACATTGCAGGTACAAGCGATCAGTCTCCATACTATCCGTACATACACACGCACGCTCATACTATCCACACTAGTGTGCACTGTACAGTACACCACATATATCGTCCCGAGCCCTCATCGCTTCCAAATGACCGCCATCACGTCGTTCCTTTAGCCGCCTCTTTCCAATCGCTTGGTTTGCCCAACAAACCTACAGATCAGCTCATACCCGTTCATGGCAGCCGCGAGTGGCGCCAACTACAATCCAGTGGTAGCTCTGGACGTGTTCCTCGTTCAGGTGCGTGCGGAGGTACGGAACCGTACGATAAAACCTGAAAAGCCCTGCGGGCGTTGCGATGGGTAGTGCGGAGTCCAGGCAGTTGTGTGAAGCTGTATGACGGTTGCATTGACATGTCGGTAGGGTTGCCAGATTTGAAACTTCTTAGAGTCGATTTGGTGGGACTTGAGTTTTTTTACTGCTTCCGCTTTTTGGCTCTCCCATCCCATCGCCTTTGGTGGTGGGTTGGAACTGAGCGCGGGCGGGGAGTGGGAATCCAAATCACCAAAAGGGGGGCTCAAACGAGTTTTCCTACAATCGGCAGGCTCCCATTGGTCGTGTCCAGGGTTCTCCAAGGGGGCAGCTATTTGTTCCGGGGGCCCCCGGAACCCTAAGAACTCTTTTCCGGGGGGCCCCGGGCAAACATCCCGGACTCAGTAGTGGACTCCTGCGCCCGCCCTCGTTTTCCTGCTCGCCCGCCGACGCACCTCCCCAACCCACCCGCCAACGTCTTCTCACACTCACGCATCGTCCACATCATCATCATCATTATCCACTGCCGCCTCCGTTCCTCCCGCAGGCCGCCACCAACACGCTGCTCGGACACTTCGTCAGCTTGGCCTGCTCTCTTTGGCTGCTCCATGTAGTTGGGGAGGGCCAAGGACTGCGCTTCCAGGTGGGTAAGGGAAGGAAAAAACAACCTTTTTGGACGGGAGAGGCAAAGGTGTGTAAAGGTATGGCTATTGCATATGGATGAGTTGAGGAGTAACGAGGGGTTGTCATACGGCGTTTAAAACACGTGTTAAAACACACGAATTGCGAAGTTGTTTGATGTTCACACGTCGCAGCGCCACCACAGCGTTAAGTGATTGGTGAGTGATTACAGACACTGTTGGTTGACACACAACTATGATTTGAAGCTGGCGATTTTTCAACCGCTAGGTAAATGTTGCCTGCGGCGAACAGATTCTGTTATGGCCCTGTCCGTCTTTCCGATCTACGTCCGTCATGAGCATACGTCACATGATCTAACTTATTTCGTGTGATAATAAAAAATTGTTGAGGCTGGGGGTGCGGCTGCGGGTGGTGATGAAGTGGTCATCGCACGGGTAGTCGGATGCCCGGGGTGTTCAGATGGGAGCAAGGGAGGAGCTCCGAAACCACAGGGCTTTCCACTTTGCGACATTGGCCCCGATTTGTCAAGAGACGGACGGGGAGATGGTCCTCAGCTTGCCAGGGTTTGCTTTGCGCGGTCCGCAGCACCGGAGTTGCTGGAGGCAGGAGGGCATTTGTTGGAGTTCGGACCTCTTTCTTTTGGGGTTTTAGGGTTTTAGACCCAACAACAAGTTCAAATAAAATAAGACGCATATTCATCCTGCCCGGTTGAGATGTGACTTCATAAAGGTTGGGAAGGGGAAGTGCCCAGTTGCATCTCGGTAGCTGCAGAGGGCGTCGGGGCGGCTGTCCGGGCTGCAGCTTTGCCGCCAATCGTAATTATCTCATAGAGCCCCCTTTTTACCATTAGTGTAGTACTCTCGTTGACTTATTGTCGACAGCGTGGTGCCGTCCGGGTATTATGGGTTCCTGTGACTGCGCTGGGTACGTTGTTCCCGACCCTCCGACCTCCACCTTAGCTGTCCCGCCCTGCCCTGTGTTGTCCGTGTTGCTGCCCCGTGTGTCGTGCCTCTCCCAGGCCACGGCCTCGGACGCCGCCGCGGGGCCTGCCGTTATCGGCAAGGGCAACGCGGGGACGTACCGCGTGAACTACGGCGGGTAAAAAAACCCTTGCGCCGCAACGGCGGCGCGGAGGGCATGGAGGGTGAGGGGGGTTAAGGCGATGGCGGATGGCGCGGGAGGGGCGGCTGATTGCAAGAGTGGTGGGTAGTCAGCATGTGTTGTTGGAGGGTAGGAGCTCCTAACACAATCAGATGAAGTTTTGGAGGCTTAAGTCGAGGTATGCGGGAGGGGGTCCGGAGCGTTGCTTGATGGTGGAGCGGTCGGTTCTGGGTGACATGTGTCCCTTCGAGGGTTAAAACGAATGTTCAGAGGAAGGAGGGGAAAGGGGAGAGGAGAAGATTTGATTGGCAGGAGCATGGGGTGTATGTGCACCAGAACGTCAAAGGCGAGGTCAACTGTGCGTTGGTCAGGGGTGCAAAGGGTTGAAAGAGCGTTATGAGCGCGGATGCGGTGGCCGTGAACGAGGTATTATGGCCACGGGGGAAGTCATGAGGGAAGGAGGGAGGGAGGAAGGAAGGGGGGATTTGCGCGTGAAAGCGGGTATTGGCTAGTCGTTTACCCCGTAAGTTTACCCTCGTACGTGCGTCGCTCGTCCTTCCAAAGACGGTCGTGATCTCCACTCGGAAAACTCTCCACCTACCTCTGCCAACGTTTCTGTCTCCGCGGCGTGAGGTGCCTCTTCCGATGAAGAGGCGCATCGGCCCTTTCCCCCCTCCTCCCAGGACGGGACATTCTCCTTGTCCCGGCCCCCTACCTCTACTCACCCGCGTGCACTGCCACACCAAAGGCAATGTCCAGTGTACCAGATTGATGCCGGGGTACACAATTGCAGACATGCAATGCTGAGTTTGTTTACATGCGCCATTCCCTCATGTGGTTACACTCCGGCGCTCGCTGTGTGCATCCCCCGGCGCCGTTCCCGCGCAGCGGTTCGTATCCCTGGAGCTGATCAAGCAGCGGTCGGAGGACACGACGCTCCCCAGCCTGCCCAAACTGTCGCTGTCGGACGACAGCGATATGGGGGAGCTGCTGCAGACCAACGCGGGCCGCCCGCTCCGACTGCCGCCGCAACCACCACCGTCGCGCGGTGGTGGCAGCGGCGGCGGCAGCGGCGGCGGCGGCGGGGCCAGTGGCGGGGGGCGTAGACCCACCCCGCCGCGGCCACAACCTTCTTTCCGGGACAGCGGTGCTTCGGGCAGCAGCAGTAGCAGTAGTAGTAGTAGTAATGCACGGGGTAGCAGCAGTAGCAGCGCTCCCAGTACGTCATCCTCGCAGGCCGGCAGTAGCAGCAGCCGCAGCAGCAGCAATAACAAGGGCGGCTATAATAGCTTCAGCGGTGGAGTGCTTGGCAACACCAACAGTAGCAGCAGCAGTAGAGGTGGCGGCAGCGGCGGTGGAAATTATAGCGGTCGTGGGTCGGGACCCGTAGTGGCGTCGTCGCTGGCGTTGTCATGGTCAGATGATGCTCCAGGGTGGCAAGACATGCCCTTGCCACCGCTTTCGCCCTCGCCAAAGTCGGCGGCAAGGGTAGTGCCGTCAACTTCTGCATCCTCCTCCTCTTCCTCGATCTCGGCTACACGCCCCGCCGCCGCAACCTCGCCATCATCCAGATTACCGCAGCCGCAACAGGTGGCGGTGGCGACTTCCACCACTTCCGTCGTACCCTTATCCGCACCGCCAGGGGAAGATCCCGATATCCTCTCCCCCGCGCCACTGTCGTACAGGGCTGCGGGCATCGCCAGCACCAGCGGCCGTCCGCCGCCTGACGCCGCCGGCCGTCTGCTCGTCCTGCCGACGATGGCATCGCTGTCGTACCTCGACGGCACACTGCCCGGCGATTTTGGCTTTGACCCGTTGGGGCTATTTGACCCTTCCAATGGCTCCGCTGGGTTTATGTCACAACGCTGGCTGCACACGGCTGAATTGATTCACGCGCGTTGGGCCATGTTGGGCGCGGCTGGCTGCCTCGCACCGGAGTATTTGGCCCACGAGAAGGTCATTCCGAAGGCGACGGGGCTGCTGTGGTTCAAGACGGGGTTCTTTCCACCAGCCAGTGCCGGATTCGACTACGGCGTGCCGCTGGGTGTGCTGTTTGCGCTGCAGATGGTTATGATGGGCGTGGCGGAGGGTCTGCGCTGCGCAGAGTATATGCAGCCTGGCAGCTTGCGGCACAAGAAGCTGTTGGGCCTAGAGCGGCTCATTGCGACCACGAGGACTGGCAGTGCGGCGTACCCCGGCGGGGTAATGTTCAATCCGTTGGGGCTTGGGGAAAAGCCGGCGGCGATGCGGGAGCTTCAGCAGTCGGAGATTCGTCACGGGCGGTTGGCCATGTTGGCGTGCTTGGGTTACGCGGCGCAGGCGCTGGTGACGGGCCGGGGGCCGTACGACAATTGGAACCGCCATTTGGAGGATCCGGAGACGCACAATGTGTTATCGCTTTTGGGTAACGTGCTGGCTGCACCGACCGCGTGATGTTACATTTGCTGTCTGTTGCGCTGCTTGTTGAGCAAATCTTGAGGCACATCTATGCCGTTTTCGGCTTGGTTGCTGAAGAGGGTTTTCTTGGCACTAGCAAGCAATGCGAGGATGAACCGCTGGGAACTTGCGCGTTTGGCAGTTGAGAATCTGGCCGAATTAGGCAGGTGTTTGTTTTTAGGCGGATGTTTAGAGCAGGGTGGTTCTACCGGTAGAAGCTCTGGAATTGGCTGGTTGGTGAGGGTGCGTGGCTGCGACAGTGGTCCTTTGCAGAATGCTGTAACTTGTGTGTTGCATTCACGCCATCAGAAGGGCTCAGATGTCGTACGCGATATTACGGGATGCAAACTGACATTGGCAACGGGAAACAGACAGACATGACCATTGCTGAACCACCGTAACCTAACAGCATTTCAAAGATGGTAGAGTATGTGTCCATTGGGTAGAGTTTTAAGCTGTCATGTCTGTCCTGACCGAGCGGCTGCTTGTAAGTTCTCTAGCCACCATAAACTGCAGTTTACTTTTATCTTGCATTGATGTCTTATGCAATGCACGCAGCGGGAGGCAGCCCAGGAGGATGACTTGAGCCAGGTGGTCGCGTTAGAACTTCGCAACCGTGGACTGACGGAATTGGGACCGATCGATAGGTGTCAAAAGCTGAAAGTATTGGACTTAGCATTTAATCAACTCAAAAACGTGAAGGGGTAAGTGACGAGCACTGACGCCGCGGCATGACTTGCTGGGAATTGACTCCAGTTGATTCCGTCACAGTTTGGAAGGGCTTGACAAGCTAAAGGAGCTCAGGCTGAGCGATAACAGATTGACATCGACATCAGCACTGCAGCGGTTATCGGACTTACATACGCTCGCGCTCGATGGAAACCTTCTGAACCAGCTAGAGGTAACCATGCCTACGTCTTGTCCTGAATACCCCCGCTGAAGACGTGTTGAGAACATTTACTGTTGTGATCAGGGCTTGCTAGGACTCCGAAGCCTGAAACTGTTGAATGTCTCCTTCAACCAGCTCTCTTCGTTAAGCAGTCTTGGGCGGCTCACCTCCCTTGAGGTCCTTCATGTAGCTGGTAATCAATTAACGGACTTGGAAGGACTTACATCTTGTCCAGCTTTGCGCATCGTCAACGCATGCTCCAATCGGTTGCAGCATTTGAAGGGCCTTGCCCGATGCGCAGCACTTCAGGAGCTTCACGTCGCCGATAATAAGCTAACTGATCTCTCGGGGCTTAAGGCCGTGTCCAGCACCCTAGAGGTGGGTTATGGAACTTGGAGTGCGGCTGGGGTAAAGCTGCTGGTATGAGTCTGACACGACATTGGTATGTGCCGACCTTATTTATCTCACCATCGTTTAACTTTGCTACTCCAGTTCGTCTCCTTACTCATCAATCTATGCATTGCAGCTTCCTGCTGCTTACATCCTTATGACTCGGATGTTTGTCCTGTCCCCGTCCCTCCCACGCCATATAATTTGTACCTCGATTTCCTCGCACCCACAATCGTTTTAAACCCGCTCTCTTCCTCTGCTCACCACAATACACATGCACACACAAACAAACAAACCGGCTCAGATCTTGGATGTGAGCGGGAACGGCCTCACCTCGCTGACGGGGATATGTTCCCTTCCCAAGCTGAGCGAGCTGTACGCGCGGGAGAATACACTGGAGGGGCTGGAAGGGGTGGTGGCAAGAGTGCCGGCGCTGGAGCTGCTGGTGGGGCTAGGACTGGGGCTGGGACTGGTACTTGGTGAAGCGATGCAAGTAGAGGGACTGGAGGCACTTGGGGGGCTGGAGGCAGATGCTGTTGGATCACTGAAGGGCAGGGTGCGTGGAAGGATATAGGGCTGATCCCGATAACCCCATATGGCCGGGCAGGACGTGTCAGACGTTTTAGGGTTTGGGAGGGGAGTTTTTCAGATGCACACACACACACACACAGTCACACACAGACGGTTTGGCGATGCAATCCAAGGAATAGGAAATGGACACAGCGAGGTTGAGTTGCTGTCCTCAGGCATTTCCGTGTTCGTTCGTTGGGGTTCCAACCGCCACAGGATCTCGCAAATAACCGTCTGGCCTTGAGTGCCGCACAGCTGGCACAGGCGTTGGCGCCTCTCACAGACCTAGCAGCGTTGCAGCTAATGGGCAACACGCGACTGTGCTCCGCCGCTGCAGCCAACGACGCCGCCGGCGGCAGTAGCGGAAATAGCAATTACGTCATGGAGCTGTTCGCGGCGCTTCCGTCCCTTGAGTTGTGTGACCGTCAAGAGCGGGCTCAGGTGCTGGTGGTTTCGGAGGAGCCGGCGGGAGCCAATGGGGCCGGCGGCGCCGCTGGCGCTGCCGCTGCGGGGGACGGTGGTACGGTTGGCATTTCGGCAGCAGCGGCGCCGGCAGAGGATGAAGGTAAAGTTGTCTGGCTGCTTGTCTAAGCATTGACTACTGGGACCAGCTCACGGCGGCACGGGTTTTACACGTGCGTCCTACAGGCCCCCCTCCCAACCTGGACCCCACCATTGCCGAGATGGAGGCCTTCCGGAAGAGGTTGGGCATCCGGACCTACGCACCCCAGTATGCGGGTCGACCGGCGACTGCAGCGCGGCCGGGAACGACGGGTAGCCGACCCGGGACATCTGCCGGGCTGCGGCCTGGCACAGGTGGGTGCCAACATTGGGTGCCCACCTACCTGTGTTTTGGGTTCCTCACGGGGCGGCGGTGACATGTCGCCAAGAAGATAGTTTCAATGGAAACTACCTTTGTACTACTAGTTGGTTTTTAATTCCCTTGCTGTGATGCCCGGGTGTGTTTACCCACTTGCTCGTATTGGGGGAGAAGCCCGTATGAGGGATGAGGAAAGGGTAGCATGAGGCGGGTAGGTATCAGTGTGAGGCTCCCTCAATCGTCGCGTCTGGCACGTCTCCAGATCGCTTTCGTATCGTCCGATTAGTGCTGTTGTGCGGCTGCCCCTACTCGCGTACTTCGTAGCCAAAGGTTGGGTAAGATGGCATGACCTCACCGACTCGTGGGACCGTTGAGTCTAATGTGCTGTGTGTGCAGCGCATCCATGAAAGCGACTTGAACGCACCAAGAAATCCCCGCTTGTCCCTGCGGATCCCGGTTCTATTTGTCACCTAATAACGAACTTTCGTTGTCGTTTGCTAATCGCCACGCAGCTGGTGGGGGTCGGCCGGGCTCCAAAGGACGGCCGCCCATGTCGCCCGCCACTCGGCTGGCGGGGGGAGTGGTTATGGACCCAGACGCCTTCGCAGCAGCACTTGGTGCGTTCCTGTTCTGTAACCTTTCAATGAAATGTCTGTCTGTATGGTTGTCTGTATTTGACATCAGCGACGGATAGGTCATCTGAAGTTTAAAGTTTCGACCCAGTTTTCAACGGATAGGTTTAGTCGTCGGTTTTTTTATTTATAATCACGGTTTAACCCACCGAGCACAACCCCCCTCACCCAACCGGCCCTCTTCTCCAGGTGACTTTCGGACGACCATGGCCTCTTACTCCACCAGCCTCAAGTCGGTGTTGACTAAGATGCGGGCGAACCTGAAACTGCCCGCGTACGAAGCGGCACAGAGACTCAAAGCAGAAGGAGGTGAGGGTGCGTGTGCGTGCCGCATCTGGTAACAGTAGTACCATCGCAGCCTTAACCCGAACCTTCAGGGGAGCCGTTCGGGCGGAGAGTTTGAGCTCCTCCTTTTAGTGAAAGGAGCCCTGACGGCAGGGCCCTTTTCCCGGGGGGGCTCCGTAAACAATATACATATTATACACATGAATATTATATATATGTGTGTGTGTATATATGTATATCTATGCGGAATAGGGAGCTGAGCAGAGCGGAGAGGGTTGGGGGCTAGACATGAGCTCCATGAGCTCTCGATGGGGTCGACGTCTCAAGGACTCAATGCTACTCTCCCAATCTGTCATTCGCTTTCTAATTTTGAACGTGATAGGCTTCCGAGCCAGCTTTCGAACGTGTCCCGCAAGTTCTTTGAACCTCGCCTTCCTGTCTTGGTACTCCTGCAGCCACCACATTGCCCCAGATGCCCCTAGCACCAGAGTACGGTGCCCGGCCTCGGAACACCAACTTGGCGCTTCTGGGCGCGGAGGATCGTGAGGAGGTGGAGAAGCGCGAGGAGGCGCTTCAAATGTTTGAGAGGCTGTTCGGGGGAGGCACTGGTGACGCGGCCGCTGGGAGCACCAGCGCCAGCGGCAGTCCCAAGACTTCAGGCCCGAAGGTGCTGCAAGCGGCTGCGGCTGCGGCAACGGCAACAGCAGCTGCTAACGGCCCGGGGGCCGGCCGGGGACCAGGCAGCGACGACGACGAATACGATGAGTATGATGTCGAGCTGCGGTCGTCATACACGGCAGAAACCCTTGCCCCCAGTGGTGGCGGTGGTGGTGGTGGTGGTGGTGCAGCGGCGGCGGCGGCATCCAGTGGCTCGGTGGGAACGGGACGCACCGGCGGCGGCAGCGCACTGCGGGTGGTGATGCCCGCGAAGCCGCCGGCCGCCGCGGCCAGCACGCCGGGCGGTTTTGTGAGCCATAAGCCGGCGCTGCTTACAAAGAAGGTAGTAGCGACGAGCGCCGTCGGCAGCGGCAATCCGGGCAGCACGATGAACTCCCCATCCGGTGCGATGCCAGCAGCGGTGGCGGCGGCAGGGAAGGCTTTTAGTCCTGAAAAGCTGGCGTTAGGGTCGCCCCGGTTGGTTGCATCGCCTAGAGGGGAAAGGGGCTCACCTGGCGTCAGTGCTGTCAACGCTGTGGGGACGGCGGCAGCAGCGGCAACGACACCAACTGCAGTAGGCGGCTGCAGTGGTAGCAGGCTGGGGCGGCCAACAAGCGCTGGTCGCTCTGCACCCCGCAAGCTGGCGTCTAACTTAGCCCCCAGGACCGGCGGAAAGATGTTGGCAGGCGGTGGTTCATAGCCCTCTGGCATAAGTAAGGGTTTTCGCAAAGTATGTTGCTTCGACAGGGGTAAGGGAAAGAGCTGTGAACCCGCAAAGATCGCACAGATATTCCCGACAGCTGCAGGTGTGAGTTGACTTCCGAAATGATGAAATGATTTGGTGTGGGATGGTTGTTTGTATGGGACTAGCTAACGTTATTTGGGATCCGCACTTTCGTGCCGACCACTACCGAGCCAGCAAGCCTTCGGTTTGTAAATGCTATTTTACAATTTGCATCATTTGACAAATAAATAATGAAAAATGAAGCGGCCCACTTAAGGTTCACATGGTTTCGGTGCCGTGCGGGTGGTACATTGCGGAATGGAAGCAGTCTCTCAATCTCCTTATACAAGAGCGCTTAATGTTTTACATCGCATACCGTATGAAAAATGGATGCTATGGATGTAGACGATGATGACCCGGTCGTCCGTGAACTTGATGTTTACGTTTGTAACGAATTTGCGGGCTCAAAGACCCAATTGGGCTTACTTCAGCACCCGCTGCGACCACCATGGAGACCTTACGAATATAACAAAGCGAAGGCCATGCGCTTCAAACCGCAGGCCAAGCGGATGGAGGTAGACTTGCCACTGGACACGGAGTCTCGTAATTACAATGACGTGATAGAAGACATAAAAAAGGTCAATCATTTCACGATCCGATCGGCGCTTGCAGAGGAACGTATTAACCTGGCTGTTGGCACCATCCGGGAAGGCAAATTGCTCATCGCGCCGCTTGAATTTGCGGTTCAGCTCCGTCCAACCATGCACCACCTAAACGTCGCAAGCAGTGCGAAAGATAAGAACAAGGACGATAGCGAGGACGAGGACGAGGACGAACCCAAGCTTCATGCAGTGGAGGTTCAAGTCCAGAAGCGCGAGACAGAGCGCCAAGCACAGGCGCGCAAGAACTCCTACGCCTACATAACACAGAAGGAAGAGGAGGAGCCCTTCGTTAACCTCAATGTCCACGGGGAAGACAGCGACGCGGCAGTGAAGATATGGGACCTCTTTATGTCAGCCAAGGACATTGATCACGGCGCCAACAGGCTTGACCGCCAGGTCTATCTCCGCGCAATCGTCCCGCCGCCAGCAGCACAAGCCGTGCCTAGCGCCCTCTCAGCACCGCCGGCCGATTCAGCCGGCACCGGCACTGGCCCCATCGTGGCAACCGGGGCCCCCGGTGTCGCTGGGCAGCTATCGGAGGCCGCCCGCGCAGCTCTGCCTACGGCGCTCCACGCGCTCTTCAAGGAGCATACCGTCTGCAGCCTGGCTAACGTTCGGTTCTTCCTCGACAACAGTCCCGCTGGCGCTGCTGCAAGGGAAGCAGCGCTCCTACCAGACAAGGCCCTTCACGAGGCGGTTCTGGCGCTTGGAAACGTGGCGTCCATGCACCGTGTCTATCTGGTGACAAAGACGGGCGACGAGAAGACGGATCCGTTACGGAAGTTGGTTTCGGAGCTACTCGAGGCCAAGGAGTCCTTTAAGCGATCCGAGTTTAATGACTTGGCGCGAACCAATAACATGGTCTTTACCGAGTCGCAATATAACAAGGTGGTCAAGGACATTTGCGAGTCACGCGGGAATACTTGGTACATCAAGAACGGTGCAACAGGGCTCTAACGAGCTGTGGACCGGTTTGGCAGTGGGTGGTCTCGCCTTTAAAGTGGTCGTGGAGGCCCTCCGGAGTCCTATCTAGCCTTTTCCATCCTCTAAAATGGGAAGGTTTGCAGCTTCAGTCACTTTAGCGGTGGGGTCAGGGACGCATGTGGCTCTTAGGGCCCTTCAATTTTTAGCATCATGCCTTCATGTCGGATTTCGAGCCGGGGGGTCGCAGGGGGATCTGGCCTGAGGGGACATGATGGGCAATCGAAAGCGGGATCTGTCATAACTAACTAACTACCACCAGGAAATGTCGCATCAGACCACATGCTTCGTGTGGGCGGAATATGGGTATGTTTCCAGGTCCATCCTCTGCTGTCCAGCAGGGCGAGGTACCATGCATAGCACCATCACTGACATCACCGCCTGAGCGGACCGGACCACACGCAGGAGGCCCTACAGATCAGCAGCAGCAGCAGCAGCAGCAGCAGCAGCGGGGGACGTGAGAGGCTATTACGTACGTATGTACGTTATAGCTAGCTTCTAGAGCCTGTATGTTTGTGCGCTTTGTGAGGGAACACTTTAGAAAGGTCGCGCAGTACCCTGATAAATAAGTAGTACGCGTGCTTAGACGTGCTCGTCTAAAGATTTGTGTTCACACGTGTGTGGGCGCGTGCGCATGTGTGTGTGAGTATGTGTGTGGGCGTGTGTGTTTTGCTTACCTAGCTTTGTATATTTGTACAGTTGTGAAGCTTGGAAGCTAAGAACCGCTAAGAGCAAGTGACGGCGGGGAGAAAGGAAGGCCAGGCACAGACGACCCGTGAGCGCAGGTATTATTGTGCCTCATGACGACCGTTCCCGAGTTGGAGTTCGGGCTTTCATGCTCTTTCGTGCGCCCGTCTTGGCGGCTGCTTCAGCAGGCAGTTCAGGCTATGCCGGGTGCGTGGGTGCGATGCAGCCTAAGATGAGCGCAACCAACAGCCGGGTGGCGGCGTGGGGACGCACGTAAGTCCTGTCGTCGTTGCCCTCTGCTGACCTTGGGGCGCAGGGACCTAGGGACGCAGGCCGAGGCGCGGCAAAAGCTTTTAGCTCTTGTTCCAATGAAAAGGAAATACATGCAGATGGTTGTGTTTGGCAGGGGCTCGGGTTGAGGGCGACCCAGATCGTCTTTTTGTCCACTTCTTTGTAAGGGAGGGGCAGAGAACGAAATATTCTACATTATCGATGAAGAAGGGGGGCGGTGCTAGAGCTTGCTGAGCAGGGGGGAATGAGTGCGAATGCTTGTATGCGGATCAAAAGTAACCCCATAGCTATACAGCCAGAAATGATAAGGCCATGTAGTTAATATGGCTGAATGGCTTTCGTGGAAGGAATGATGATGACTCATAGGTGCCCCTGGACATATGACAACGCGTTGCTTAACCGACCTACCGCGCCCAGCTTTTTGAAAAGTGTCTCAATAGTGTGTATTCCACCACCCAAATGGTATTTAACGGTAACACAAGTGATACACGTATAAACATTACTTGCTGCAGTCATAGCAGCAGTAGTGGCAGACCACGCATCCAAGTTGGAGATTGGGGAGGTTCGTTAAGGTACGGTACCGCAGTAGATCCGTTTGTCCCGTCCTATCAGACTACAGCGATGCTTGGAGGATCAGGCATGGTGGTATCTTGAAGCCTTTGTTGGGGTGGAGTGGGTTCGATCAGACACTTATTCCTACTTTGTTGGTTCGCATTTCCAGCTATCCTTTTATCTTACAAGTAATACTTCAGAGCATGTTTCTCCATAGATAATCAAGTCCTCAACCTTTTTCCATCGGTTGCGCCTGTTCCGGTCGTGTTCGAAACATCCAGCTGCTCCGGAGAACACATCTAACAACGAACAATGGTCCGAAGACGAAGGTGCTATAATGCGCCCAATAGACAATTGGTCTTTGAAGTTTTGCACTATAACCGAAACTATTAACCAAATATGTCGTACATGCATTTTGACTTGACCTTGTACTGCAGTATGTTTCTCTTTCACTAGTGTATGTTTTCGCTATCTTTTTACTATCATTTTCCTTTCTTTTTCACTGCTCGTTCTTGTGGTCCTTTGAGCCTCCTGGCTCGTACGGGCCTTACGAGCTCTTCCTGAGTTTGTAACATCATCATCATCATCATCACCCTCGGTATTGTGCAAAGGTGACATACGCTTTTCTTAATGGTATCCTTAACAATCATTTATGCGTGCATGTGCGCATTTTTCTGCTCATCCTTCTCCATAACGTGTCAGATTCCGTGTTGAGGTGGCTCAAATACTTCATCAGCATGGCTCAGCAGCCGCTTACGTCAACCATGGCTGGCATAGTTAAGCCAGATACCGGCAAGGTGAAGGTCTCGGGAAGCGTTTCGGCGAGCGACTTGGTGAAACTAGATCAATGCGTACAGGAACTGCGGCCCCTACATGGTATGTTATATGACTTGCCGAATATATGATACATATGTCTAGTGGATTTCACCTATGATGATGATTTCGCCATTCGCAGCTGCCGGGGTCATCACGGACGATTTATTTGCTTCCGCTCTTGCTGCGGTGACAAAGGCGGCGCTAGTTTATGGAGGTGCGTGAGTGCATAATGCATATTTGTTTCGTGTAGAGTGAAATGTGCTCTGAAATCATGACTGGCATGTATGGCATGGATAGCCCAGCAGCCAGCCACGCGTGCACGCATGTCCAGCACGCGGTCCCACGTGACGATTAGCCACGCCTGCCTAGCCCTATCTATCATTGGATATGTACACCTACACGTATGTGGTAGAACCCGCGTTCGTTGCAGCTGGTCGATTCTTTATTATTTCATAAGGAAGGGTACCTATATATATCTACCATCGCATCGCACCAGCAGCTGCTGTGCCTTCGGGTCCATTAATTATATAATAAATGCGAATGCGAAATTCGAATGCGAATGCGAAAAACTTTATGAAAGCACTATGATAATGGAAACCTGACGCGCATTCAGGTTAATTAGCTCCGAAGCACCCTGTTGGTGCAGAGAAGCAAGCCGTTTAGTTTTGAATTTTAGCGTTGAATTCTGCAAATTTCCCTCTTTTCAAAAACCACAAAAGCTGCATATAGATACATGAAAAGGTAAATGCATGCCATAACATACAGCAGCTGCTGGATCGATCTTGAAATACATGTAGTGACGAAAAAGCACGTAACTGATGATGGACATATCACGTGAATGTAAAATGAATATTGTTGACACAAAGCAATGGGCAGTGCTGCTGAAGCGACAAAATAAAGTGACGGCGGTTTCAACGATCGACCCTTCAGATGCAAAGGATCAGATATGCGCGCACGCAGTGCAATAATAACAAACGCAACCCTACCTATATATATATATATATATATGTACTACATGCTTGCTTAGCTTATGCAACCTTTCTTAACTAAACTGTCCTATTAGAGGAATAATAATGCATGAATGAATGAAATAACATTTAAAACTCTATCGATATCCCGTCCCTAGCTAATAATTTATTCAATTATTGAAGAAGTAAGCAATATACTACGTGTTTTGAATGAAATATAATAATAATAATAATAATGAAAAATAATACGTAAGTACGTAAGGCATGTAGATGGATGTACGACTAAGGATGGATCTATCGATCGCTAGCTTGCTTCGTTCGTTCATCATGCATGCATGTTACACTGTATAGCTGATGCATGATCATGACTTGATTCCATCCGTAGTTGCAGCCCCGATACGATCGATCATCACCCTAGCTAATATTTATTAAGAAACGTGAAGGCTTTCTTGCGAACTAATTTTTTTATCATTTTGTATGTGTTTCGATGCCATCTATCAAATTCTGGCGGGCAGTAGGCACATACAGGCGGCACGCAGGCTGCTGCTGGTGTTAATAATAGTGTGATATACATATATATATATTTATATTTATAAGCACAGCACATACAGCACAGCGAGTGGGGCGGAGCCAGCATGCTGAATAGTCTTGCCATCTTTGGTTACTCTAGGCCATAAAACTCCTATATGTAGGGAACGATCAGAAAAAGAATCCATTGGCTACAAATAGATTATGACCTCGTGAAGCATCAACAGGTGGCCGAATTGGTGCTCATCGTGGCAGCCATAATTTCTCAGGGCACCTGTGAGTATCTTCTCACGTATTATCCATCAGTATTGCGCTGTATGCAAGACGAACGAATACATGAGGAGATGTGACAGGTTGGAAAGCTTGTGACAAGCCGTACATTGAACACTCATCTACTGCTTACCCATGAATCGTGTACCTATTCAAAGATAACATGCATAAAGGTGCAGACTGTTAACTATAGCTTGGGTCTGTGCCTTTTCCTGATGATATGGGATGTTTTTTTAACTGCTCAAGCTTTTTTCTGTGTGGATTCTTGGTAAGGTTCTTGTTTAAATGTCTTAGACCACAATATCCTCAGTGTGTCTTAGGCTATACTTTGTTAGAATCTTAACTTCTATCTATAAAGAGTATTCTTCAGTTGTCTTGAGTTTAAAAATGTTAGTTGACCCTCTTATACTTGAGCTAAAGACCGGCACAACGCCCGGTCAATAATGACGCAAGACAAGCTATAGTGGATAAGAGACCTCTCAAGATATGACCATTCCCCGAGTGCTAGCAGTAATTACATATTGAGCCAGCCATATATATATAAAAGATGGTATGATATCTGTATACTAGAATATATATATATATATATATATTCTCCTCGCTCCGTCACTCCCACCAAACATACAGGCGTGCCGCTGGAGCAAGTAGTCGCAACATTGGAGCTGCTGGCGCACCAGAAGGCGCAGCATCAGATGCTGCAGCATGTGACGCGTATGCTGCAGCTGCTGCTGGCACTATGGCTACAGAAAACTGCGTATCGGGCGCGTTAGATGGCTTTTGGCTGCGTAAGGAGCGTAAGCACGCGAACCCCGGTGCGAATCCGTGCGAGTGTAACGCACCCCCGTAACGCAGCGGACGGAAAACTATATGCTAAAGCTTGCTTCTGCTAAAAAAATTGATTCAGCTAGGATATTCTTTAAGATTTAGGCACAAAAATAAATTAAAAAAGCAGTTTTACAATAGTACAAAAATCCTGAGAAGCGAATAGGCGATCGCATCGGAACGCACACAATTATCACGAAGTTCGCTCGCTTAAGCGATTTGCGTTAAACATGCAGAACTGTTAACACGAGGTAAAATCTGCGGACACCTAGGGACAGTTTATATAAACTTGATAATTGTCGATCAAATAATGGGTTCATTGCATTTGGAGATTTTATAAAGGCCTCATGTAACAACGTTGCCCTATGGCATTGGTTGGGAGGGTAATGAGTGGGTCGTCAGTTGATAGATAGGTAGATGACACCCATCAGTAACCCTGCCTATTACATAAGTGCTTCCTGTCTCTTCTTTTGCACCTCTTTGCTAGTTTTTATCGTCTTTTATTACGTTTTTACTTTAGTGGCATGAGCGATATTAGTGACTGGGGGTGAGGGGGGCGACTGGGGTGACGGGGGGCGGCTGGGGCCAGCTGGTTGCGAGGGGGTGACAGGGTGAATGGGGTGACTGGGGCGACTGGGTGCGGCCGGGGTTGGCTGGTTGCGACAGGGTGAGGGGGGCAACTGGGGCCAACGGAACAACCAGCAACCAACTGGCGCATCCAGCCGCCCCCAGTCGCCCCCGTCACCCCATCACAACCAGCCATCCCTCGTCGCCCCCACTCGCCCCCGTCACCCCATCGCAACCAGCCATCCCTCGTCGCCCCATCGGAACCAGTCGGCCCCCCTTGCCCCCAGCCGCCCCCATCTCCCCCGCTCGCCCCCGTCAACCCATCGCCAACCCATCCACGTTATACTTTTAAGGATAGGTAAGCGACACTTATGGTGCTCATGTTTGGTATCTGCTTTCAACTTTGAACTAATTCGTTTCATGAACCAAAACTAAACCAATTCGGAGCGACGACAGCCATTGAGACGCAAACCAATCGTAACCAATTAACATTGCAGGGCGAGTCACCCACAGTGTAACACCCCTTTAATATTTTAAATGAAATCAACACATTACTAAAGAGAAGAGTTTGTCACTCCGTAAAGTTCTCTACATTCGAAACCTCCTCCATCGACATATGCTCTGGGATTGCCAATATAGGCCACTCGTATGGCTCCATACCATGAATGGCCACCCCGATAAGAGTGAGCCACCCCTTCCCTCACGTCGGCGCCTCAGTGTGCGATCCAATCTGCCCCTGCGTAGGAGGGACTATTGCACGCCATTACTGCAGAACCCGCTCGGGTGGCAGCTGGTCCCAGACTGCACACGCAGGTGGTCAGTGAGGGTCAGGTTTGCTCTGGTCGCAAACTGCAATGCATATGTTGGTTCCCAGCCATAGAAAACAAGACACATCATGTCCTACTGCTAGTGTTGGCATCTTTATCTGCCCTATAGACAGGCACTAGCATGGGAAAGAAAACATGGAACGACATAGCGCTAAAAATATCCACACTGCCGTCCCTTCTCCTTCTCCTAGATATCCACACTGCCGTCCCTTCTCCTAGATATCCACACTGCCGTCCCTTTCTCCTAACCCTAAGTGCTTTGTGTAACATAATACTGGCTTGGTAGAATTACGTCCAAAACAACGGGCCATGACACATCCAGATACACAACGCACGAAGCATTGACCATACGATGAGGGGTCCAACTCGCACGTCAAAGTCTCAAGGCTTGTCCGCGCGGCTGAGCTTAGCAGGGCAGACGAGAGCACATGCCCAATAGTGCACGCAGAACCACACCAGGTAAGGGACACAGGAACGACACAACGGTTCAACGCGTCCCTAGGAATAGCAGCAGTGCCGTCATATCATGCCATAACATTTATGTCATCATCGTCATGGCACCACGTAAGAAATTGAAGTACAGCAACAGTACCAAGACACACACCCGCACCCGCAATTTCACATTTTTGCACTCACGCGCCTGAGGCATCGCATGCAGCCCTCGCGAGCAGCCCTATCAAAATGTTGAGCGTCAACTGCTGAGGATGATGTTCTCAGCGTGTCCCAGCCATCACTGGCCAAACCGTTCAGCTCGTACATGTCGGAGCATGTAATCCCGTTCGAGATAGGTACAACGCAGCTCCCAGGAGCATTTGTGCACCCTGTTCAGGTTCCCCTCCCGCGCCGGCAGGGGTAGTTGATCGTGTCCAGCCAGGGTGTAGGACCGGGCCAGCTACTATGTAATGTTTTCCTTTTCCTCTCTCGGGTCTAGCCACCCCGTTCCAGTTTCCTTGCTACCCGCTTCCTCCCCGCAAAATTCAAGATGCTCGCTGTTAACAGAACGAGGGCAACAAGTGAACATCTAAAACCGCACACACCACGCGCAGGGCAACAGGGAAGAAAAAAGAATAGAAGCACTCGGAGGTCACATAAAGAAACACACTCACCCACACCATTCCCAGCGCTTCCGCTTTTTCCTTCGCCATGCTTCCGAAATAGAATGGTGACTGTTAAAGCTGAAGCTTGTCAAACCTTCGTTGCCGAAGAGGAACTCACTATCCCCAGGCCTCTTCCCTCCGTAGCCTGAATCACCTCCTCGTGACCACCGCGCTCAGCCCGTGGCAGGGTTGACCTGGTAGTGATACAATCCAAAAGCCCTGGACAGAGCCAGCTCCACGGGGAGCCAGCTCCCGGGGAGCCAGCTCCACGGCAGAGCCAGCCCCACCAGCTCCACGGGGACCAGCAACACAATCCCCAACATCGTGATGGCAGTGACTATGTCCGCGCCGTGACCATATTGGGAGGCGATGACGAAGGACGTGCTCGCCTATGGAGGAGCGATGGGATGCAGGAGATATGGGGAGGGAGAGGTGAGATAGGGAACCAGCAATCCCCGGGGTGGGCATCGAGGCAGCCGAGCGGCTAACGTAGAAATGCTGTGCGCGTAAAACCCAACCAACATCAGTGGATAGTGAAACAGAAAAGGAGCACGAGAAGACGGGCATGAGCGCGACCGTGCGTTGCCCAGGAAAACGAAATTCCGCTATGGGGTGCGGCTACCCTCGCCTCCACTGAGGGTAGCTTCCCAACCGCGCGGTCCCGCTTACCACGGGGCACAGGGCCAGCAGCAGCAGACTCATGGCTGCAGTTGCCTCCATGCCACATGCCGCAGCGCATGCCAGCTGCAGCGGACCTAGGAAGACCAATTTGATCAGGAGTATCAAGCCGGCCTGCGGGTAGAGGGCCGGCTTGCGGGTAACGGCTTGTGTGCAGCGAGAATTGTTTATGAGTTTATAATGTTGTTTGTTTGTAAAATATAGTTATTTTGTTTAGATCGTAAAAATATAGATGCGGGGAATTTCATAGAACAAAATATTACGGACGGACGGACAAACCGACAATCGGAGGACTGGTGTGATGCAAATACATCCAGCACAATTTCCTGCCCGCACTACCGCTCCCATCATCCCTCACGGCCGGCGGCTGCGCCTTCGGATCCACGGACTGACCGCCGCAGCCTCAATAGGATCTCACAAACCTGCAGCAGAGTAGCCTTCCCAAACTTCTTGCCATAAAGCCACACTCCGTTGCTAAAGAGGCTGACTGGCACGGTGATGCCGGAGGTCCAGGACAGCGCCCCCGCCACCCAGCCCACTTCCGGCCTGTAATGGGAGCTTTCGGGCCACAGAATAGACCTCAGGCCTGACAGATTGATGACCAGAGCCACCAGGAGGGACCAGAGCAGCGGATTCTGCATCGGAAACAGCGGCGGTACGGGACATTGAGCTAGGTTGCGGAGCAGCAGCGGAGCCACTTGACAATACGGGAAAAGGTAAAAACAGGCTGCCGCATAACGGACACCACAGCTTCCCAACTTCTCCTACCTTCAAAATGACCCATGTAATTGACCATGCACGGCTGTATTGTGTCAGGCGCATCTTAAACCATCGCCCTTGAGCTGGAGCCAAGCCCCCGTGGCGCCGGGTCATGCTACCGGCCGCTGCACGGGCGAACGCACGGTCTGGCAGGGGCGGCAACGGCGGTACGTCGACCGCTGCTGCCACGCACAAGGAAATGGCCTCCGCGTCCGCCGCTGCAGCAGCTGTTGAAAGCTGGCGTCCAGCAGAGGCCCGTGTGCTATAGTCATTGTTGGCGCCACCGTTGCCAGCGAGGACAAGGTTTTCGTGGGTTATCCGAGCCGGCCCGTAGTCATTCTGACTAGAGCGAGCCTCCGTCGACACCGTCAGGGCTGCAGATGCGCGCGGTCAGAAGAGAAGGCACATTCTTATCCCAAGCACTAAAGAGCTAGTGAAACACGCGACGGTGTTAACATCACAGCCGGATAGTAATATTTATTTAGTTGGAACTGGATACGAGGTGAAAGAGCGTAAGAACTCAAGATATGATAGCAATCGAAGACTGAACGAAATCGTACAACCATTCAACAACAAAATCGTACCCCAAGGTATCCTTGCCTGATGTCATCGGCCTTGCCAGGTTGATGGCCTTGAGTTGCTTGGTCGACCAAGCGGCGATGTAGCACAATAATGTTTGAGAAGCCAAGTGAGCGAGAAGGGGACCGGGGCAAGAAAGTCAAGTCCGGGGAGGCTGCCCTTGCGAAGAGCGAGAGGCGGCGGCGACATGTGTCCATACGAGGACGAAAGCAAGAATGCCACAACGCCCCACATGCAGCTTCCGGGTTGAGCACCGATTACACCCCCAAGGGAGGATACAGTCAGGGGTGTTCGGAAACGGCAATATTGCAGAAAGGACGAGGTCACACATAGATTGCATACAGGCACTCTATGTCCCTAAGGCATAAAGGAGGGAGACGAAGGAAGGTGTGCTGGTGATGGAAAGGAAAGGTGGTCGGTACCGAATATGCGAGTGACCAGTACCCCGAAGCGACGCAGCCAGTGCCTCTTTTGACACCGATACTGCTCCAGTGTCTCTTTTGACACCGATACTGCTCATATTGAACGACCGCAGGCCAAGCTCAAGGCCGCCTCATGTTTTGTACGTGTTGTCGTGCAGTGTTGTGGGTCCCTTCCTTGGCGCTCCAATTCATCATTTCTATTCTCATTGCCCCTGCCGCTGCCGCTGCCGCTGCCGCTGCCGCTGCCGCTGACCCTGCAGCTGACTCTGCCGCTGACTCTGCCGCTGACTCTGCCGCTGACCAAGACAGACGACGGCATGGGCGGTAGGCAGACGCAGATCCTGCATCTCCCGCATCAAAGACAATGTAAGGGCTACGCGACTACCGCTTGCAGGTAGCGGCCTCCATCGATGGCCATTGAAGCTATAGGACAGCCCGGCATATGCATTTGCAGACAAGCCAAGGCGCTTGTGGATCTGGATCTGGATTCGGTCACGTCGAACAAAATTACCTGCGGGACAGGCAAGTCGGGACAGGCCAGAGCAACCGGGCTCAACAGTCGACCTGTACCCTCCTCGGTGACAGGTGGTCGCAAATCTCCCTTGCCACTGTCCACCAAAACCCCCAGGCTTTGTCAACTGTCTGGCCATCGGTTGCTGTCGTTGGGGCCGCTGGCGCCATCTCCATCGATGGTGGTGATCCCAGGTGCGGTAGGACTGAGCGGCAGGGCCGGTGGTTGCTCGCGGTCCATGGGCAGAAACTGGGCGTCCAGACAAAGAAGGAAGTGAAATAGATGCCATGGAAATTTGGTTGCAATTCGTGCGCATCCTGAAAGGGACGCTGCCTGGCGTCCCTTTCCTCCCTAGAGTTTACGGGGATGGCAAGTCAACACCATTGTACGTGAGCTGCCTACAGATGCAGACCCTATTGCAAACCAGGACGACTTCAATAGGTTCGTCTATCTGTAAATCATGTGGTTTATTTGGTTGCGGAAGTTCCCTGCGTCGAGCGTGGGTCGGTGGGATAAAGTGATTAGACGTACAGCACAGGACTTGCTTGTTAGGTACACATGCATTCGCGCCATTTAGTAACTCTCTAATTTTCATTATGTGTATGGAACTTTGCACAATTATAATGGACCTTATGTGCGACGGGCAAAATATGAGAAGAAGGACATGTACTAGTTGCGACTGCTGGCGACAAGGGTAAGACTTTATGACGTGCTTTTTTGGAACTCTGCAATTCTGTTACAGCAGTGTTACTGTATCCGTATGATGGCGGGGGCGCCAAGCTTAAGATTGAGCCGGCAATTGGCAAGTTATGTACTTTTTGTTTGACAACGACCTGGCAATATTACAGTGTTAGGTATTTATCGTAGGTTTCCAAGTCTCCTTAAGGCCCAATATTGCCACGATGATACGATGGCGGCGGCATAGTTTATTCTACCGATCATGCGTACAAGAGACGCGAAAGGCAAAACATTGCAGGAATGGCGAAATGCGTTTGTAAACAATACGCATTTTGGGGGTGAAACTGTACGCATTCCAGCGAGCTTGAATGTGAGCCAGCAGGCAGGTGTAGCCTGCCGGCCACCTGCAAATATCCTTTGTTTAGCAGTAAAGCCGCTGGATGCTATCGTGACTAGGGGAGTATGTAAGCAACGATAATGAGAAGGATTCATATGTCTTGCTATTGTTTTTGCTGTTGTGACTGTTTCAGAAAATGTGTGTTTAAGCCTTTGTGTTTGCAAGCACTGCAAAGCCATTTTAAGCCCTTTTAAGCCCTTTTTCATGCAGGCCGAGGAGCAGCAGGTGCCCCAAAAAAGGCAGCATTCGCTGAATCACTGGAGGAAGGGCCGGAGCCATGAAATATGAATGGTGGAGTTGATAGGCCATGCATAAACAATTACGGAAAATGTTACTAAGCTGGTCAATGGGTATGGTCAGGGTGAGAATTTTGGTGGAATGGGGTCAGGGGAAGGGGAGGTGAAGACAATGATGGGGGACTTGGGTGTGAAAGGGGAATGTGTGTGTGTGTGTGTATTTGATGGGTATGGAAAGCAAGTGGAGACATTGATATTGCTACTGCTGCCGTCAGCACTGCCTGGACCACCGCCTCATCCTTTGTCCCTATCTCTGCCACTTCCTCTGCCTTTGCAATTATTGCCACCACCACCTCCACTGCCACCACTGTGGTCACCAGCCCCACACCTCCGCGTCCTCCATCATCCACATCACCACCACCACTGCTCCCGCCACCATTGCCACCACCGTCATCAGCTCCACTGCTACTGCAACTGCTGTGACCCTAAAACCCCATCACTTCATCACCCTCCACCGCCACCATCATCACCACCGCCACTGCCGCCATCACCTCGTCCGCCACAGCGACTGCCGTCATCACTGCTCGGCCACAGCCACCAGCTTCTCCATCCACCGTTGCCGCCATCATTCCCCATGGCTGCCGTGCTGCCTTCACCTCCTTCCCCTCACCATTGCTGCCATCACTGCACTTTTAGCCTCCTCCACAAGCATCACCTCCACCTGCACGACTCCCTCTCTGGCTAACATTTTCACATCAGGTGCCGTACTGGGGGGCTGTGGGTTCTGTGAGGTACCCTGGGGCTTGTGGACAGCGACCAGGATAAATGGGGCAAGGACTAGGTGGTGTATATGCGTGTATGATGGCACAGCCTCCTCCACCTTCACTGCTATCTCCTCCAGTCTTCCTCCCTACTTTCATACTCCCCACTTTTTTACTTTCCCTCCTTCCCCTGCCTCTCACCTCCTGCATATTACAACTCCTCCCTTCTCGTGCCTAAACCCTCCCCATATTTTATCCTCCAACCGTCATCACAATTCTGCCCCTTCCTCCCTGCCTTCCAGTCCCTCTGCTGCATCCAAGTGCTGCCCTCCCTGCCCTTCACCCTTCCCAGTCTCTGGAAAATCACGTGCAGGTCAAGGAATGACGGGAGCAGTATGTCTCCAGTATAGTGGACACTGAAGCAGTGACCAAGATGCCATTTATTCTGGGGACATGCGGGGGGCATTGGGGCAGTGCTTGTGCTCCATGTCAGAACGCTGAAGGGGTACTAGACCGCCAAGGGTTGTTGTCCTGCCGTTTGGAACCAGAAGAACACACAGATACTAGAAGGTCCCCTGGTGGTTGTTAAGGGGTTTTTACATGTTGCCAAATGTGCATTTTCGTGTGTGTACACACGTGCACTTGCAAGGATCTCACTTGCGTATAATGTTGTTTGAGATGATGTGTGCACGTCAGTGATGCATTACGGTACTTGATGTTATTCCTTTGATGGCTGGTGCTTCCTGTAAGTACAAGTGCTCAAGCATGCAAACTCATGTGCTATTAAGGGGTGCTATTGTGTGCATATGTAACGAACTTGCTTGCATAATGGACTGCGAATCATGCATGAATGAACTGCATTATGAGCTAAAGTTAGTGGCACAAAACAATTACAAATATAGCGAAAAGATGACCAACGCAATGCATGTGCGCAGAACATCAGAAAATTGTTTGCGTTATAGCTCGCAATTCAAAATCGTGCTTCCTTCGCAGTGCAAAAACCATTTCTACGCAGGCGAAATACGGTACCAACAAGTGCGATTTCATGCGATAGGCATGCGAATTTAATTAGCTAATGCGTTTTACGTTATTCGCATTTAATCGCAGATACGTATGCACGCGAAAAACCTTGCGAAAGCTGTACTTTTAAATTGCGTTTTAACGTTCGCTCGCTATCTTACCTTAACGCTTTGCGATACCCCCGTGCGATTGCATGCTATTTTCATTAACGCACAAAACTATTTTAATGCGAAAAGCATGCGAATCTTGTAACGCGCGCGTTAAGTGTTATTCGCACGCGTTACAAAGTGCGTTACGACGCGAATGCATTCGCACGCCCAGCCAAACTTTCGCGCCGGGTCTATTTTGGGCGCACTTGCGAACGGCATTCGCGTGGTGTCCTTGCGAAGGCACTTGCTAATGTAAGCGATAGTGCGCGTTAGGCATCGCGTTACCTCGCGTTAGCCTCGCGTTAACTTTCTGTAACGCGAGGTTAACGCGAGGTAACGCGATTACCTGTTGTCATAGTGTGGGGCAACAAAAAGTGCCGCCACCACCGCTGCCGCCACCGCTGCCGCCACTCCAGCAGCAGCAGCAGGAGGACGTGGATTGGCAGTTGCTGCTGCAGCAACAGAAGGCGCTGCAGCAACTGCTTAAGCAGGTGCTGCAGCTGCAGAAGCAGCTGCTGTTGGAGCGACAGGATGTGGAGCCACTGCGCGTTACGACATCGTTTAAGTTACTACTAGTACAACTAGTAGTAGTAGTAGTAGTAGTAGTAGTAGTACTACATACTACTACTACTACTAGATGAGTATATATAGCCCTGAAACCCATATGCATGGCCTGATCACACATGCATAGGGCCCACCACTCACCTAATTATAAATGTCAAGTGCAAACATACGGCGGGGATGGAGCGAGGGTAGATGTGGAATGAATATGCCCGATGTCACGTGACTGTACATATGTCTGTAGATATAAATAAATAAAGAAGCTCCTGCGGATGGATCAATAAAGTTTGGCTGCTTTGACTGCAGCTATATTGCTGCTAGCTGCCGCCGCCGTAACCTCAACATCATCACGCAATGGTGGAAACAGCAACGGTGCATGGCAGCGGCGGGCGTAGACGACCCACCCCGGTGAGGCCACGCACAATAAACCTTCTTTCCGGGACAGCGGTGCTTGCTTCGGGCATGCGTGCAGCCAGCAGTAGCAGCAGCAAATAATGGACGGATGCAGTACGTAGCTAGCTAGCAGCAGTAGCAGCGCTGCCAATACGTCATCCTCGCAGGCCAGCAGTAGTAACAGCCGCAGAGTAGCAACAATAATAAATAATAAGGGCGGCTATAAGAGCTTCATTCAGCGGTGTAGTGCTTGATTGGCAACACCAACAGTAGCAGGTGTAGAGGTGGCGGTGGCGGTGGAAATTATATAATAAAGTGGTCCTGGCTTAGAGAGAGTATAGTGGTGCGTGGCGTCATTATTGCTGGTAGGTAGTGTCATGCATGGTCGTCAAATCCTTGGCGGCAGACATGCAGACATGCCGCCCTTGCCGTCGCTGTCATCCTCACGAGATGCACGCAACGGGCAGTATAGTAGCTAGATAGCTAGTACGTGGTGGTATGTAGTGCTGTCAACTTTTGCACCCTCTTCATTCGTCATCAGCCTTGGCCTCATCACACGCCCGTCTCCCCCTTCACCATCATCAGTAATAATAATTCTTAATAATTGTATGTAATAACTTCTGATTGGCCAGAAACTGACTTCTTGTTTGCCATTCCGACGAAATTATTGCTAAAGAACCCTGCTGATATCAGCTTATTACTGCTAGCTCCATCCTCGAGTTTATATATATATATATATATATATATATATATATATATATATATACATATATCACACTGAAAGGCCGGACTCGTCGCCTGTCGGTGAAAAATGCAAATAAATAAATAATAATAAATAATAATATTATTAATTATTGCTCCTGAAATAGATGAGCAATGGTCTTATGTACAGAACAAAGGCAAACAAAGGTGGCTCTGGTATGCTCTGGATAAGATTTCGTTAAAAGTAGTTGCTTATACTTTTGGCACAAGGTGTAACAGCACATTAGAATCATTACTTCAGAAACTGGAAAATTTTAAGCGGTTTTGCGGAAAGTTATAATTAATATTTTTTAGTACAAATCTTCCCTGGAAAGTTTTAGATAAATTAGTAAGTATCAACATATTCGGTCACCATAAATTAAAAATTAAGGTTAATTGAACCACTTAAAAGTGCCGAATTAATTTAAAGCTTTCTCCATATGGCGCACAAATCAAGATTTTATGCGCCTGCGCTAAGCAGTAATATTTATTTCTTTTCTAGATAATTAAATAAAGTTAACGCTGATTATTGTTACCACTGTTTATTTGACACCGGACTATATGCGCTGGCTTCTCGAGGCGAGAAGGCTGGTTCTTGGACGAAGCAAGTAACTATACGCATCTTGCTCGTACTTGCCGTACTGAGATTTTGAGATTAGTCGCAGGTCACAACATTCCCGGCTATTCGCCGTGTTGTGACCTTAGGTTCACCTTGTGTGCCCGCCCTTCCCACCCGGTAGGGCACGTTTTCACGTTTGTTCGGCCACCAGACCTGAATCGGCCTGGTGGTTACGAGCCTAAGTGTCACGGCCGGCCACTAATCCAACTTAAATATGGGGTTTGGTGGGGCGTTGTGGCGGAGTCTGACAAGGGGTCTGGGCTAAGCAGCAGGGCGGTTTTATGGAGCGCAGGTCAGTCAGTCGATTTGGTAGGTTTAAGTAGTGGGGCGGTTCTTATGCGTTTCAGGTTAGCCGCCGGTGGCATCGCCGTTGGGGCCTTTTGTAGTGTTATGCTGATTGTAACTGCTGAGGACAAGAACATCTATATTTCGTTGGCGCTGGTTGGTGCACCGACGCATCCACGTAGCCCTGAACTAGCAGTCGTACGTAAGGATACTCCACCGTGCATGCATGGAGTCAGCACTGCCGTTCAGCGAACGAAATGGAGGATCTGAAATGACGAATAATCACCTCGGACCGCCAAGGCCGCCCATGTGAACATTGATCATCGATGGAAAATGGCGGGGCGAAGATGAACTGTGGTGGCTGCTGCACTGCTGCGGATGCCTCTATCTGTTATTACAGAAGCTATCAATCCCCTGTTGCATGCCAGACCGCGTGTAGCAATAATGGTCCTACAGGCTCACGTCTCACACATGCATCAAGCAATCCACGCACTGTCCACTATGTTCGGTGGCCAGCTACCAATCGGAACTAACTAACCGCCAACCGGCAGTAGCTCTTGAAAGAGGCTTACCGGGTGGGTGTCCTGCCGTACGGTTCTGGAGCAGAATATGTATCGTATATCCGCTAATCTTTCTCAAATCGAGCTAGGAAAAGGCCTGGCTATATTTACATAATTGTATGTGTATGTGTATGTGTATGTGTATGTGTATGTGTATGTGTATGTGTATGTGTATGTGTATGTGTATGTGTATGTGTATGTGTATGTGTATGTGTATGTGTATGTGTATGTGTATGTGTGTGTGTGTGTGTGCGTTGCTTACCTATATTTTGTGAATTTACACAGTGCATGGAGAATCGGAAGCTAAGAAGCGCTAAGAGTGTGGAGGAAGGCCAGGCACAGACGACCCGTGAGCGCAGATAGTGTGCTTCATGACGACCGTTCCCGAGTTGGAGTTCGGGCTTTCATGCTCTTTCGTGCGCCCGTCTTGGCGGCTGCTTCAGCAGGCAGTTCAGGCTATGCCGGGTGCGTGGGTGCGATGCAGCCTAAGATGAAACGCAACCAACAGCCGGGTGGCGGCGTGGGGACGTACGTAAGTCCTGTCGTCGTTGCCCTCTGCTGACCTTGGGGCGCAGGGACCTAGGGACGCAGGCCGAGGCGCGGCAAAAGCTTTTAGCTCTTGTTCCAAGTTGTTGAGTGCGACCCAGATCGTCTTTTTGTCCACTTCTTTGTGATGTTAAGTTCCGGTTCCTCCTCTCATCGATCTCTTGTTCGGCAACATGGGACAACGCACCATCTACAGCCGTGGCACCGATACACCCCCAAAAATGTATGTGTTCATCAACTTGCTATGCTTGTCCCCCGCCTGCCTCCTATCTATCAATCCTCGCCCCCACTGTCGTCCATCCAACGACGATCCCATCACCATAACCTCGCTCAACAACAAAAAACCCAACAATAAAGACAGCGGACAACCATGGCTGGAAACAACACCTTCACTGACCTCTGCAGCGCTCTCATCACAAACAGTACATTTACGTGTGAGGACTCTTTAAGCTATATATATGGATTGCCAAACCCCTTCACACGCCGTACAACCATTCAACTTCTCTCCATTCATCAACTAATCAATCTCGGCCTCCCATAACCCGCTTCACAACCGCCTCGAACATCCGCTTGAACCGCAGTACGGCGCCGACATCATCATCATTCTCTGTGCCGCCTCCTGCGGTGGTCCTCGTGCGCCGCAGCGCCGCCGACGGCTGTGTCTTGGACCATAGCCACAGCTCGTTGTGGCGTTTGATCAGGCGGGCGGGCTGGTCGTACAGCGCCAGACCGATAAACTCGGTGTGGACGTCTATTCCGTCGCCGGTCAGGTTGGCAATGAACTCGAAGCCCTATTTTAGTTAAAAACATTGAGGGGGAGGCAGGGGAGCCCCGCATCATACCGTGCTGCGTGCCGCACGTCGCATAATCTACTCATTCAAGCCAAAAGCATCATCAGATGGTGAGAAATCAAGACTTCTGTTGCCCATGTACGAATGAAGCGGTTCATTACAAGGCTATGTGAAACATACAACGAGCATATGTACGGCCGGTAAGGTAATAAGGATACCCTTATTAGCCACGTTCATGGTTTCGGGGCCCCCACCCTCTGAATGACGATCTCCTCGGTTGCGAAGCCGCCAAAGGCAACCACCCAAACCTCTTGCTCGTCCACCGGCGTCACCGCAAGATCGGTGGAGTTCGGCTGCGGTGGCTTCTCCTAGGGGCGACCCGTGGGTCAGTGGTGGCGAGGGGGCGAACACCACGCATATGATCCTTAAATCTCAAAAAAATGGAATCTCTGACCCTATTCCGTATATGTATATATATATATATAGAGAGAGAGAGAGAGATGTAGATAGATAGATATTATATATACATATTCTCCTGTACGTTATGTACGCCAGAAATGTTATCAGGGTCACATGTGCGCCGTCGTCACTGTCGTACAGTCGCATTACCTGTAGCTCGAAGGGCACGAAGTACTCGATGGTGTAGGTGGTCTGCATCGTGTGGGCCTTCGGGTCCGCCACGTAGAGTAGCGTGAACGAGGGGTTGGTTTGTGGAAGCTTGGTGGAGTTGACGTTCTCGCCGGAAACGTACTTTTGGAGGCGCTGCGTGTCGAGTGTATGTGTTTGTGTTTTGAGTGTGCACGCGCGGAGGGGAAGGAGAGGGGAAGGGGCAACCACATGCCCACACACCGCACACCGCAGGGAGGGGGTGGTGGGAGTGAAACGGATGGAGCATCAGCATCAGCATCAGCATCAGCATCAGGTCAAACGGTCGTCATCAGGTCAGTTTTTTGGGATGATGGCTACCTTAGGAGCTGCGTGCCCCAAGGCTGGCTCCTCGCCCTTAAATATGTATGCACGTGTTATAATAAGTTATGACATCAGCTTCTTGAAGCTTTTAGCTTTCGGATAATAATCACCCATTAAAATATATATTAAATAAAATCATGCACTAAAACGTGCCCACCACCAGCCCACCCACCTTGTAACCTTCGTCGTAGGCCTCGCTCCACTTGGCGTTGCTGACGTTGGTGGAAATCCAGTGCGCTACAGCCGTTGTCGTACGAAAAGAAACGAAAAAAATTCATTATATGCACGCACACGCACACATACACGCACACATACACGTACACGTACACGTACACGATGGAAGCGAGCGGCAATGGAAGAGCGAAAGAGTTTACGTAGTAGTTAGATAGGAACTGACTGTACGGACGGAGATGGACGATTTACGTAATGAAGAAAACAGATTATGCAAGCGACGCTCCGCCCATGCGACTCTCATATATATGCTAATTATTCGAAATAGCCCACCTAGATCTACTTGTTTACGTGACGGAAACTTCCAAAACGCACGCGCCAAATTTAAACCCAAATCGGAAAACGGGAATTCAACCCGGTCGATGAGAGGCGCGGCAGAGAAGCGTCAAGCCGCACCCGGATGATACATGATATGTACCCACCTCGCTTGTAGTGGCGCAGCTCCACATCGTCTCGGGTTTGCAGAACTTCGAACTCCGGGCAGTCCTTTCCGCGGCAGAAGCTAGGTGGCTGCCACTGCACTGAACCGCCGGCGGAAGCCTGACGGCGCGGGCGGTGCAGCGCCGCGTCGCGTCGCGTCGCGTCGCGTCGCGTCGCGTAGCACGGCGTAATGTGATGTGATGTGATGTGACGAAGACAAAAATGTATTGAAATTTGTGCAATAATAATAAATTTGCGCAATGCATGCGCGAAAAAAGAAGCATGCCTATGGTGGTGAAAAAGAGCGGAATTAAAAAAGTCATCGATTATGCCCGTGGAGGTTTTTATAAACAGCGGTCCACAACGGCAGGGTGGCCGAAATAAAGTGGGTACTTAGGATATGTATTGCACTGCTGCATGCAATGGCAATCAATCGCTTCCGAAAACGTTCACTCCGAACGCCTGCATCCGATAAATAATCAGTAACCAGAAAAATTATTTAATTTTGGGCAACGTACAAGAGATTATTTAAAGCTCGAGTCACTAAAGTCACTTGATAGGTCGAGGCTCTGCGTCGCCGATACTTGTGGCACCGTGCAATCAAGACTATCGAGTATGGAGAGCTATTGACGGCGACAAAATACGCAGTCTGTGTTTTCCAAGGTCAGAAAAGAGGTCCTGGCCGCGTCGTCGTCGTCGTCGGTCACTTATATCATTTATATGATTTGTGCTTTCGAACGACGACGCCGGCGACTATCTACTAGCAAACACTGACCCATGGGTCATAGCGTGACCCAGATGACTTCATCTAACCTTACATCGTTAATCACCTGCTTCATGCCATTCCTACTCCCCACCGTGTAGGATATTGGCCTGCGACCCATGGGTCGTGCGTGCGCCTGATAATGACGTGTAAGCCAACCAGCCGCACCAGGAGTCCGTGCAGGAATCCTGGTGGAATCCTCGCTTGTGGTCCTGTCTAACGCCCGTTCCGTCCTCAGTAAAGAATTGCTCTACTACTGATGTCCCAATTTTACCCCGACCCAAATCGCGCTGCTCGCCACGTACGTTGCGCAATTAGCATTCCTTTGGGACGGTGCGAGCGAAGTTTGGCATTCTCATTTATATGTGGAACATACACAATAACATCGCGGAATAAGACCAAGGTAAAAAATTTCAATTCCCGACAAACAGAATAATATAAACCCTAAAAAGACCTATCTGCACCGGGTGCACGTTTCATTATTATATTACATACATATACACCTCAACGCACCTCGTCCCCGTCGGCCTCCAAGCGACCAGCCTGGGTGATAAGGCTCGAGCAGCTGGCGACGACCACCAGCGCCACCAGCGCGGACGCTTGCCTGTTGAGCTTCATGTCCTTCGCTTGTCCCCTTTTTGGCGCTTAAGATCAGGAGACGTCTACCTCTTGATAACGTTATGTCCGGTTGTCAGCTGACCTTGGTTGAAGTAAACACACCGCTAGCAAGCTTGTGCTTGAGTGGCAGCCGTTTTTCTCAGTAAAAGTAATTGGAGGGTTGCAAGCACATGCATACATATATGGGAGAAAGAGTGCGAAAAGTTGAAAACCCGTCATCCAAGGTCGTTGTCGGTTCGTTGGAAGCGTACGGCAAGATTCTGATGATCATAATCCAACGTTGCATCCACGTGCGTTCCTTGGCTGCACGAAAACGCATTTGTTTACTAAAAAAACCGTGCTTGCCTTTTAGCGTCTTGCACCGTGGCAGTAGTGTTCTGGCCACAAGATAGAGTGCGTGGCAGGGCGTGGCGGATACCAGCAGGATGAATAACAATTTTGCTCGCGCGTACGTGGTCACTTTGTTTTTCTAAGTAAAGCCATATCAAAGGCAGGTGTGGTAATTTTGTGTGTTCAAAAGCACTACGCGATCGTGTGAGATGATATCCCCGTATTTATTCTGAGACACCTACCGAGACACATATACATTTGCAGGACGGCGGCATATACACAGAACACATGCAGAACCCGTGGCAGATGCAAGATACTAACACTTATTCCAGCCATATATAAATATTAAGAGTAAGTATTTGTTATAATTAAAAGCGTGACGACATCGTATCATGTTTTTATGCGTGCGCAATAACGATTTAGAACGAAAACCGTTGGATTCAAGCGAGCCGCCGACCGCCGTTTGTGGCCACATCAGATTTACGAAATCCCCATCCTTACATGCGATTCAGCAGCAGCGAGCAGCGTGATGTCAGGTATTCGCACGCATAAATTATGGCGCGGCGAACCCGGACGGCGTTTCTAGGCGTTTCATAAGTTTTCAACGTGCGCAACTGTGCGCACACCGCATCCGAGGGTCACGACATAGAAGCGTCCTTGCCATACTTCGTGATGTGTTGAGAGTAACGTGTTTGCACTTAGTATGTACATTTTTCAGTACTATGTCGAGACACGAGTAGTCTTTCTTTTAACCAGAAAACAAGTTATACAGCTTTTAAATGATTAATCAGATGATGTGCGTGACTTGTTCACAAGAATAAATATACCTGTACTACGTGCTGCCTGCCTGCTGCCTGCCTGCCTGTGATCATGCATGCATGCAATTACGAATGCACAATCGACAAACAAGAAATGCTTGCTTGTGACCTTCACTTAAAATCCATGATCGACACCCTCTACAAAATTATAGCTTAATAATGTGGATAAATAGGAAAACAGCTTAATTCGACTAAGTGCGTGGCTGCTGGCCACTACATGATAACAATATGCGATAATAACGCACGCACGCCCCATGGGCGGGAGCACATACGTACGTTAAAGTATTACTGATATGAAACGAAATTCTTTGAAACGCATCACCGAACGTAATCAAATGGGATTGCTGTCCGGTCAGACATCTGAGGTTTGGGCTAGGACAAAAAGGACGAACGGAATTCCGTTAACTCGCTCCGCCGCAATATCCGTACGCTTTTTTGACACGTGCACAACACGCCTCGTCGCACCCATTACGTTTTGGAACAGTATATAATGCAGGCCCGAACTCTCATCCTCTATTGAATCAAGCCCATCGCGGCTTGCTCGTTTGAAAATCCTGGTCGTCCGAAAGCTTTCGGTTGTCGTTGACAACCTGCCTCCTAACTTATTTATTAAGAGTACAGATCATCAGCAAGCAATCCATCATGGAGGCTGCTGCTACTATCTGCGGGACCGCCAAGCGTATTATTAAAAACTTGGCGGCCATCGTTCTTGTGGTTCTTCTGCTGCAGCAATTATTCGCCGGCGTCGCTTACTCCCAGTCGGGAACTTACCGCGGGCGTGCCCGACTCTTTGTCGCCGACAATTCCCCTCTGAACCCATCCATCGCTGTCGTTGACCTCCCCGCCTACACTGTGACGCAGCGCATTCAGCTTCCGGGGACTTCCCTCCAGTTGGGCGTCTCGCAAGACAACTCCCATGTCGGCGTTTTCCGAAATCGAGACAACCAACAGCAGGTAGCAACGCGTAGCAATAATACAGTAAGGATCTGCATGCATACGCAGCTGCGCTCCCATATCTGCAAATAGTTGTGCGCTGTATATCGCGCATACTTTCTACTCGGATCTACTTTATGAATCGAAAGTCGTTAGAACTCAGGACTGGAAATAATAATAACAATAATGCATTATTGATTATCGATTTATTAATTGTTGAAATCCTTGCATGCATGCCTAGGTCTTCTGATAATTTTCTTTTTTAATTATCTTGTTTTTAATTATTCAGATTTAATTATTCACAATTTATTATTTTGTCGCAGTTCTTCTCGATTATCAACACGGGGATCGTCCCGGTCCTGTCCGCGGCCGGCACCAGGGCGCCGTCGCCTGCACCCCTCAAGGCGCGTGCATGTGGGAAACAGCGTAAACTATACTATTATATCACAATAAATTATAATAATGACGATATATAAAAGTGACGATATTTCATTTGCATGAGTGACGTAAGTACAGTTTGTCCGTTCGTACCAGGGAGCCGGTAATATCCGCCCATATGATGAGGTAGACAGGATCATTTATTCCGTTGCTCATTTTCAAATAACAGAAGCAGGATATGGATGTTGACATTCTGCTATCTAGCTAGCTAGCTAGCTAGCTAGGTTCTCTTAAAATAAGTCATTATTTTTTAATTCCATCCGAGGACGACATAGATGCAGTGCAGCAGGGGTCAGTAGAATGAACGCAATATGCGACTTCTTTAAGGGACTAAAATTGGCTGAGGGCCATCTATCTATCTACCTACCTAGCTAGGTAGATACCTGTCCTTTCTTCCTTAGCTATATATGTTATTCATCACTAGATGCCTCGTCACCGACCCAGATTTGACTCATCAGAAAAAATCAATCGATCACGCACCGACCGGCCCTCGCCGGCAAACAGCCACCCTTGTAAGCGAATGAAATTGTATGCTTGCTTCTTTCTGTCATGCGTATGATTTTTTTCCTTCGTACAACGAACGGCGGCCGCCGCTGACAGGACGGTGAAAATGGAACCATGAGGGCGGCTTTCGTGGCGAAGAGCGTTATCTTTGTAAATGGCACAGACAACATGGCGGGAGTGGACATCCGCGGTCGTAGCCTGATGTACCACGACATATGGCAACTTTACCTCGCGCAGGCAAGTCCGTCGTACCGATGGCCGTACGTTAATACGGCATAAAGTTGGTACAAGTATCAGCTTGTAATTTTGCGCCATGCCCCGTCCTGGTTCTCTATATATGGTCCTGAATGGATGGAGCTGAAAAGTAATGTCCAGCAAATCCTGCCGCTTACATCGAAACGGTATATAAATAAAATATATAATGAAGTAAGAGAGCAGCAGCTCTTAAGTCCCGCTTGCATGCATGTCGTACCACGCATTCGTATTCTATTTTTGCATCGTGTCGTACCATGCAGCATCATGCAATTAATTAATGTATGTGTCTCAAACGATTTATCAGTTGTCTCATGTTCTCATGCACTACGACTACGACTACGACTACGTTGCTCGCTGAGATAGATGACCAGTTGTCGTACGTAACCGTACAAGACCGACCACCCCATCGAATAAACTTGTGCGGTGCGGTGCATTCGTATGTAGGCTGAGTTCTACGGCCGGATTTACACGTACACTGCGGACGCTCTAAACTCCGTCTCGGCCTTCAAGCCCACTTCCACATTCTCCTTGCCCCCGGGTCGCTTCCAAATTGTTCCGTACGGTAACTTCACCCTGGTTTCGCACGCGAGCATGAATAAGGCCTACATATACGACAGGAGCGGCAGGGTGGTGCGTGAGTATCCCTGCACGGCCTGCAATGGTGTAGCGACCTACCTTCAAGCAGCAGGGGTAGGTGAATATACAAATATATATTATATTATATACACTATTGTATTGTATTATATTATATTATTATTTATTATTAAAGATGTATGCCTAGTTGGATGTGAATGTGTGACTCCTGCTGGTTTTTGGGAATCCAAATGTGGTTGCAAAATAAAAACCGACAACTGATGAAACCGCCGGGATACCAGGTAGAGCCTCCGGGGGGGACGCCATTCCACGCCACGCACCCGGGGGAGAGGGAAGGTGAACAGACGCGCGCGGATGAGTGTGTAGTTTCTGACGCCATAAGAATCATGATTATTGGGATGCTGGATCTGTCGTTAACTCGCGAACCCTACCTTTGCTTTTTAAGGGCATGATGGTACGGCAGGATGAGTGGGTATTTGCCGGGAGGGGGGAGGGAGGGTTGGAGCCGCCGGGACGACCCGCACGGGTTTCATTTTATTTGTGTGCTAGCTATGACACTGTGACACAGGTATTGCCCAAAAGGCAGCAGCGGGTGCGAAGGTGAAAAAAGCTCGCAAAAAAGGCAAAGAGTAGGTTGCTGGGCTCCTGCTGAAATTCCTCTGGTAGGTGTATGTGTCTATACATGGCCATATGCACCACCGTGCGTGGCTATCCTGGTTGTTGGTTGTTATCAACAACCGCCCCTGCCTACCCTACCAACCATAACTAACGCTAGCCAAACCGTACTATCCGTAACATTACACGCTCCCCCTGCACGATGTCTCTGACTACGCGCTGCCGCGCACCGGCAGCAGGGCACAATGACGGCAGTCTTCAGTGCCAACAACTCCGTACTCGTCGTACGTAACACGTCAGCTACCGGCACTTCTATTCCCGCTTTCCCGAGCGTCGGCAGTTTCGTGGGCGGTGCACCAGGTAGGATGGGCGTTGAGTCGCGTGAGTTGGTTGAGGTGTGAGGCCTCACCACCGACGGTCCTTATTTAGAAATTCATGCATCCGTGCCTTGAAACAGCAACGAGGAGGAGGAAGAGGAGGGAGAGGAGAAGGAGGGAGAGGAGGGAGAGGAGGAGGGGGAGGGGTAGGAGCAAGAGGAGGAGCAAGAGGAGGAGGAGGAGGAGCAACAGGAGGAGGAGGAAGGGGAGGAGCAAGAGGGGGAGCAAGAGGAGGAGGAGGGAGAGGACGGCGGCGGCGGCGGCGGCGGCGGCGGCGGCGAGTAGCACTAATTATCAAACTGATATGTAAGACGTACTTCCCTCCTAGTACCCAAAACCCGCTACCCACCTACCTACCGCAGGTGTCTTCTGGTCGTCCTTCTCCGCACAGTCCCGCTTCTGGAGGACCGACGTGCGCGACATCGTCCCAAGAATCACCAGCAACGTGACGCACAGGGGCGGCCTCCTCCGCATGCTCAGCCTGTCGACCCACGACCGCTTCATTTGCGTGCACAGCGACGGGAACCTGGTCTTGTACGACGGTGACTCGGGTGCTCCGTTGGGTTCAATTTTGGTGAGTCTATCTGAGCACAGCAGAACGTTTTCGTGAGTCATACATATATAGGCCTATCTGTGCTGATTTTCGCAGCTGTGGATGAACCCTAATAATGCCCGTGTGCGCAGATTTGTAATAAGAGCATGGGATGAGAACGACCAGAATAGAATCGGGTTAATTGTTGATTGTTTTGGGATTTATTAAATGTGACATACCTACAGTATCCTTTCTTACCGTTATGCCGTACTGTTGAATGACCCCCCCCCTCGATGTGCGGGTTTGATTCCTTCGAATGGCTCCTTCGTGTGTGTGTGTGTGTGTCAGCCCCCTAAGTTGGGTAATGGTGCCGTACTGCACGACTGAGCGCAACTAATAAAATATTTAGGGCTAGTGCCGCCACGCAACAACCGATTACTTAATGAACGTACGGCAATTTCGTACTGCTGTGTATGCAGCTGCGCGCCGCTGGCTTCCCAACCAACCAGACAGCGCCGAACTTGCAATCAGACACACTGGACGAGCACGTATTCATCTCCGTACCGGCCACGGGCCTAGTGTACGTCGTTCATGTGGAACATGGCGGCCACGAAGAGCACGGCCACGCGGCTGGCGAAGAGCCGGAGGATGAGCCCGCACCGGTGACCCTTTCCCTGGAGCGTACCGTGGCGGTTGGCGGTGTGCCCACGTCCATGACCCTCGCGTACATGCCCGGCGTACTCTCATTCGCATCCGACTGATGTCTTGGGGGGTGGGCAGTACCGCCCGAAATTGGAAAAAGTACCCGTACTTCATTGCTAGTAGTCGTACCCGTATACCGTGGCTGAGATGAACGGATCAATATGGCAGCGTTAGTCTGTAGTCGAGCCGCCGCCTGTCTGTCTGTCTGTTGGCCTGTTGGGCTGCTTGGGGACTGTTAGCTGTGTGAGCAGCAGCAGCTGCTGAATGTTGCACCTCGCTGATGAAGTTCCCACGCACATGGAAGGCATCATCTCCGTGCATTGCCGTACCAGTCCCGTACTTACGACTATATATATATATAGGGTTAAGTTGGTCGGTGGCTGTCGGATGCGGAGAGGTGCATATAAGAAGTTGCGTGCAGCGAAGCTGTGTTGCTGTGTTTATTCGTACTTGTACGTGCTGTTGTGTTTTATGGCACAGCATGTTTTATGCTGTGTGCTTAACCAAAAGCGTTTATATCATATATGTACTTTTTATGTAGGTTTATATTCGTACACTTTTGAGTATTTACGCACTGCCGTATATATGGGATGATGTCACGACATAGTACTGAAAAACGTACACAGTACGTGCGAATGCGTCACTAAGTGGCACATAAATACATAAGTTAAATAAATGGCTTCTACCTCACATTATCTGCATTGCCTCCATTCATTCGAGAAAGCGTTGCCTGGTGCATCTCGTCACCGCCGGTAGAGCCATGCAGCCCAAATAAATCAGCAGATCCAAACATCGTAATAACTATTATGTGAATCCATGCCGAATAAGGGCCTTATATTATATATTGGCATCACGGGGGCACGGGGGTATGTGGGTCCTCATCAAGCAATGTGCATGGGCAGCTACGACCCCGTGCGGCCCCATCGCCCGCCGCAGCATCAAAGGCTCTGCTATCCGAGACCCGCCCAGCCCAGGTCATGTCGGCCGAGCAAGGTAGCCACCCGGCGGTTGGGCTCACGGAACAGCTCCGTCAGCGCGGCCACCACTGAAGGGTGCATCTGACGAGATCGGTAGTTATTCTGATCCCGGGGGGGGTGGGGGGCAGGGAACGAAGGGGTCGGGGTGGCGGTGGGTTTCGAGGTCGGGGTCGGTAGCAATAGTGAGGGTGGAACGGGGTATGTGGGCGACACTGGTGTGTGTGTGTGTGTGTGTGTGTGTGTGTGTGTGTGTGTGTGAGAGAGAGAGAGAGAGAGAGAGAGAGGGGGGGGGGGAGGGGGGAGGGGAAGGCGAAAAGACGTGACCTTGCAACCGTTTCTTAGGAGCTAAGGTGGGTCGCTAGGGAGGGGGGGCCAGCTGGGGGGGCGTCCAAGCAGCAGAATGGGAAGGCGTGCTCGTTTCTTTCAACCAAATCTCCAACCGAATAGGATAGCTAACTCTTCCGAGATTTGAATGCATGCCATCAGCAATATAGGGTTTATCATCATTAGCAATCCACGAAGGCAGGCTGTTTCGCAGCAACCAATCCGCAGTTTTCTACCTTCATTGCTGGTGGTAAGGTGACGTGCCGGTAGTTCTTAGACTCTGACCCCACAAAGTCCAACACCTGTGTTCATGAAGGAGGGGAGGAGGAGGAGGCAGGCGGATGGGGAGTGGAGCAGGCGGAGGAGGAGGACGGTGGAGACCCATGGGGGCTGTGGCCAGGACAGGAACACACACACACACACACAGGCACAGGCACATCGAGGGGCGTAATGAAGTCGGGGAAGGGGCTTGGAGCAGGAAACAAAGCAGGAAGGACGTTCAACCAACGGCAGCAGAACCTTCTGGAGGTATAAGAGGTATAGGGGGGGACTAGTAGCCAAATTGCGATAGATAAGTCTCGTCTGTGTGTGTGTGTGTTATTATGCTGAAATGCTAGAAGTTTTTTTAGGAATCCTAGAAATTTTCAAAAAATGTGCGTATTCCGGAGCCAAATCCCATCCTGCATCCTCCTCCCTCACATACAACATCGTTAATAATACAACATAATACAACATTCGTTAATAATCATTAATAATAATTACGAAGAAATCTACCTGCCGTACAGTGCGCTCGGTGTCTTTTACGAAGTCCCCGAAGTTGATGAACATGAATCTGCGCAGTGAAGTGGCAGCTTTACATCGCTGCGTTTGGAGGAACACATAATGTGATATAATATATCTTATGAACATAACCATGTTATTATTATTATTGTTATTATTATATATTATGAATTTACTTCAACAGACTGTCATAATTTTATGTAATGTGAAGGTAACGACCTCCATAGGATCCAGAATTCTAAAGCACGCGCCAATGACCAACGGTCAACCGTTTTAAACCTAACACCCGTCAGTAGCTGGTAGCTATTTCGGAGAGGGAGAGCATCATGTGCCGTACACCTAGGAGGGGGGCTAAACGCCGCACCAACCTATCTCTGGGAAAGCGGTCCAGGAAGGGCTGCAGCAACTCCGCGTACATGCCGCACTGCAGCGTTGCACCCAGGCTGTTGTACAGCGTGTACGGCATTTGGTACGGTAAGGGCGCCTCCGGCGGCAGCGCCGCGAGCTCCCGCCATAGGGAGGCGACATCGGGCGGGATCTGCCGCGGGGGTGGGAAAGAGAGGGACCGGGGGAATGGGGAAGAGGCGGGGTCAGACGTGTGTGTTTTGGGACGACCGGGGAGCGGCTGGTTGACATGTTGATACAGACTGGCTTGCGACACTTAGCATAGTCGGATCCAGTTCCAGTTCCAGGAACCCGGATCTTAATAACTTGTACTACTTGTACTACCGGGCTGTACGTTACTGTACGGCAAAACAAAAGTGTAGATATTCCCCGCCATACAACGTGGTAATCTAAAAATCTATAATATAATAAAAATAATACTTTATAATTTCGCCGCCGATGTAGTTATCATTATTGGTAAAACGAGTTCATTATAGGTCTAACGATCTAAGGAGTTACGTCATTACATGTGGAGGCACACGAGGAGGTGACATATGCCGCTTACGACCTGGCCCCTGAGGGGAATCGTAAGCCGTACTTATTGCACGGTCAGAGCATAATGCTGAGATACGCCGCCGGCAACCCAGCAAGCCCAGCAAGCCCAGATCTCACCCTGGTGAACCGTGGGTCATTCGGGGCCACCGGCTCCGTCAGGGTCCACTCCAGGGGCACCCCCATGTCACGCATCTGTACGATGGCGCGTGGGCGGTTGGACGAGAGAAACCGACGGATGTACAGACAGACGGACAGATATCGGGTGGCAAATAGAAATGTGGCATATCCTCAAGGGAAGGGCAACACGCGTACGACATCTCTTAGCGGAACACATGTACGGCACCCACCATGACCTCCGCACTGAAGACCCCGGGCACCGGGTCTCGTAGCTGCGCCGTTGGGTTGGCGTGCGGTGAGGGAGGTGGGGGCGGAGGTGAGAGTGAAGGTGGAGGGGAGGGGAGAGGAGGGGAAGGGCAAAGGGGCGGCGGATGGACAAGCAGGTGTCAGTGGGTTGGTGGCGGGTTAGCAGTGTGAGTACGGATCCGCCAGAGTACACGGCACGGTGCAGTACGGTAAAGCCGACTGCGTACGCGGGAATATGACACTGGGCGGGAAACTCCGTACTAACGGCCGTCGCCTCCTCGTGCACCCTGGCGGCATTGGAGACAGATGTGTGTGTTGCACCCGGCACTGGGACTCGGGCCTTTGCACCTACCATCACAACGAACTTGGCCCCCGGCGTGATCCGTTTGATGCGCTCCGCGATGTACGGCAGGCACGCGTTGACCGGGCAGGCATCAAAACACATCCACGCGGGGGCCCCCCGAATTACCTCGTGCCACCACCGTGTCACGACCGTTGGGAAACAGGAGCGGTACAACATGCGTGACGAGGCGTGCGATCTGCCGTACACACCTGAACCCGTAAGGAGTGAAGTGTTGCTGCGTTAATGAGGGCCATGATAAACAGCAAAAAACTTATATTTACATATTTTTACATCACGTGCCTGAGTGTGTATGTGTATGTATGTGCATCCTGGGCCCCCCTCACTGTGCACTTCGGCGCCCGATAAGAGTGTGCACCTGTCCCCTCCCTGGTCCACTGCTTTTACTCTACCCTACTCTCCCTCGTACGACAATGCCAACCTTGGAAGAAATGGCTCTCTTTGGCCAGGGCCTCATGGTACGGCAGCCCGGCAGTCGCGCTAAGTCCAGGGTGGGTCTTGAGGTATTCGGCCAGGCTGGTGGTGCCACATTTCTTCAACAGAAGGTGGGGTTAAAGGTACGACAAAGGGAGGGGGGGAAAGGGGGCTTGAGATACGATACACAGGGGCTAGGTGTTTCGAGTGGTACGGCAGGTCGTGCCATGTTTACATGCACGGTCTCCTTTGACAATTAAGGATTGTCGGTGAATCCTTACCTGTGCCCGTGCCAATGAATAGATCCAGGATGGAGGCCAACCAACAACGACATTTGCATACCAGTTGTGCACCGGAACGAACCGTACCGTGTCGTACATACACCAGCGTTCTTCACTCCCGGACGGGCCCCGGAAAGTTTAAGAATTTTAGGAAAACGCCCGGGAAAATGTTGGGTCTGCTCCGGGGATCCCCGGGAAACTTTTCCAGTGTGAAGCGCAGCTTCCCGCGGTTTTAGGGCTTAACCAGGTAGAGTTCCGGGGGCCCTCCCCGAAAAGAATTTTTAGGGCTCCGGGGAACCCGCCGGAACAAACAGCTGCCCCCTTGAAGAACCCTGACACACACCCAATCACCCATGCCAGTCTATCCGTGCATATCGAGAAAATAGTTACTTATTCAATACCGCATCCAAGAATTCGTACATTCGTACATCGTACAGTTAAACAACCATCCATGGCTGCCCACCAGAACCGGAAGACAAGCCAGGGTATAGAAGCCGGGGAAACAGTCAGGCTCGCTCTGAGCGGTTCGTGAGCCTCTTTCCTGAGCGGGGCTCGCGAGCTCATGAGACAGCTGAGGGGTCTCAATACACACACGATAGATACGGATGATACGGAGGAGCGGGCGAGCCCTGGGTCCCCACCATGGGCGCCGCACGTCAACATGGCCCATGGCAGCAATACCGGGGAGAGACGAGGCCAGCACACGCACCGGGAAGCCCAGGATATAAAAGGCGGGCAGGTGCGGCCGCAGCGGCAGCGTCAGCAGTCGGGTCATGACGTTGATGCAGTGGGACGCCTCGAAGCCGATACGGGCCATGGCGCCCGTCAGAGGGCCCAGCCGGCGCCAAATAGACGGGATGAAGGGGCAGGCCCAATAGAGACGCTGTTGGTAGTGCCGGTGAGGGAGAGATGGAGGCCGGCCAGGCGGGGAGAAGAGCCAGGGCCGCCATGGGTTAGGGGAGGGGGGGAAGGGGAGGGGGGGAAGGGGAGGGGGGAGCCTATCACGAAAACCCAACGGCAAAATGTGCGGATGCTGATGCCGGTGATGGTAGATCGAGTATTTCCTAAATAAGCTCCAGGCCGCAGATTCAATAGTTCTAAACTGAGCTATGGTCATATGTAATAACAAGCGTTGATACTTGTACGATAGAAGTCATACGAAATCAATCTTGGGCTGTCCCTTGGCACCGGTTATTCGGAACCGAAAGTCTCACGGATGATCGAAGTTCTCACGATGACGTGTCGTGACAAAGCAATAAAAATCGTACTCAATAAGTGCCGTACCGTCACTATAGTACAGTGCGGTTTTCCGGAGTGTGTGCTTTCCCTTTCGCCAAGGAAGCCGTGGGATTACCTGCGCCAAGATGTACGACGGTACGATAGTGAAGGTCGATAGCCAGGCCACGGCAAAGGCTCCCGTACAGTACAGGACTAGGAGGGGCATCGCCAATGTCAACGCTATTCTTTGTCCCGCCGTAAGGCCCGCGGGGTACGTTTCCGCGACCGCGGAACCCTTCCGAGGAGCGATGTCATCGTCATGGATGATGATGATGTTGTTATTATTATTATTGTGGTTATCCTGTTGCAGCTCTTGTGGCAGCAGCGGCAGCGGCGGTGGGGCCGGCAGAACCTTGGAGTTCAGCCGTCGCGGTCGCTCCTGCCTCTGCGGAGGAGAAGTCACAAATACCCCAAAAGCGATAACTTGTTGTCGTACAATGGTATAATAATAACATTCAATAATTATTTTTATATATTTACTTGATAGAGCAAAATTTTAATACAAAACAGTAAAATGGATCCAGAATGCACAAACGATCAATGCTAAATCCGAACAAAAGCGGTTCAATGAAAGGGCAAAAAAACATATCTATATTGATAAATTGAATATCCATCTTGTACGTGAACAGTGATGTTTTATTAAAATATATAACAGTAAGGTTCCCCCGGGAGTGGCTCGCCCCACTGTCAGTGTCAGGACATTGAGCCTGGCGCGTAGCATCCCACCAGCACACCACCTCGCCCGCATTTTCTCTCACCTCCAGATCCGCATCTATATGCGGATCCAGAGCCGCAATGGATTTCATTGCGCGCCCTCCACCGGCGGCTGGTGCAAGGTGGTCAGCAGCGGCAGAAACGGGCCCCGCCGGGACCCCGCCCGGCCCCGCCGCCGCCAGCGGGCGCAGGTCTTCCGCCATCTCGCCCGCGGCGAAGGGCGCACCGCCGCCGGAAGTGCCGGCGCTGGCGCTGGCATTGGAGCCCAAAACCGTCGTATCGCCTTCACGACTTACGAGTCGTGAATGCAGCGATGCGGGCATGACCCGTGGGTCCGCTGCCGTCCGCTCTTTTGTTTCACACATAACACACACACACACACACAGACGGACCCTCAACGGATGGAGGAGCTCAGAGAGGAGAAGATATTTTTCGTCGTCGGGTTGACGTACCGACTTACGTTGTCGGGTTGACAGCTGACGGTGTACGGCAGTTATTATTAGGTTTTCAACTTGTGACTTGTGACGAAGGCGGTGCAAAGAACGGCAAGACTGGAAAACCTCAGGCGGCCGAACTCCTCGAGCTACACGTCGCACTCGCCGTACTCGGCTGGAATTCCAACAGACCACACCCTTGTCGTTCCGCTGATTGTGAAAGAAAACGTTTCCGGATCTGGAAAAGACAGAGCAACAGAACCTCGCGCCGAATTCGGATTTGTTTGTTTTCAAATCCTCGGCAGGTTCGCGGTGGTTTACAATGTATGATGTATAAATATATAGGTTTTATGTGGGGGTTCAGTTGAAAGGCTTAAGGAATAAAAACAATAAGGAAACAAATGCAATTATTATCTGTAACAACGCTCCAAACTGCAGCCAAATTTTAAACCAAAAGCAAACGGATGTGAAAAGGATCACATTCGGCGGTGCTGGGGGAAGAAGGATCGTGTAAGGCAGGGAGTGTGAAAAAGCACATGTAAAAAGATCTAATAGACCTCAAAGAGGTGACCAAAAAGTGCTTGTCACAAAAGTTCCCGCCATGCGGCGTTTCACAGCGTTGCGAAATTTGCCGCAAAGGCTCCTCTCCTCCACCACCACACATTCGCTGACGGGTCCGTCTTTCAGTCATGCGCATTGATTGATTGATGCGCGGCCGACGCCGCTCGACGCGTCAAGGCTGTTGTACGACATGTACGGATCCTTAAGCCATATTTGACGAAAGCGAGGGCGACGGTTGGATCGGTCCCATAATAATCCACGTTCCCAACCATCTCGCCTTCCTCTTTCCATACTGTCCCGCAACTCTATCCTAAAGCCAAAAGCGGACGCAAGGATGCGAGTGGTACTTCTAGATTGAACTCAATGTTGCCAAGCACCTCTTCCAGCCGGTTGCGGATACCGCGGCAGTCCACTCTTTTTCATTTCTTCTTCAATATGCGGAGGCGCGGCACTTGACAGGCTTGATCCCATAGCTTACTGCTGAGCTCGATGGACCGTAAAAATGCATGACGACGGCATTCTGGATCCAACTTTGGATCTGCAGATCCGGAGGAATCCATCCGCCGGGGATAAACTTCGACACACATACATACAGACATGACACACGCACAAATATATACAAACACACAGACAGACAGACACACATACATACATACAGACACACCTCACCGCAACCCGGCGCATGAGACAGTCCTCCCGCATTATTTTGCCGTACAAGTCTTGGCTTCAGTGTGTACCTCGCTCCTTAAACTCTCTCAGTGTCACCCGCTGCTGCTTTATTTCAATACACACAGATGTGTGTGCTTGTGTCCTTCCCCCCATCTTCTGGGTCATGGGCTGGTCTTTGCCGACACAGCACACAAGCAATCAATATTCGTCAGAACTCGCCACTCGGGCCATTTCCCTCTGGCCTGTCTTTCCCCTTCCCCTTCCCCTTCCTTCCCCTCCGCTGAAAACGCCAAACAAAAACACCCAACAACACCTCTGCCCTCCCTCCTCCCATCCCTAGAATAGGCCTCCGACTCCTCTGCCGTTCCCTCCCGCCACCACCTCCACGTCCACCACCTCCACCGCCATCGTCGTTACAGCCGCTGCTACCGCCGACGCCGCTGCTGCTGCTTCTGCTACTGCTGCTAATTCTGCCGAAGCTCGCATCAACTTCAGCCTGTACCCCGCTGCGGTCCGCTGTGCTGCGCTATGCCATCACCCGTGTCACTGCTGCACCCCCAGCCGCACCCCCAGCCGCAGCCGCAGCCGCAGCCCCTGTGAGACTAATTCCTAGCAGCGCCCTTGTTCTGTGTGCCATTAGAGACCTGCGTCCTCCGCAAGTAGCCCCCCACATGCTGCGTGTAGAAGGGCTCCCGGTCTCGATCCGCAATGAAATCCAAATGTCGTTCCAGAAAGCGCTGGATGCCCGGGATTGGGCCCCCCACGGCGGAGAAACGGCTGAGTTTGGTGTCTTCAATGATGCAATAACTACCAACGGTCACCAACGGGCAATATGCCTGCGCCTCCAGCTGAGAAGAGAGAGTGTGTGTGTATGTATACATGGAGAGGAAGGAGGGAGAGAGGGGGGAAATGGAGATCAGCACGCAAATGCAAATGAAGCAACAACCACAACCTAACCTAAAACCTGAAGGGGGGAGAATTTGATAAACAACAGGTCCGGGCAAGGGCACGTGGGCACGATGCACATACACATACACCCTTGTAGGGCGAGTCGCCCACAGTGTAACACCCCATACATACACATTTACACATACACCAACACCTAGTACTCAATGCATAGGCTGTGTCCCACCTGCACGTGGTGCTCGGTGTGATCAGAATCCAAAAGTACGAGCACCACTTTCGCGGCAGCTGCAGCTTCACGAACCATGGAGAGTACCCTGGGGTCCAGGGAGGAGCCCTGGTGGAGGTGGAAGTCCGGGGAGGGAGTCCAGGGGAGGCGTTGGGAAGGCATGAGGGTATTAGCGAATGGGCGGCGTACCCAGGGCGAGGGTGTTTCGTAGGCTGCTGCTGCCAGTCGTGATGGGTTGACGTTAGGGGGTGAGGGCGGGGGGCCCCGGGTGGGTGGGTATTTGTACTTGTTGAAGCCGGTGACCAAACGCGGGAGGGGAGAGGGGAGGGAGGCCGAATACACGACACCCGCCACTACTATTGTACAGCTGTTAAAGAGAACAACCACTAACCGCTAACCACTAACCACTAACCCTGATAGAATGAGAAAAGAGGGAAGGAGGGGAGGAGGGGGAGGTGGGGAGGAGGGGAGGAGGGGCAGGGTTTGGTGAGACGAGGACGCCACCACACAGGTCTTCACATAATGAGCAGATGGGGGGAACGAAAAAGCTAAGCACTTTGCGCTGTACGGAATAGGATTGCCGTAATGACGCCTCGCGGCACGTCCTCACCTTCAAGAACGTGACGTACTGCTTCCACATTGGGTTCTGGGTGGGGTCCTTCGTACTTACTCCCGCCCAGCTCTCCTTCACTGGCTCGTTCACGTCAATCGTGATTACCCGGCCGCTGCCCGGGCGTGTCAGCTGAAGCATACTCGCCCACATCAAGGCGCTGCCGCCGTTCGCGGTGCCTGGGGAGGTACGACAAGAGTGAACAGAAAACTGATTCCGACAAACTGATTCCATCACGCGGAGTCAGCGCGACCGCAGCTGTGCTGGATGAAAACGACGGAAGTCAAACATATTTTTCGCTGTGTCCTTTTTAAGCTCGTTCATCGCAACATACCTTCCTCCCCCCCGCTCCCCTACCTGTCTCAATGATCAGATCCGGTTCCAGCGTGTGGATCAGGTCCATGATGGCGTACATATCGAAGGGGTTCTGATCGCGGGGTGCCGGCAAAGGCGGGTGTGAATGTGAAGAACCCAACCAATTCGGTAACGGTAACGGTTTGGCTTTATCGTACATTTCTCCGCCAAACCATACATCCACCCACACATACAAACATACACATATACACACGCATGCACCCCTGATCTCCACCCACCCACCAAGCTTCCCCTGGCTCCTGCGCCCCCGGGTCTGTTACTATCACAACCACCCCTCGCACCGGAACACACACACACACACACGGACCTGTTGTACGACCGCCCCCAGCCAGTGTTGTCGTTTGAAAGCACTTTCGCTCTCGTACAAAATATCGAATAAAAACACGACACGGTCCTTGTGACGGTTGTCGAATCGGAATCGCTGATCCCCCGGCCGCTTGGACATCATCCGCTCCTGGAGGGGAGAGGGAGGGGAGGGGGGAGGGACACGAAGATCAAGAAGGGGGGCGATGCTAAAGCTTGCTGAGTACGGGGGAAGACTTAGGGTTCAGGCGTTAACCCAAAGGTGGGAAGGCTTGCTGAGCAGGGGGGAATGAGCGCGAACGCTTAAATGTCTTTAAACGTAACCCCATAGCTATACAGCCAGAAATGAGGATGAAGTGGACGGAGAGGGAAGGGGGGATGAAGGTGTAGGGAGGGGTAATGGTCGGTGGAGCTCCTCCGCATTCGGGAACTGCGCGGACTTGGAATAGACAGACAGACAGACAGACAGGCGGACAGGCGGACAGCAGATAGACAGGCAAACAGATAGACAGGCAAACAGATAAAGACAGGATCACAGACAGACAGACAGACAGACAGCACCTAGAAATGCCCTGAAGCCCGGGTCCCTTCCTGGAGCACTTCTCACCCACCTGAAGATTACAGCGTGCTAACCCAATCCCCCCCAAGTCGACAGCCGCACCCGTCTGTTCCCCACGCCAACCGTCCCACCCTTTTCAGCCAGCGACCGTACGGCTCGTACATGGGCCGTACACTACACCAGCCCGGATCTCGTAACACTCGCTGCAGTACGTTCTCAATCCGCAGTGCCGGGTCGTTGAAAAATCCCCAATGCTCGACGATGGAGGAGACGTTGGAGCAGTTCACGGCGCGGTCGGGGGACACTTTGCCGATGACGTCTGTACGGCATGTGCGTTTTGTTTTTGTGGTGTGTGTACATACAGGGTGGGGACAGAAGAGGATCGGAGAGGAGATTGAAGTGATATATTTGAGAAGTGAAAAGGGGAGAGGTGCGTGACTTCGAGGAATGCGCGAGCTGAAGTAGTAGTGCCACCCGCCAACCCCCGCCCCATCTGTCCCACTCGGGTCCCAACGTCCCCGCCTCCAGTTGTCCACCAGGATTGAATATTGCTTGCTTCATGATATCCCTCCTCCCCCTCCCTCCTTCCTCCCCCTCCTTCCTCGCCCTCCCTCCTCTCCCCGCCCTGACCTGCAATAGTCTTGTTGTAGCATGCCATGGGTACCTTGCCAGTTGCCGGATCGCGGTTATCCGCCGTATACGACAAAATGACCTGGCTCATCCGACGCAACCAGCGCCAGTAGCGCTCATCGCTGGATACGGCCCTCAGCGCGTGTTTGCGGTACACTAGATCCGTCTCTAAGCGCCCCTGGTCTAAGCTGGGGCCGACGCTGACGGACGGGAAGCTGGACTGGCGACTCAAACTCTGCCGTCAGTCCCGGCGCGTGAGGGGGGAGGGTGCGGGGGGAGGGGGAAGGGTGAGGGGGGAGGGTGCGGGGGGAGGGGGAAGGGTGAGGGGGGAGGGTGCGGGGGGAGGGGGAAGGGTGAGGGGGGAGGGTGCGGGGGGAGCGTGAGGGGGAAGTTCACCCCAAGGGCTAGGACTCTTATGATGGGTTCTGGGGGAGGTGGTCTGGGAGGGGGACTAGCACTGTGGATGCAATGTACGAACGAAGAAAGGCAAGCTGGAGAAAAGCGCTTAAATCGGATGTGAAGTTGAAGCTGGTTCCGAAGCTGGTGTTAAGGAGGATGGCGTTGAGGAGGGGGAATGCCGGGAGTAATTCGTGCGGGAATTAGGTGAGTATGGTTTGGCTTGCGGGGGGTTACGGAGGGGAGTGTCTGATGGTGCTCCGAATCCGGGCCAGTTGGCCCATCGGTTGGTTCCTGTCCTGCCCGTTGCCTGCGAAGCTACTAAAAGGTTTCTCCCAACCACCAACCGCCAAACAATAACCGCTCGCCCACCTACCGAACCGCCAACTCACCGTGATGGGGACATTGGTGGTTTCGCTCAGGGCCTCTAAAAGGTCCTGTACGTGAAAAGGCACGGGTGCGGGTACGTGCAAAGATTGCGCCTTTCCAAACAAGTCGTGGGTCGTACAAGCCAAGACGCTTGGGGGCGGGTGTGTGTGGGGATGATTCCGGGGACTTTTGCAACCGGATGAAGTGGGCACCCCAGATTGCATTACGCGGGAGCAGCAGCACGAGTGCACATGCATAGATACTCCCCAGGGTCAGGGGCTCGGCCGCGCTGTTGTTGCAAATGAAAAATGCGTCCAACGGACCCACCAGCACGTTCCACGTTCCACCAGCACAACTTAAAGACAGACCCTCCAGCCCAATGATTCAGTGATTGATATCGTTTGGGCCACAATTTCAGCTGAATGATTATAATTATATCACATTTTCGCTAGTCGTACGTCCGATTGCCCCAATTACCTTTTGACGATGAATATATCGACAATAGTCGATCATTAAGATGATCAACATCATCGAGGGTTTGTACAATCCCAAACCAGCCAATGCGGTTAATGACGGCTGCTGCGAAATGCGCTGCGCACCGGTAAAGGTGTTGCCAGTAACCTGTGGGTCTGTTATGATATTGTTTCCACAACCCCGTTCCCGAAGCCCTTTTTTTCTTGCGCTCATCACCTTCCGCCCTTCTTCTCCCAGCCGGGCGCTCCCAAGCCCTGCTCCAAAAATCTCTCATTCCACAGCTGCCAAACCTCCTGCCATCTTCAATTTTCATCACACCACATTTTTACGGCTTCGTCCGCGTTGCTCTCGACTCAGTACTGCGCTTCAGCGCTTCCCCCGGCCAACCCCCCGCTACCACCGGCCGGCCCCCGCCTCGCACCTGCGACATCATATCTTCCAGTCTATCCAGCCGCGCCTCGGTGCCATTGTCCATGCGCTGGCTCGTGGGGGCGTAGCACTTCATGGGCTGTATAAGGAAAGGGAGGCGAACGGAGCGGCAAAATGAGATGGCTGGGGCGCAGGAAGAAAGAAGAAACCCCTTCCATGCCAAGTTCAGGGTTGGTGGGTTGTCAGTTAGTTGGAGAATTCGATTTTGATTTTTAACTTTTTGGTTGTTCTAATTGTTGTCAACAGGGTGGAGGGGTAAGAAGGGCGAAGGTTGTGAAGGCAACAGACAGACCTACGGTGGACGCACGATCTGGGTCGATAGCAGTAGGTGGGGGGGGGCTGGTTTCGGAGCAAGGTTTTGAACCATATATATAACCATGGTACAGGTTTGTATAGTGTTACCGAGGCAACATAAGCTGGCGAACATGGCCGTCGAGATGTTGGCAGGGACAGCAGGGGAGCGCGAGAATCGTAACTTTGTAGAAGTGGCCAAGGGTTAATCGTAACTTTGTAGAGGTGGGTAATCCCGAGCAGGACCCCGGGGCCATTTGCTATATTGACCGACGACAGTTAGTGCTCCCTGCTCTATCCATTTGCTGCGCAACAGCTGTGCAGTGTGCACAGTGACTGACCTGCCATATGACTCCCCGCGCATAAGCATCTGGCCCCAGTAGCTCGTAAAGGTTGATGGGCACGGCCGCGTCGGGCAACCGCCTCTGCGCTTCCATCAGGCGTGTGCATACATATTGACGTGTTCGCGAGATCGGCAGTTGTTCTACTCAGATTTTGTGGCCCAAAGGATATTAAATGCTGTGCATTCATTCTTAGAAAATATCGAGCGCATGGAAAACGATTAACACACACCGTTCGCCTGGCAGAGCTCTTCTGAGCAGCTACAGCGTCCACGCCAGAGATAGACAACAGCACAACGACGAGAAATTGAAAGACCTCCTGGACGAAACGCTTCTTCACCATTGACGTTTTCTGCGTTGACCGTAAGGCCATCAGAAGATTCTATCACAGGTATTACACTAGGTCCAAGAACTAGAAATTTTACGAAAGATATATATCACAACAAATCATAATACAATTAGGACCATGCCTTGTAAACCTGATGGAGAGCAGGTATCTTACACTGGGATGAAGCCAAAACAAAATGGGAAACATTAAGGCATATCAGCTACATGCACAAATATAGGATATAACTGATACAGATAAGCAAATGCAGAACCAGTAAGGAGACCAAGGAGACCATGTCCCCACGGCAAATGTACAGCATCAGTCAAGTCATATTCGTTCAAGACTATCCTAGTTAAGCAATCAATCAAGTAATACAAGTAAGTTATAACCTGAGGCAATGGTCTCGTTTCACGGATGAAAGGCAGTTTCTTTACACAAGCATGCAACTTCCAAAGCAAGTAGGCGTGGTAGCATCGTTGCAATGGCCTCACGTACGGCTTCTCTCTGTTATGAATCTGTTAAGTTACGTAATTATGTTTTGTACTGTTGCATACATTCCTTGTTTTGTAGACCGAAGCACCGAACCACTGAAAGATCGAATACCGCGCCGAAGGAAGGTCAACTAACGAGCTAACCACCAGGCTGCACGTAGGTCGCGTTCTTGCGACTTTAACGTAAACTTAATTATTATTGAAGCTTGAAGTTGTGGTGCTGATAATGGATAAAGCACGACAATGCGATGAGGGTCCGTCAGCGACGTTTTGGAGGGCCGCGGACTGCGTGCTGCGCGAGGCAGCAGGGATGGCCCCTGGCTCGAGGGGCATTCCTTTGCGCTTGCAAGATGTCTAGCTGTCCCTGTTCACTCTTTAGTCGTCCAATTTGCCTTCATTGGTAATATGCATACATCGCCGAGGTCTACACGCACCGCGCAATATGATTCGGAAGTTTATACGCAAGAGTTTATCTACATACATACATACACACATATCATCCGCCAGGATCGGCCTTCCCTAATTAATTTAATGCTCTGACCTGAATGTTGTCGTCATCGTTACCTGATTTGCGCCGCTTGCATGGAACCTGAAACAGCTGAATGGCAGCAGATAGCGCAGGATAGCATATGTCATGACACATCACGTGACGTGCACATTGCGTGACATGCGTCGCATGCAAGGAAGCGGCTAGAGCGAGCACTGCATTAAGATGCACAGAACGCACTACAATCATACATTCATGACTATGATCAGATACCCACGGATCGGCATGCTTTGGGTAAAGTGAGACGTTGGCATATGCTAGGGACTTGAATAATGAATTAGGGCTAATCTGAGTTCCGGCTTGTAGAGCCGAACAGCTTTATGACTTGAATACTATAGATGTGGTCTAGACTGATTTGGAGAACCAACTGCAGCTGAGGCAAACGAACAGTGGTAGTTTGGATCATCACAGTATTCGAATCACAGCGCGAATCACAGTACTTAACTCGCTGCTCTTCCTTGTTGAGCAGCGAATAAGACGCAATTAAACATTAAGACATTACTCCTTTTGTAACGAATCATTCGGATTGTCAAGTAGCGTTCTCTCGCTCGAGTACCCCTTAGCATCGGTGAAGCTCAGTCAGATCAAGACCGCTCTCCAGAGCTCAAGACGTCATCGCCCTAGGTGCTCTCGTCGAGGAGCGTCAGCTGCGACCATGCGTCAGCAGTCGTCACGTCCAAGGCGACACTTGGACGAGCAAGTAAGCTCAAAGGTTGGCCCGCAGCGTCCTCTTGTTAGGTCGCTGCAGGAACCTGGTCTTTAAAAGACTGAACACCACCTCCATGGTGTTGGAGTTGGATGTGGCAGATCATGGGTTGCACATCACGCAGTGTGCTGTGACACGTATGCCGGACATGGACACAGTGGTTGCAACAGCATGTAGGTCGCGGGTTCCATTGCTCCGTAGAAACGGTGCACACTCCACATAACCTCTCTTGTGGGTCCACTAGTAGTGATTCAGTACCTATTCCTGCCACAGAATGGCGCCAGTTTCAATTGAGCTGTATACATGCAAGGGCGATGACAGATGCGTAGATATGCTTCACATCCATCCATTTGTAGCACTGAGTTAAGCCCATAGGAGCCGAGCAGCAGGGCGGGAGAACCGAGTAGCGCTGAACTGCGTGCACAGGAAATTATTCTCATCAGTGAGCAATAATGAATTTCGTTCCACAAAGGTGAACTGTGATATTCTCTTCGCAGTGGTTGAAGTTATTAATGAGCTACTAATTTTCATGTCGTATATTCAGCCACCCTTGTGGTCGTGTGAGGCCTCTGGGAACTTTTAGAGTCGTCCGCCCCTGTACGGACTGCTAGTCATGTAAGGCCCTTGGGAATTAATGCTGTCGCAAGGAAAATGCAATGATTTTTGTTAGGCAATTTGTATTCTATTAAAGCGTTGTCTGACCTCTTTAGCTAGGTTTTTGTAGACTACTGTTATGACTTTGGACGGCATCGCTCTGCTCTCCGTCACCCTGTCCTTGTGAGACGCCGCCTGTCAGCACATGCTCCGTGTTGACTTCCCCCTTCATTTCATTACCTACATTCAAAGCTAAGGTGGGGTGATCTGCAGCTTCCGGTGAAAGGTCTCGCCCGTTTGGGGTTGTGGGGTGTTCCTGAGGCCGGGTCTGTTGTTTACCTCCCCCCTCCCCCAAACCCCCCAAAACCCCCTCCCCCCAAACCCCCCTCCCCCAAAACCCCCCTCCCCCAAAACCCCTTCTTCGTTGAGGGCTTCTCCGCCCCACACTCACTCGTAGTTGAAGGTATCTCGCACGTATGCCGCCACGGGCATTGTCGCCCCATTCCCAAGATCCACATGCTCGTCCCACACGTCTCCCATCTGCGTGGTGACACAGCCGTAGATGATGTAGGTGATGGGATTGCCGTAATAGGCCCACAGATACCAGGGCTTGATGTCCTGCGCGATGGAGGAAAGGGGATGAGGGGATGAGGCCAAACCCCAAGCAGGTGGGCGTGGGGAAGAGACATTCAATAGTACATAAAAATAATGTCTAAAAATTTTAAATTATTTATATGTTTATATAGTTCTATATACGTGAAGGGATTAACATTCCCGGCATTGGTCGTGTTTAGGCGGGTCAGAGCCCACGTGTTCCAAGGACACGGTGCGTCCGGCAGGCGTGTTGGATCCCGGGTCACGCCGTGTTGGATCCCGGGTCACGCCGTGTTGGATCCCGGGTCACGCCGTATTGGATCCCGGATCACGCCGTGTTGGATCCCGGGTCACGCCGTGTTGGATCCCGGGTCACGCCGTGTTGGATCCCGGGTCATGCCGTGTTGGATCCCGGGTCACGCCGTGTTGGATCCCGGGTCACGCCGTGTTGGATCCCGGGTCACGCCGTGTTGGATCCCGGGTCACGCCGTGTTGGATCCCGGGTCACGCCGTGTTGGATCCCGGGTCATGCCGTGTTGGATCCCGGGTCACGCCGTGTTGGATCCCGGGTCACGCCGTGTTGGATCCCGGGTCACGCCCGGGTCGCACCTTTCTGTAGATGAGGAAGCCGCAGAAGAGGTTCCAGAGCAGCACCAGCGCCGAGCCGCTGGCGATGGCGGCCGGCATATTTGGAGTCATGCTCATGAAGCCCATGCCCATGAAGGTACAGATCATCAGCGCAAACTAAATGTACAGCCTGAGAGATGACGTCACAAAGCAGCAGAGCTCTTGCTCGATCAGGCTAACTGGCGAGTTATCTTGTTAGGGTTCATGCCGTACGTCAAGATGTCCGTACTCACATGAAGGGGTGCGCATGTTATCGTCCACTACATTCATCATGTAGCACAATGATTTAGGATTTTACTACTTACCAGAACCACAGCGCTTTCTCTGATGTGAACTCGAAATGTATGGTGCAGTACATGATAACGACGTACTGCAGTACACAAAAGGCCAGGACAGGCAGGGATGCGAACTGAGACAACCGGACCTGACAGAGAGCGCCGCGAAGCACCGGTTCCCCCCCCTCCCTCTCACCCACCTACCGCCACCGCCACCGCCACCACTACAACCACCATCACCACGTCCACCACCACCACCACCACCACCAGGAGGTACAAACTGCAAATTGAGACAAAGTCACAGACGTCACCTTTTTCGCCATCATCGCCAATCCTTACCACTTTCGTACGAATGAATAGAAACAGCTGCGTTAACCAACATTCGCGTTTGTATGTGTCCTGCAATCTCCTCTCACCCCCTTCCGCCACTCACCTGTGCCTGTGAGCTGATTTAAGACAAGGCCTACCCCCAATTGGGGGAGTACTTCCCCCAACCCACAGCCCCCCTCACCCGTCCACCACACCCACCAGGATGGACTCCAGGAACACGAAGGGCATCTCGGCCAGGCCCTGCGCCACCGCGAACACAGCGGGCCGGTACATCCCCGAGGCCTTCTCCCGGTAGAACACAGCTCGCTCGGCCATCACCTGCGGCATCACCTACAGGGAAGACGGAGCGGATGGGGAGAGGAGGGAGAGCCATCATGGGGCGGAGAGGAGGGGGAAAAGGGAGGAGTGAGGAAGGAGGACAGCAGAGGGGTGTGCAGAAAGGGACGAGGGGCTGTCAAGGTTTTTTTCCTTCTCTCTCCTGTTCTCGCTCGCCGCCATTTACCGCCTTCCCCACGTTGTTGCAATCCGCTTGCAGCCCCCCCCTTTTGCCTCAGGTTTGAAAACCTCGGGCAAACTGGAAACTACCCCCCCTTTTGCCTCAGGTTTGAAAACCTCGGGCAAACTGGAAACTACCCCCCCTTTTGCCTCAGGTTTGAAAACCTCGGGCAAACTGGAAACTACCCCCCCTTTTGCCTCAGGTTTGAAAACCTCGGGCAAACTGGAAACTACCCCCCCCCCTTGGCTTTTCCGCCGACATATTCGCAACCCACAGAACGCATCCCACCATCATGAGGTTGGTCATGGGCAGGAAGAGGACTCCGCTGAAGATGGCGCCCATGATGTCCATAAGGCCCACAATTGAGTTCCTGCGTGAGCATGTTTTTTCCGTCGTGTCAGCTGCAAGATCTCCGTGCTCCGTGCACAAAGAAATGGCACATACATGGTGGGGGTGGACCGCCAGCAGATTTCAACGATGTGGAGCACTTCCGACTGCTAGCAAAGGGCCGAATGAATAACTTCAAAGCAGCGTCTACATATTTGTCGTTGTCAGCTGAGATGCATCCTCCCCCCACCTGTCCCCACCTCACCCACCTGCCCCAGCCTCACCCACCTCACCTGGCCCCACCTACCGCTTCATCCCCCGGCCCCAATACAAGGAGCCCAGGATCCAGGCCAATGCGAAAGCTATGGTGAAGCGCATCCCGTTGTAGGTCGTGTTGCGGCAGTGCGACACAAGCGCGCGGTGAAGAACCAACCACAACTGCACGTGGGTCGGCTGCGCGTAGCGGCAGGTCTCATTCGCCGCTTCATTTCCTCCCACCTTGTCCACCTCAAAGTCTCGATTGCCTTTGAGTGCACCGCCGCCGCCACCACCGGCGTCGACGTCGCCGTCGGCGGCGGCCACCTTACCACCGTTGCCTGCTGCTGCTGCTGCTGCTGCTGCTGCAGGCCGTTTGGATGCTGCTGCGTTACCACCACCATCGCCACCACCCCGATTGGTGGCTGTAGCAGACGAGTAGCCGCCGCAGTGCTCCGCTATGAGCTGGTTAGCCGCCCTTCGAAGAAGGTACGTACACAAAATAGGTCGTACGACGACTTTTGATTTTTTTAAATGTCTTGTCCTTGTTGGTCTTGTTCTCCTATACCGCCATATCTTTCCGGAGGAGGAAGAAAACGTCACTCCGGCCACATCAGCTCCCGCCACACCTGGAGGAGCTACATCGAGTCAGGGGTCAGGGCCCCGAGGACATCAGCCTGGCAGCCAACTGAAGCCTTAAAAACGCCGGCCCACTCAATGGAAGAGGCGGCCGCAGGTCGCCACAGATCGCCCAGAAGAGGCGGCCACATCATCGTCCACCAAGGCAAACGCCACATAACAACCCAAAACACGACTCGACACGACACGACACTCAGCCGCCAAAGGCTATATATATGTGTACATCCTCACCTCGCTTGCTGGCTTGCTTCCCACACTTGCGCAAAGTCCAAGACCAGACCCGCTTCCGCAGCCGGTGAGGTCACCTCCAGCATCCACTCCGCGGGGTTCATGTGCGGCTCGTACCTGCAGTACAGTGCATCCAAATTAGTATAAAATCGTACCTTGCAGCGGTGAGAAGTTCGGAGAAGGTGGGCACGTGCTCGTTTGTGCGCCATACTGCTCATACAGCGGTGGAACAGACGGAGAGCCAACGGTGAGACGTTCACGTGCGCGCGCACACACACACACACACACACATCCGGGTGCAGTCATAACACGAATAACTGGATCGATTGAAAACCCACACCCTACTACCCCCCCGTACCCGGGGGAGGGGAATCCTCTGCAGTCTATCCTCGGCTCTCCCCGGGCTGCATTACTCCCCTGCCCTCCCCTGCCCCCACCCACCAGGCCCCCCTCCCCTGCCCCCACCCACCAGGCCCCCCTCCCCTGCCCCCACCCACCAGGCCCCCCTCACGACACCAACGAGGTCTGTTTCTCCCCCAGAGCCCCGAAGAAGATTGTCCGGCCGCCGGGTTTGAGCAGCAGCAGCCTGCAGCGGTGGAAGCACGGGGCGGGGTCCGGAAAAGGGAACATCAGATGCTGGTGGCTTCTGAACCCGGCATTCAGAGGGTCCCGTTATCGATCGAGGGGGATCACTCATCGAAGTTGTCCATGATGTCCCTGTTGGGTTGGTGGATGGTGCACACCGCATATGCCCCATACTGCCGTAATGTTGAGGACCCCAGTATATATGTCGCAGCATCAGTCAGCCCACGCAACACATAAGATTGGGTCGTAATACGCAGAGGACCTATACACAGGTGAAGGGTGACCCTGCCCAATATGGGTTGCTTACCCCCATCCGCGAGGGTAACCTGCGACCATTCCGACGACTGTGGGCACAGACCCAATGCATTCACCTCTGCCGTTGAGATGAAGTCGTCACTGGCGCCGGTATCGACGAGCGCCTTCAGGGTGCGACCAGCAAAATCGACCTGAATCAAGGGAACCCGATTGTCTGCCGGTACCGACTCTGCGGACGAAAGCAAGACGCTCAGGGCGGGTTCGAAACATTCGGCAGAACCCTCAGAATGAGGTGCAGGAGATTCGTACCAAACGTCAACGGCGTAGGCCTGGACGGACAGCGGAACAGGTGCACCTGCTAAATCAACACCGTTATACAGAACGGTGCCCGGCTCGAACTGGCAGACTTTCCGCATACCCGCTAGCAAAGTCGAGGCTTTTCGCCGACTATAAGCAGGCAGAAGGACGCAAGCGGCAGTGTCTGGACGTTGACGCCTACATCTCCTATAGAAGGCCAGCTGCGCTTGCAGCTCACGCAGAGATGAGGGGAGGAACAAGACGGTGTGACCTAACAAATCGATAGACGCCAGCGGCTTGCTCGGTGCAAACAAGTTACACAGCAAGTCAAAACCTACACGTCCTGAGCGACCGTCGAGCGACAATCGATGTCCAATCGTGCACTCGATTTGTTCAAGGACCAAAGGCAACAATGCCCTCATGGCTTGCCGCACTGATGACAACTGCCCACCCTCTAATTCCGGCTTCCCAGGTGGAGTCCCCTCCGAACCATCCTGGGCAATCCCCTACTTCGGCCGCTGAGCCAAAGGCGGTAGCATCTGGCAATCCTTCGTAGGATGTTCCGCAGACGCACATCTCAGGCAAACCTTCATGCTCTTCCGACGCTTAAGCTCGGAATGCGTGCAACCCCATTTATTCAGCCAACCGTCATTGGTGCGTTGTCGCTTCGTCTCGTTCTTAGCTTCGTGCACAGCCGCAGCAGATGGTGAACCTCCCTTCCTCTTGCCCTTGGCCGGATCCACGCGTTGACCTGCGCCGGTTGACCCTTTGTGGTTACCCAATCCGGAAGCGCCACGAACGCAGTGACCGTGATCCGTGCGAACGGTGGTCACTGCTACCGTTGGCGTTCGACGCTCCATTTCGGTCCCCTGGTCCATGGCAGCAGCGTCGAACGCCAGATCCTGCACTCACATGGCATTGACACGAGGAACAGGTTTAACAGCACGCTGACCAGCCAAGAGACGTTTCTCGACCCCGCGCGCAAAACGCACCAATTCCCCAAGTCCTTCCCCGCCAAGTCCGTGGCACATTGCGTCGCCAGGACCTCAGACAATCCACGCTGAAACCAAAAGATGTGATGTCCTCCGTCAGGTTACCGATAGGCATGATCAGGGCCTCGAAGTGCGACTGGTACGCTGGTACAGTCTCATCGTGGCGCATTCAATACAAGCCAGAGGCCAAAGTATTGCGGGCCACCACACTAAGCAGTTGAACCTCAGGAGCAAAGCGTGCAAGCAGAGCGTCAGTCAACTCATCAAACGTGTATGTCCGCCTTGCCATTGTCCACTGATCTTACCATGTCTTCGCCACACCCACGAGGGTGTTCCCGACGAACAGACACTTCACAGGGGCCCCTACCAAACAAAGTGCGGTATAAGTTTTGAGTGAGTTTATATAAGTTTAGGATAAGTCCATCTTAGCCGTGTAAGTTTGCTAGACTGGACTTATCCCTAAGTTTCTTACTTCCTGACTTATACCCAATTTTGGAATTAAACAAGCTTAGACAGACTTTGGCAAACTTTACCTAACTTTTGATGACTTATTTTAAACTTATAAACTTATTTAACTACAGCATATGTAGTAGTTGAGAGCCGCAAAGGCCTCTCGAGATGTTGATGGCGTGTATCTGCACATCTATATTATGCTAGAGTGTGTACGACTACTACACTCCCCCCCATCTGGAGGGCACGTTTCGGGCGCTTAGGCCCCATCAACCGATGTTAACCATTGCCTACCCCGGCCATGGGAAGGTTTACTCAATCCCACGTCACGACATGCATGACCAAACATGCGCCATAGCTCTCACGGGTTATTCTAACATCTAGACTTATTAGCATTCAACTGCTCTCTAACTTTCCGTTGGGAACCTGAATCTCATCAGATTCGAGACATTGTTGTCCGTAGGTGTCGCACCGGCGACCTCAGGATTTGAATCTGACGTTTTGTCTGGCTACCATTGTAGTAGTTGAGAGCCGCAGAGGCCTCTCGAGATATTGATGGCGTGTAACTGCACATCTATATTATGCTAGAGTGTGTACGACTACTACAGCATATTTAGCTTTCAGTCAGATAGGTCTGAAATAAAGGAGCAAAAAGTTATGATAATTATTCCGTAATTCAGTTATTACAGTTATTCCTGCAGTACTTGCCTCACTGCAAGTCACTCTGGGAAAACCGGGGGGTCATTTTACTAGTACTGCAAACATGGTAAATGTACGAAAGTTGCTTTATTAAGGAAATGCTTGGTAACCTATTATGTAACATTTCAATATGATTAACCTGCTTTATTTTTTATAGCTGCGAAGGAGTTGTTTAGCGAGTTGCTCCCATTGACTAACTTTATTTGTTAGAAGAGCTGCGATCTGTATTACAACCTTTTTCTTTATTTGAAATGAGTTTAATGCTCTGTTAAATTTAATGAGAACAAGGAAAAGGGTGCTAGCTCTGACCGTCCGGCGAGTTGGTCAAAGCATCTCAGCAACTTATTACCTCTTCAGATGGCTGGAAAGCTACGAATGGACTTTGGAGTTTATGACGGTAATGAGGAAGATGTATGACTGCAGGCAAGACGTATATTCATGACTATGATCAAAACCTGGAGAAAATGCAATCCAAACACCCTGGAGCTTCAAGCTTGACAGGGTGGACTTTAACCTTGACAGCAAGCTGAGCACGTTGCAGTTGCAGCTCTTATGCAGGTATTTCCATAGCTGTAGCTCCAAGTGTGAACTGCGCCCTGGTCCTTGTAGGCCTGCTTGTGTAGTAGGTTGGATGGACAGACTGACATTGCCGGCTCACAGTTAGCCAATGGTGAGCTGACACAAGAGGGGATGAACTGGAGTGTTGGCTGCATGCAAGGAGCATGGTTCAGGCGATTTAAGCTGACAGGGACTGCTGTAACAGTAATCACATTGGTGTCAAACATGCAGAAGATACACGGCCAACGTGTAAGTTTGCTAGGATGAATACATAAGGCGGTTGGGGCACGAACAAAGTAAACCTTGGACTACATACTAACGTAATTGCAGCAGCAGCTGCACCTTGTTCACCTTCTCCTGTACACAACACGACGACACAATGGATACGAGTCCTTCAGGAATCCAGCCGTCAAAGTGTATGCAGCAAATAAACGTATTATATATGATGATTGGGCTGTTGTGGGAACCCCGTGTGATGAAATTTCTTTATGCACTCTTTGCAAGAGAAGCCTTTTTCACCAGCCAAAAATCCCTGTAGATGATGGTGATTTTTTGTTTAGGAGGTGAAAAAGGCACACAGCGCTACGAAAATCACGTCTTCTTCGGAACTAATGCGGAAACTAAATCCACGTTTACATCGTCATCTTGAACATCTGAAAATATTGTTGTGAGGTCCACGCCAGGGGTCACCCCTGGTTCAAGCTGACCCCTGGTTCAAGCTAGGGTTTAATTGATCACTGCGCATCTTTGAACTCCACATAATACAACGTGCGTAGTTCAAGCACACTGTACAAGTCCGTGTGTCTGTGTCAAATAATGCTCAAGATTGTTAGCTATTGTGTTTCCCGCCGCATCATGTCAGATGCCAGCTCTGCGACCGACCATTTTTGGCACGGGACCCATCAATTATTTCCACCTGGTCAGGCATTACGTACCATATGCACGAGTACGTAGCCCTGAATCATAATAACAGCATTCGGTTGTTCACCGGGCCGGGGAGACGCCCCAACCAGTTTGACGCGCACCGATGCCAATGTATGCCCTAGAAACCGCCCCACGCACCTTGATGTTGAGGACCCGAATCTACCCAGATGGAAATCCCATCTCTCTCTTTCCCGTATATGTGTAAATGTGTACATGTATGGGAAAGAGAGAGGTAGAGACCCGATTGAATCCCGGGGGAAGCCCAACATACTCATATTCATCGGGGTCCGGTGTGAATGATGTTGATGTACCATCGGAGGTGGGCCATCTCAAACAGAACGTGACATGAGGACACCTCCACATGAGGGCAACAGTCAACTTTCCTCATTCGCTTGTTTCATTCGTAATCGCTCATAGTTCGTGACAGCAGCCGGACTCGGGCCGGTGCATCTCCTATGTCCTCCATCCTCCCCTCCCATACCCCCGCCCCTTACCCCATCATACGGCGCGTAAAGATTCCTTCCTCACAGCTCCTCCCGCCACGCCCCGACCTCCTTCACTTTCCGACTTGCAAGGATCTCTCAAGTGCTCCCACACATGTCACTCCGCAGTCCCCGGCCACATTGCATTTCCGGGGTGGGGGGTTGGGGAGGGCAAAGGGAGGGCAGGCGAGGGAAGGGGGTTGGGGAGGGAGTAAACCCAGAGGCTCACAAAGGATTCGCAGCCAACACCACCAACCGATCCTCTGGACTTAACTCCAGGGGCCCCTCAAGACTGGGCGCCAGCTGGAGCAGAGAGCCGCAGCTGCTGCCATCGGCACTGTCATCGATCGATCCGACATCAACAGCGGTGGTGGCACCGCCAGCACGCAATACGCCGATCGCCGTACAGCCGCACGCGAGGGCTATAACCGCTACGTCACGGAAGCGCCATGAGGGCAGATCCGACCAAAGAAGGGGCGGTGATGCTGCTGCTGGCACAGGGGGGTGCGGGGACCCCATTGCGGCTGCAGCTGCAGCTGCAGCTGCTCCTATTCCGAAGTCCGGTTCGGCCTGTATTTTGGGGTCACGGTCCACGTGCCTGAGAAGATCCGCTTGTGTCGGGGGAAAGCTTCGCCATCGCATGCAGGATCCAGGATCTTGGTCCTGAATCCGGCCAGCTGCAACGGCTGAAGATGAAACGTCACTGCAGTACGATCCTTGTGCTGCTGCTGCTGCTGCTGCTGCCGCCAACAGGCGTGCGGGGGGCACCAGGTACACCTGCAAAGAGAAATGACGAGAGAGGATGGATCGCGCCAACAAAGTAATAATTCCTTTGGAACCGTAAATTTTGGATTCAAAATCCATTCAAAATATAAAAGTTAAAAGTTTTGATGGCTTCCTTCGCCGCCTCCTTCCCTTCCCGATCCTCCGCGGCTTCCTTGCCCGATCACTGACCCATGGGACTCCTTAATGCAAGCTCCGAAACACTAGGTTTAGCCGTACCTCAGGGGAGCCGGGCCGGTCACTGAGAAGCTCCGTCATTATGGCATGAGACTGCGTCGCGGCGCCCAAAACAAAACACACAGGTACTCCGCGTGAGCAACACGAGGGCAACACGTCATCATGCAGGAAGTCACTATGGCCCGGGGCAGGTAGGGGTCGAATGGTCGCATATGCGAAGTTAAGAACTACCTCCCTTTTGAGCATAAATACATATGCCTCGGACGACAAGATACAACAAAATGGAGCACGGCAAATACTCATACACGGATCCTGCTCCGAAACCCGAAATTACCTGCGGTTGCCGTACAACGCCCGCCAGAAGTAGCGCCCTGTATTCCTCCGGGACCAGAGCTTCCAAGGTGAAAGGGGGCTGTGGGAGGGCCCAGGGGGAAGGAAGGGGAGGGAGAGAGGAAGGAGGGAGATGTGTGTGTGTGTGTGTAGGACTCCACGTGTATACATCCCGAAGGAACGGAGGGACCGCGGCATGTCCTCGAAAGGGAGCATGCGAGTGAGGTCTCGAATAAACGATGCTTATGCCGAGCCCGCGCCTACCTATAGGTCCGATGTTCCTTATATTCCTCATAATCTTATATTCCTTAATATCCCGCACCTGCACATTGAGAGTTGAGAGGAAGGCTCGTAAGGTCTCCCTGGAGCGGGTGCTGTGAAGGCACACAACCACATGCAGCGGAGCCGCAGGAATGGAAGCAGCAGCAGCAGCAGTAGCAGCAGCAGCAGCAGTAGCCCCGGAGTCGGAGCAGCCGGTAGCAGCGGCGCCGCCATTACTGGACCGTTGCTGCGGCGTTGGTGGCGGCGGCGGCGGCCAGCGGCGCAGCGGCGAGCGGGTGGGATCGGTGAGCGTCTGGTGAAGCTGTAGCACTGCACTGAGGGCTGTAGCGTCCGCTTCATGGGGTTGTAGCCCGCTGTCGCGAGCCACTAAGATGGCTGTAGCAACCGCCAACCCCGCCACTACCAGGTCGCTCTCGCCGACTGGCCAGGAACTGCTGGAGCAGGGCAGTACGACAGTCGTATTCTCATGGCAGGCGTTATTTGCGCCAACGGCGGCAGTAGCTGCTGCCGTCGAACCGGCCGACAAGAACGTGGGAATGTTGAGTCTGCTACTGCCGGCACCTAGTGGCCCTGAGGAGGCGCCACCGTCGGCATTGACCTGCCGTACATTATTTGTACAGCTGTCGTGCGTTACCAACGCAATCGTACTACCCGCCGGGGCAAATTCCTGTAGCCCTGCCACCACCTCTCGTATCGCCGCCACTGTGCGACTGATAACGATGATGTGTGGCGGCAGTGTCGCTGTCGGCGTCCGTCCCATGGGTCTCGACCGTGTCGGAATTTGACCGTTGATGGTTGGTCCGATGTTAACGCCGCAATTATTGCCATTGCCACACATTGACGGCGCAGCAGCTGCATCCCTCAGAACGGAAGTTGATGGCGCTGCCGTACAGCGCTCACCTGCCGTACTACCCACGGCGCCGCCGTTGCCGTCTGTCGTCATGTCGGCCGCGCAGCTGTCCGTCGGCCCTGAGGCCTCGGTGGGGGGTGGCTGCCGCTCCGCTCCGCTGTCGGCGGGCTCGCTGTGCCATGCCTGAAGCGGTGGAAGCGGCGTCAGCGGCAACTGCACCGCCGCCGCTGCCGCCTCCACCGTATCCGAGCTGCAGAAATGCAGTCTGCTACCGCCCATAGTAACGCTGTTGCGCCGACGAACAACATCCGTGGCGGCTGCTGCTGCTGCTGCTTCTGTCGCCGCCGCCACCGGCACGCCGACCGCCGGCTGTACGGCACTTTTACCCGCGGCCTCCTGGCTCAGAGCTCGTGTTCGGGTTCCTCGCCCGCTGCCGCAATGGCTGCGGATGTGGCTGCTGCTGGAGGCGGGCCTCACGCGCCCGCGGCCTTCCTCCGAAACCAAGAGTACTAACTTGTCCCCGGGATACACCGGCGATGTGTCCCGGGGGTTTAGTCGTAAGGTGCCCGTCGCGGCGCTCATGTAGCCCACCAGCACTGGCTCCGAAACCAATGCACGACGCCAGGAACTCGACCAGGAGAGAAGCTGTGCGCCGCCGTCCCCGGCGGCGGAGACAGCACGGGCCCAAGGAGAAGAAACGGAAGAAGGGGACGGGTAGGGTAAGGAGGTAGCGCCGACGTTCGGCTGGCGGCGCCGCCAGCTGGGGCGGGTGGCATCGGCGTCGACCGCCGCCGCCTCCAGCGCCAACCGTACCTCCCCAAACGTCGCGCAGGTCCTGCTGCACGTGCTGCGGCTGCCATTGGGCATCGGGGGAAGCGGCGCCGAGGACTTCGGCCGGGTTGGGGGTGATGCGGCAGGGCCAGCTGTTGCTGGTGGCGGCACCGCCGCTGAGTCAGTTGTACGGCGGCCAGACAAGACAGCTACAGCGGCAGAGGCTAACGACATCAGGGTACTCTTGGCAGGGGAGTTGTTGATGGCGGATGGATGGCTTAGGGCGCTACTGCCGCCACCGCTGCTAGTGCTACTGCCGCCGCAACTGCCGGCGCTGCCCCGCTGGTTTGCAAACCAACGGCGAGCGCGAGTGGCAGCCGTGGCGGGTACGGTGACGGCGGCGCAATGTCCGTGACCGTCGAGACTGGCTGCCGCCGCGCTGCCGGCACCGCCAGCTGCAGCAGCAGCAGCGGTAGCAGCCGCCTCCACTGCTGTCACAGACCGTTGGCAGGTGCTGTACGACAACGTGCGCGGCACCGTCAACATGTGGCGCCGCCGTAGCCCATTTGCAGTTGCTTCATCGCCGCCGCCGCCGCCACCGCCGCCGCCGCTGTCACCCTTGCTGACGGCATTCCGGTTCGGCGTGGCATCGCCGCGGCCTCCAGCTGCTACTGCCGCTACTGCCAGCCCGAGATGGAGCCCTGGCCATTCAATCCACCGAAAGCCCGTGCCGCTGCCGCCATCGCCGCCGCCCCTGCCGCCAAAGAGCCTGTCGAAGGGACAGTCGCCACAAACCGACGGTGGGGTACTTTGGGAGGGGGGGACAAGGAAAACCGCCGACGACATCAGTTAACAACAGACAACAGATCGAAACTGTGGCGCCGCACGGTGCAGTAGCAACGAGGTGAGGTGGGGGGAGGGGGAGATCCGCCGTGTGTATTGGTGGTGGCGGAGCCGGAGGCGGCGGTGGCGGCTCGGGTACGGCCTGGGGCGGCACCCGTGAAGGGAAGCGGTAAACACACGGGAATGGGCCATGCCGGCCACTCTGGAGCAGTCCGTAAACCACTGCCGCTATTTGGTCTCAAGTGAGAAGGACGCGAAGTTGTCGTGAACCGGAGATATACAGTTGACAGTTGGGCAGTTGACAGTTTGTCATTGCTCCCAGCTGTAACCCATCCCACCTCGCCAGCACGGTCGCTACACCCGGCTGCAGTACCGTCTGCGCCACCAACCTATCCACGATGCCGCGATCACAAACCTGAGGTGGGGGTCGGGGTGGTGGGGGTCGGGGTGGTGGGGGTCGGGGTGGTGGGGGTCGGGGTGGTGGGGGTCGGGGTGGTGGGGGTCGGGGTGGTGGGGGTCGGGGTGGTGGGGGTCGGGGTGGTGGGGGTCGGGGTGGTGGGGGTCGGGGGTGGGAATAACGACGGACTCAGGCGATCCACAGGAGCCCACCGAAAGGTAGGTGCGGTAGGCTGGTGGAAGTGCGGATAAAATTATTATTATTAATATTATTATTTAGCACCCTAAGCATATATGTCAATATTTTTTCTTTCTTTTTTCACTCGGGGGTTATGAACAGGTGCATGCTGCGGAGGCCGCAGAGAGGGAGAGCTGCCCAGCCGGGCAACCTGAGCTTGACTTCCCGCGTGACCCCCAACCCCACCAGAACACCTTCCGTACTGATACACACACACACACACACACACACACACCTCGATCACGGAAGGCCGGCTGCCCTCCGCCGCCGCGACCGCCCGGAAGGTGGCGATAGGCTCCCCACCCCCCCTCCCTGGAGGGCCCACCAGCGGCAGCGGCTGGGGAGCATCTGGGGGGGACTGCGCGCGCGCGCGCGCGTGTGTGTGTGTGTGTGTGTGTGTTTGGTGGGGCGATGTTTTGGGATTATACGATCATCCGGATGAACTATATGTACGAGCAGTCAAAGTCAAAAGCAATTGCTGCAAAGATTGATACGAGGAGGAGAACGGAAAGGGGGCCGGCGGTCAACAATACACAAGAGATGAGTCATTGCGGCAGTTGCGGATGTAACTCCCTACGCCGTATCCATCGTGTACGGTATCATCATACATGTACATTTCCCCCGTACCTGTACGACAATGGCGGTAAGTTGTCGAAGTCGGGGGTTGCCGCCCCAGGCCGTACCCGAGCCGCCACCGCCGCCTCCGGCTCCGCCGCCACCAATACACACGGCGGATCTCCCCCTCCCCCCCACTCCAGCCAGTGACAGACACATCAGCGACTGGGCCTACAGGAGCTCTCCAGGGAGGGTTTAAGAGGGGAGGGGGAGGAATGGCTGGGCACGGCTAGTGTAGACTGGAGAGCTGTTAGTACTGCCGTTGAGATGAACACAAAAAACTACCGACCAACCACCATAACCACCACAACAATCACTAACCACAATCACAATCCACCACCATCGTGAAGGACTCACAGCTGGAGGTGTGGCAGTCTGGTACTGGGTGGCGGAGAAAGACGGATACCGGAACTGAAGGTCAATGAGCTGCTAACCAACAAACCAACCAACCGGATGACGATGAACCTTGGGACGCGTCGTCGTTGGTGGGGATGACGGGTACGGATGTCAATGCAGGAAGGAAACCGATAAACCGACAACTGACAACCGCAAATAATAACACTGGTGAATATGTAATCCATTATCGACTAAGGGAGTGTTGTAGCATAGCATATTTTAATCGGATGATTTAAATAAGCTATATAACGGAAACATCTAAATTGAACTCAGATAGAAATGTGCTAAGTAGCATTTCCTAATAGAAGTTCCCAATCGACTGAAACAGTTATTTTCGGTTGGAGGTCCGCGACGATCTTAGGACGAAATAACAGCTCTAGAATCGCGCACCAAGCGTACCTTCGGATATAAGGGAATTAAAAGAAATTATAAGACAAAGAACCAGACGAGTTTAGAACTGGAATTCGTCGTAATTCCACTACGACGAATGTCCGTAACCTCCTGACCCACTGACCCTGTTAGCAACGGCTCAGCTCAGCCGTCACTCCAGGGATACATCGAGCACTATAGAAACAGCCAACAGAAGTCGTTTCAGCTCTCTATGAAACAGGATATGAGGACATCCTGGAGGGGAGTCGGGCAGACAGAGCCTACGAACCTGCTGTCCCTAGAACGGAACTCTGTCCTGAAAGCCTGTGCTGGGCGGGTCGTACCCGTCCTGAGACTTCATTAATATTGTATTAATTATTAATAATACCCGGCGGTTTTAGGGTCTGACCTACAACAGGGAGAGCCATACAGTTCTAAGTATGTACGGACGAATGGCTGACGTACCACAGCACCAGACAAGGCTCCAGAGAGAGTGAGCCTAAGTGTAAAATCTTAAGACTGGACATCGAGGTTCCGAAGAATAGAAAACCAAGTGACGAAAGCCCTCCCAACGGGAAATGTTCCGTACTTGGCAAGATTCGGATCCGGATCCGAATCTTGCCATGCTTCGGATCCGGATTTCTCCCCGCCACCTTGCCGCGTCGTTCCTGCCGTACCTGCAGACAGGAGGCTGCACCGGCGGCCCTCGCGTCCGGCGACGTAGCGGCCCGCGGGTCGGCCAGCAGTACGATGTACGATGCTGTTGCGGCGCAGACCCGCGCGAGATCGTCAGTACGGCACGATGATCCGACTCGCAGGTGCCACTCGCACGATCCATAGCCCTACATTACCAATGACCGGGGGCCCGGAGAGCAATGTACGGCACATTTTTTTAATTAAAAGGTACAGTATCGCATCATCACATTTCAACAACGGTGACCTTAATGGAGACTACGGAAATAGTACGGCAACCTTAAACCTGATCTTCTCTATAAGCATGGGTCAGCTGACCTGTAATGCGTCGGCCACCACACGTTTCATAGGGCCCTCGATGTCTCCACCACTGCCAATTGCCCCCGGCATACCGCTGCCGCCCGCTGCTAGCGGTGGGCCCGCCAGCGGCGGCCGTGACGCCAGTACGACAATTGGTCGGCCGTACAGCGGCGATCCTGGTTTACTCACGTCTTCCGCTACCTGGCGTAGCAGCGCGACGGCGGTGGCATCTGCCGTGAAGTTCAACAGTACGACATGTCCGTATACATCTAATGGCGCACCTCCTGCAGAGGCATGCATATGTCGCAGACAATCGCACGACAATTGCACGACAATCGCTTTCATGCATTGTCTGCACATGTCACAACATGTGCGTATCGCGGGACGCGTTCGTTACTTTGATTTCATCAACTCCCTCAACACCTCAAGACCGAACAGCTCGGTGCTAAGTGGGCAGCCCTGCTTCACCCCTTGCGTGGTTGTAAATGGTGTGCTGAGTTGACCCCCTGCCTTCACCACCATCATTACGCGCTGGTATGCTTTTTTCAAGGCCGCCAGCATCTCACCCCTCACTCCGTGCTCCTCCAACCGTGCCCACAATAGTGACCTTGGTACTTTATCAAACGCTTTCTCAAAATCAATCTGGACAATGATGAGGGGTGCGGAACCCACACGGGTGTGCTTGCAGCACGAGAAGAGCCTGCGGTTGAGCAAAAGCAGGCGTTGGCCGTTGGCAGGCACGTGTGCATCAGTCAGCGCACTCGTCAGGCAGGCAAACTTGGTGACGTCTGCGCACTCCTATGCAAGCCCGTCCTTGTCCCTAACATACTTCTAGCCAGCTGCAAGCAGATTGAACGTCACGCGCCCAGAAACTTTTGCAGGCTCAAGTTAGCTATACATGAGGTATTCAGTACACATTCAGTAACAGTCTGATTCACCTCAGATTGAGGGCGTGCGAGCGAGAAATTTGGGACGGGGCCTGTAGCTGTAACAGTCTGATTCACCTCAGTTTGAGGGCGTGCGAGCGAGAAATTTGGGACAGGGCCTGTAGCTGCAGGGCCTTGTTCTGCATGAGCTAATAGGTAACTTTAGTATAAGGAAGCAATTGAGCAAGCTGTTTGGCTTGGGAATTTTGCGCGCCATGCCGGCCGTATCTAACTGGGGACTGGCGCTAGTGCATCAAGGCCGGGCACGCCCGGCATGGTGTCTCCGTTTGCAAGCTCATGCATATCTCTATTATAAACATAGCGTGCAATGATGCGCCACAGCCCTGCCCGTAATGTTGCGTCAAAGGGCTGCTCTGTGCTCGCTCGCTCAAGTGCCTGAGAACGAGGCGCGCGACTTTAGTTTCACCAATATCAACATATCGACAAGTATTACGCGCGCTAGACGAGCACTGCGGCATCGGCTGCCAAGACGACCTCGAAATATGTCTGCCACATCGGGCTCAGATGCAAGTAGCAACCCTTCTCTGAATTCGGCCGCTGGTCAGCAGCTGCTGCATGCCCTAGAAGAGGCGTGGCAGCATGAAGAGACACAGGCGCAGACTATCGCGCAGCAGGCGCAGACTATCACGCCTGCTGCGCGATAGTCTGCGCCTGCTGCGCGATAGTCTGCGCCTGCTGCACGATAGTCTGTGCCTGCTGCGCGGTAGTCTGCGCCTGCGCCTCTTCATGCTGGCGCGCCTCTTCTAGGGCATGCTGCTGACCAGCGGCCGAATTCAGAGAAGGGTTGCTACTTGCATCTGAGCCCAACGCGGCAGACATATTTCGAGGTCGTCTTGGCAGCCGATGCCGCAGTGCTCGTCTAGTGCGCGTAATACTTGAAGATATTGGTGAAACTAAAGTCGCGCGCCTCATTCTCAGGCACTTGAGCGAGCGAGCACAGAGCAGCCCTTTGACGCAACATTACGGGCAGGGCTGTGGCGCATCATTGCACGCTATGTTTATAATAGAGATATGCATGAGCTTGCAAACGGAGACACCATGCCGGGCGTGCCCGGCCTTGATGCACTAGCGCCAGTCCCCAGTTAGATACGGCCGGCATGGCGCGCAAAATTCCCAAGCCAAACAGCTTGCTCAATTGCTTCCTTATACTAAAGTTACCTATTAGCTCATGCAGAACAAGGCCCTGCAGCTACAGGCCCCGTCCCAAATTTCTCGCTCGCACGCCCTCAAACTGAGGTGAATCAGACTGTTACAGCTACAGGCCCCGTCCCAAATTTCTCGCTCGCACGCCCTCAATCTGAGGTGAATCAGACTGTTACTGAATGTGTACTGAATACCTCGTGTATAGCTAACTTGAGCCTGCAAAAGTTTCTGGGCGCGTGACGTTCAATCTGCTTGCAGCTGGCTAGAAGTATGTTAGGGACAAGGACGGGCTTGCATAGGAGTGCGCAGACGTCACCAAGTTTGCCTGCCTGACGAGTGCGCTGACTGATGCACACGTGCCTGCCAACGGCCAACGCCTGCTTTTGCTCAACCGCAGGCTCTTCTCGTGCTGCAAGCACACCCGTGTGGGTTCCGCACCCCTCATCATTGTCCAGATTGATTTTGAGAAAGCGTTTGATAAAGTACCAAGGTCACTATTGTGGGCACGGTTGGAGGAGCACAGAGTGAGGGGTGAGATGCTGGCGGCCTTGAAAAAAGCATACCAGCGCGTAATGATGGTGGTGAAGGCAGGGGGTCAACTCAGCACACCATTTACAACCACGCAAGGGGTGAAGCAGGGCTGCCCACTTAGCACCGAGCTGTTCGGTCTTTTCATAGAAACATTAGCTGAGTACATTGAGCGGCATGACTCAGATGAAGCAGATGGGGCGCCGGAGATGAACGGCAACAAGGTATCGCTGCTGATGTACACCGACGATGTGTCACTACTGGCAACCACCCCTGAGCGGATGCTTCACCTGCTTGCACTAGTCGATTCGTTTTGTTTGGCGTTTGGTATGAAGGCAAACGTCGCAAAGTATGAGAGGCTGGTCTTTGCGGCCACCGAGGACTTAGCAAACGCAGTGGGCAGCGGATGTCTGGGGCTGTCGCTAGCAGGACAGCCCATCCCCGCAATGGAAAGGGCGCGCTATCTGGGCCTGGTCTACGGCAGGGTACTTCACCCCGGACGGGGCCCGGAAATTTTTAGAATTTTGGGAAAACGCCCGTAAAAGTGTTGGGTCTGCTCCGGGGATCCCCGGGAATTTCATGACGTGTGAAGTGCTGCTTTCCGGGGGCAGACAAATAGTGCCCCGTGAAGAAAAAGGCTCTTTTCCGGGTGTACCCGGAGAAAATTTTCTTAGTAAGGCCATGTTCCGGGGATTACTGATGCATGCTTGACAGCTTGACGCTTAGGAAAAGCAAAAAACACATTACACTTAAGCTAAGGATAAATTATAAGCTAATTTGTAAGCAGTTAGACAAAAGAACATTACCCACAGGACTTCTAGCATTGACATTTTGGGTAAAGCTAGCCAAGCAAATTCCTACGTTTCTCAAGCCAACGAGTGTTAGCTTAAAGCAAGCAAAATACTAAGTATATCTCGGATGGAGAGGAAGAGAATGAAGCAGATTAAGAGAGCTAGGGAAGCTGGTATCTGTGTTAGTTATAAGCTGCTGATGCCGGGTATTGCCGTGGGTATATGGGTAGCAAAAACCGACAGCTGCCAGAAAAACAATTTAATGTATTTCTTTATTAAGGTATGAAAATTGTCTAATATTTACCATGTAATAAACACGAGTTGTGTCCCGAGAAAGTTTTGTGCACGTTCCGGGGCCCCCCGGAACGTTTTAGGGCGTAACTAGGTAGAGTTCCGGGGGCCCTCCCGGAAAAGAATTTTTAGGGCTCCGGGGAACCCCGGAACAAACAGCTGCCCCCTTGAAGAGCCCTGGTCTACGGTCCAGGCAGAGCGTTCGTCAGCTGCAGGGAGACACTGTGCGAGTCGGCAAGGCGGGTAATGTGCGCGCTGAATACTAGGTGGACTGGACTTCGTGTGTTTGCACCAGACATTCACATGCGCTGTTTTGGGGTGCAGGTTCGTTCCATACTCACATACGGCTGCGAGGTATGGGGACCTGATGTGCTAGCGGAAATGCTAGACGGTGGGCCTAACCACCATAACCAACTGCTCAAGCAGAGCCTCCGCCTCCGCTACGGCTAACTTCCAACGGCATGACCGCCTGCTTCCACTGTCCCATGGGTCGCCCAGCATCCGAAACCCTCCGCCACTCACTTACCCTTTCCCCGCACTTGCGTGGACACAGGCCGTCGCTTCCAATGACCCGTGGGACCCGGCTCCGGGCCGCTGCTCCCCTCCGCCCTCCCTTTCCCCTTCCCTCGTTCCCATAGGGCCCCCTCACCCGCTCGCAGAGCTTTGACCGTCCCTTTGACTTCCTCTCCGATTAGACCCAGCAAGATCGCGAATCCGAATGTGCCGAATAGGAATACGGCATTCAGGACGAGCGCACTGGCGGCTGGTTCGTCCAGTCGTACAGCACCGAGGGAGGGAACCCTGGCAATCGCCGACACAGGGGGCACGGTGTTTTGGACTCTGCTAATTGGATTGTTCGTTAAGTCGCGTTTGTGCGCGGGTAGGGACGGGGAAAGAGGTGGTGTCCTGAGGGGCGTTGGTGGGGCTGGAGCGCTGATGAAGGTTCAATGCGTGGTGTGAGCGGGCGAGGGAAACGGCCACCAGTGCCGAGGGGACACGAATGCATGGAACGTGCAAAAGGTGAAGGAACATGATATATTTATTACCTTTCCCACATCCCTGACCAAGCCGCACTCCACATAACCGCCTTTGTGCAGTACAGGCGCCGTACCTGAATAGAAGACCGTACACTAGATAAGCGGAGGTGCTCCATGGGTTGCCACTGGCCAGCGCGTGCACGAGGCCGCCAAGCAGGATGAAAGGGAGGGTGAGGGCCGCCAACAGAACCAGGCGAAGCCTGTGGTAGCACGGTGAAGTTGATAGTTGTGGGTCCGCTGACGCGCAATGCGAATCAGGCGTGCGTGAATATGTACATATGTGTGTGTGTGTTTGGGATGGAGGGGGAGGTGGAGTTTCGGGTGAGGTGATGGTGTGGATTAGGCGGTAAACTGTAAAGCGGTACACTGGGGGCCCGAGGGCTAAGTTGTTGAGGATGAGGGAGATGGGTCCCAATCGACGTTACCAAAGTCTTTGGGCTACGGCACCGGCTTGCGTTGTGGCGTTGTGCTACTGGGGTTGGGTTGGGTTGGGATGGAATATGGATCAAGAGCTGCAACTTCACGGTAAGCACCGTTCAGTCACGCCTGTTCCGAATGTGTGTGGCTCTACAGCTATAATAATTTATCCCATGATAGCCTGAAATTGAGCCCCTTTCGGCAACGTCAAGTCGCCGGCTGTGTCTGTTGGAATGCTGGACCAGTATCGGCGAGGTTCCGTCGTTATTAGGCTTGTATTATAAAAAACTGGCAAAGTAAAAAAATAGCTCACACCTGAAATCTAGAATGGTTCGGTGCAGGAGCCTGGAACTTATGGAGTCAAGACGCCTGCGAACGGCTTGCCGCCTTGAGCCCGCCGGAGCTACCTTCCAGGATGGCATCGCTCATAATGAGAATTAGCAAAGGAAGAGCGAACATCTAAAATTAATTGGCTGCTTTTGAATGCATGGAATAAAAGTCAAAACAATTACCCATTCCGGTAAGACATACTGATGGAAAAGCATGAAGGACATTTACAAGGCTGTCTTATGTCTTACTGTCTGGAAAATATCAATCACCACCACGCGAGCGGGCGGGCATCTCATTAGGATTACAAAGTACAAACGGCAGTTAGGACCAACCGACGTTCTCCCTGTGTATGATTCCATGCGTCCAGATGTAAGCGACAGCAAAAATCGCAAACCCAGAAGCTAGCATGTCAATAATGGCGCACATACCCTTTCCGAGACGCGTCTCAACAGTTGCAAGCCCATATGTTTCGGCCCCGAGGTCCACCAACGGTCCGCCATCAATTCTCCAGAGCACAGAGAACTGCTGCAACAACACTCCGTGCTTGCACACCTCGAGTACATTTGTCAAACGTTTCCGCCATTCCGTGCTTGCACACCGTGCGTCCGTGCACACACCCACTCCACCCATCAACGTCGCGAATGAACAAGTTTGTCCGAGCTGTCAACGCTCACAGCTTCCATGACGCCTTACCCCCGGCCCCGCCCACTCGGGCCCGTCTTCGCTTTCGCGGCAGCGCGCACCGCGGCGGCTCGGCCACGCCCACCGACTCCAAGAGCCATGTTCTTGTTCTTGAATTTCGGGTCAATGCGCTTGAACATAGGTGCATTCTTCAACATATCTGGAATGATGAAAAAGCGCACACGGCTGCCCCGGATGAAGATGTGCGCCAACTGCGAGACCCGCCCGTCACGGCCCGTAGCAGTAACATCTTTTAGCTGACAATTCATATTGTCCTCCGCCTCGAAAAGCTCGCCGCGGTACATTTCTCCCGACTTCAGCTCCACGGTAACCACATGACCTTCGGCTTCGTGGAGAAGCTTGACAGGAATCCCAATGCCTTTCTGACTTGTGGCCATGTTGCCTCACGGGCCGTGAGTCCGTGGCAAGCCTTGACTGGAAGCCCAGTCCACGGCCCAGGGCGGCTACGATCTCCGCTGTACCCCGAGAGACTAGCGTTCGGACTTAAGAAAAAATTTATCGACAAATGCTATGGTCGAGTGGAGAAGACTGCAGATAAATGAAGACTTCAAGGACGGAAAGTTTGTAGACCGAGAGCCTGCAGCTGCACTAGCAGCTGTTCAGGTGAAGAGCAAAGTGAGCTTTTCGAAGTCTATACAGTTGCTAATAAAGCAGTTTTTGTTTCAAGCGCTAATGCAGCCGAATTTGGCTGCCGTGAGACCATCAGTACGACTACACCAATCATTGAGTTTTCGTTTGCCGCTGGCTTAACACATTAAACAGAGGCACTTAATTCCTTGCACATCGGTCGATCACCGATGGGTTATCAAAAGGAGCTTCCCCATCCAACCATCACGTACTAGTTGTCATCAGTAAAGCCAGGGTAGTCGCTGTGTAAGCTCCAATACGCACGATTAACCGCTGCAATGCGACCTTCGCATGTCGTACTAAGTGGAGTCCTCCGCCAAGTCGCCCTTGCATTCCAGCGTGCCGCATCATCCGCACATCACAGCAACGGAGCGGCAACACTCTACGGACCGTACTCAGCATCTAACAACAAATTCATCGCCTCGTGGCTGGACTCCTGGCTCTACCACCAGTTTGGCCCCCCCGGCAGCCCATGTCATCCCACCATTCTTGCATGTGCGCGCGGGCTATGCATGAAGTCAGGCGAACCTCCATCAGGTGTCGACTTCCCTTCCAATGCCAGCAACCCCAAATTAGCTGTATCCGATGGCAACCTGGACGCCTCAGGACAGTCCACCAGTCCCAGCGGGGTCGTCAACTGTTTCGTACCCGCCGGAGCGGCTTCAGCGGGGCCGGCAACTCCACGGCAACAGCACCCACGTGGCAAATCCGCGCGCCTCCACGTTCGACCCCCTAGCGGCCCCGCCCCGCCGCCCACCCGTAGCCTAAAGGATAAGACGGCGAAGGTCCTCAGCGCCAAGGCTGCTGCCGCCATGGCGGCCGTCAAAGCCGGCGGGGGGCAGCAGCCCCTACCTCGGGAGGCCCGTCGGCAGTTGGACGCTCAGCTAGCGGAAATGCCATTGCCACCGGCACCGTACAGGGGTCGCCACGCGGCCGCCGACGGGCCGCGATCGGTTCATGTGACGGGCTTCTACACTGGTAAGACCGATGGGTCGGATCTGGGTCGGGGAGAGAGCACGGCGCTCAGTGGTGACATGAAGTTCGGTCCCCATACACACACATACACACACACACACACATACACACACACATACACACACAGTGGGTCTCTTGCTTTTCCCCCTCAACTCCCCCCCCCGATGTGCCGACCGCGTGTTTCTGTCGTTAACACATGACCCTCCTGACAGGTCACCCCTTCACCCGCGCCTCCGCCGAGGCTGTGGCGGCCAAGCTCCGAAACCAACCCCTAGCTCGGGGAGCTGCCGTGGCGGGAGTGTATCACGACCACGAGGACGCCCTCATCATCATGACCCATGGTTCACCCTATAATTCGCTATTATCCTCGTCGCTGGCGGCGGTCCCACCAGTACCTGCTGCTGCTGCTGCTACTGCTGCTACTGTCTCATCGTCGTCAATATCAGCAGCGGCACTAGCATCAACATCCGCACCAGCAGCGGCGCCTTTGGGGTCAGCAACCGCAACAGCAGTAGCACCAACCGCAACAGGAGCAACAGCAGGCGGTGTGGCAGCCGACGTCGGTGCGCCGCCGCCGTTGATGCCGGCCGAAGGATCCCCGGCATCAGCTGCGCCGTTTGAAGCTACCGATGAGTTGGGCCCTATGGAGGCGGGAGTGGACGGGGCGTTGACGATTGCACCGCCGCCGCCGCTGCTGGCGGCGGAGGCGTCAGAGGCCGCTGTAGCAGCTGGCGGCGCTTCGGAGGCGCCAGTCTTCGGGTCGTCGGTGGGGAGAGGCAACCGACAGGTAGGGGCCAAGAGAAGAAGAGGCCTTATTCCATTCTCCGTTTTTGTTTTTCCGTTACTTCTCATGGTGGGAATTTGAGTGTACGGACGGATAATGTACTCTATTTGTACGGAAAGTCGGGTATATGATAACCGGTATACAAATCAACGAACAACAAACAATAACGTTCGTAACTGCGTTTGGATTTCCATTTCATGGTGGATTACACAAATGCCGGACAAGGACATGACAGATTGTCGCCGTACGTCGTACTGCCGTGGCGCACATGTGTGCGCAGGACTCGCCCTGTATGGCAGTGATGCTGTTGGAGTACGGCGGTGTCGTATTCTTCAACGTACCGGAGTCGCTGCAGGCAGAAGCGCTGATGCGGGTCGCAGCGGTTACACTTCCCGATGGCATGTCGACAGCCGATCCAGGGATGGGGCGGCCGTTGTCCCGGCAGCCGCCGTTGCGCGGCCCCAATCGAACCGCGGACACGGAAGCCTGGCGGCAGGTGGTGGAAAGACTGTCCATACACAAAGAAGGTGCGTGTGGTGATGTGTATTTACGGAATGTACGAGTGTGACGCAATGCTGGCGGCACTCATTCACCCGCCGGTCCTTAGACCAACCGACCGACTGACCCGCGGGTCCTCTGTCTGCAGAGCAGCTGATCGTAGTGGATCCCAACATGATGGCGGGACGCGGGACGGGACGTTGGATTCGCAAGTTAGATGACTCATTACATATTTGGGTGAGTGTGTGCGCGCGAATGGCAAATCTGAGTGTGAGCAGGAACCGGCGAGATCTGAGTGTGAGCCGGGTCGCGCCAAGATCTGGATCGCGTGTTTTCCACCGCTCGCTCTGTTTTGGGGGCTGTCCCTCTGACGCGGGCGACTCCATTTTTTCTTCCAGAGTCATGCATTATCATCCCGCATAAGGGGCTTGGTTGTTCCTCTATCCGCCCCTTAGCTTCCGGTAATTAGATACTACGTCTCCATGTGGGTTCCTGTGACCCATGGGTCCGTCGTTTTTACGCTGCTGTCACCACCGTTACCGCCACCACGACGCCCCGATCAGGCCTGGGACAGCACCACCCTCGAGAGCATCGCCCGCGTCATCAGTCAGTCGGCCGCCATTCGGTACTACAACCAAGTGTGCGAAGATATGTTGGAAAGGTACGACAGGTGCAATTGTACGATTGGGCCGCCGCGCTGCAGCCGGCCCCGATCCCGGCCCATACTGACGCAAACCCTGCGTGCTCCCCTCCTGGAAGTCCTGAGAGTTTCGGAGCGCGCCAAATTTTCTTCCGCAGCCTTCTGTGCGTGTGTATGTGTATGTGTGTGTGTGTGTCACATGTTACCGTCGCCAAATTCCCCATCACCCATCGGGCGGACTGACAGATGCACAAATTAGTAATGTTCGGCTGTCAAACCATGTCTCCAGGTACGAGACCATCATGCCCCTGGGTTACGAGGCGCCCGACCACCGCTTCCGCGCGACGACCGAGCGACTGCTGTTTTGGCGCAGCCGGCTGCCGCTAAGGGATCTGAGGCAAATGGTGTTTAAGAGGTACGTCCGTACGGCAAGAGTTTTACGTTGTACGGCACAGTTGCAATTGGCGCAGAGTAAATGGTCGAAAGGTGAGTGAAGTACATTGCAACCCGAATCGGGCCAGCATCTTTTTTCTGTCATTGCTTGAATGAAGTATATATTTTTTTTATATTTTGCTTCACACAGCTCTGGAATCCGAGTACGGCTGGACAGTCGGCTAGGGCTCCGGGACCCCCCCTCCGGCACCTGGGAGAGCGCCCGGCACCACGCGGTGTGGGATGCCATCCGTCGGGAGTTTGAACTGGACGACCGGAGAGACGCGCTCATGGATAAGGTGGGTGCGCGGGGGGGTTGCGGGGGGCGGGTGGGAGGGGACAAGTCGAAAAAGTGTAATCTTCCGCAATGTTCCGTTTCTGTTAAATTACACATTATGTAATATTGGCGGTATTCCCGAAAACCCCCCCCCACCCCCCATTATGCGAGAAAACCCCAGCCATCCACAAGAAATCCGAGGATTTTTATCTCCTGATTTAATTAATTATTTTATTTTGTTTTATTTTCAATCTGAGCCTGAATTTCGAACCGCAAGAATTATTATTATCATTCTGATCCATTCCGATCTCGATCCAAAAAATTTAAAAAATAATCTTCCCCTCTGCATCTTTGATTATTTAATCTTTTTAACGCAGACGGACCTCCTGAAGCAGTCGTGCTTGGACTTAATCTCAGCCAACAACGAGTCGTTCACCAAACGATCCGAGCTCTCCATCATCCTGCTCATCACTGTGGAGATTGTCATATCTCTAACCGATTTGCACAGCGCCCTAAGCGCTGAAAACGTTGGCCGTGCATTCGGCTGGGTGATCGACAGCCTGGGGGGGGGTCTGGGGCCCGCCGATGCCGCCGACGGCGCCACCGGAGCCGCCGCAGTGGCGGCTTCGGTCCCACCGCCGCCCGCCACTGCCGCCAGCTAACACTCTGCGGTGACATCTTCCGTTAGTTGGTTGCTATAACGAATACTGGAATGCATTAAACGTGGGGCTGTGCGTCGTCGTAATAGTACGGCAGCGCATGATGCTCTGCCGTACTATCCCACTCCCACAACTTTGATAGTTATGATGTGATCCGGGTCAGGTGAGCATCGTAGACTTCTTAAACGTTTGATTTCTCATTGATGCATTTCGTCAACTGTGCGATGCATTTGGTGGATGCGGCATGCAAATATAATGTCGTGTATTTGCTTGTGAAACGTGGTTTTGAGGACGTTGAGTACGGCACAGTACGGCATGACGCATCTCGTACTTGCATATAGAATATAGCGATTAGGTTTGGGGGTATAGTTTGGGAGATTTTACGAACTTGATGAGCGCTTTCGCTGGGTTGCGAAACCTTCAGTACGGAAATGTTGCTGTCGTACGCTGATGTCATAGTAGTAGTAATAATAATAACAACGATATAATGATAATCGTACGATAATCTTCAGTTCTAGCGGTATTAGTGCAGGACGGTGTGCATATATTCAGATTTCGTATACCTGATTTTGTCGGTTCTACCCAAAATGTCCTTATAACCTTTAATTTTGAATTGAGCTTTGATTGTCAAATATTGTTTATCGTATGTAAGTGGTTGCAATGCTTTTCTAAGTATATATAAACAAACGGCCACAACGGTCATAATGCTTGGTTGTTGAGTTAAATAAAGGAGATGGGGGGAGGGCCGCACCGTCAAATAGATGTTCATGAATTCTTTACTCATGCTCATACGTGCATGCAATGCCCCTCCATAACACAATGACCTCATGTCAACAAAACACATTTCTCCCTCATCCCCCCCCCCGAAAATTAAAAGCACCATCACCATCACCACCACCACCACGACCTCCCTGAACCCCCGGAGGGGGGAGGGCAACGCGGCTGCTGGGGGCCCTCAGCCCGTCTCCTGCCAACTGCCAACTGCCACAACTTCCAATCATGAAACAACGAATAAAAATGCATTCGTCACAAACATGTTTCCGTAGATCGTACAATGCCGTACAACATCGCACACACAAAGAAATGAGTATTGCAGCAGTTTGTTGTGTAGAAGGAGGCATTTGTTTGGGTGCTGCACTCGAGCCATTCGGGCTCCGCTACTGTAAATCCCACGTATCATGAGAGTAGTAGCATTAAGTATGTCTTACTTAAGTATTCTTAGTATGATATACTAATTCTTATGTATAAGCCTTAGATGTGTCTCTCGGCATTCATTCGATCGAGTACGTATACAAGCATACGAGTCCATACATGAATAGGCACAGGCCCATCTGCTGGGCCTTACGGGGAGACCGCCATCCCACGACCACGATCTATTCAGCTGGGCCTTACGATGGCGACGACATCATGCTGCTGCGAAACACATCATCCGGCAACAGCTTAGAGCACATACGCGCCACATCAGGATCTCAGGTCATCTCAGCCTCATTCCGACAGGTGGTGCTCACTCCCTCCACCCGCGAGACCAAACGACGCCAATGATATCACCACACCGCACCACTCAACACTCATTACGAGTATTCATTCGGACGACATATTGATGAGTGTGATTCCGTAACGAGAAATGCAAAACGCACTCAGCATGTTTCGAACCGAGGACTTTACTACATGCTAACCGCGCAACGCCAAGATACAAGTCCCGATAAGTACACAACTTCCTTCTGTTCGGTTGGTACGATGGTACAGTTTTTGACTTTTCCCACCTGTCCACCTGTCCACATCGCACCTCTTCTCACCCCATTCCCCCCTCTGACTGGGCCCCTGCCTTAACCGACCCAACCCTTAACCCCCCCGACTGAAACATCAACCACGAACGGCAAACTACCAGCGTCCCGAAAGCGTGCACAGCGCTGCTGGTCCTTGTTTCCCAGCAGCTCAGTACTACAGCAATACGTCCGGTAAGGTCCGATAGTTCTAAGGATTACCGTTGTCGTACTGATGTCATCGACAAATTGACCTTCAATCCTCGTCCCAGAGGGTGCCAACTGGTGTTAGGATGAGGACCACATTGGAAGGTGAGAAGATGTCAAACCGCAGGCTCCGAAACCCCTGCCCTCCTCCTACAAGGCCGCATCCTGCTCCCGGCTTCGGCCTGCGACTCTTCCCATGAATCTGCCCAAGGATTCGAAACCAATCACTTAAGCTTCTGCCACCCATGCTACTGCCCGCCACGCTACTGCCACCCATGCTGCTGCCCGCCATGCTACTGCCCGCCACGCTACTGCCACCCATGCTGCTGCCCGCCATGCTACTGCCCGCCACGCTACTGCCACCCATGCTGCTGCCGCCCACGCTGCTGTCACCTGCTACCTACATACTGTTGCCACCAGCTCAAGACGCCCTTGCAGTGCGCCCAGGCGGCGTCAGACAGGGGCACGTAGGTGCGATTCTCTAACCGGTCCATGCTCTCCAGGTACCAGAGCTTGCTTCGGTAGTTGAAGACCTCCCGCCACGTGGAGCCGTTCGGGAACATGGGCTGCGAGCCGACACGGTTGGAGAGGAGCAGGACGGCAACGGGACATGTGAATGCGGAATGTGGTCAAATAGCAGTCAAAGGTCCCGAGGTGTGGGAGATGGTGGTGCATGAGCGGGTGCGGGAGCTACCCACGAGGCATTTCCGGATTTCCCCCCCCCCCTTCAAAACCACCTTCACACCCCTAAGTAAATGGGTGCAGCCCACCACGAGGCTCTTCATCTCCAGAAATCACCCCTAGGACCCAGCTTCTGTATTTATTCGTACGGGCGCGTACGGTAATCTCTATCCCTGCTTCCACCCCTCCATCCTTCCCACCCGCACCCGCACTCGCACCGTGTCAAATACGGGGGAGAGGTCCTCATGATCTTTTATCTTTATCTTATACCAGACGTTGCTGGAGACTGTAATTTCGTGGGGGCGATGGATCAGCCAGACGTCCGGCAGAACCCAGAACTTGAACTTTTGTTGGAAGCCTATGTACCGGACGTTGAGCAGCTTATTGTAGTAGTAGCCCCTAAAGAGGGGGAAGGGAGGGAGGGAGGGTGTGGGTGGGTTTAGGTTCCGGCTTAACAAGCAATCAACCCAGGGGGCGCTGAAACCCCACGGGCGAATTTTAACTCACTGTGTGTGGGGGAGGGGGAGGCCGTTTGGGGACATTTCGATGTGTGTATGTGTGTATATGTGTGTATATGTGTGTATATGTGTGTATATGTGTGTATATGTGTGTATATGTGTGTATATGTCTGTGTATGTGGAAGGAGGAGTTGTCCTGGAGGGGGGGATGTCGAGTGGCGAGAGAAATAAAGAATGTGAAAAGGGATGCGAAGGGGATGGGAGAAAGCGGAGGGAGGTTAAGGACGCTCCGAAACTGCGTTCAAATACACACTGTATATGGCACGCTGTGATAGAGAGCAACGGAGGCAAAGCTGCCCAGTCACCAGCTGTAGCATAGAACTGCTGCTGTTACTGCCACTGTTACTGCAGCAAAGTTAGTGGCACAGTACGACGCACCGCCCTCCCTATTGCAAAACCCCACGCCCTGGGGTTCTTGCCTGAAGCGGGTGTCGTACGAAGGCATATGTTTCCTGTGAACCATGCGGGAAAACACGCACGGTAATTAGTTGGCGTTTCCAGGACTTTGAATGTTAGTTTGTTTTGGCACGAGGGGAGAAAAGGGCGGGAAATCCCGGACCTAAAACCCAACGCCAGCATGTTATAATACTGCTCGTTTCTCTTCATATGCTTCATATGCTTTGGAAATTTAAATCTTTGAATTTAAATCTCAATTTCTAAAAAAATAAAGTAAACGGATGGAAACCGACGCACAGCATTACTTGCCTTGCCATTATTACCCATGGCTCGTATCCCTTGGTGTACGGTGTTCCGTACAACGTGTCGGTTGTAACCCAGCGGGGGTAGTTTGTTGCGTTATGACCGGGGATGAAGCGGTCAAAGGCAAATGGAAACAGAAGGGCCTTATCCTGCCAATCTGTTCTCATCTTCGTGGTCTTCTCCGCTGGAGGCGCTGCGCAAGTTTCGGATGTTAGGACAGACGTACGGAAGCCGGGGGCCACCGATGGAACAGAAGGAGGGGCGAGTTAGTGAAGGAACTGCCCGTACTTTAATCAAGGGAAAATCATCTACCTACGAGCCCGCCATTACCCAGAGGCCCGCCATTCCCTCGCTGTGATGCCGTACAGTATTCCGCAACATGGAAGCTTCATGTGTTTTATTCGTGGTGGTGATTGTCGTACGCATATGCCAAAGTATCAGCAAGTTAAGACATTTTTCTGTGCGTCCTATTCGTACGCCAGCAGCATATGCGAACCTCTGTGTGTCCTTCCATCCCCCGGGCCCCGCCGTACAGGTCGCTCTCCTCCCTGGCCCCATCCCTCCTGTAACCCTTCTGTCTGTCCATCTTCTAAACCCCCTGCCCCCCCCCCCTTGCCTAAAACCCTAAAACCCTGGACCCGGCTGGGACACGGTCACCTACTCGCAAGTATCTGCTCTATGTACGCCGTACGGTTTCGCCCGAGAGTACGGTTGGTGTCCCACGCGGGCATGACGTAAAGAACATTCTCTAACTCGGCCCGCCGTACCATCTCCGCAGTCCTGCGGTCAGGAAATGGCAGCTCCTGAAGTTTACCGTTTCCGTTCGGTTAACGGAATCTGTAAATTCCGATAAAATCCGGTGAGCTCGTTAGTTGTTAGTTGTGAATACCCCCGCCCTGGAGGACAGTCCGGTGTTACTTTATTCCGCGGTACGTATCCGTACGCCGTACACCGTACACTTCCACACCCTTCCATCATCATTTCCCACTACTCCGGCATCCACGCACCCAACCGCCCACCCCGTCCGGATTACTAATCCGGTTCTAACAACTGCCGCACCTCAGGGGACCCCCCCTTTTACAAACACACACACACACACACTCTCTAAAGTCATCCCCATTTTGCATTTCACGACAGCAGTAGCAGTGCCAAGTCAGTCGTCTTCCCCGCCACCCAGTACCAGACTGCCACACCTCTGAGTCCTTCATGATGGTGGTGGTTTGTGATTGTGGTTAGTGGTTGTTGTGGTGGTTATGGTGGTTGGTAGGTAGCTCTTTTGTGCTCCTCTCAACGGCAGTACTAACAGCTCTCCAGTCTACGCTAGCCGCTCCCAGCCATTCCTCCAACGCCGACCTCGAACACCCCCCCCTCGCCATTACATCCCCCATACACACACACCTTGTCGTGTTCACCATGACGTTCCTCCCAAAGCTGCGGCTGAAGGATAGATCTACATCCACCATAGCCGCCAACGGCGTATCCGCTGCTAGCATTCCTGCGTTCCGGAGGATATTGATTGGCATCAACACGGATAGCGCCTCGTCCTTCAGCGTCTCCGACAGCAGTAGCAGTCTCAGCGAGCAGGCTCCGAAACCAGAACCGGACTGGCTCCTGTCGCTACTGCCAGTGCCGGCAGCGCCGATGTTTAAGGCCTCCATTCGCCGAAAAAGCCCCTCCACAAGCTGCGTTGCATTTTTGAGCGAAATTTGGTTTCGGAGCGTGAGGTTGGAGACACCACTCCCGGGAGGCGGCTCTGGCTGTAGCAGGGGCAACCATATGGCTGCCGCGACGATGCCTCCAGGGAAGCTGAGACATTGCAACTCTAAAACCTGCACGGAGTTTGAGATTAGGGTGCCCTAAGCTGATCATCAGGAAGAAGACGAAGGGAATGTGAAGTTAAGGGGAAATCTAGGAGTTGTGATTTTCTCCCGCATGACGTCGTGCCGTACATACGTGTGTGTGCCTGCAACAGGCACGAAGTTGCAAGAGTGCAACGCTTGGAACGGCAAAGCGGGGCCAAAGCGATACCGAGCAGCAACGGAAGGATGGAGTGGAATCTGGACATCTGGATTGAGGAGTGCGGACAAGGGGGCGGAAATGCGACTTGGCTTCCGCGGACCCACCATGGCGGGAAAACTTATTGGCAAACCCGACCCTGTCCGTTGCTCGGGCCGGTGCTCATTACCCAAAGATCTATCCGCACAGCAATTACAGCAGTTAAAGTTCTGCATACACTAACCCGTAATCGCTCCAAAGTTGACGGTGTGAACACTGTGATTGGAAATCCTGCATCCCGGCGACTCCACCAAACCTTTTGCAAACGAACACTGTATATCCAACAAAGTCATTTATTTAATTCACCCATTGTGATGTTTGGGTTTTGAGACGAAGAATCGAATGGCGTGGCACAAGTTGAAGATGCTTTTGGTAACAGTGATCACCGAACCAATCCTAACAGTCAACATGTATCTTATTGACCTTACCTACGAGTGGGTTTTCCATCTATAAATTCGTTAAATGATGTAGGGCTGTCACTAGTGTTAAAGTTATAGCATGAGAGCAATTCATCGGCAGGGTTTCCTGCCTGCGCTGTTTGCCCGTTGAGTAATATTTCCTGTTCTTGCCTAGGAACAAGAGCGTAGGTGCGCAATACGAAGTCACTGAAAAGGAGTAACCAAAGCGGACTCCGGCCGCCCCCTCTTGGCATCTGGTAGAGATCAAAACTTAAATACAGTGCTGTTTACAAACAATTTCTGTGATTTATCCTTTTGTATTAAGAACGACCTCGCACTTTAGAAGTTTGGATGGATGGCCAATACGGCATCGAGTCAATTGCGTATATGATCAATACGCAACACGAGCAGACCTAAGTATTCAAACAACATAACATAGATTGAATTCAACGTATTCGCGCAAGTTAACAATCTGTCCATTTGAACCGTTTCCCGTAAACAAATGCAACAGCTCATGATGTGGTTTTGTTGGTATTTATAATAACTTAAAGGTATTCGCTTCATGATCTTATATTTATGAAGTCACAAATAATTTATACCGTTGCATTGAAGATGTAAGCCAGTGGTCATGGTTACCCGCTGGTGGGCGCGCATTAGTATACTCGCATCACACAAATTTCCCATGGATAAAATGAAATTTTTTAGTTTTTGACAGGTTGACAACATAATTTAGAAAAACCTTAGTCCTGAAAAGGTAGTCTGTCGATCGTGCGGGTGGTATTTTTTCCACATAACTTCAACTAACATTACCGTAAGGAGATAGGCATAACAAAATATCATAATATATTTTACTGCTTGAAAGAACGTCTATGAACGTACAATCTCTATACCCACCTTCCGAATTCCTAATCCACGGTAATCCAGCGCTGTTTGGTTGTTCCATGCAATTTCGCCAAAAATTAAACACCTTCCATATCAATGTTCAAGCCGACCCATACCTCTTCCATCGGTCGCCACGCGCTGCCTACCTTTACATGATCTCAATATATTTCTAACCCAACTATCGAACCGACCTAATCCCAAACTACGAAGGGATAAGCCCCTTCCCATCCACTTTACTTTGCCGCAAAATAAACCCCAAAGTTGTCACACAGCCACAATAAATTGACCGTCACGCTCACCTAAAGCCACCTACCGCTGCGGCATAGCATTGGTGAACATGATGTCCTCTTTCGGGTTCTTGATGCATGGGAAATCCGCCTCTGAGCAGCAGGCCAGACCCACGGGGAAGTTCTGGCAGCGCAGCAGACTGATCTCGTAATACAACGGGACACTCGGGGGCACTCGTACACCGGACTTGAAGGTCACGCCACGGCTGCCGTAGCCGAGTGAGGGGGGCACTATGGCCAGTTTCACGTCGCCTCCCCGCATGGTCTCCACGACCTGGTAGGTTGTGATGTTGCGCAGCCGGAGTTAGGGGTTGAGGGCACGGTTAAGTGCAGAAGGGGAGCATGTATAATCACGAAAAATCGCGATGATCGATTCGATTACTGAACAATACGCCATGGGCCGACCCATGCTTTGGGAGAAAGGTGGACCATACAAGTTCGGGGTCAGCAAACCCAGACGAACGTGCAACGACACGCAGATACATTCAAACCTGACAGGCAGGCTTTTGCTTGTGGCTTTCCGCAAGGGTTGGGGGGGCGTCTTCAGGTTTCACTTGTCCCCCCCCCCCTCCTCTCTTTGGTCTTGGCCTTTAGTGGCGGAGCCAGTGCTTGGGCTCTGTCTGTGAGTCTTTGCCGTTTGTTTCGGTTTGCTCGCCTGCATCTTTGCCGCTTTTGTTTGTAGTCTTAGCGTTTCAGCGTTTGTTTGTTTCTGACAGCGCCACTGATTCCTTCCTTTCAGTAAGATGAGCACGTGTGGAGGAGTTAGAGGTATTCCTGTTTTCCAGTATAAGCCCCTTACCTGGAAGGGAAGAGTCATGTCTTATGAGCGTGCCCCAGTGCTGCAGTTGGTGCCCCTTTGCGATCTCCCTGAGTAGCCTTCTAAGTAGCCTTCTGAGTAGCCTTGTTGCAGCGTTTGGCTCAGGACCTGCCCGTCTCATCTTTGGCCAGTCCGACAGTCTACTCAAGGGGCTGCGCGTTGGTTTGATCTAGTGCTAGGTCAAATCGGTTTGCAGCACCTTCGAGGTGTGCACACTTTGAACGTATAGCCTCAGGCGAGGCTGCGCCTCGTCCGCTTGGGCAGCTGGGCAACCTTCCCTAGGCGGTTGTGGAGTGGAGGTGTTTTAGGCGTCTTTCGACTACGGGCTAATTCGTAGACCTTGCGGGAGCATTACCCCAGTTTGTTCGTTCCTGCCCTAAGGCGGTGGCTTTCTTTGGTCCTCTCGCCAATAGTTGCCCGAGTCGCGCCAATTGGGGCTCAGTACTTCAACCGTTGAGAAAGAGAGAGAGTATCTTTTCTAGGGGCTCTGTGTTCCGAGAGCAACAACTAATGGGGGCTTGGGATAGGAAGCCGGATTAGTTAGGCCTAAGGCCTTTGTAACAAGGCAGTTGTACTTGAAACTGCTTTAAAGGCCTTACTACCTCAGCCCGTGTTCTCATAGGGCTGTATTTATTCGCGTGCTTCGTCTTTCCTTTTCATCTTGTTTTTGATGTTCAGCGTGCGGCCGCCCGCCAGTCCCTAGTTGCGTCGCCCGTAGTGTTAGTTGCCTTTATGTCTTTCCTAGGTTCGGCAGGCTGTAAGGTTCTTGACCGAGGCCTGATTTAGCGCAGTGCCATTGTAACAGAAATCGCAATGATTTGATGTTTGACTTGTTCTTTTTACTTCCCCCCCCCAACTACCAACCTACCAACCTACCAACGCATCAAACTTCTAAAGATCTCTCGTCTTACCTGTGCCAGACCCTCCGTGACGTATTTGTTCGTTGTGCCCAATTGGAATGCCAAAGGCGCAGCTCCTTCCCCCCGCGTATCCAAAAACACAGTGCCGTCCTCCAAAGTGCCAATCACGTCCACGAGCACCAAGGATCCCGAGGCGGGAGGATCACCGTGACCGCTAGACACCAGGGACATGCGAATGCCGCTGCAAGGGGTGCAAGGGGTGCAAGGTGCAAGCATAAAACGGTGATGGGGATTGGATTTCAGCAGACTAAAGCTAGGGGTTGGTTGTGGTCAAGAAGTCAAAAATGAACACCGCTCCTCTTGCATACACACCTGGCCGTTACCTCGATGTCGCGCTCGCCCTCGCCTCCTTTTTTAAGGCTAGCAATGGAGACCTTGGCAGCAGCACGGTGAGGTGCAATAGCATCACCCGCACCTTGCAGTAACAGGACGCCTGAGAGCAGCGCTCCGCCAAGCACCTGACGACGACTGGCCCGGACCTCGGGGGCCGAGGCATGAGTGCGGTCAGCACTGGGATTGCCGGTAATAAAAAATGTTCCTGTAGATGAGAAGTTAAAGCATGAAATTCTGTGGCAGGGCCTACGCGCCGCGGAGGTGCATCGCATCAGGGTCCTCAATCGAGCGCACGGCACAGTAGACATTGTCGGCAAACCTAAACTAATATACAGAATGCATTAACGTATGGATAGTTTTTACAATGAGCAAAAATGCCCTTCGCAATGATGCGCTGCGATGATGCTTTAGTACCCGTACGAATTGCCTGACTCAGACACTGGAAGCCATTTCTGCGTATTTGTTCATTTCTAGTTGAGTGATAATTCAGATTTGAGATCAAGTCGTCAAAATTACTGCTTTCAGTCCACCTGATGCTTTTTTGAACAGAAACGGCGACGACGATCTCGTACCAGAACTTGATGCAGAGATGCGCGATGAATCTATATAAAAAATTTCCGATTGAGCTGAAAAATACTAGTAAACGTGGCGACAAGGTCAACATGGCAATGCGGCCCGTCGTCACAGCGGTGATAGCTGCAACTAACGTATTTGTTCTTTTTGTACGGTATGCTCACCGTGATGCGACCTGATTGCAAAAAAATCCTGAGTAGCGACGTTGTTCAGCACTGATCTGGGAATATGGTTTGATCTTGTTCGTTGCAGCAGCGCAGCCTAATCCCGGAGGTGATGCTGGCTGGAGCGAGACCAACAACGTCCTCATACAGAGGACCTCACACGCACGTTAGCACAGTCCACCATTCCCGAAGCCTCCCCTGGAGCTTCCTCAGCCACAGCAGCAGACGTCACAGTTGCATTGGCGAAAACTCGGTTGCTCAGTTTCCAGCTTCAAACCATCCTCCAGAGACCCGACCTCCGGAACCACGGCGCGGTAATTGTACGGCCGCTGCTGTAGACCTTGCTAATCAGGAAGGAGGGCCGCTGGCGCTGCCAGCAGCAGTGGATGAAATTGGGTTGGCGCTGCAAGCAGCTGCACAGAGACGGGAGAGGTTAACTGCTGCGCTTGCAGGCGACAGCATGCGGCTCGTCATCGACTGCGGCCTCCCACACGCCGTGAGATCGCCCATGGAGGTGCGCGCCTGGCTGTGTATGCGTTACATGTCTTTGCACGTATCACACCTTGCCGTGCTGCATGCTCTGCGATTTGCCATAATGTTGTAATTGTTGTCACGTTCATTGCGTCGGTTGTGTCATTGTGACCCTCTGTCATGTGGCACATCTCTTTTCTTCCCCTCCCTCTCTATCGAGGTATCCCCGTCTTTTCCCGCCCGCCCCTTCTTTTTAGCAAACTCCTTTTCAACAGCACGCAGCACCAAGATACCTCGTATATTCGCCTTCTCTCCCCCCCGCCCCCCGGTCCCTCGCGTGTCTCCCATCCAGTTCCGCAGCCTCGCAAAACAGATCCAAACAGCGGTCGGTCACAACCGGCGATCAGCAGCACCCGTGTGTTTGCAGGTGGGTGGGTGTGGGGGTGTGTGGGGGGTGAATCGCGATATAGGGGTTTGTTTTGCGTGAGTCCAGTGAGGTGATGTTAAAAAAGATTGCAAGTGCGATGGCGGCTGGCGGCGGTGCACAGAAGCTGTCGTTTTATGACCCTGGCTAGGAGTTACTCTTCTGCCTGCCTGCCTGCCTGCCTGATCCTGTGCGTGGAGAAGTCAATACGGCTCCTTTTTAGCCTATTTACGAAGGAAGCGTTTTAAGTTCAGCTCAGGAGTTATCTCATCAGGAGAGGGCGCTTCTTTGTTGCGTCCTCTTCTGAGCCTACTTGGGGTATCTGGACTCTCATGGATGAAACGACGTGAGCCACGAGGCACACGGGTTGAGCGGCTTGCATTGGAGCGTTTTAGGGTTTTAGGGTTTGGGCCGCCTCCTCCATTCGGGTCGGATTTGGTTTAAGGTTATGACTCATCCTCAGCGCGACGCACCCCATATGTCGTATTGGCAGATGACGTGGTGGCAACAGGTGAACCTTCCCGAGCACTTATTACTCGGGTTGAACTAATTAGGTAACCATCACCTCATCAGCTTAAGCTTCTATATTTAAGGAATGCCGGTGGAGGGATAGGAGGAGGAGGGTGAGAAGGAGGAGGGCGAGAAGAAGGAGGAGGAGGAGGAGGAGGAGGGTGAGAAGGAGGAGGACACATCTCTTGCTCCACACCGGAACTGTCTGTCTGTCTGTCTGATGACCCTCGTGACTCAGCGCTATCATCCGCGTGTGTATTTGTACCTCATGGCCAACCTCATGGCCAACATCCCCGTATTCCGCAACTTCTTCGAACCTGTGTGTCCTCACTCGTGACCCACATCGCCCTCTCTGCACGGCTGGCCGATGCCGGTCCACATCTCCACAGGTGACATCCTGGGGTGGGCAGCTGGCGAGCTATGCGGAGGAGCGCATGGGGGCGGCAGCCTGGCCGCTCGTCAAGCAAAGCAAGGTGGGTGCGTATATGCAAGGTGCCTGTGGAGGCGGAGGCGGCGGGAAGTGTGGCCCCGCTGCTGCAATGGCGCCACTGATCCCACCACTACTCGTCTCAGTCCTGACTGACCGTTTGCCATTTTGTTCCGCTTGAACAGTCCACCCTGGAGCTGTACGGCCCAGGTGAGATCGTCGTACTGTCGCCAGACGCTGCGGCCCCGCTCACGGCATTGGATGAACGGCGAGTGTACGTAGTGGGCGGCATCGTGGACCGCTCTGTCATACTGGGAGTTACGGCGGGTTTTGCGGTACGGCCAGTACGGCGTGTTGGAGATAAAGGCCAGCCAGATTAGCTACCTTGCACCTGGCGCCTCAGGTGCTGGAGCTGGGGCTTCTTAAAAAGCACGTGTGTATTTGTTTATCGTACTGCATCGATTGGTTGTTCTATTGGTGAACTTGATAGGCAGGGCGAAAGCTATTTGGCGTCTTTTCTGGGCGTATTAAAGTCCTAAGGTCCCCTTATCCTTTTTCTTAGGATTTATCATCATTTATTAAAAGATTAATATCCTTGCTTGTCGCTGCTGGCCCCGCGCTTATCAATGCAGGCCAAACATTCCTTGGAGTCGTATCGGCTTCCGACCCTGGAGTACGCGGACCAGCTGGGGCTGGGGCAGGGCGTGTCGCGCAGGTCAGTACGGCAGTACGGCAAGATACGCTTTGAATGGAGCTTGCGAATGCACGCTGTGCATGGGGCGGGGGCACTGCCCACATGGCAGTGTGGGAGAAAGGACACTCGTATGAAGGTACCCGCGGAGCAGCATCTAGCACAAAAAGGACACATTGCCACGCGATTGGCAGATGAGTAAGGTGGGCTGTAGCATCATAACAACAGGAATAGTTGCATAACGCCAACTGCTGCTGCCACTGCCACTGCCACTGCTACTGCCACTGCTTCTTCCTGACTTTATTCTGGAACCGGGGGATTCCCCCATGCCCCCGTGGAACCATGGCTCGGAAGTTTGAAGCGCCGCCACAACCCCGCCGTACGAAGCCCACGCCATCTCCACTCCCTGCATCCTGCTCGCACGCTCGCCCTGCAGACCCGTGCTCAACATATGTGATGTGGTGCTGGCGCTGCTGCGCTTTCGGTCCAATGGGGGCGACTGGGTGGATGCACTGGACGCGGCCATACCCCGGCGAAAACGGGCGGGTGGACTGCGTCGTTTCTCCACCATGCAAGAAGCTGTCGAGGTGGCCTCGGAGGCCGCCCCCGCTGGTGCGACCACTGCTTCGATGACTGCGGCGGCTCCCAGGTTTGCGGATGCTGTTGGCCCGGCAACTACGGCTGCTGTTACGGCGGCGCCATCTCTTCGAGGGGCGCTCCGCCCTCCGCAATGAGGGCGGGCATGCTTCACCCGGAGGCCGGGAGCCGGTGAATGATGGATTGGCTGCAGCGGTCTTGGGGGGGGGGACAGCGGTTTCAGCGGTGACACCTCGACACAGCGGCGGCAATGGGCCACTCCGCAGGCCACCACTCCCGCGTTGTGGAGTTGTGAATCCCTCTCCTCCCACCCGCCCGTCTCAAGACACGCAACACACACGCACACACATACACACATTTACATTTTCGTGCAAGCTCCCTCCCGCCGTGATGAGCGATACAGGCAGACAGGCAGACAGACAGGCAGACAGACAGACAGGCAGACAGACAGGCAGGCAGGTGGACGAATAGAATGATTTTATAACGTGTATGGTGACGCTACTTGTTGTCACGTGGACGGATGGACGGACGGACAGACAGACGGACGGATATGGGCACGGATATGAGACAGACAGATACGGCAATCATGCGCACAGAGCAATCCCCTGCGCATGAGCTCGGCCCGTTGCTTCTTTGCGTGTGGCTCTGTATCCATGCACCAATGACCCAGCCCACACATAATATATATATATATATATATATATTCCTTCGCGTGTCATGCAAGACGTATGTACTCGCGGGCATATTGGCACAGCGGAAGGCGGGGCTGCTTTGAGCCAGGGGACGCTGCTGAGCGAGTCATGCTCATTATGCGACTGGTGAGGCTGATTCGGGCGGATTAGAGGTTAGGCTTTAACAGCGCCGCGGATCCCCGTGTGGACGCTGCGGTGGTTAGGTTGACTCAAGACTTAAGACAGTCACAGTCCAGGATGAAGGGGCAGTGGACTTAAAAGAGCTCCAAAATTGGAAAGGCGGGCATCGTCCGTAACCATTTGCCAGTCCCTAATCAAAACCCTAACAAAAGAATGTCAAAAGGCATGCCATCAAACATCAAACCCATGAATGATCGTGCATGCTAAAAATAAATATTAACCACCGACGTAGCAGCGATAAACTCTAGATACCCTGAAACCTTTAGTAACCACCGTCATACAAGGAATGTATATGTAGTACGGTGTGGTTTCGGAGCTTCAAAAACCGGCGCCACATCCATCTCCATGGCATGGGACCTTCCGATGCCACTACAGCTACCCCTGTACGCAACAGAGGCATATATCTCTCTATACACCCCTTCATCCGTAGTGTAGGTGATGTCTCGCTAAGCTCCGTGCGGGGAGCGTGTAAGCAGTCCCGGCTGCCGAGTAAGATATCAGCGGAGCGGCGGACGTGAACGTTAACATAGTCGAGCTACTTAGCGACGGTGTAGACAACATAAGCAGCAAGGGTCTGCACTAGTGTTTAATGTCTGCTGCCTCAACACACGAACAGAGGTCGGGTAGGCGCTCCTCTCGCTCCTGTTGAGCTACATGGTACGGACAGGGTACGGACGGACGCACATTCAACCAGATGACTTTATAAGAGTTTACGGCCGTGCGCAACAATGCCGTGCATACACACACACATGCACGCACACACAGACAGACAGATACATAACAACATCCAAGGGGGATGGCCACCAGGGTTCTCTTGGTGGTAGAAAACAGCAGCATCCCACAATAGGCAGCATCCCAAAAAGGAAAAGGAAAAACTGTAAAACATATAAGACAGGTAAGCGTTGACTTCAATCTAGGTTACGCTTGTACGGCAGGAGGTATCCCCGCTGCATAATTGAAATGAATGGTAACAAGGAGCCGCGATAATGCCGGCTTTAACTTATGCCGCAACGAACAACGGCTAACGTTCAACGGTCAAGATGGTATCACAAGGTCATCACTAGTCACATGTGCGCCAGGCGCCGTACATGGCCCTAGCCTTCGGGCAAACCAACTATGTCAAAAGCTCCGCGGGAAAACCGCCGCATGGTGTGCCTAGGATTAGACAGCACACGAGAACACCGCCTGTTCCACGTTTCCTTTCTCCTCCTCCTCCTCCATCTCCTCCTCCTCCTCCTCGTGCTCCTCCTCCTCCTCCTCGTGCTCCTCCTTCTCGCCCTCCTCCTCCTCTCCCTCCTCCTCCTCCTCCTCTTCCTCCTCGCCCTCCTCCTCCACCTGCTCCTCCTCCTCCTCTCCCTCCTCCTGCTCCTCCTGCTCCTTAACCACAACAACTGGATGGTACGGGACCACACTTATCGGCAAGCAACAAAGGAGAGCTCAGCGTAACCATCGCCCATCCATGCCAATGTACAGAGGCAATGTACGGAGCCTCGATCTTTTTCCGGTTGGGCATGCAATCTCCCACCTCAACCTTCGGCGTATTGGATAACAACGGTGACATCGGACACCGGCTGGGGGCACCGAGGGGCCGGATGACTCCGCGCACACAAAAATCTCATAACGGTGAGGCGAGAGGGCGAGTGTCACGATACGCAAAACCTTTCAAGCAGCCTCCGCAGCCTCCGCAGCCTCCGCCTCTGCCTCGTCCGCTTCTTAGCCCAGCTCTGTGACCTCTACAGACCTTGCTCAGCAGCCGCATGTGCCTGGCCAACCCCACAAATCCCCCACTTCGGACAGCGCTCATGTACTGGCTTCGCCTCCACCCCCCCTAAACAGCAGTAGTACCAGGTCTCGTCTATTCGCCTTTCCTTCCCTTCCCCCCCCATATTCGCCGTTAACACGCAAGCCAGTGACTCACGAGCCCGGACACGCCTGGGGTTCCAATGTTCCCCCCTCCCCCGCCCATCAACTAGCAATCGTGAACACGGTCATTTGAACGCACCCAGCAGGAAACATGCGACAGACGGCGAAGCACAAAAACGCACAAACAGCAACTGTGTCCCAAGTCCCTGCAACTTTGGATGGCCTGGCTGACGAGGTTGAGTGCTGCGGGGCCACCCTGCACCCTCCACCCTCCTGGCCGATCACATACATTCCAAAACCCTTGTAAACTCAACTCCGGCAGAATTCACAACGCTAACAAAAATCATCCGTACATCCGTACATTCGTACATCCATGCCATGTCAACTGCCATGTTCCTGCCATGTCAACTTCCTGCAGCCGCCGATCCTTCAATCACTGCAGAGCCTAAAGGGGCAAAACAAGAACCCCCAAAACCTGCAGCCGACTTCTTCCCCCCTGGTCTGGACGCCCCTTCGACTCCTGGCTCCTTCACTTCTCCCGCTGCCGACCCCTTTGGTAAACTAAACTCCTTGCCAAAGCGGCGCTGAAGCCCAATACGTCACGAGGGTTCCGTCCTCCCTCTTTGACTGTTGAGCACCCCCTCCCCCCCTGCGGCCGGCGCTTATCTCCAGCAGTCGCCGGGAGGGACGTGTCCCGCTACAGACGGGGAGCCGAGCCTCTCTGCAGAGGAGAGAGGTCCACTCCCCCGAGCCAGGGAAGCGCTCCCCTCTATGTGCCTGTGTGAGACACACAGACGGACAGACTGACTGACAGAGCGACAGAGCGACCGCATACTGGTGGTAGATATGTAGACACACCCTTGTAGTCCCCCTGCGCGGGCCGTCCAAGAAAGCCGCGGTCGATTACAGCCTGGAAGCCCTTGACCCGCCGCCGCCGCCACCGCCACCGCCACCGCGGCCGCCACCACCGCCGGCACCGCCACCACCGCCGCCACCGCCACCGCCACCACCGCCACCACCGCCACCACCGCCGCCACCGCCACCGCCACCGCCACCGCCACCGCGGCCGCCGCTGACAACGTACCCCTCCCCGCCCGACCTCCGTGCGTCCCTGGTCGTTTGTTCTGCCATTCCGCACTGACGCTGATCTCGTCTCGAGTGCGCGCCGCGTGTTCATTTGCGTACACATGACAATCCCCATCCTGGGATGGTCGGTGAATATATATATATATATATATATATCGGTGAATATCACCCGCGATCCAGGGAGGGAGAGGGACAGCTGCCCGCGCTTGGGGCGGCTGGTAAATGAAGATAAGACAAAAAACCCGCGATGATGATGATGATGATGGCGATGATGATGGCGATGATGATGATGATGATGATGGCGATGATGATGATGATGATGATGATTCATGCAAAACAAAAGCCGCACATCGGGACACACACATAACGGAACACCTGCATCATCGCATGATCGTGGCCGGTATGTACGACAGCAGCAACCGTCGTAGTTGTTCAGTTCTCGGAGTTCTCGGACCATTTGGAAAGATGACGAGAGATGTGTGGAGGGGAAGAGGGACGCGGTAGTACGGCGGCAGTAGCGGCAGTAGCGGCAGCATAGTGGTCGCTGTATAGCAGCAGCAGCAGCAGTAGCCTCTCATACCAGAACCCATCATCGCCTCTTCCACGGCGTCAGTCCCATCGCCTCTTCCACGGCGTCAGTCCCATCGCCTCTTCCACGGCGTCAGTCCCATCGCCTCTTCCACGGCGTCAGTCCCATCGCCTCTTCCACGGCGTCAGTCCCATCGCCTCTTCCACGGCGTCAGTCCCATCGCCTCTTCCACGGCGTCAGTCCCATCGCCTCTTCCACGGCGTCAGTCCCATCGCCTCTTCCACGGCGTCAGTCCCATCGCCTCTTCCACGGCGTCAGTCCCATCGCCTCTTCCACGGCGTCAGTCCCATCGCCTCTTCCACGGCGTCAGTCCCAGGTTCAGCTCCCTTCATTACCGCCCCCGTCTGCGCGGCCGCCGTGGCCTTGCGGGGCCAACATGCGCTTTCTGATGCATGAACGAACCGCCGTAAGGCCCCTCAAGAATCAACCCTTGTCAGGCTTCACGATATCTCGTGTGCGGATGAGGAAAAGGAGAAGCCAGGTGTGCGTTTACGTGAAGGACCGCTCTGCCATTAGCGTTGTCTGTACGCCCTTAGAACCCACGTGGGCCCGATGCGCCCCGAGGGACTTGGCGGTCGACGACACGGTTGGCCGCAAATAACCCGGGCAGGGACTAGCGGGGTGGGCGTCTGTGCTGCTGCTGCTGCAAACAGCTGATGATGCATGCTGCTGTGAAAGCTGCTGCTCTCGCAGCTGCCGTCGCCGGCAAAGCTCCAGGGAACCGCTTTTCTCGGCAGCCAACGCAGCGGCTGCTGTGCTAGCGGCTGCGCTGGACTTGAACGTTGAGAAATGCGGTTGCGAATGCGATTGCGAGAGGGGGTGCGTGTGCGTGTGCGTGCGCAGGTGCGGGAGCGGGTTTGGATGTGCGTGGGAGGGCTGCCGGAGCTGGGGTCTAGGGCTAGAGACTGGGGAGCGGCAGGGGCCGAGCGATGACACCGCAGCCTGTCGTAGCAAACAGCCGCTGCGACGTCCCTGACCGCTGCCGCACAGCGGTGAGGTGGCGGTAGCCGTGGTACGGGGCGTGGCGGAGCCGCAGTAGCCCGGACTGCCGACGGCGGCGGCGCCACTGCCGCTGCCGGCAGATGAGCACCGGCGGCTGCCGGCCAGTGGATACAGGCGGGAGAATGGCGTGGCGCGAGGGTCAAGGGATAGGGCGGGTATGTCTTCGTGATCGTGACTGTGGGTTGGATGGGTGGAGTCATAGTGGTGGGAGGTGAGGAGAGCGAGCCCGCGGGAGCCCAGCGGTTGCCGGCTTATGTCGACTGCGGTGCCTTCGGCTGGGTCGGAGGGCGGGCAAAGATCCGATAACGTGGGCATGGAGGAGGACGACACGTAATGGGAGGTGAGGCGGCGGCGGGTGCGAATGGTTTCGGCCATGCTGGGCCAGCAGCAGCAGGAGGAGGAGGAGGGGGAGAGACGGGTGTAGCTGGGATGAGAGCTGCTGCTTTTGCTAGCGAACTGGCGGGCGAGTGATCGCCGCACCGAAGCAGCTTCGGTGAGTCGGGGGCTCTGACCACCATGGCTAGGAAGCAGCAGGGCGGGCGAGGCGGGGTCGACTTCTGGGTCGCAGAGCTGAGGCGTAGAAAGGGTACCGCAGCGACCAGGTCCCACGGCGTAGGTCACACTGGCTGGGTTATCACAGAACTCTAGACCGGCCGCAGCGCTCGCATCGGCTGCCGATGCAGATGTCGATGAGGTTATTGACATCGTTGCGGCATTGACACACGCTAAGGGGGCCAGCTCGAGATTCCCGCAGGGCGCGGGCGTAGACGCGGTTGTGGGTGCCGGCGAGGTTGATGTTGAGCACAGGGACATGTGCGGGTGCAGCAAGCTGGGGGTGGTGGGTGGTGCTGGATCACCCACCACCCTAGTCCTTGCCTGCGCGCCATCCCACCCCACTGCTCCCGCTACCTCCCCCTCAATTGCCCCCTCCGCCGCAGCCACTAAGTCCGCACCGCCGCCTCTGTAGTGCTCTGCGGTGTGATCCTCCTTCCGAACACCGACACCATTGTACGACGCGATACTGCTGCCGCCATTGCTGGTAACACTGCCGCCTTCACTACTGTCCAACTGCAGGCTCAATGTGTCGTGTTCGGTGCTTCCACAGCAGCTGCGAACGCTGAGTCGGTCACCCTCACTGCCGCCCTCGCTGATATTGCTGCTACTGCTATTGCTACTGCCACTACTACTGCTACTGCCGTTGCTACAACTGGCCAAGTCGCCATCAGCCCCGCCGCTGCTTCCGCTTCCTGAACTGCTGATGGTTGCGGTTACGGCAGATGCGGCGGCTTCATCACAGAACACACCCATCAGCAGCTGATCCATACTGTGGCGGCAATCCGGCGCACGGTCTGCACAACTGCCGCAACGACCAGCGCAATCGTCAGTGTCGACGACCTTAACCAAGCAAGGCAAAGCGCAGGTTGCCTGAGAAGGCAAGTCCAAAGTGCTGCCCTCAGAAGCGTAGGCGGATATCGCTGGGGGCCCGATGGTCAACAGGAACTGCTCCACTTGAAGTACGGAGTCACCCAGAGAAAACGGGGCGAGTGCCGGCGGCCGCCGCTCCGAAACCTCATCTCCCTGTCCGGGCCCTGCCTCGGGGACCGCCACCTTCGCCCCGCCATCACTACCGCCGCCGCCGCTGCCGTCGACAGCCTGCCCTGACGTAGAGCTGCTGGATGGCGATCGCTGAAGTGCACACGGGCTCGCCGCAACGGGCGATAGCCGCAAGCTACGTAGCGGGTAGATCCCTTCGCATCGCGAATGGCTCCAAGACCGCTCTCGGCTGACGCCGAGGACGGTGAACCCTCCTCCCGTACTGACGTCAGAAGCCTCCCATGGCTTTTCTTCTTCCTCGCCTTCCCCGGCTCCCAACTCTTCCTCCTCCTCCTCCCCGGACTCGCACCCGCCGCATTCGATCCCGCAGCCCTCCCCGTCCATTCCTCCGTCCTCTCCCGCCTGGGGAACGAAGGAGATGTTGCAGCGCACCCGGCACGTATCAAAGCCGTGCACGGCCGGCGGGCTCACCGACGCGACAGCACCGCCAAAGCTGCGATTCTGCGCCACGGTGGCCGCCAGCGCAAACGCCGCCGCCGCCATCAGCACTGCTGCCCCGGGATCAGCTGCTGTTGCTGTTGCTGCTGCTGCTGCTGCTGCTGCTGCGGCGGCGGCGGCGGCGGCGGCGGCGGCAGGTGAGGAAGAGGAAGAGGAGGAAGAAGAGGAGAAGGAGGAAAGGACTCCGGCCCCTCCCCCTATTCCCGCGGAGGATTGCGGCACCAATATGGGTACGACAATATTATCAGAAGCGGCAATGAGCGCATCTTTCCTCATTTGGATTTGTTCCGGTATTTCTTGCTGTTCGTGATCCCGATGATGATCTTGCTGCCGCTCTTCGTGCTTCAGCTGCAGCCGGGGGATATCATCTGAGCGCGAGCAGGTGGTGCTAGGGACACCGGATGCTCTCTCATTCCCATCGGAAAAAGCGTCATGACCCAAATAGGCCACGTCACGTAAGTGCTGCGCCACCAGCGCGCCATCATTTGTGCAGCTGGCGCTGCAGGCTGCGGCGCCGGCGGCGCCGGCGGAGTCCGCTGAAGATGATGGCGTGAATGTGATGGTGGGGACGTCTACGTCCCCCTCAGCATCCAGGCGGTTGGTGCTACCGCTGCCGCTGACTGCCGTTGGGATTGCCGCCGCTGAGGCTGTCGTAATGCTTAGGCCGGGATCTTTGAGAAAGGCCATGTCAGCGGGGCCATCCGCAGCCCCGCCAAGAGCCTCATCATCATCGAAAGGTAAATTTTCGGGAGCGCAGTCCTGATCAGGAAGGGGTGTGAACGCGGAAGAGCGGCAGCAAGGAAGGAGGAGGAGGTGACAGCAGTGATTAAATGTATGTGAGTAAGAAGCTGGTGGTGATGGGCTTTTTTGTGCACGTTTACAGGCACTCTGTAATCATCTGCCGTATATACTTATAATCGATAAAGTATGTAAAAAAGGTCAGCACTAGAAACAATATAATCGCACGATAGCACGATGAACCGAAGGAGCACATGAGATGTCTCTCTAAAGGGATGCAGCTTTTTCGATCCAGCTCAGCTCGTCTGCCAATTGCGAGTGGATTGCGGATAATCCCCGATAACGGTAATTCATATGTAGAATGTCCGACTCGCGTGCTGGACTAAGGCTGCCTGCAGTTTCATTTCCTGTACCCTGGAGGCGGCCAGACTTTTCAAGCAAATCATCCGCCAACGTGCGCCAACGGATCAACCGGTAAGTCTCACCGTCGCGGATACCTTTCCGGCTCTGTCCATTCTCACCTGCCCAACATAGCCAAGATTGGTATTCGTGTCAACAACTCCGCTCGTTAAACGGGACAAGGAATGTTCCGCTTGCGTTTTGGCTGCGGTGGGCGCAATGCCATCCTCTGTGGCACACGACGCTTCGAAGGGATTTCGCCCGCTTGCATCGGCGCACACCAATAGAGATTTAAGGCCTGGTGCTGAGAAGGCAGTTCCGGAAGGGCCCGGCGACCGGCGTCTGTAAATCTGCATGGACGCCCCGTAAAGGCACATAGTAACGAACAGTCATTTTTCAAACGTTCCCGCCATGGATTTCGGAAAATAGATGCAGAATAGACCTCAAGTTTCAAGATTCGCGTACCTCGCCAAAAATATCATTATGTGGTGAAGGGGGTCGTGCTGTCGTCTGGCCCACCGTCGAAACAGTAGCGTTACCACCAAAAGTGGTCCAAGAAGATTTAGATGAAACCCTGAAATCCATGAAAGATAAAACGAGTAAGCAGTTGAACTTAGTTTGAAGGAGAAACGCTCCGAGTCTACTCTAAAAGATTATCCCAAGAGGTACCAAGTACCTTGACGTCCAAACTTTGAACCCATTAAAGGATAATGACAGCGTCCAAATCAGGCCAGCCGCTATGGCATAGATGTCATCCGAGATGGCTGCAGGGTTCATTTGCCTGGGTTCGGACTAAGTTGCTCGGATTGCTCCTTACGACCAAGGTCTGAAACCTGTACAATCATGCTTCAGATAAATATATTATTTACACGCATATGAAGCATCAAACTTAAGTTTTGCGATTGTACCCAAATAACCATTGGTAAATGGATGGATGTACGGCACCAGCTGGCTTGCATTTACTACGGTAACCAAACTTATTCCGGCAGCATGCAAAATTGTTACGTAGGTAAACTCATTGATGTTTACGCGCATCAGGCTAATGAAGTCCCAGTGTTTCGTGGTTCAAGCTTCGATTTGCATGTTTCCTGGGTAAGCAGCATGCGAAAGAGTGTAACCACTATTTGTAATTAGCTTGATAAGACGTTAAGTTTACCAAAATTATGTGGAGACGTGGGCCTCGATTGTAGCCGATTTTAGGGGGCATGTTGTACCGGCCGTCCGGCGTGAACCAGTGCTGCACACATTTTATGAGCGAATACTTCAAGGTTTTCGGTTTTGTGAATTTTGCAGCAATAAAACGGCAGAGATTTAGCTCTTAAACATTATAAAATTGCCATAAACAGATTTACAAAAGGTAGTGAATTTGCGAATACAGTTTGGGCCAGCGTAGGGAGGGCCACAGGATAGGACTACTTCTTGTCCTCAGCAGTTACAATTAGCATAACACTACAAAAGGCCCCAACGGCGATGCCACCGGCGGCTAACCTGAAACGCATAAGAACCGCCCCACTACTTAAACAAACCTACCAAATCGACTGACTGACCTGCGCTCCATCAAACCGCCCTGCTGCTTAGCCCGGACCCCTTGTCAGACTCCGCCACAACGCCCCACCAAACCCCATATTTAAGTTGGATTAGTGGCCGGCCGTGACACTTAGGCTCGTAACCACCAGGCCGATCCAGGTCTGGTGGCCGAACAAACGTGAAAACGTGCCCTACCGGGTGGGAAGGGCGGGCACACAAGGTAAACCTAAGGTCACAACATGGCGAATAGCCGGGAACGTTGTGACCTGCGACAAATCTCAAAATCTCAGTACGGCAAATACGAGCAAGATGCGTATAGTTACTTGCTTCGTCCAAGAACCAGCCTTCTCGCCTCGAGAAGCCAGCGCCTCCCCTTCGACACCGAGATAACCTACAAAGTGGCGCTGCACGTCAATGTGCTTCACCTTAGCGGGAACGATGAAATTGCTGATCATCTTGTGGGCCGAGTGATTATCGCGCACATGATGCGCATGATATGCTTGCAGCACACGGCTTCATTTCTTGGCCCAGGCGGCAGAACCACAAAGCCTCTATCATCACCACAACAGCACACGACATGTTAGCAGCCGCAACTGTCAACATAGAGACCGTTGGGCGCAGGCGACTCGACCAGTTCACAGCCTCCTCGTAACCCAAACTGAGATATGACTTCTAAACTACTCGGCATCAACACAGACGGCGTGCCACGTCTTCGAAGAACAAGCCGGTGTCGGGCACACCCCTGGAAACCTTGAGCCCCATGGACCTTGAACCTCAAGTCCTTCTTCGGGCACTTGCACCATGCGTGCGGAGCATGCGTAGTCCCTACGACATAAGAGGAAGCTTCCTATAAGCATGCGTCAGTCTGCGCGGAGTGCTGAGCATGAAGCGCTTTATATCTCTTCGCTGCAGGGTGTAGGGAGTGGGCGTTTAATGCCCAATCATGTAACTGGAGCCAAGAGAGATGATGTGCAGGGGGCAGCGCGTACGACGGTGGAGAGCTGGAGTAAGGGTAGATGCGCACACGGACCGTGGAAGGGAGTATCTTAACAACGAGACGAGTGAGATTAACGTTGAGACGGTACACATAGCAATGGATAGCAACATCAGGGCAACACGATAAACGTTTCTGTTGAGAGTAACCGTGGACTGCCCTGTGAGCTCTGTGTAAGTGCAGGCCAATGCATGACTGATGCATTGGCTAATGCCCCAACGGGTTATTACCCACACCCATTTATGTCACCAATAGATGGCAAAATTCAGCAGGGTAACTGCAAGCTGGTGGCAGCATCCGGCACCCAACTGTCCTTGTAAACTAACGGTCGCTTGGATGTAAGCCGGTCTCTGTTATATAACAGCAGCTCCATGTGTGAGTATCATCGCTTGACCATGCCCTCCGCATTATTAAGCTCCCAGCCTTAGGCCCCATATGTCAAATGCAGCAATTATGGTGCGAGCTTCGACAGACGCCCAATTACTTAGATTTCGCTATGCATTTACTTAGTTCGTCCATGAAACTGAAAAGGCGTATAAGATTACGAGAACCTGGAAGTTCGGAGGCCCAAGGTCAGAAAGCAAAATATTTCACCAAAAGCGGCTCTGGTAATTGCTTTAACAAAGGTTCGCTAAGCGGTGCATCTGGAGCTGAACGCAAGGAATTGTGGCCCTACAAGGCCCACACATAGATTTGGAGGTACGGCGGCAAGCCGCGCACAGCATGGCTTCCCTCAATCGCACCCCACAAGATGGATACGTCCACTGAAATACTTGGGACATGTTAATTTGGCTGAATATTTGATATATTGATACCCAATGCAGTCGTTAAGCGTGTGTTGCACAGTCAAAAATTTCAAGGAGGCTCAGAAAGGAGGTCCAAAAGGGCTGAGCTTAGGCCCGAATTGCTCTTGGAACATCCTGAGTTTTGTTAGTTGAGTCTTTTAAATCTTACAGACATAGAATTCGTGATCTTGGTCACCTCGGCAGTCAGGGATGGTGAAACGTGGCCCAAGCCAGCAAATCGATCGTGCGGCTGCAAAGCGACGTAATGGCTCAGGTAAACGCCATGCGACCGATGCGACTTTGTCTCGCTAAAGTTCATTACGACACGAAGGTCTTTTCATATCATGGCTCGCATGGTAACGGCCAGTGCACTTTGCAGGTCCAGAGATAATGCAGAGACGAAATGGTCGCTTGTCGGCCATCCTCGAGCCTTTGGTGCACAGCGCGACCCTGGCGGAGCGTGGCCCGCTGTCGGGACAGCCCGTATCCGGACCTTCCGGCCGCGAGGCACTGCTGTCTCGAGTCTCATTGGTGGAATGTGCATGTTGTGCTTTTCACCTACTCCATAGTAGGGACATGCGCGCCGATGATATCCGACAACGGGTGAGATAATTGGGGCTTAATGAGGACTTCTGCGCGGGGTTAGGAGGCGATCCGTTGATTTCGAGTCCTGTCAATGATCTCTGTCTTCAATCAAACTTTTGTCGCCAATCCAATCCACCTCGGCCCTCACCTGGGTTTTGACCTCCAGCTTCCCCCTACCCCTTCACCCTTTTCCTAGGTTTAGGTTTTGAATCCTTGCTTTCCTTTCGATATACACCCTTTTAATCACATAAATTCCCTGAATTAAACACGCAAATGGAAACTTTGATCCCTCGTTGCCTAGTGGCTCGGTTATTAAAAACACACACACGTCACGTTGGAGCACCGGTATGATTATCGGATTATTCTGTTCCTTTGGATGTTTTAGTCAGTCCAAAGGAGAGCCCCAGCCGCATTCCTTTTTTCGGTTCTTCTGAAAGTTCTTACAAATGGAATTTCTGGCGACTGGAGATAACCGTGCTCCAAATCACATACAGCGCAGGCGCCTGTCTGCCTTCTTCCTCCCCCCCCGTGCCTCCTAACCCTAACACGCCTCCCTAACCCTTCCCCCCACTTTTCCCTCGGGTCTTCCTTTCTTCCCTCCTTCGTCTGACATCATCTCATCACGTCTTGACTTCCGTCTTACCACACAACGTAGAGCGTTCTTGCTTACAACAACCTGAAAGGGGATTTCTAGGACTATCTCTCCCTTCCGCTGTAACGATAGTTACGCTGTAAGACCTGGTTCGAGCCCCCGTGTCGTATCGTTTGTCGTTAATTCGTTAATTAGTTCAAGTGCTTCCCATTTCCGACGGCAAAACTTTGGCTGCGTCCGCAGATCTTCTGATCACATGGATCGTTATCTTCTCGTTCCCGCGCAGGTCTCCCCTTGGGCATGGTCGGACGTCAAGCAGCTCCTGCACCGCCGCTGCGTTCACAGCCTCACCGCTCAGCACAGCAAAGACGGAGAGCGGGTGCTGCTGCGGGGGTTTGTTCACGTGCCCCATGATGATCTAGAGGTCTGCAGCTGCAACGGCACACCCAACGCAGCACGTGTCGTCCGCACCACTGGCGCCGCCCGCCCGGCGGCGCACCCAGATGGAGCGAGCTCCGAAACTGGCGCCGGCGCCATCGCAGCGGCAAGTGGCGCAGCTTCAGGGTGTGATGGGTCGGCGGCGGCTGGATTGGCAGCCCCAGGCACTTGCGGCCCTCCGGACAAATTTACCCACATCGTGGAGGTGATCGTGAGCACGGCGGATGGGTCTCTACAGTCTTGCTCGTCCAGCTGCTGTGGGGTCGGGTACGACGCGCTCCACTCGCAACTGTGTCCGGCGGTGGCGGCGGTGCTGCTGGCGGCCCGAGTGGCTCGTGGTGGCGAGGTGCTGTGCGAACACGACTTAAGTACACTTAGTGCTGCCGCCGCCGGCGCTGGTAACTCTACGGGGCGCATGGCGACGGAGGTTCCGACGCAGCCATCTAAGATGGAGGCCGTGACCCATGGGTCGTTTTCCCAGGCGGGCAGCGCCAGTGCAGTGGCGGCAGACTCTGCCGGGGGAGAAAGAGATGGCTCCTGCTTTTGGACTCCTCACGACCTAGGGTTCGGACCGATCCCGGTGGCTCGCGTGTTGGCGGCTGCGTCGGGGGGCGCTCTTGTCCTGGGGCCCAACTACGTGGTGAGCAGGCAGGGGGACAAGCTATGGTGTTCGAAAGGTTTGACGCAAACGGCTTTGCTTTACAGCAAACCTGTGAAAAAAATGCTTGACCGCAATACGTTGTCCGGTTCACAGAACGACAGCTTTTTGAGTTTTGGGTCTCTGGTTTTATTTTCAACGTCCAAATTGTAATTCACATTCGTGGCTCCCACCACCCCACCAGGACCCGCCGCCGCCGCTGGCCGCATCAATCCTCCCTGGACCGGGGCAGCCGTTGGGTTTGCAACGTGAGCTGGATTGTCCAAGGTGCGTCGGGGCTCCCAAAAGCGGGGGGAAGGGATGGCGTGGTTTCTTACCCTGCACGAAGGCAGCCGCGGACCCCCAGTACCAGACTGCCACACCTCCAGCTCTTTGAGTCCTTCATGATGGTGGTTAGTGGTTATGGTGGCTGGTAGGTAGTTTTTTGTGTTCATCTCAACGGCAGTACTAACAGCTCTCCAGTCTACACTAGCCGTGCCCAGCCATTCCTCCCCCTCCCCTCTTAAGCCTTTCCTTTAATATGAAATGTAATACAGCTTCACCAACCCTGCGGACTCCTGTGCGTGTTTGTCCCAATCCTCATTACCTTGCTGCCCCGCATCACATCACTTCCGGTCCCGGCTCACGCTCTGACGCAGGCGGGTCCCTGAGTGCGTCCGACCGCACCTCCTCCCATGCGGTCGCCCGACGGCACCCAGCGGCGCTGCTGCTACCGCCGCCGCCGCCGCCGGCACGGGGCCCAGCACCAGTACAACATGTCCCCCGCCGGCTCCGGAGCCGCCTCCAGTTCCTCCACCGCACGTGCCAGCCCTCCCTGCCGCCGAGCCCGGCAGTAGGACTAATGTACGGTACCCCGGGAGCTTTTCCTCCGGGTCGTTCCCCTCCGGTGCGGCGAGGCTCGTATTTGGAAGCTGGTACCGGGAAGCAGCGGCGGTGGTGGTAACGACGGACAGGTAGGGGTTGTAGGGGATGTAGCTGGGGGTGGAGATATGGGGCTGGAGGTGCGGTTCTGGTGTTTGGAGGACTGGAGGCGAGAGGACGGGGCGGGCGAGGAGGAGGAGGAGGAGGAATGAGGGGGCCCGGCGTCTGCCTTGCGTCCCCGTCAATGGCATGCAGTGCGTTCCTTAATAACTTTTCCGGCATGCGGCAGGTATCGCGAGTCGTACCGCATGCTTCTGCCGCCGGAGGACGAGCACGCCCCGGCGGCGGCGGCGGCGGCGAACGGCGGCGGCTTTAGCCCGTCAGCCCGTCGCTCCACTGGCGGCGCTGCGGCCGCTGGCTCGGCCCCGGCCGGGGCCGCCACCAGTAAGGCCGTGAAACTTCCGCCACCCAGCTGGTCTTTCGGCGCCGCCGGAGGACTTGTTAGTTTGGAGCTCTCGGGTTCCGAGCCCGCGGAGAAGTACATCGCCTTGAAAGCCGCGGACCGGGGGCCGGTGTGGGAGGCCCGAATGACCTTCCTCACGTCCCATGCCGCTATGGAGGTATGTTTGTCATTGGGCAGGAGACGCATCGTTGATTTACGGGGGGTATGTATGTGTATACGACTTATATGCTTTGGTCTCTGGCTGTGTTTTTATTGCGTTGAGCTGTCCGCGCCTCCCTCTCTCTTCCGCCGGCCCTTTCCTCGCCCTGTTCTCGCCTTGGCCTATCCCCCCCCGGGTCCTCTTTCATCCTCTTCCGCCCCCCACCCGTCTTGTTCCTCCCTCATCTGTCTGTTTCGTAGTTGGATCCGGAGACGCGGATGCAGTCAAATGCCAGTGAATCCCCAGAACCGTGAGTCCGGTTAGTGTGTTTATGGAAGTTGGATGACAGGGCCGATCTGGTACGAATGCTGCAAGTCGGGTGGCGGCAAGGTGGGGGACCTGAGTACGAGACGAGGGAAGTGAACCGAGGCGGAATACACCATTAGGTTTGAAGAATACTGAAAACATCGCACGAGGCTCTCATCCAAAGTGTCTCCCCTACTCAGTCTCTCCCCTCCGTCCCTCCCTCCCTGCTGCCTTCAGCGGGCCCACCCTCCTACATCCCAGCCTCTTAAGCAGCCTCTCCACAAGAGTACCCCCGTCTCGCGTGTTCTCCGCCCTCCCACCCTCCCATGTAAACCTTCTCCCCGCCCCCTCCCCCTCTTCCCGCGCCCCTCGTCATACCGTTTAGTTAGTTGCGCGTTTTTTTACTGAAGTTGAAGTTGAGGTAGAGTAAAGTTGCATGCACTCTCCTACCGCCACCACTCTCCTCCTCGCCCCCTCCCCAGCTGGCCACCGGCGGTTTTGGCAGCATTCGACGAGGCCTGTAGTCCCGTGGGTCAGCCGGCGGGCGCCAACGGTCCTGCGGGGGCCTTATGCGCCCTGCTGCGGATCACGTGGCTGTGTCTTCACGTGTGGGACATGGACGCGGGCTTATCACGGAGGGCTAAGCTGGTGGTGCAGGTGAGGGCTTATGGCCCTATGGATGACTCGAACTAAGGAGGGTCTTAGGACTAGTCAAAACCAGTGCACGTGGTTAAAAAATGTAATATGAACTATATTTTTATGTATTACGTGTTATATTATGTTTATAATATAGCATTATATTATGTACTATATCTGACCACTTAGGTGTCTAGGTACCCGTCCGATATTAACAGACGAATCTGGAATATAATATTATTTATGCGTACGTGCCAATCAATCACGCGTGTTTTCCCCCTGCCCTGTCTTCCCCTTCCCCGCGGTCCCTTCCGACCACATGGATCTGGGTATTGCTAGGCCATCTGCAAGCTGCTGGTCATGTCCGACCTGCCTTCCTACCTGCGAGCTGCGAGCGCGCGAATACTAGGGGCGTGGAGGCTCAAATTGGGAGATGCCTCGGCGCACGGCCGCCGTACAGGATACGGATCCACCAATGACGTGGCTATTTCGGACATGCTGTCTCGCCTTACTACGGTGTGTGTGTTTGGGGGAGATGGGGACTAGAATGGAGGAAGGTATTTTCAGGGGGGTGGGGGAGAAATGGGGAATTATTTACATTTTTATATTACAAATTAAGGATTTTTGAAGTCAAACATTTTTGAATGAAATACCCAGGAAGGGGAAGCATTTCAAATATTTGCGGACTTAGGGTTCAATTTGCTGACGTGGCGGGATTTCTGTACTGCAGTTGGATTACGGTTAGTGTTTTAAGCGTAATTCGTGCGTGTTTCGCCGCAGGCGTACCTTCTGGCTCGTGATGGATGGGACGCGCCCCACGTCCTCGCTGCCATGAGTCTCGACCCGGGCCCCGCGCCGTCGGCGAGTGATCGTTTGGGTGCTCGGGAAATGGGCGGCCATCTGCATTCGCAAATCGGTTTCGCACAGCCGGGCGACGCCGCAGCGCCATCGGCTGCGGCGGCGAGCCATGGCTCCACCACGGCGGGGGCGGCCACCGCCAAGGGCCCATCTCGACCTGACCTGCAGCCGACGTGGGTTGGTTTTAGGCCCGCTAACCAGGCTGCCGTACGGCGCCTGCAGCAGCAGCCGCAGCAGCAGCAGCAGCTGGGCCAGGCTGGTGGCAGCAACGCCGCCGCGGGCGGCAACGGCGGCGGTGGCGCCGCTGCCGCCGCCGCCCTAGCCGGCATGCTGGTACAGCCTATCGATACGAACGGCAGTTCTACGTCGACGGGGATGTCGCTGCCGTTTGTGCCGTATGCGCCGCCGCCGCTGCAGGGAGTGGCGACCATGTCGACGCCGGCGATGCAGGTCTGTGTACGGCATCGGACTGTTGGCAGTGCTGGGGTGGTGGTCCCTTACATTTGGGCCTGTGCTCATTACTAAATCGTTGGTTACACAACACGTTACTCGTACAAGACAATTTATTAAAATTTATTTATTTTCCTCAACCATATATTTCCTAGATTAATGTTAAACCCTTCTTTCCCTGGGCGGCTACGTGAAATAAAGATAGCACATCGGCTTCGATGGCGGGTGGTTGATCTCGGTTGTCGTAATTGTCGTATTCATACAGGAAGTGGCGGAGCGGCTTCACTGGCTGGAGCACTTCGGTCTGGATGGGCCTTACGTCTCCATGGCGGCAGTATCCGGCGAGTGGTCAAAAGCAATCAAGATGTTGTTGAGAAGAGGATCCAAGTGAGTAACATATTGTTTTATGATATCTGTTTTTCTCATTCCATTAGGTTTTGTTTCCCGTCCTCTGTCCGCGTGCCGTACAAATAACTGGTCGTACAAGATACAGATGGGGGGGCCGGGTGAGGGTGAGGGCGAGGGTGGGAGCAAAACAAACGACTGCGGATTAAATCCAACCACCAGAATGCCCTTGACGTTCGATGTACCGGAAATCTATTGTCAGTTCTGTTCGTTCTCGTTTTCCGTTAGGTCGGATGTGGAACGGGCGTGTCGTCTGGCGGTGGAACGGCTTTCCTCCGCCGCCGCTAAGGCCCAACAAGCCTGCTTCTTGCTGCATCAAGTTCTGGGCCCGCCGCCGCCAGCGCCGCCGCAACGGCCGGGGTCCGAGGCCAGCGGCCCCGATGCGGCCCCGGTGGCGATGGACGCCACTGCCGCTGCAGGTGGCAGCGGTGGCGGCAGCGCAGTGGCAGAGCGGGCGGCGACGGCGGCGGCAGATACTTCTGGAGGAAGCGGTGTGGATTCTCTGGTAGTTTCAGCGGTGGCTCAACTACCCCCGACCTTTGTGGCGGGATGCGCGGGCCGGATGCTTATGAGTGCCGTACGAGCAGCGCTGAGCATTAAGACAGGTATCGTACTTTTACGGTGAAGTGGAGATAATTTTTATAAATATATACGAATTATCTCAAGTGATATTTAATTATATACAAAATGATATTTAACAACCGAGAGACCGGTATTAAGCAAGCCGTGGCAAGGTGATGGAGAAGCCTCTGGGAGCTGTAAGTCTTTCTTCCCTTCTTACACCTGGTTGACGCTGCGGAATGCGGGAAACCCTCGGCTACCTCTTGTTGTTGCCTGTGCAGGCAACGACGGCGGCGGCAGCGGTGGCACCAGCGGCAATTCCGCGGCGTCCTCTAACGCAAACTTTGAAATGAGCTTTTTGCGTGCTAGCGCCGTCAGCGCCCAAAACGACGCCGCCTCCCCCGCGGCAGCGCTGCTGGCGGCGATCAAGAGTCCCGCGGGGGGAGGGGTCGGGATCACTCGGGCCAGTCCGTACATTGCCCTGCTGCGGTCGGTTATTGCCGTGGTCGCCGAGAACCAGGTGCGAAACATTTAGATGCAGGGGGAAGGGCTGTGAGGTTAAATGTTTAAAGCTTATATAGATATTAAAAAAGGATGACCGATGGGCGGGAGATTGTGTGTGTGTGTTTTAGCAAGGGGGGGGAGGGGTTTTATTATCAATGCGGGGAGAGTTGACGGGGGAAACAGGCCGGTGCCAAGCAACTGTCAAAATCGCACGTCTGTGTGTGTGTGTGTGTGTGTGTGTGTGGTCAAAGAACAGAGGTCCGGGAATAATGTCAGTGAATACGTAGTCAATAATGACGATTGCCGTATCAACTGTCGTAGCATGAATGTCGTATTAAAACCCATAGTTTCTCTGCAAGACTCCTTTCCGTAAATTTCATGTAATGTTTTTTCTGCTGGTTTGCGTTTTGGGCAGGAGCGGGAATGGAGGGCCGAAGAAGCATCGCTACGCGATCTCGGGCTCCTGGACGAGCCGGCGAACCCTCTTGTAAATTCGGAGTATAACAATAGAGTTGGGGGCGGCGGCGGCGCCGCTGGGAGTTCCGGCGCTCCCGGCAGTAAAACCGGCAAGGAGGGGTGCGACGCCGGCGGCGGCGGCGGCGACGGGTTGGAGGAGGCGCTGGCACGTCTCCAGCGGGCCAGCAGCGGGCTCACGGAGTACGTCAGATCGCTGCCGACGGTGCTGCGGCATAACGCCATGCGGGCTGCGGAGATTCCGCTCCGAGATGAGCATTGCGATTGCGATGCATGTCGGCGCGAACGCCGGGAACGACTGGGCAAGTATCCTGAGGGGGGAGTACGGGGGGGAAATGAGGGGAGGGGGAGGAATGGCTGGGAGCGGCTAGCGTAGACTGGAGAGCTGTTAGTACTGCCGTTGAGAGGAGCACAAAAGAGCTACCTACTAACCACCATAACCACTAACCACCACCACCGTGAAGGACTCAGAGGTGTGGCAGTCTGGTACTGGGTGGCGGAGAAGACGACTGACTTGGCACTGCTACTGCTGTCGTGAAATGCAACAAATACCGAATAGTATTTAAAATGAGGAAGGGGGTTGGAAGAGGAGGGATGGGGGGGTTGGGGCCAGGGCACGGAAAGGATGGTGCCCCACTGGGCAGCGGAGCTGCGGTTGCGGAGGGGCGGGGAACCGTTACGCCATCGACAACAGATCATGTCGCTCCAGGGTTATGAGGTGTTTTTAGGTGTTTTATGATTCAATCTTCAATCTAGGGTAAGACCCCTCCTCACATTTCTCCTAATAAGACTTCTCTATCCCCCCCCCATTTCCCCCTACACACATACAAACACACAGAGGGTATTGCCCCTGATGTGTTTGGGCTCACATACTCGTAACCCCGTCTTTCTCCCCCCTTGCCCTGCCCTGCCCTGTCCTGTCCTGCCCTGCCGTGTCCTTCCAACAGCGCTTCTAGCCAGTGAGATGCCGCCGGGTGCGGTGCAGTTCGTCAAACTGCGACCCGAAGACATGTGCTTCGTGACCGACCCGGCCGCGCAGGCGGCCTTCTCCAAGGTATACCTTTCTATGATAAGAATTTAGTTTGATTGTTCATTTTTCATGTGTGCACGTCGTGGGTCGAGGACCTGCAATTTCATTAGTTTCGATAGGGGTGAACTGGGGGGTGGGGGGGTCCTGATGGGAGGGAGCGCGTATTGATCAGGAACATCAATCAATGAGGAAGTCCTACATATGGTAAAATTGCCACTGCCGCTGCTGTTGTCACTGCCACGGCTACGGCTTCCACAGGTCATTCCATTGATCCCGGCTCGCAGCAGTGGCGGCAGCGTCCCACGGGTCCATAGTCTGGCCGTTCAGGTCGTACGGTCCGTATTCCGACCAATGATGGCCTTGATTTCGGATCCCCGGGAGCGGCCACGTACGGTTGCCGACTACGTGTCTCTGCTGGGTACGGTGGAGGAGTCCATGGCGACTTTGTGCGACGAGGTTATGCCAGAGCGAGTGCAGCTGCAGGTAGAATTTATTCGTGTGGTCGTATTTCTGTGTTTTGCACGACCCAACCCCTCTCCATCCCCGTACCGTTGGTTGGTTGTGCTTTGGTTGTTGATTGGAAGGGTTGGTGTAGCGTGGCCCAGCACGGTTAGGCTGTGTGTGTAGTGGGGGGGAAAGGGGGAAAGGTGCCCAATGGTGCCCAATGCGGGACGCCCCCAGACCCGGGGGCCCTCACAGTGAGCTTCCTGGTGGTCGCCCTCGTCCTGCAGCCCGTGTGTCTGCGCGTGTATGCCGGGCAGGAAGGGGCGATCGCCAAGCCCCTTCAACGCAGCGCCAGTTAGCCTTCCCCCCGCTTATGACGTGTGCAGAGTTGCCTACCCCTTCTAACGCACCCCGTTTCGCTCCGCCCCGCGCTGGCCCCTTCTCGTCCTCAGGCCGTGCTTGAGGGCGTGACTGTGGCTCTGTGTGCGCTGTACAGCTGCCACCACATGGTCGGCGCTAGCCCCTCGGCCCTGGGGCGAGTGGTGACGGACCTGTTGTCCGCGGGGCAGCTGGAGCTGGCGAGACAGGTGGCCGCGTGCCAACTCAGCTTGTCGCGGTGAGGGAGGGGAGCCGGGAGGGGGGGGAATGAATGGGGGCGTGAATGTGCAATAATGCAATAATAAAAACAATAGATGGAGCCAGAGACCCAAACATCGGGGGAGAGGGTGGGACAAGGTATATTTGTATATGACGTAGTGGAATGCTTAACGATAACTGAGCGAGTTTTTCGTTGGGACTTTCTATCGCTGCCTCATATTTTCCCTCCTCCTTTCTCGTCGTCCCTGCTGCACCCAGATCTGCCGACTCCCTGGCTCACACGCTGGAGGTTGCGGTGGCGTCGGGCGAGGAGGTGCAGTTGGAGGCGTCCGTGGAGCTGCTGAGGTTGGCCGCCAGGGACCCCCCCTTGGAGCAACGATTGACGGAAGTGATGGCGGCGGCGATGGGGTACGTAATTTCATTACATGCAAAAATAAACAAATAATTATTAATTGCTTGTTTTATATTTGTAATTGGTAAATACTGTAATATATACTCTGATGCGCTTAATAATGAAAATCGGGCGGCTTAAAATCTTGGATCCTGAACATTTAGCTACATTTTTATTCACAATTTGTTGATGTATTTGCTAATTTTTTACAGTTCCTGATATTGTTTCTATGTTTCTCGCTTATTGCTTATTTCTTGTTAATATATAAAATGGATTTTAGAATTAATTTTATATATTTTATCGCCCCCCTCCCCTTCGTTATTGGCTGCATTTCGATTTGCAGGCGCACGATGGCGCTCGCAATGGGCGGTCCCGAGATCCATCTCGGCCGACACGTCTTGTCGCCTCCGCCGTACGTGTATTCCGAAGACTACGACAGTGATGACTATTCCGAGTACTTTACCGATGATGATGACGACGATGACGACCTGGACGACCTGGACCCTTATGGAGGTTTCGCCTTGTGGGTTTGCTTTTAGTCTTCTCATTTTCGTTTGCTTTTGTGCGTCTGCATGTCGGGGAAGAAGCTGGGGAGAAGGGAGAAGATTGGGAAGAGATATCGATCTGGGAGTGTGAGACGAGGACAGCAGGAGGGGAGAATGGGGAGGAAGCGCTCAGGCTGTAAAACCAGCCTGCCTGTGCTTCACGTGTGTCTTTCGCCCCCGTGTCGTACATACCTTTAGTACTTCAAAAATACTAAGCTTCGGGGGGCTCCTGTCCGGGTGACGTTTTTTCCTGTCATAAATACCGTTTTTCGCCGTACACACACGTTGGTCGTCTTCCCTTTTTTTCCCCTTTCCCCCCAACCCCTTGATCATCTTTATTTACCGGCAGGAGTTTTCCGTACAGGGACATGTTCCATGCGGATCGCGAGGCGAGGCGGTATGAGGAGGTGCGGCAGCGGCGTCACGAGGACAGGCGGCTGCAGCGCGAGGACCGCCAGGCGCTGAGGGCTATGCTGGCGGAGGCACAGAATGGTGGGAAATTGGATATGAGTGGAGATGAGAGGGAAGGTCTTAAGGATAGAGCCGCGGGAAAGAGCTGTGTGTATTCGCGTATTCGCGTATTAGTGTATTAGCATATGTGAGGGTGGGTTAACACAAGGAGGCAAAGCAGGATAAATGAATGGGTGCATCCTTGCTCCAGCTGTTTCATTCAACGCGTCTGTATCTATTGGGGTAAGCCCTGACGGTTTATCACGTTGCCGCCACCGCGCTCCGTGTACAAGTGGTCACAGAGATGGTGGCAGTGGCGGCGCGGTCAGGCAACGGCAACCAGCAGGCAGCCCGAAATAGCCAAGACGGCCATGTGGGTGCAGCAGCTGCCGAGGCTGCCGCCGCCGCCGCCGGGGGTGGCCACGGCGCCGAGAGCGACGTCGAAACGGAAGACTTGCTGGCTGGCGTGCGACGACACTGCAACGACGGTGGCGGCGGCGGGCGTGGTGAGGAAGTGGACGGCCCGATGGCGATGGAAATCGACGGGAAGGATGTCGTACTTGCACGTGGCGTCCATGCGGAGAAGTATAAACGGGACCCGGCGCACGTGTCGGGGGGTGGTATGGCCTTCGACGCGCACGCTGTGGCGCGGCATGGAGGCGGCGGCAGCGGTGCCAATGGTAAGGATGACGACGAGGGGGGTGCGGACGGCAGCCCTCGCATGTCGCCGCGATTCCGGCGCCGTCGGCGGTCCCAGTCGCCGCCGCATCATTCCGGAGCGGATGCGGCTACCGCTGGCGCTGGGAAGTCCGCAGAGGGAGGTGGCGGCAGCGGCGGCAGGGATGGCAATGGAGGCGGCGAAGACGGTGGAGCCGCGGGAGGAAGCGGAAGCGGAGGCGGACAGAAAGGCCGTCACGAGTTGGCGCTACTGCTGGTTCAGTGCAACTCCCAAAGCGTGTCTAGACGGCTCATGAAGGTTGAAGGCGATCAGAACTTGTTCGCTTTGGCCCAGGTGGGTGGGGATAAAAAGGTATGCGGGACAGTTTTTTCAGTTGAGTGGTTGTATTCCGTTGGTGGGTATACCTGGGGTCTCCGGCTTCATGCGCCGTCTTCATTTTTACCTTGGGGAGAAATAAATTGGATAAAGAGTATCTAGTGGTGGTGTTGGGGTTGGGTGGGGATTTATTTAAGGATAGATTTAAGACTATTATTTGGATGAAATGTAAATTAAACTATTCAATTATTTGTTTTGCAAATTAAAAAAAGTATAAGGTAGTTGGGAATTGAGGGGGAATATCAGGCGCGCGCGCGCGCGCACACACACACATCTTCGTCTCAAAAGATTCATACATTGGTTGTTGCATGGCAATGCAGTACAGCTCTGGCCTACATGTCGTTCTTATGTTTCCGTGCTCCCCAACCCTTCGTCAGCCGTACTCTTGCTTCCTTTGGTGCTAAAGAGCTCTGCGGACGTAGGGGTAGTTGCGAACCAATCACGTGCTTCCGCCGTACTTCGCCACAATGCAGTACATCCGGGGCCGGGGTGCCGGCGCTCAGCTGGTGGCTCCGCTGATGGCGGCCGCGGTGGTGTGCCTAGAGAACCTGAAGAGCGGCCAAAGCAACAGTAGGTGAGATGTGAGATGAACACGAGAAATAAATATTTGAGTACTTCAATATTTATCAACGTCCCGGTGGCGAATATTATGTTTATATAATATGTATATAATATTTATCACATGAAGCACTCGTGTTACTCTTATGTTTTTACAGTGGGCTCCAGGCTGAGCTAATAAATGTAGTAGAGTCATCATCGGGGGCTCATCGCCTGACTAACGCTGCACGCGGCGCAGGGAAGAGTATTTACGGGAAGAGTATTTACCCTAATGAAAAATGTCCATGTACGACAAACAGCCTAAATAACGGCCGATATACAATAAATATTGTTGCCAGGAGCAGGGGGTGTCAATCCTATGCTTTTAGGTATGGAGTCGTAATTAAGATGTTGTTGCTGTACTGCCGTAGCTGGTGCTGCCGGTTTCAGTACCAATGCTGTTCATGCTACACCTGTTCCTGCTTTTGCTGTTGCCACTGTACTGCGCCGTACAACGCCGTACAGCATGCAGGGTTTCACGAGTGAAATGGTTAACGCCAGCACCGCCCCGCTGCGCCATTCCGCCTCCGCGGACGTCCGCGGCGCCTCCTCCTCCTCACGCTTGGACGCCCGGGGGGCGGAGGGGCCGTGTCTGAAGGGCCTCCCGGCGTCCAGCTGGCAAGCGTTCATATCGGCACGAAGCTACAGGTGAGGGCCTTAAAAAGGGGTCGGCGATCGGGTGAATGAAGGGGATGCGCAAAAGACGTGGCGACTGAACCTGATGTCGGGCGCGTTCTGGGGAAGGTGAAGAGGGCCTTACCCCCTATCCGTGATGTGAGATGCTGCAGCCTTTTCGAGCTCTAAGGCCCACATCTTATCCTCACGCAGGTACGCCACCGACCGTGACGAGTCGGGGCAGGTGCGGGAGGTGATGGTGATGATGGACAATCATAACCCTATAGTGAGTAAGGGAGAGAGGAGGCACGGGGGAGGGTTGAAAGGGGGAGGGAGGGGAGAGACAGGTGTGTGTGTGTGGGGGGGGAAGAGGGCTCTGAGGTGGGTACATATACGGCACTTTTCCGTTCATTTTTCCTTTTATTTATTTTTGTTTCAATTCTCTCCGAAGGTTTCTCCTTCTTAACACTTTCATAAAGTAATCACGGGATCTTGATATTTAAAATCGTACAGGCAAACGCGCAGGTACACACAAACACATAAATACGTATGCATCCTCCGGTGCTTCGGCCGCACCCCATATTGGCCCCCTCCAAGTCAACTTGTTGCTCTTTCATTATGTTTTATTGATATCGTCATGTTTCTCTTTCCGCCGATGATACTACTCATATGTATTTTCCCCTAACTGCCTCGCAGGTTTTGACCGCCTGGGTGTGCGCCGCCTTCTCCTGCCCCGCCGACCTCCCGGGCCGCAGCCGGGTGCTCGCGGCCATGGCCCTTGCTGCCTCCCGCCGCTACGGCCCCTCCCTGGCGCATTTGGGCGTGGCCCTCGCCCGGGCAGGGCTGCAGCACATGGCAGTGGCGGTGGCGGCGAGAGCTCTGGCGTCCACCGCCCTGGACTATAACAGCTTCACGCATGGACGGGCGAATGTGCACGGGGCAGGACAGCCGGCAGGACAGTTGCCCTGGTACGCAGGTAAGGCACACGGGAGGAGAGTATGTATGGGAACGCAAGAGTCAAGGGAGGGGGCCGCCCGACGGGGAATGGGGGTGGGGTTGGGAAAGAGGCATTGCTGTGGGGTTGGGTTATGTAGAAGGGGGGGGTCTAGACGGGATCGCGTGGGGTTTGCCTGTATAAGCAACCATGAAAGAAGTATGAAAGTAGTACCAGTAGCCTCCAAGACGACACCTGCGCCATGGGTATCAAACCCGGACAGACCGGAGCGCTGTGACCTGCCTAGCTTTGGGGGGTCTCTCTCGACCTAAGAAAGTAGGTGTCGGGCTTGAAGTAGCTGTCCCTCGTTGTCGTACGCACGATTTCGCGGGATCATGTGACATGTGGTGCTTAGCGTGGCTGTCTGACTTGTCACCCGCCTCACTTGGCCTCTCCACGCCTCTCCGGATACCGCATCGTCTTTCCCCTCTTGATCTGTTTGGGGTAACTGCTGGCCGTCTGTACCGCAGCATGTCTTTTGGAGCTGGCCCCGGTATTTGTAGGAGTACTCGGGCAGGTCATGTCCCGCCAGCAACAGCAGCAGCAGCAGCAACAGCAATCCGCTCCAGTGGAAGTTCCGCAAGGAGGAGAGGCCGCAGGTGCGGCTGGCATTGCCGCCAACGTGCCGCAGCAGCAGCAGCAGCAGCAGCAGCAGGCCGGCGGCAGCGGTGCTGACGGAGACAGCTTTCCGTCAGATGCAGCGGAGGCGGAGGCGGAGGCGGAAGCGGAGGGTCGCGGCGTCGGCGAGTGGTGGCTGCCGTGTTTGGATGTGGCGACGGCGCGGACGGCTGTAGCGAACCTGGCGGTGACGCTGCTACTGCTGCGGTGCGAGCTGCCCCGGTGCTTACTGGGTTGCGGCGAGGCAGTGAATGCAGTGATGGCGTTACTGAGCAAAGTGGCGACGAAGAACAATATCAAACACGTGAGTCTTGGGGATGGGGGTGGGGGGAAAAGGAAGTGTCCGGCATTAGGGTTGATTGGTGGGTGACAGTTGGGGTGTACGGTATTGCCATGGTGAGATATTCCGTACACTCTGATCACTTCTTCACCTTTTCATTCTGATATCTATATATAATTAAATTGTGCTCTCTAACAACAGGAAAAACAACGAAAAAATAAAAGAAATTGAAAGACATGAAGTCAAATGCACTGTGCAGAGTAAATATTTAGCTTTTCATAGCCATAATATTATTAATTAGTTAGAAAATAAGAAAATGATTTATCAAGCCCAAATATGTCTTCCATCCCCCTTTTGCAACGTGCGTACCTCATTTCGCACATCCACACGGATCCAACGTCCTCCGTTGAGGAGGAGCAGTGCCAGGACTCGTCTGTTCGCCTTCCCTCCCTGGGCCAACTTTTTCGTTCGTTTCCGTATCCCAACCAACTCGCCTCCACACAACGTTACAGGAACAACTCTTCGATGGCGGCAGCTCCGGAACCCTAGGCTCAATATCGTGCGACAGGCCGGGACAGTCGGAAAACAATCTGCGGGTCTGGGTGGTGGCGGCTATGCGGGAGTGCTTGTTGGGGCCGTTGCGTTCGGCGCCGCGCGATGTGCAGCAGGCGTTCGTGACGGCGGTGGCGGCTATGCCGGACAACGAGCTGGATTTCAAGTAAGACACACGGCTTCTCAAAGGAAATTTTGCAGCAGCCGTACTTGTACTGTTCGAAACCGAACCACATGTACGACCACATACACCCGCCGTGACCTCGTGCTTTCCCCGCCTCACATCTTTCTTCGTATGGCGTCCTCTTCAGAATGAAGATTCCTCTGCTCGAGTGGGCCCGCGGGGCTCGCGTACCCGTCTCCACCATCTTCGACGCCGCCTCTCGCGCCGTCGCCACGGCCACCCGTATTTTGGAGAACGAGGCCGCGGAGGAACGAAATCGCATCTCCATGGCGCGGATGGAGGTGGGCGCAATGGCGCGATTGCTGGCGCCGCTGCATCTGCAGCTAATCGGCGGCGGCGCGACGGCGGCGGTGCAAGGCGCATCTGCGCACATGCTGGCTAAGGCTGCCAGTTTGGGTTTGAAGACCCAGGCGGACGCGGCGGTGCTCATTCGGGACTTGGACCGGGCGCTGGCGGCGGCCAGTGGGCAGTGTGGTATCGACGGTTGGATTGAGGTATGTGTATATGGGGGGGTTAGGGTTTATGTGTGTGTATATTGTGTATATGCGTGCGTGTATGCATGCATGCGTGTGTGTATGCGTTCCCTTTCCGTACCCCGCACATCTCGTGTCCAACTGGCCAAGCCATTCTTCTTCTAGAGCTCCTTGCCCTCCCTCCGTCCACCCCCTGCTGCCCAAACCGAAACCCCTCCACTCATCAAGCCCTTCTACTTCGGGCGTTTTATTTGCCTTACCCTGCCGTCTCCTCTTCTTCCTCCTTTTCCGTACACTTATGCGTTAACTATCTTAACCACCCTAACCACCTTTCGTGTCCCCTTCTCCGGCCTTCCACCGCCTTCATCGCCGCGGCGTCTGTATGTGTAGGATAAGCGCACGCCGATAAGCTGGGGCGCCAAACAGCTGATTACCCGCTCCACCACCACCACTACCGCTAGCGCCGCCGCGTCCACCGCTGCCACTTGCGGCCACCGCTCCTGGGTTTGGCACGTCCTGAAGTGGGTCGGGGAGCGGCTGCTGGAAGAGATGCTGACGGCGGCGGCGACGCCCCCATCGTCATCGTCGCCATCGGCGGGCGGCAGTGGGACAGGGCGGCGCGGTGATTCCGCCAGCAGGGACACATCGCCGATGCAGCCGCCACTGACTGTCGGCGCCGGCGCCGGCGCACAGTCCACTGACCCACGGGTCATGTTGAAGCAGTTGGTTGAGCGAACGGGGCAGTTCCGAGGTCCGGAGTTGCTGCCCTTGGCGTGCACCTTGATGGACGTAGTCGCCCACGGTGAGGAAAGGAGAATACTGGGAGTACGAGTTTGGACGCAAAGCAGCCACGAACGATTAAGGCAGGAGGAAGGAGGGGGGAGGAGGGCGGGTCCCGCTAAAGGTTCGCTTGGTGAGGAGGAGAGCTCTCGTTCAGCTCTTTTTAACGTTCGCACATCCAACTTTGTATCGCCCTCACGACGAGCAGTTGAAGGCGACAGTTCAACACATAGCTTCGCGCTCACAGATTGTCTCTCTCTCTTTCTCGTTCCCCCTCTCTTATGCGATTGTACGGCAGAGGGCCCTTCCTCCGCTTTCGTGGACTCTGCTCGTCAGCTCCTGGCTCGGGCAGTGCTGCCTGAGGCTGGCCGGGCCGTCAGTCTGGCGAGCAATGACGCCTGGAGGAGTGCGGAGTACCGGAGGAGCCTGAGGTGAGCAGCCTGAGCCCTGAAAAAAACAGAGAGAAATACGATTGCCTGATTGCCACGTCATCGGGACTTGGGGAGGAGGAGCAGTGGCCAGGATGAACTGGTATGCTTTGGGAATGAATGGAGGTTGTGATGAGATCTCGTTGGTGCCGCTGTCCTTTTCAGGTTCTCATAACCCACGGGCTGACCCATGGGTCACAGGAACCCACGGGTGCTTTTCAGGGGGTTTGGGAAATGGGAGTCCTGGGCGTACCAGTGGGGGGGGAGTGGAGGAGAGAGGAGGGAGAGGTAAGACGATTCAGACGGACATGGGGTTATGTGCGGTTAGGGGATACCTCTTGAGGATGTTTGGGAAGGGAAGTGGAGGGACCCGGACTGCATATGCTCTGCGCACTTAAAAGACATGTCTGGCCTTCTGCTTACAAGATTATTATTGTTATGTGTTTCTTATCTTTATGCGCTGCCGCTGCCGCTGCCGCTGCCGTAGACGGATATTGGATCGTTGGAAGATAGAACGGGAGGTGTCAACGGCGGCTGTGACGGTGACGATGTTGGCCTCGGACTCTCAACATGTGATCAGCGGGCGGCAGCGCAGGGGCGCGACGGCAAAGAGCGGCGGCGGCTATGGTACGGTAGCTGCAGGCAGCAGCAGCAGCCTCACCGATGACCTGGTGGAGCGAGTGGCCCTGACGTTGGCGCTGTCAGAGGGCACCGTACATTCCCTCTGTGCAGCTAGTGCCGTCCTGGACCTCACCATGACCGTCGGCGCTGGCGCTGGCGCCACGTCGTCGCCCACTGCCTTACCCTCCGCCCGCGGCTCTTCCCGCTACTCAAGCGCCGTTGCTGCTGCGAGGACGGCGGCGGTGGCTGCGGCGGAACAACTGCCGCGCCTCGACCTGCGGGTGCCGATAGTGTACGACACCTTAGCCGTTACCATGCTGGATTTTGACAGACGCCGCCCAGGGGAGCTGCAGCCCTTCGAGCGGGGGCCAGCGCTGTCGGCCGCGGGCTGGGGCGGCGGCGGAACAGCAGGTGGCGGCGGGAGGGGCTCTAATGGAATGGGTCCCTCCGCACGGGATGCCATCACGTTGGACTTGTCAGTGCAGCCGGCGGCGGCGGCGGCGCCAGCGCCAGCGACCGGAGGCCGCCGGGGCCGCGGTGGCGGAGCAGCCGGGGCGGCGGCTGCGGCCGCGGCCGCAACGCCGTACCGCTACCCTGACGTTCCGAACATTTGTACGGTGGATGAGGACTGGGAGGACCGAGGTCAGATGGCCGCGGTGACAATGGGGTCGGCAGAGGGATGGGCGATGGAGGCGCTCTCTTTGCACGGGGCCCTGCGGCAGGTGCTGGTGGTGGGGGCGATTGATTTACCGACGGATGACCCGAAAGCGGCGGCTGTACTGCGGTTCTTGCAGGTGAGCTCGTGTTTTTATTTTTGTGGAAGTCCGCACTTATTATTGCTATATTATACGTTATTATTGCTATAATTGTTGTTATCTTTCCTTTTGTTTTTGTTATTGCTTTATGGAGAGGGGGCAGTGTGTAGGGTGTAGAAAATTCACCAATGCTCCTTGTACACCACTATCTCTGAAAAAGTTTGTAATATGGTAACGTTTCAACGACCTAAGTTTCGACTATAATCAAGTTAATTAATTAAATCGATTGCATTCTATTATATTTTATTATCACGCGACATTGCAGTACATTATATATGTTACATTCTGTTATGTTTTCTATTCAAGGTCCTTGTTGCCTAAGGTGTGCTCTCACTCCGGCCCTACTATCTTTGCAGGTGCAAGCGGGTCCCCCAAGTGAGGCCCTCGTAATCGCACTGGCGCCGCTGGGGGCCGCCAACGCGGCAGGAGGCCCGGCCAGCGCTACTGCCAATAACAATGCGGCGGACGGCAGTAGCGGTAGCAGCGGTGGTGGCGGCAGCGCCATCCCCTCCGAAGCTGTTGCCAGCTGTGTGAGCCGCAAATATAGCCCGCGCTACTCGGTGGCGGTTTGGCGGTTGGTGTTACAGTTGATGCGGAGGGACCAGGGGCTGTTGGCGGTGTGGCGGGGGGCGTCATCCGACCTGGATGTCGTACATCGAGCGCTGCAGGTATATGGGGGAAGGGAGGGGGCGTTACGGCGATGGGAGAGTTGCAGTGGGAGATGGAGGTGTGAGTGGGGAAAAGTGTGTGTGTGTGTGTGTGCGTGTGTTTTGCGTGCGCGAACGTATGTGTACGGGGTGTATGTATTTGGCGGGTAGGGGGGGGGGTAGGGGGGCGGTATGCTAACAGGTAAAGCAGAAGTTGGCGTGCGGGTCTGGGGCGGGGAGGCGCCCGTTCCCTTACCGTTTCAGTCTGCTGCCAAAATGGACTTATGGGATTTGTTGAATCCTGGAATGGCCCCAAAGGCCGAAAAGTCCCCCCGAGCTCAAGACATGGCCTCCAAACCTTTGCTCTGCTGCAGGTGGGCACCCGCGCTCTGGCTCCCGGCACATCCGCCTCCCGCACGTTGACGTGGACGCACCGGATGGATGCCCCCTGCGTCACCGTCCTCAATGCCCTCACGTGCAAGTCCCCCCACGTTCGATGCGCAGTAGCCATGTTGAGGGTGTGGCTGGGCTCCCGATGGCTGCTGGGATCTTGCCGCACGCCGCCGCCGGCGGGGGGTTTGCCGCAGCTCGGCGCGGCGGTGGTGGCGGCCGGGGGTAGCGGTGACATTCCGCTGGAGGAGAAGGAGCCTACCGTTGTAAGTCGGGAGTTAATAGTCGCTTAGGTAACTGTTAACTTCTGGACGCTTGTCTTTTCCCACAGACATAATTGTACTACTCTCTTAAGCATCGCGCAATGTTTATCTCCATGCTAATTGTCCTCGACGCCGTGTCCTATCTCCAAGTGCTCGTCGATTTAAGAGCGGACGCCTATTTTGAATCAATCTCAGGTTCGCGGCACAGTTTGCAAACACGCCTATTCCTTTCATTTCCTCCCTTTTTTATTTTTCATTTTTCCTTCCCCCCTCCAGGCAATGCTGGTGGACGATCTGATCCGCCTTAATAAGCTCAGTCCGGACCTCGCCATGGACTGCATCCGCGACAACCCCGCAAAGTATCCCCCGCCCAAATCACACACGCAACAGCAAGGGCAGCAGGGCCGGGGACAAGGTGGCCAGCCAGCAGCAGCAGCAGCAGCAGCAGCAGCAGCAGGTGGGCAAGCCGCCAACGCGAACAGAAGCCCCATGCTCAATCTGGCTGCCGATTTGGTGGCCAGGTTGGGGGCCGCGCTGCGGCCGCTGCATGGAACGGGGCCTCCCGCAGCGGCGGGGGGCAGCGGCGGGCCGGGGGCCCAGGGACCGGGCGGAAGCGGGGGTCAAGGTACGGCGGCGTCAGCGACACAGTCACCCCTGGGAGGGGGTTCTGCATTATTGAATTCGGAGGAGGTGGAGCGGCTGAACCGGATGGAGGGCTTCGTGGCGGCGCTGGGAGAGCACGTGCGGGCGGATCCGGCCGCCAAGAAGGTGAGTGTTGGCAGCTGCGTGATGGACGTGGTTTTCAACGTGTCACCAGGGGTTCGCCATTGGGGTAGAAACAGCGCGTCGGGTTGTGATTTATGATTTCTAAATGTGCGTTTGTGTATTATGTAATTAATGTATGTAAGATTTGGAACTGTTTGGTTTAAAACTGGTCCGCAAGGAGCTGGAAAACCCCAGCTCAAAATTATTCTTAAAATATGGGCTCGTACATCCAGTAACTGATGTCCAAGGCACTTACGAATTAACTAATTAACTATCGACTAACGGACACGCCGCGCCCGTGCTGGCACGTGGCGGCGCCCGCCGTACAGGTTCTGTCCGTGCTACAGCCCCGGCTCCCGCCGTTGGATGATAAGGTTCTCCGGTTTCTTCATAAGAACCGGATGCACCCGGGGGGCGCGCCCAGGGAGGCTCTGGCAGCCAAATTGGTTCGGGACTTCAAGGCGGATGAGCTGGACGCAATGCGGGCGGCGCACCTTCCCTGGACTCCCGCTCCCGGTGGCCTGAAGGCGGCCAAGGCGGCGGAGCTGGCGGAGTGGATTGTGGAGCACCAGGCGGAGTATCTTGAGCAGCAGGGGACGGCCGCCCCGCACCGGCGCAGGTCAGTCAAGAATGGAAACGAATTTGCTCAAAAAGAATAAGTAGGGATTGCATAATGAAGGAGCGCGTGTCTTGGTTATCAGCGAATTTTGATTGATTAAACTATTTCCATAATGTGTTTATGTTTGCATGCGATTGCTGTAGTATGTTGCGGCGAAGGGTAAATGCATGCATGCCTTCCTCCCTGCCGTACCACTGACAACAAACCACCCTGCATTGCTTTCTTTCCTCCCCCGCCTGCCACCACAGGATGGCGGACATGATGCCCTACTACTTCTAGTGAAGAGCTGCCGTACGTTTACTTAATAGGGCGTTATGGTGTTTCAGATGAACTCAGTCGTATAGCGGCCAACGCTATCATGAGTGCACCATTTATTTGCCGTACCTTGCCGCACTGGCTGCTGCTGGGGTCTTCTTTCTCGATATTGCAGGATGACCTTACCAAAAGGTTATGCCGTTCATTTTCCTGCGGTTGTGAATTGATCAATTGTTCTGGGGAGACTAGGGTGTATGTCTGCAAATATCTTTGTGGCATTCACATCTTCCTTTCATCCGTTCTCATCTTCCTCTTGTCCTGGTTGCCATGCATATGCAACAGATGGCGTTATTATAACTACTGGTGCGGCGGTTGGGACCGTTTGCTGTTGGCGTGAAAAGGTTGCTAAGGAATGCAACCGGTGTCCTCAAAAGCCTTGTCACGTGCATTTGAGGTGGAGTTTTGTTCGAACAGAACACACAGAACTTCTTTCACCCATTATGTTTCCCGCGTTACGTGTATGCTCGCTTTTTGTACCTGTCCGGATATGATTAGATCCAGATCCAGATCTAGATCCAAATTCAGGGGCTAGTACGCCCTATCCTACTGGTGTTGTTAGCCCGTAGCATGATGGAGTAGCGTCAGGCTGGATCCAAGGGATGTTTGGATCCTTGCCCCTGAAATGTAAGGGCAACGCGATATTTAAATCATCCACGGACTCGCTATCCTCTCATTGGCCGCGTCAACCGAACACCACCCTGTGTGGTGGTGTTCGACCTCAAAAAGCGTTCAACCATCAAGTCCACAGCTCCTGCTGACCCAGTTATCCTTCAACCACAGTCCTGGCGGGAGACAAACAAATAAGAGCGAAGAACGGCGAAACCGCCTCTTTCCGAGAGGCTCACCTCAAGACATAGGACTTCACGGATCTCGCCGCCGCGCTATAACCCTTGTCACCCTTCTCACGCGCGACTGGGCCCACATCCCAAGTCTCGTCTCAAGCACCTCATCAATCCGCCCCGTCTATCCGCCTCGCGTGCACCACCTCCATAGGGTTGGCCATTGGGTTAGTGACTCGCGCGCACGTCCCTAAGCGGACCTAACCTTCGCGCCCTAGGCGTCAGGCCTTCAGCTGCTGTCGGATGTGACCTACGCCAGGGATATATGCGCCAGCAGTACAAAGCGGCACTGGCACCCACCCTGAAAACATTGCCGGTCCGCTGTAAGGTCCACATGGGAGGGGATCTGAGGAGAGCCCATTACGCTGTGCAGGTTCTTATCCTTCCCAACCTCCCCGCCGCCTTTGGGAGCCCTTAGACCCCACACCCAGCAGCTCGCAACCAGCGCGGCGGGACCCACTCGCCTCCATTACCAATCCTCTTTCTCCTTCCATCTCCTCTCCGGCTGCCGCTTCTGCCGCAGAGCAGCCCAGCGGCGCCCAGCGGCTTTCCACGAGATCGCAGTTGAACGGCGTCTTTCCCAATCGTGCGTTGACCCGGTTGTGCACCTGGCATAGCCAGCGCCGAAAAGCTGTTCCCGAGCTCACGACGGGTGGGTCGCGCCTGCGCATGTGTATGTGTATGCGTGCGTTGTACGGGCACGACCAGTTATAAGAAGTACGCATCTCTTACAAAGATTTGAAGCTGGGAAATTTAAAATATGAGAAAGCGTGTATGCGTGTCAACGAGGGCTCTTCCACTGGCGGGCCGCAAAGGCGGACACAGGCAACGAAGGGGAGCCTGTTAGGGTCATAAGGCCAGGGATGGCGGAAGGGTATAACATGTATGTCCACATTTGCGTCGATATGTGTGCCAGCTGTCGAAGTGGCACCTCTCGGAACCGATGTTCAAGTCGGCTCCTGATGTATGGTGAATGGATGCACGGTACCAAGACAAAGAGCGCCATATCTTACCTGACGAGCTCCGCAAAGTGGCGGGCGCAATCGCCGCACGGGTAGATCCGAGTGAGGCAGTCCACTAGGGTTCGCGCGTCGCGCTGCTGTCGCCGGGTAGGACGATCTGGAAACTGAGCCGCGAGTGTGTGAAGAAGGGTCCAGGTGGCGCGACCCACTTCGGCTTTAGCGGCGGCGGCGGCCGCCACCGCGGTAGCGGTGTTAGCGCTGGCGGAGGATAAGGATGGCAGCATCGCTGGCACCGGCGCCGCGGCTGTCGCAGCGGCACCGGCAACACTCGCGAAGGGATGCCCGGGATGGAAGGCCCGGGATACGGCCGGGCTGAATGAATCAGCCCCCAACCAGGTAAATTGTTGAAAAAAGTGGCTGATGGCGCTAACGGAGGAGACATTTGCTGTGCTGGCAGGTTCAGTGGTAACGGCCAGGGCGCGAGGTGGGAGGAATGATGAGAGAGTTGCGGTGACGCTGGCAAGCGGGCCGGGCGCGGGTGTCCGAATGACTAGGTGGTCTTTGTTGCCGTTTTTATTGCCGCCCCTGCCGCTACTACTGGGAAGTGTGGCTTCCCTTGCCGCTGTGGCCGCTTCACCTTGCGCATGGATTGCACCGATACTCCGACTTCGATTGAGGCTTGCCCAACCGGCGTGACAGATCTTGCCGTCACGGTTAGCCCAGCTGCGGGCATTAGAGATGGTAAAATTGCCTGGGCAATCCCCACCAAGCTTCTGTGCATCGCCGTTTGTCAGCGCGCACATCAGAGCGGGATGACGTCCTCCTTACGAGCGCCGGCGACCTCGTTTTCCAAAAGGCTCCTTAGGAGATTCAGGTGGGGTGTAAAGGGCCTGAAGTGATGATGTGTAAGCCTTGAAGCGCAGGAATTCTGACAACACCTCCTTTGGTTCTGCAACGCTTGTCGCCTGGCGATGCTTATACCAAGAGTTCAGGAAGAACTTTAAGGCTGTCCTAATCTCGTTATGTCTGTGCAGTGCGGTGTCAGCAGCAGTCATACTTTCGGCGGAAAATTTAACGGTATTGTGTTTGCTTCAAGACTTAATTGGCTTCCAGTATCTCAGCCAACATAATTTTCCACACTGATCTGAAGACTGCGTTAGTGTTACGTCGCAGACAGCGCGATCAAAAGATTGCGATACATAAAAATTAACGCACTGGCAGTGTGTGACCAGAGTGTTGATAATTGGAGGAGACAGCATACGTCAATAGGCAACAGCACGGGCATCCTGCCGTCGTCTTTCCGTCAGTACGACGGTCCAACTTCAAACCAGGGTCTTGGTCGGGCCCAAACTCAGCTGTGGATCAAGTAGGCAACACATTAAAGGGCCGAATATACGTGTTAAGGGACGAACGACCTCAAGTTACCTTAAACCTGCATTTTCAACTCGTCTGTTGCAATTGGCTGGCGCAAAACATGCTGGCCCGCAGGGCCTCGAAGATTGATTGTTCCACGTTGTTCATACCCATTTTTGTCTTAGGGATATTTTGGCTCCAGGTGCTTGCGGAAACACCGCCACGTCCAAAACGATGTGGCGAGTTCTGTAGCTTCGAGCACATCGAGGGTTATGTGGGGCCCCTTGACACGACCAAGAACCTTCAGGATGCTCTCAACCGGCTATCTTACAAGAGGGAAATAGTCGTTGCGCACCATGCACAGTTAGATTTTGTGTACCAAATGGTGCACCGCTGGCAGCGCTTCGGCTACGGGCACGTCCTGATGGTGTTTCCTGACCACGTGTTATGTCATCGACTCGAGGGAGCCTTTACGAAACTGGGATGTGGGTGGTATGAGGACCATAACGACATGGCATGGATTGTCAATCAGGGAGGTGGATGCAAGGGCTGCACGGATAAGTGGCTCATCCACTACACTGGCGCCCGTGCCGTACGAATGGGTTATAATGTGTTAGTGGCGGACGCGGACACCATGCCATTGTACGACTTTTACGGCATGATTCACAGCCCACCGTACAACAACGTAACCCTTTTCAACCAGCGGGAGGGCAACTTCAACGTCAATGGCGGGTGAGGGGCAAGTGTTGGTTAATGTCGCTAATGCAGCGGTTATCCAAACTTATGGGTCCAGATGAACGGGTTTGCTAGGGCCAGCCCTCGCCGCCGCCGTACCATAAGGTGCCGTACATTGGCTTTGGGGTTTCGGAGGAAAGGGTGTTGTCACCGGCAGTGCATAAACACACATTGGTAAGGTTGGTGACTGGCCTTACTCTCCCCGGCATATCTTTTTATCCTCCTGTCCCGCAGCATGTACTACATACAAAACGCGGCGCGGGACGGCCCTGTTGCGTACGTTCTGTACGACCATATTCTCAAGAACGTCCGCTGGTGGGTCAGGGGTCTACGTAAGTTACGGAGTTTCGAAGAGTTGGGGTTACTTATGATCCCAGGGCCTTATGCATGATAATTCACGTTTGCGCGATAGAGGGACGTACGACATCTCAAAGACGACGACCGTCTCGAAATATCTTCTCCTTCGCACGCAAAGGATGGTGTTGCTGTTGCTGCTACTGCGGTTACCGCTACTGCCAAACCTGTGTGGCGGTACCTCTGCCGGCACAGGTTCGAAGACGTGACGGCGCTGCGGCGTGGTATTGGTCTCAGAGGGGACGATAGCTCTACCGGAATCAATGACGGCTTCTTATGTAACGACCAGTTCTCGCTGAGCGACTCAGTGCATGGGGCCATCACGGGCAGACCGCAGGTGGTCAGGGGAGAGGGGAGGAGGGAAGAAAAGAGAGAGGGGAAGGAAAGAGAGAGGGGAAGGGGGCGGGACGGAGGAAGGGCGGAGATGGAAGGGAATGGAAGAGGGGGGAGAGGGGGAGAATGGAAGGGGGATAGCGGAGGCGGGGGACGAGCGGATTTTGGAGGAGCAAGGGACCGGGGTTACGACCGGGGCTGAAGAGCATGATAGCTTCAGAAGTCGTGTGAGCCCGGATTTGGATTGAAACCAAGGAACGTGGGTCTAACCCCTCCCACTGCCGTTGCCCGTCCCCGCCGCTTCCCCCTCCATATACATACACACACGCTCTCACCCGCTTCGGTAGGTTTTCGAGTGTGTGTTTTGGTTCCACCCGCGGCGGCCCGACTGGGAGAAGCTGCATCTGACCATGTACAGCAAGACGGGGCCCGAAGGTGGGGAGGGTTTCGGGCCCTATTCGACCATCACGGTTCCGGTTCCGGAGCCACTGCGGCGGGGAGCTGGCGGGGCGCTTCAGGGGCAGATGGTTACGGCGCAGCTCCGAATCCCGCACGCGCGGGGTGAGTGGCCATCGGAGCGGGGCGGCTATCCTTTCAGCTTGCAGCTGGGCCCGCTGGCGAAGCACGTGATGGAGATATTTCGGGAGGCGGGTGAGGAGGCGGGGACGGGGGAAGAGGGAAGGGGGTGAGGAGGGGGGAAAGGGGTGAGGAGGCGGGGACGGGGGAAGAGGGAAGGGGGTGAGGAGGGGGGGAAGGGGGAAGAGGGAAGGGGGTGAGGAGGCGGGGACGGGGGAAGAGGGAAAGGGGTGAGGAGGCGGGAACGGGGAAAGAGGGAAGGGGAACGACGGATCCGGTTGCAGGAGCCTATTGGGGCCCCTCATACCAGGCCCCCAAAAAGCTGTTAGGAGGGAAGAGGGAGAAAATGGTAGTGAATGGGTGGCTGGGGGTTAGGATCCGTACGTATTAAACACATCCGCACATCAGATCGCATGACCCAGACCCCCTTCGCTTCTCCCCCTGGTCTTCCGCGTCCATGCGCCCCTGGGGCCGTTATTTCGTCAACTACCTTAACCGCCTCATACCCCGCCCTCCGACCTCACAGGAGGAGATGCGGCGCCGTTCCCTGACCCATGGGACACCGCATCCGCAGCGGCGGCAGATGCCGTACCACCCGAAAAATTTGCGTACTTCCCTCCCTGGATAGCTAATACACACAGCTTGGGTCCGGAAAACAACGGCAACGACGGTTGGTATAACGACCACCTAACCGGCGAGGTACCCGCCGCCATCAGTCACCTTCACGCAGGCCTTACGTCCGGTGATTTCACTAAGATAGTACATTTCGCCGTTGAGGTGCCGTACGGATGGGATTTTGATGTGGCGCTCCGCGTGGCGCCCCAGACGGCGCCGTACCTGGGTACGGAGGTTCACGGCCGAGTGCCGCCGCTGCTGGCGATTGCTCCAGGGGTGATGCACAGGGGCCTTACGCAGGGGGATTTCGCGGCCATGATGGAGGTACGTGTGCGTGAGTGTATGTGTGCGTGTGTGCGCCCCAGGACCGGAAGTCTATTTAAAGAGGGTTCCGAAAGCAGTTCCCCATGACGTCGTACTCTTCACTTTAGACCCCGTCTGATTTGTCGTACACTCATACAAGTGCTTCCATCGTGTATCCCCGGCCCCTCTTCTTTATCGTACTCTGCACTTATACGTCCCCCGGCAGGGTCTTATGCGGTTGGCGCTCGTACTAAATCGTGCCGTGGTCTGGCCTTGGGTGCCATGCGAGGCGCCCTTTTTGCGAAAGGCCGGAGCGACGTACGACCCAGTGGTTTCGGGGCATAAGATCCCCTGGTCGGACTACATCGACACCACCGCCGCCATTCCGAATGGCCCCGAAACCATCTCCCTTAAGGTATGTACGCACCCGTGCTTCTGTCTTTCCTCACCCCTCTCCCATCCCCTCCGGCTGCACCCGTCTTTCCCCCCCCCCCCAATATCTGCAGACAAACACACACAAGCGCATACACACACATACACACATACACTCACACGCGCACGTTCTTCCTCGCGGCTCAGTTTTCAACACACTAGCACCACACCGAATAAAAACGGCAGGACGGACTTCGTTGTCTGGTAGCTTCCGTTGACAAACTGAGCTGCGTGCGGGGCGGCACGAGGCCCGGAGCCCCCGCATCCGCTCCCCGGGGACTGCTGCCTCATGAGTTCGACCACTGGCTTGCTACAGCCCGCAAGGCCGATACGACGCATGTGGACTTGGATCCCACACCCAAAAACACGCTACAGGTGCGTATGTTTGCGGGCAGGAGGGGGAAGGGAAGGGGGGACAAAGCGAATAGACGAGACCTGCCGGGGTACTGTACTGCTGTTGAGAGGCACAAATTACAAATCATGACCGAGGGCGGGTGACCGAGGGGAGGTGTTGTATAGGGGTTGTGGTTTTGGGGGGACTTAGGGGGCTTTGTAATCCTTGGAGTTTTATAATCTTCACGACCAGTGCCAGTTCCGGAGCACGGGTTTCATTCGTACCCTTGCATGCTTTCCTCAACCCCCTTAATCTCCCTTCCCGCCACCCCTAAGCCCCTGAAGCAGCTAAAGCCGAACCAGTCACCCCTCCACACATACACATACACGCACCACGGATTTTGTAACATCCCACATCCATAACTTAGCATGTTAAATTGGAAAGATTTGCCGTACTGCCCCAAGGTTTTCGTCGTATACCTCCCTCAAACGACCGTCAGGATATTCTGCAGCGCTTAGGGGGAAGTACGGCGGCCGGTCCCCCTTATCCTGGTGCGCCCCTCCCACCCCTGGAGCTTATCCCCACCGACCTGTCTTTGTTGGGGACAGATCCCTCCCTCTTCAGTCCCATGATGCCAGTGATGTGGTTACGAGGACCCGTTGTCGTACCAAAACTCCCCTCTCCGGAGCATGATAGATTGTACGACAAGATTAAAAGCATGTGTTGTGTATTGCACGAAAAACCGAGCCGGGAGTGTATTGACCGACCGCCCGGGGCACAGATGGTGCCGTCGTAGCCCTAGGCACAGGAACGGGTGGTTGAAAGTTTGGCAAGTTGGTTGTGTTGGTGGGGGTAGTGGGGGCTTTGGAATAAAGAAGATGGTTTCGAAGAGGCTGTAGTGATCTGAGGGGGCCTTATCAACGGGTTGATAAACCAGGTAAGGTAGTTGAAGCGAAATAGATGGGAGTACGGCGGGAGGGGAGTTTGTTGGTAGGTGGGAGGGTGGCATGAGGAATGGGGACGCCTACAGTTCGGTGATTCGACAGGTGGGGGGCTTGGCAGAAGGTTTGTTGCCTCCAGCTTCTTGTGGTGTGAGCGGGGTTAGGGGCCTGGAAGGGGCGGGGCGGGTACGGGTGCGGAAGTCGCGGCCTGAACACAGTTGCTTAGTTGTGTATGTGCACGTGCATGTATGTGTGTGCACATGTACGAGCATGTATGTGTGTGTGTGTGTGAGCGGTGTCACGTGGGATAGGCGTGGGAGGGGCGCGTGTGCACAAGAAATGCCTTGATGCGGGCGTCAGTATCGAACTGTGGTTCCGTTGGAACGAATCATCTGAACAACCGTCACGTGATGTGATGTGATGGAGCGGGGAACAGGGGATACACAAATTTTTGGCGTTGACGTGTGTGTTTGTGTGTGTTTGTGCGTAGGCAGCATCCCTTGTACGCGCTCGCAGTCATTTGTCCTGGTACCGCAAAAAGGCATGGATGACACGATGAGCTCGAGCTGTGCATCACGGCTCCACGGCTCCACGTGCCGCATGCTGTAGCTGTATTGCCTTGTGTATTGATAAAATATATTGATGCGGATTTTGTAGGTTGCCGTGGTAGTGATATTGGTGAGTGGTTCAGATGAGGTGTGCACGTGACAAGTTTTCGTACGACATGATGTGGACGTGAACCACAGAGTATCGATGATGCTGTTGGCCGGTGACAAAAAAGGCGGGTCATGCACGAGGAGCCCTCCTCGATTCGGAGGGTAGATTTTTGCACGTTTTGCGCGTTGCAAGAGGGTCACCAGAAATATATATTATCATAAAGATCAGTGTTGACTGTGATCATTGTCGAGTGTTGCGTGTTGGCATTTAGGAAAAGCAGCTGGTGTCTGTCTTGAATGTCAGTCAGTTTATTGCGCCCCAGGTGGAGCTTGGAGAATGCCGGAGAACGAAGCTGAACAAACTGAAGAGCGGTAGGAGGACTCGGTAGGGAGCTGCGGTGGGAAGAGCTGTGGGGGTTATAATCGACCAGGCTCGGCGGACCTGGACCGCCTGTGTATGTTTGCTGTCCATTTTCTCGTTCCTTGCAGCGGACGTTGGCTGAGGCTGAGCGATGATTGATTCCATGCACGCCTCCAACGAGGCAGAGCCGTGTCTCAGATTCTGGGGAAGATATGTTGTTAGCCAGGACCCGTTAGACTCCGCTGGCAGAGATCTGAGGGACTCTTACTGCAGATGCGTATCAGGAATAGAGAACTTTAACGAACGACGACCCTAAGTTTTTAAATCTCTACATTAATCTTTTTTCCCGGGCGATTTGCTTTATGCGTCCCACTTCACCGCATTTTCTGCAAAATTCGGTCCAAGCTTTGTACATTTTGGTAGTTATTATTTTTTTGAATGAAAGGCCGGTAAGTACCAGCAGGGAGAGCTCTTGCTGGTGGAGATCAGAGTGAGACCGAACAATGTCCCGTCATGCGTGCATGCTTGTTGGGCGTCCCGCGGGTCACATAATATTACGGTGTGATACAGCCTGAACCCTCAAAAGATAACGTCGACAGTTTCGATTTTGACTCCATCTTTCTGCAATTCTTCTTTCCGGCAGTTACCAATATGGACATGTGCTTGAAAATAGCTTTCATCGTTCGCTTACAATACAATACAGGGTAGCCATTTCAGGATTTTGTGAGAGGGTTGTGAAGGAAGTCTCTGTCACAGTTGGCGCCTGAACTTTGGCCCATCCTGTTTGGGAGCCGGAACCCACAGCCACTGGTGCGACTACACCTGCCGGGGCAGCGACGCCAAGAGCACCCAATTAAGGACGACGCGACCGCATCGTTGAACGGATGATAACAAAACCTGTCAATTGATGGATCGCCACGGAAAACGTTTTGTTCAACATACAACAAACACCGTTCTTCGTTCACAACAACAAGGTTGCCGTCAAGGCTCTGTGTGACCGAAGTGAGCCAACCGCAAGCTCCCCACAAAGCCTTTTTGGGTTGGATTCTGCCCGAAATAATAATATTCTCCATTAAGTTGCAATGCATGCGTCTAAGTCTGATCTTTCGTATTTTAATATGGAACGTTTCTTAGTAAGCAAAGACATATATGCGGCGAAATGTCCTTTATCAACTTGCCGCCGTCCCGGGGGTTTAATATAACTCGATTTCGATTTCGCTCTCTTGCCACAAAAATAATATTCTCTGCTGTCTCAATCCCTGATGAAAACCCTTGTTTAACTGCGCAGCAGCACTTCAACGGGATTGCCACGATGGACGCACTTCGGCAGCAATCTGGCTTGGTTAATCAACAAAAGCTTGAGTTCGAGCATAATGGAAGCGAAGAACCGGACGAGTTTCCATCACTGCTTCTGGATCGCCATCAACAAGCTTGCTGTAACACAAAATCTTCTTTGACCGCCGTTTATGAGGTCACCACTCCGACGACGCGAAACCCCCCTTCCTCCGCTGCGACGATGTCAGCCAGGTCGGCTTGGCTGCTCTCCCGCGTGACCTCATCTCCCAACCTCCACCCGCCGGGACCTGAACCTGGATCTAGTTCCGAAACGAGATTTCCGCGCCCCGTAGGTGGCAGCCGGGGCGAATTAAACAACCCGTCTTCAGCGCACCGCAAGCAGCGACTTCTCAGCGCACACCTTCCCGATGATCCCTCCATAGCTACCCCGATGTCATGCGCTGCTGCATCGGTACCGCCGGTGCTCATACTGCCCGTGGCCGCAAGCAGGAACTCCTCACCCGTCACCGCCGCTGCCGCTGCGGAAAGTGCCATCCCGATGCGGCGTTACCCGATCGGCAGTGGTGGTGGTACGGCGAAGGCACATCTTCACAGCCGTCAGGTCCCTTCCGCAACCGCCTCCGCGGCTGCCAATTTGCCGTACGGCGACGGCGGCAGCGGCAGCGCCGGCGGTGGCACCTCTACTAATCCCCGCAGCCGAGCCTACGCTGCCTTCTTGTCCATGCGGCGTCGTACGGTGGTTCTGATAAATCTGGTCTCCGTCATGGAACGCATGGACGAGCAGATAGTACCTGCATTATCGCGACCCCTGGGCTGCGCCTTTCGCGCAGGGCCACATCAGTTGGGCCTTATCACCTTCGCTCGGGCGCTCGTTCAGGCGGTGGCGAGTCCACTGGGGGGCCTGGCGGTGGGTTTCAAAGAATTGGGTGTCTGCGTTTGTGTGCAAATAGGTGGGGCCCCGCGTGAGGGCTCAAGAAAGGTCAGAAGTCCTAATTTCCCCCGATGTGGGTCAGTGGGGGGCGATGTGGGTCAGTGGGGGGCGATGTGGGTCAGTGGGGGGCGATGTGGGTCAGTGGGGGCCGATGTGGGTCAGTGGGGGTCGATGTGGGTCAGTGGGGGCCGATGTGGGTCAGTGGGGGTCGATGTGGGTCAGTGGGGGGCGATGTGGGTCAGTGGGGGCCGATGTGCGTCAGTGGGGGGCGATGTGGGTCAGTGGGGGGCGATGTGGGTCAGTGGGGGGCGATGTGGGTCATCGTTTTCACTTGTCTTACGGGCCTCCTGTTCTCCGATCCATTCCTACTTTGCCCCCTCCCCCGCCCTCCTCCCCTGCTCCCCTGTCACTCCGGGCCCCTCCCACAGGGCCACTACTTCGACCGGGTGACGGTGCTATTCCTCGGGTGCGCCATTTGGGGCTTTTTCTGCACCGCCTTCGCCTTCGCCACAACCGTGAACCAGGTGTGTGCGTGTGTGTGGGGGGGGGGGGAACGCGAGGGAGAAAGCTAATCCAATCATGTTTTTCAATTTTTAATTCTATCCATCTATCAAATCTCTTATCTTTGTTTCATCCCCATATACATTATATTATATACCCGTTTTGTTCGAGCTGCAGCCAATGGTCTTGCATCCTCTCACGTCCTGTTCATCCTCAAGTCTCCTCGAGTTCACAGCCCTGCTCACCCCCGCTCCACTGCCCCCTCCCTCGACTCGTGCGTCCACTGCGATCCCGCCCGCACTTCGACCCCCCCCTTCCCGCCCCGTCCCGTCCCGCCCTGATGGCGTTTCTGTTCGCACAGGGTATAGCAGCCTGGGCGTTCAACGGCGTGGGTCTGTCCCTCATCATACCCAACAGCCAATCCCTCGTGGCGGACTATTACATGGCGACTCAGAGGGGGGAGGCATTCGGGACCCTCATGCTGACGGGTAGGTGCGGCTTGTGCGCCCATCTGTGCGTGCGTGTGTGCTCTCTACACTTAGGCGTACTTTCTGGTTTCGCGTCGTTCCCCTCTCCCTCTTGCCTCCATATCTCCCCCCACCTGCTTCCAGGCGCCGTTGGCGGCATGCTAGGGGCCATGTTCGCCACCAACGTGGGCGGCATGGCGCCGCTGGGTGTGGCGGGTTGGCGAGTTGCCTTCGTGGCCGTGGGCGCTGGTGAGCACTCGGGGGGCAGTTGGGCCTTCTGATGGGCCTTGTGGGAGAGTGTGTGATGAGTGTGATGTCAAAATGATCTCACTGCCGTAATTCATTGTCGCATATTAAATAGGTCCCTATCGCTCCAAAACCAAAAAAAACAAAACCAACCCAATTTTATTCTATATGTGGAGTATGGCGAGTCCCGCCCCCTGGGTCGCAACTGCTTAAATGATCTGAAAACTTCTAAACACTCTCGTGACTCATATTCGTAAATTGCTCACTCGGACCACCCACTCCCTCGCGTCCCCCGGGCCCCCGCCTTCCTCAGTTTCGCTGGTGATTGGTGCCCTCACGTTGCTGCTGGCCGTGGACCCCACCCGCCACCACCGCAACGCAGCCTCTCGCCACGTTAACCGCCGCAACCACCATTTGAAAGAGCGCTTTATGAAGGCAGCGGTCACCAATAATTCCGCCTCCGGCTTCGCCGCTACCGATGTATGGGAAGCTGCGACTCCGCAACAGCGACAGCAACATCGGCGGTCGCCTGCAGCAGATCAGGTTGGTGATGTCGCCGGCATCGCCGTGGCGCCGCGGCACATCAGCGGTGGCGGCGCCGATGACCATGAAGCTGAGGTTGGTGAGTTGCCGTACCTGCGGTCTTGCGAAATGGATCCGGAACGAGATTCGGAGCACCTGTACAACGATTCGGACTTGTCGGAGAGAATGGAGGTTGAGCCGTTGCTGCTCCGCCGTAAGGCCGTCCCTGGCAGCGGCGGCGACGGCAACACCGCTGCTGCGCCGAGTCCGTCGGTGTCATCGCCGTCGTCGCTGACGACGGACATTCCCAGTGGAGATCATCCAAGCCCGCAGCGGCCACTGTTGTGCCGCTACAAGCCCGCCGCCGCCGCCGCCGCCGCCGCTGGCGCCAGGAGCACGTATGGGCACTCTCACAGGAAGCGTCGGCCAGGACGAAGCTCTTACAAACATAGTACGGAAGCGGAGTCTATGACGATGGCAATGGAGTCCAGCAGCGCGCCGACGAATCGGGGGAAGGGCCGCGGCAGCGGCGACGAGGGACTGGTGGTGGCGGCGTGTACAGTGGAGGGCGGCGGATACGACTCGGCGGCGATGACGGCGGCGGCCGTCCTCGGCAGCAACAGGGAAGGCCGACCAGTGCTGACGTGGCATCGTCTTTGGGCAATGATTACGACGCCGACCTTCCTCATAATCATTCTTCAGGTTGGCTCATAATTTTTGAGCTTGAATTCTTTTCGCCGTCTCCTGTCTTGAATTATTGGTGAAAGTTAACGGTTTGGTAGTTGGTTATTGGTTGATGCTTGGTTGGTAGTTAGTTGGCGGAGGGGAATCAGGGAAAATAGGGTTTGGACCCCCTCCCTCTTGGTTATGGCGCCTCGTGATGCTGTATTCCTCCTCGCGGATGACTTGACGTACTCCGTCGTACAATTTGCGAAAACGCTGCTGCGGTAGGTTGACATGGCGACCTGTCCATAGGAGAGCCATGAGGGGCCCATGAGGGGAACGGGCCAGGGGGGGAAGCTAGGCCGCGCCTCGGGCTCTTATCCCCCTCCCAACCCTGTCCACGGAGCCGAGCTTTTTACCGCAATCCACGGTACACTGCCAAAGTTGCACACATATGCATACGTATGCACATGCAAGTACATACACACACACACACACGTTATTGTATGCGTGCCCTTCCTTGGCTCAAAACCCGCCTCCACCCTCCCCGTCCCACCTCGCCTGCCTTTTCCCCCTTCGCCTTCGTAATCCACGAGACACATGGACCCCACTCCCTTCCTCCCTCGTCCCTCCCACCCACACATCTATCCGCACTCCCCCCCTCTTTGCCGGCAGGGTATTGTCGGCAGCACGCCGTGGAATGCCCTCGTCTTCCTGACGCTGTACCTGCAGCTGATCGGCTTCTCGGACGCCACCGCCTCCTCCCTCATGGCGCTGCTGTTAGGGGGCACGGCGGCGGGGGCGCTGGTGGGGGGGTGGCTGGGGGACAGGGTGGCGGAGAAATACCCGCATCATGGCCGAGTGGCACTCGTACAGGTGGGGGCACCTGCGTGATTGGTTGATTATTTGGTTGACCGTTAACGCATATGGTGGCGGTTGGCCTTCTTTACTTTTACTTCAGATCCAAAACCTTGGATGTGAGTTTATTTGTTGAACGACCGCTGCAGTTCAGGGTGCGGGCGTCGTCACCGATGGTCCGTGTTGAATTCAGCCACATGAAAGAGTAATAATCAAAGCCTATTAACATTGTGCCGTATTATGCCGTATTGTACCGTATTGTGCCATATGGTACAGTTTAGCGTGGGAATTGGCGTACCGCTGTCAGTACTCATCATGCGGGGAATGCCCATGACGGCCACGCCTGCCACGGCGATCATGTACGGCGCGCTGATGCTACTCAAGGGTGGGTTTAGCGGTTATTATGTACTCGTGCGCTTGTTTTCAGCAAGTCTTATATATGGTTACAAATTAAAATATAATATAATTTATTTATCCTAGTAAAAAATTGTAACCAATTTGATCCTTTGCGATTATTAGGATTTTTCAACACAATCCTGTTGCCGCGAGGTTTCATTCGTTCAAACAGGAATGTTTAAAATGACGCCGCATATCCCCCACCTTTTCCCCACCTTTTCCCCCGCTTCTCCTCCCCACTGCCCGTTGCACTCTTCCTCCCTCGCTCACCGCTCGTCAGGTGTGCTGACCAGTTGGGCAGGACCCGCCTGCAATAACCCCGTCTTCGCGGAGATCGTGCCCCCCGACATGCGCAATCTGGTCTACGCATTCGATCGCTCCTTCGAAGGTCCGTAAGGGCTACGATGCCAGAGGGTTGTCCAGCAACATGGAGCCGTACGACGAACGATGTACGGATCGAAGGCATGAATCACTGCAAAGGGGAGTGTGACAAAGATGTGTCAGGCAGATAAAAGTTAGATAGTACGACAAGAGGTTCCGAATTGCACTATGACTTTTTGAGGAGTACGGAAAGCGGAAAGGTGTATATTGGCTAGCTGTGTTCTGTGGCTCTGTGGCGAGTTAATGATGGCAAAGTGATGATAACGATGATGATGATGATCGGTAACGGATTTGCTGACAGTTCACTCATGTTTGTCTTACAAATAGATATATATCTTTTTCTGTCTTAAAACACAAGATCCACAAGATCCGAAATTATTAACGAAACTAGTCAAGTTTAAATCACCGCTGTATGTATTCATCCTGTCAGGCGCCATCTCCGCGCTGGGTGCCCCCCTGGTCGGTATGGCGGCGGAGAGGTGGTTCGGCTTCAAGGGCGTGGCGGGAGGGGAGCAAGCGTGCGATAACCACAACACCATGGCGGGTATGTACGGCAGGGGGCTAACGTGGAGTCTGTCTGTGACTCGGCCACGTGTCATTCCCTGCCTCGAAACCCCCTCCGATCAGAGGTCCTTTGTTGCCTGCTGCTGCCGCTCGTTATAGCGGCAGTGATTCCAAGTGTACTTCAAGTGCAACTAGATTCGTTCGTATCATCGTATCTTCGCTTCCATCTGTCCCACCCCCTACACGTGCTTCCCATCCTCCACCTTCTTCCCGCCCATCCAACTGCGCCCGTCCGTTCCCAACATAACCCGACTGCCCGTCCCTTCTCCCCTCCCCGCACCCGCCCCCCTGTCGCGCGCTCGGAGCGGGCAGGTTCCGAGCCCGATTTGCCCAAAGCGCGGGCGCTGGGGGATGCCATGTTGCTGTTCATGGCGGTGCCCTGGGTGAGCCAGTGCTGCGTTCGAGATGTGTGTTAGTGATGATACGGGCTCAGGGAAGTATGCAGCGCGTGATGCTGGTCTACGTATATCTAAGGGGTGTTTTTTGGGGGGGGGTGTTACACTGCACGCTGTGGGCGACTCGCCCTACAAGGGCGAGCACCAAGGGGCCTGACCGGACCGAGCCACAGCGCAGGGGAGGGGCACGTGGCTTTGTCTGTCTGTCCTGCCACGTGCTCCCTCTCTCACCGGATATGTATGTTTGTGGGCCTGTACGGATGGGGGCAGGGCTCTCGCCAGCTGCTAATGCTGGTGGCGGTGAGTAATATGGCAAGCAAGGTAATACTGTACACCCACACCCACATCTATCTATCCAGTTATCTATCTACCTAGGTAAATCTGTGCACAGTTCATTGTGAGTTTTTGTGCGTGTCTCGGGTCCCTCTTGCATCAGTTCATTTATTCTTAAGTTGATCTCATTACATATGTATGTGTCTTCATTTCGTTGCTCGTACATCCTGCCGTACGCAAGTAAAAAGGGACAGCAGGACCCCTTAGCCTGCCTTGGTAACTTAACCTGGTAATCTTGGGTTGTGCCATACGTGTACATATGTACTACATGTTAATGTATGTGTATATTTATTTCTGTAATGAACCATCCCGCCACTAGACATTCCATGCATACATACATCCTTGCTCCGAAATCGCTTCACCCCCGTACGTACGGCAGACCCTATGCACGCTCTTCTACACGGGGCTACACTGGAGCTACCCTCGGGACCGGGCTCGGGCGTTACGACCGCAGGTGTGCGTGTAGGCATGATGGAAATCTTTATTTAAAATTGCAACGTGTTAATAGAAGTGCTTACTGTAAATGTATTAATAGATAGCGACATGTCTATACCTGTCTGTCTGTCTGTCTGTCTGCCTGTCTGTCTGTCATAATCGGGTTTCTCATATCGAGCGGAGGGGCTAAAAGGACCTGCACTACCGCCCCTCTGCTTCCCGATGCGGAAAGACCGTCAACTGTCTGTTACCCTTCCACAAGTCCATCCTCCCGCTAATATCCTTACATATACGATCCGGGCAGGTGGTGGACGTGCTGGCGGGCCCCGGAACTAGCAGTGGAACCGGCGCGGACGGCCTGCCATGCAAGAAACTGTACGGCGGTGGCGGCGGTGGCCGATTGACTGTTAAGACGGAAGTTTGACTGTGTTGAAAAATCATGCAATGTCTTCACTGACCAACCGCTACAGAATGCTTTACAGCAGCATATGTATTGGGGTGTTACACTGTGGGCGACTCACCCTACAAGGGCGAGCACCAAGGGGCCTGACCGGACCGAGCCACAGCGCAGGGGAGGGGCACGTGGCTTTGTCTGTCTGTCCTGCCACGTGCTCCCCCTCTCACTAAGACCAGCTAGAGCAAAGAAAGACTCAGAGGCTCTAGCCTGGCCACTAACAGAGCACTGAGGAGCACCACGAAAACGAGGAGGGAACAAAAGAAAACAGGGGGCGACTAACTGCACAAAGAAAGGGACTACTCTCCTCCAACACAAAACTGAACTAGCAAGAGCCTGAAAAAGACGCACAGAAGCCCTCAGATGAGAGACGCCAACAGGAGAGCACACTCAAACACAGCCAAGGAGGAAGAACCCAGCTAAAGACAGAGGGGGGGATGACGAGCCAAATTGGCGCCCCCCTAGAAAGCCTCCCGGCCCCACCCACAGCTGGCCCCTCAAACACCTGCACTGCACAAGAGGGAAAGACCTCTCTCACTGCCTCCCCCAAAACCCTCAGAACCCAGTGCCTGGACACAGGCTCCTCCAGCCACGAGACCCTCCACTCTCTCCCTGCCCCTCCTCAAACACCAGGCTGCCTGCCCGTTCTCTCCAACTCTCCTCCTCTCTCCCCCTACTTCTCCCTCAAACCTCCTCAAAACCCCACCCTAAGGACCCTGCTCTGCTCTCTCTGCTCCACGGTCGGTGATTTCCATAGGAGAATCACATCTCAACTGAGCTCCAACTATGGCTAGGATGGGATGGTGCGGTCCCACCCGATCCCAGCCATATTTAGGGATACCCAGCGCTGCAAAAGAGTGCAAGCGAGTCCAGAAGTCAGCAACTGTACGGGCCTGTGCTTGGTCCAGGGGAGAAGCTGTTGTTTGTACTGCATTGTCCAAAGTTGGCTGTGTCGTGTAGATGCTTGGATGTGTGTTGGCAGCTTCATCCTCCTCTTGCGTAAAGCCCCCTAACCGGTTGAAGAAGTCAGTAATAGCCCGTTGACGGGGTCCCTGCTCTGCTGTCCGGGTCTGTGGTTGTTGCTGCCGTCCGTGGGTAGAAGCCCCCTGTTGCCTTTGTTCCCGGGTTGCAGCCCGGAGACAGTACCTGCCATATTCCATAGAAGACAATGCAGCCATGGCTATCACGTCCCAAGGTGCCTGTTCGCACCCGGTTGGCGCTTGGACGAGCCACAGCTGTTGCCTGGTTATGCCCCCCTCTATGGTGGCTGGTGACAGCAGTCGCAGATGCCTGTCAATCTGCTCTCGCACCGCCTTGGCTATTGGACATTCCCAGAAGTGATGCATGCGTGGGGAGTAAGGCTGATCAGTATCTCCTCCATAGCTCCCACACTCACAGGGTTTGATGGGCACCCTGGAAAGGTGTGTGTTGCCCGGCAAGGGTATCCCATCAACCACCAATCGCCACAGCGTCTCTTTGTTTTTGTTCTCCCAATGAACTGCTGTCCATAGCCGAGCTAGGGTTGCCTGAAAGTGCTGGAGGTTGGTGGCAAGGTAGGGAGGAGTTGGGCTATCGGTTGACACCCCTAGAGCCTCCCTCACAAAGGCTGTCAGCAGCTCCAAACGCTCCTCCGTAGTTGAACCTCCTTGCAGCTGGGTAGCTTGGCTGACCGTAAGATGGTAGAAAGGCACTATACCCGAGTCTCCTGGCAATCTCCAGCCCAACCGCCTGACTATCATGGCCATCACTGTGGTACAGTCTGGTGGTGCTTGCAACTGCTGCTGCATTCTGTCCTCCATCCTGATCTGTTGTTGGGGTTGTAAGCGATGAACGACCTCCCGTGCTGCTGCTAGCCATGATGGGCTGATATCATTGCATAAGGCTGAAAGAGCCCTATGGGTAGACTCCTTGTCTCGCAGTTGGGTGGGGTTAGCTATGGGGTCTAGATACTGGAGGGTCCAATCCAGCCAGTTAGTTGTTCGAGGGAGGGGTGTTTGGCTGTGCTCCAGCATGTCATACACCCTTACCAGGTCGCCTACTGTAAGTAGTTTTCTGCAAGAAGCCAGCAGCGGGTGTCGTGCTTCCAGGCCTGGGCGGAAGTTGTGCCCATTGGTACTTCTCCCAGCATCCACATTGTTGGGCAACAATGGATTACCCCACAGGGCAGCTGCCCAGCACCAGTCTCCGGGGGCTAAAGGGGGGTTGCTGACATCTTCTAATGGTGGTAGATGTGCCAAGGCCCCTACAATCCGGCTGATATCCTCAGGCAAGGTCTCTCCACCCAGCCAAGGCCCAGTTGCGTGGGCAGTGGTAAGGGCCCAAGGCTTAAAAGCTGGATGAGTGATCTCCAGGTAGGTGGCCAGGGTCCGGATCCACGGGTGGATACTATGATCATTACCATAAGTAGCCAGCTGTTCCTCCTCTTCCTCAGCTATTGTAGCCATCGTAGATCCCACGGGTGTTACCCTCTCTCCCGCACTCCTGGCCATCAGAGTCCCTCGGATGAAGCGCACTGCCCACACTGCTTGCCTTGCCCGGATGTGTTGCCTGAGTGGCAGTAGGCCAAAACCACCAATAGAGGGATGTCCTACTAAGAGTCTGCTAGGCACTCCAGTGAAGCGTTGGCCCTGATCTTCGGGGCCCTGTTGCCGATCAACAAGGCGAGCAGCTAGACGCTCAATGTTGCTCAGGGTGGTATCTGGAGGTGGTCCACCATGCTCCATATGCCAAGTGACTGTTTGCAGACAATAAGCTATATATATACACCCTGAGCACATATAAATAAGAATGCCCTAATATAGGCATGTTAGGTTGCCGGTGGCAACTCTCCCTGACTTGGCTTCGCAGCGCGAACCGATGATCGCCGGTTCAAATCCTACCAAGTCCACCTTTTTGCTAAGGCAGAATTAACGGCGAGTTTCGCGCTCGCGGCGGCTTACGTTTCTCGCGAGTTCTTCGCTTTTTGATCCCCGGCACGAACAGCCACCCTTTTTCCGCTGGTTTTATCTTCTTCTACTCTTCTTTCTTCTGCGGGGATAGCGGCGACCTTCTTGACTGCTGCGACTTGGAACATTTCGCGAAATTTCCGACTTTTAGCCGCCAACACGAACAACCGCCTCCTTCCAGCCTTTGTTTTCTGCTTTTATATGCCCTATTAACGCTCTTTATGGCCGCAATTCACCGCGCGCGGACCACCGCGCGACCAACTAAATCTAATGGCCAGGAGACAGCTGCAGCAATCAGAGGCCCGCCCGACCGACCTCAGATGGCCAAACGCTTTGTCAACCTGGAACAAATTCAACGAGAATTACCAGCCGGGACTCCCGTCCTTCTAGACCAAGAGTCTGTGGTCCTGGATGTCCATTGGCCCCCAGAGTCAAACCCGGCAGACATCCACGCCCAGCTCTTTGGGCCACTCACGGACGCCATCATTACCACGGTGTACGGAGTTATGGTTGCCAACATGCCGGGCCTACCATGCAGTCTGCCTAAGGTAGGCAGGCATCACCAGTACAAGCACCCTAATGGCAACGTGGTGCAAGAAATGACCATTCTTCTCCCAAAGGGGGGAATGGCATGGCTACTTTCCTCAGCCGTGGTTGCCAAGGGACACCTGAGACTGGGACAAGTCCACCTCCTCCCGAACAACCCACCTATAACAGTGGAGGTCCACATCAAAAACCTATACAAGGTGCAGCCAGTTTTCTGGGAGATTTCTGGTGTGCCTTCCAGCTTATCTCCGCCAGCCATCCCTAGCTTCCTAGCGCAGGCTTATTCATCAGAACGAGTGTCCTGGCTCAGGACCGATTTCCAAGACCTCAAGCCCACACGCATGGCAGACACTTGGCGGATTAAAATGGCACCAGGCTCCCCCAGCCTGCCGCACCAGAGCCTGTTTAGCCTAGGACGTCCGGGGGGCCTTTCGAGCCAAGGTCTACTGGTGGCTTCTAGACTTCGGTCAGTAGTAGAAGAGGCCCCGTTTTTTATGCCCTGCATGCCCCCCCCACGCTTGGAGCTCACGCGCCAGCGGGACATGCTACGTCAACGAATGTTGCCACATCCGCCAAATCCCCCGGCCCAGCCCATAGCTCAACCGAGTGGTCTGGACCCCTCATCCAGAACTTCCAACACTGTGCCATCCTTTGCGGATGTTCTCAGGCAGCCCCCGCAGGTGCGCCCATGGCCACCTGTACCCAGCTCACTGGCGCCTTTCCCACCGGGGGTGCCCCAACCTGTGGCCCCACCACCCCCACCGATCCCCCAAGAGATCGCCACCACAGCAGCAACTGCAGCCGTGGCCAGGAAAGCAGCAGCCAAAGCCGCAGCAGCTGCATGCAAGGCCAGAGCCTCTACTACTACCTCCAACATAGTCACAGATCCCATGGGAGCCCTGGCAGGGGTACAACAGACTGGGGGAACAGCCCCTCCCACTCCACAGCCCCTGGTGACCAACCCAACAGCGGCGAATGCCAGCCCCCAGGACTCCACACTCAGGATGCCCCAGCCTCAGACCATATCCCCGCCAAGTCAGCAGGAGCCCCCATGCATGTCACCTGCTACACCAGGTGCACCAGCTACAGTACGGCCTACAACCAGTGTGGAGACGGGCCAAAACGCAACTCCACCACTTACCCCCCGACCAGCTTCAAAGCCAAACAACCAGGGAGTGGTGAAAGAGGTCAGCTCACCAGCTGGACACCCCCGTCCCAGCAGGCCACGGACACAGCGTCTATCGAACAGTCATGCTCCCACTAGTACTCAACAAAAGAAAATACGGAAGCAGCGACTGACCCACCTGCCAGAGGAGGTACGAGCCCAGCGACACATGGCCCAAACAGAGAGAGCCCGACAAGCCCGGAAGGCCAACCTAGCTATGCGGCGGACGAAGAGGGAATCAACAGTTACGGGTGGCATATCCAAGGAGATAACCCGACCTCGGCGCACATCCACCCAGCGATCCCGACAAATCCAAAACCACCCCAACCCATCCCAGGACATGGATTGTGATGGGAAGGAGTTCAACCCCCCCAATCGGGAATCCCAAGCCGAATAATGATCAGAGGAATCACAAGAAATCAGCGACAGGGAGCTATCTCAGGGCACCCACTGCGCATAGCCACGCACAACATGCGAGGACTTCTGGCCTCTCATGGCAGTAGACTTCAGGCAGCTGCTCGACAATGGGCTGAGTTGCGGCTGGATGTAGTGTGTCTGCAGGAAACCCATCATACTACCATTCAACACCAGTGCCTTTTCGAACGGGACCTGCGCTATGCCACCACACAGATCCACACACAAAACTGGAAGGTAGCGGCCTACTCTTGGTCTAGCTCGACACATACAGCAGGAGTGCTCATCCTCATCAGACAGGGGCTAGCATCAGCTCTGGCACCAAAACCGGCCACACCCCAGCATCCATGTATGCGTGGCCGTTTTGCAGATTGTATCCTCCACTGGGGAGGACACCGCTTGCACATCTGCAATGTTTACCTCCCTCCTGGCACCAACTCAATGGCTATGGAAACCCGCCGACAACTCTTTGAGATTGCACTGGCCGCCACCACAGCTACAGCCATGGAGAACAATAGGGACACCACTCTTATCTGGGCAGGAGATTTCAACTTTGTGGAAAACCCAGAGTGGGACTCATCCGCGGGAAGAGATGGGCGGCAGGCGGATAGGCCAATTACGGAGATGAGACATCGGGCAGGCCCAACGATGGTCGATACCCACCGACACCTCCACCCCAGGCGCCGGGACTTCACTCACCTGTACCATGCGCCTATCCCGGGAGGCTCACGCCTGGATCGCATCTATATCAATGGAGCCATGCTGCCATACATTTGCCACACAGCCATCTCCTTCCATACACCTTCAGACCACCGTCCCGCCATGCTTCATCTTCTACCACGCAGAAATGAGATCAAGGGCCCTGGCATCAAGCGTATACGCATGGCCTTCACTGAGCATCAAGATCTGGTTGCCAGCATGGCTGGATGGATCCGAGACCAATGCCAAGAGGCACCGTCAGCTGAAGAGAACCCCGGCAACTTAATTGCTTGGTGGCCAGGTTTTAAGCGCAGATTAACCAGCCTAGCTCATCAGCTCAACAAGGTTGCACAACAACGCAGGCAGCAGCCAAGCCAACATACCCAGGAGGCCCGCCTTGAGGTCCAACGGGCCCAACAAGCCCTGGACGCAACGCCACACTCACCACAGCTCCTGCAGCAGCTAGTAGACACCCAAGCCAGTCTTGCTAGGATGCATATTGCAGACAACCTCAGGGCAGCAAATAAAGCCCGGATCCACTGGTTGCATGCAGGAGAGCGTCCTGGCCCCGCCCTGACCAACTTCCTGCAAACCCCAAGCCAGGACCAACAAGCAGCCCCAGTGGCACTCCAGGCACGCTCAGGCCGTCTGGTCACTAACCCAGCTCAGTTACCTCAGGTTGTTGCGGACTTTTGGGCAGAGGTTTGCAGAGCCCCCGACTTCACCACGCCTGAAGACCGCCAGTCAGTGCTAACCCAGTTAGCAGCAGCCAACATCCGTCTTCCTGAGGAAGCTGATGAAGTGGTCGGGTCCCCCACCATTACGGTGGCTGAGCTAGGGTTCGCACTGAAGAAGAGCCAGCCAGGCAAAGCACCTGGTTGGGATGGCATCCCCACGGATCTGTACCGGAAGTTCTGGCCAGAGATTGGCAATACCATGGCAGCCCTCTTCACTGCTATCGGCAAAACAGAGCAGGTGCCAACAGGCTTCCGGGATGGTATCATTAAGGTGCTTTACAAAAAGGGAGACCCCAAACAGCCTGGCAACTACCGCCCTATTACACTGCTTTGCTCGGACTACCGCCTGCTGGCCAAAGTGTTGGCAAATCGCCTAGGGCCAGCCCTGGGGCGAATCATCAGCCCTGAACAGTCAGCCTTTTTGCCCAAGAGGCACATTGGGGCCAGCGTTCTCTTTCTGCGCCATCTGCCTCATCTTTTACGTAAATTGAACCGCCAAGGCATGCTGGCTTTCCTGGACTTTGCGAAAGCTTACGACACAGTGGACCGCAACTTCCTGCTGGGGGCTATGGAGGCAATGGGAGCAGGACCTCAGCTTTGCAGGTGGACCCGGCTGTTGCTCAGCAACACACGGGCACGAGCCATGATGAACGGTTTCAAGTCCAGGCTTGTCAAGATGGAGGCGGGGGTGCGACAGGGATGCCCCCTAGCACCCCTGCTGTATCTCTTTGTTGGCCAGGCCCTGTTCTGCTGGCTAAAAAGCCAAGAGCTGGGCCTCCGCCTCTTGCCTTCAGATGAAGACAGGGTCACAGCCTGTCAGTTTGCTGATGATGCAGAAGTCACTCTGGAAGGAGAGGAATCCGTGCCAGCCTTCCTTGCAGCCATGGGTACCTTCGCCAGGGCGTCTGGTCAACACCTTAACCTGGATAAAGTGGAACTTCTGCCTATAGGGGCTACGAATGACCGACGGCAGGGGCACACTATCAACGGCCTTAAGGTGGTCACTACTGCAACAGCCCTTAACTTGCCTATGGACAACCAACTGCAGCCACCTCAACCGGACTGGCCTAAGATGCTTGCTCTGGCCTACAAGAGGATGCAACGTCTAGCCCATTATCCGCTCTCTGCCTTTGGCCGGGCTGCAGCAGTATCAGCTTATTGTCTGCAAACAGTCACTTGGCATATGGAGCATGGTGGACCACCTCCAGATACCACCCTGAGCAACATTGAGCGTCTAGCTGCTCGCCTTGTTGATCGGCAACAGGGCCCCGAAGATCAGGGCCAACGCTTCACTGGAGTGCCTAGCAGACTCTTAGTAGGACATCCCTCTATTGGTGGTTTTGGCCTACTGCCACTCAGGCAACACATCCGGGCAAGGCAAGCAGTGTGGGCAGTGCGCTTCATCCGAGGGACTCTGATGGCCAGGAGTGCGGGAGAGAGGGTAACACCCGTGGGATCTACGATGGCTACAATAGCTGAGGAAGAGGAGGAACAGCTGGCTACTTATGGTAATGATCATAGTATCCACCCGTGGATCCGGACCCTGGCCACCTACCTGGAGATCACTCATCCAGCTTTTAAGCCTTGGGCCCTTACCACTGCCCACGCAACTGGGCCTTGGCTGGGTGGAGAGACCTTGCCTGAGGATATCAGCCGGATTGTAGGGGCCTTGGCACATCTACCACCATTAGAAGATGTCAGCAACCCCCCTTTAGCCCCCGGAGACTGGTGCTGGGCAGCTGCCCTGTGGGGTAATCCATTGTTGCCCAACAATGTGGATGCTGGGAGAAGTACCAATGGGCACAACTTCCGCCCAGGCCTGGAAGCACGACACCCGCTGCTGGCTTCTTGCAGAAAACTACTTACAGTAGGCGACCTGGTAAGGGTGTATGACATGCTGGAGCACAGCCAAACACCCCTCCCTCGAACAACTAACTGGCTGGATTGGACCCTCCAGTATCTAGACCCCATAGCTAACCCCACCCAACTGCGAGACAAGGAGTCTACCCATAGGGCTCTTTCAGCCTTATGCAATGATATCAGCCCATCATGGCTAGCAGCAGCACGGGAGGTCGTTCATCGCTTACAACCCCAACAACAGATCAGGATGGAGGACAGAATGCAGCAGCAGTTGCAAGCACCACCAGACTGTACCACAGTGATGGCCATGATAGTCAGGCGGTTGGGCTGGAGATTGCCAGGAGACTCGGGTATAGTGCCTTTCTACCATCTTACGGTCAGCCAAGCTACCCAGCTGCAAGGAGGTTCAACTACGGAGGAGCGTTTGGAGCTGCTGACAGCCTTTGTGAGGGAGGCTCTAGGGGTGTCAACCGATAGCCCAACTCCTCCCTACCTTGCCACCAACCTCCAGCACTTTCAGGCAACCCTAGCTCGGCTATGGACAGCAGTTCATTGGGAGAACAAAAACAAAGAGACGCTGTGGCGTTTGGTGGTTGATGGGATACCCTTGCCGGGCAACACACACCTTTCCAGGGTGCCCATCAAACCCTGTGAGTGTGGGAGCTATGGAGGAGATACTGATCAGCCTTACTCCCCACGCATGCATCACTTCTGGGAATGTCCAATAGCCAAGGCGGTGCGAGAGCAGATTGACAGGCATCTGCGACTGCTGTCACCAGCCACCATAGAGGGGGGCATAACCAGGCAACAGCTGTGGCTCGTCCAAGCGCCAACCGGGTGCGAACAGGCACCTTGGGACGTGATAGCCATGGCTGCATTGTCTTCTATGGAATATGGCAGGTACTGTCTCCGGGCTGCAACCCGGGAACAAAGGCAACAGGGGGCTTCTACCCACGGACGGCAGCAACAACCACAGACCCGGACAGCAGAGCAGGGACCCCGTCAACGGGCTATTACTGACTTCTTCAACCGGTTAGGGGGCTTTACGCAAGAGGAGGATGAAGCTGCCAACACACATCCAAGCATCTACACGACACAGCCAACTTTGGACAATGCAGTACAAACAACAGCTTCTCCCCTGGACCAAGCACAGGCCCGTACAGTTGCTGACTTCTGGACTCGCTTGCACTCTTTTGCAGCGCTGGGTATCCCTAAATATGGCTGGGATCGGGTGGGACCGCACCATCCCATCCTAGCCATAGTTGGAGCTCAGTTGAGATGTGATTCTCCTATGGAAATCACCGACCGTGGAGCAGAGAGAGCAGAGCAGGGTCCTTAGGGTGGGGTTTTGAGGAGGTTTGAGGGAGAAGTAGGGGGAGAGAGGAGGAGAGTTGGAGAGAACGGGCAGGCAGCCTGGTGTTTGAGGAGGGGCAGGGAGAGAGTGGAGGGTCTCGTGGCTGGAGGAGCCTGTGTCCAGGCACTGGGTTCTGAGGGTTTTGGGGGAGGCAGTGAGAGAGGTCTTTCCCTCTTGTGCAGTGCAGGTGTTTGAGGGGCCAGCTGTGGGTGGGGCCGGGAGGCTTTCTAGGGGGGCGCCAATTTGGCTCGTCATCCCCCCCTCTGTCTTTAGCTGGGTTCTTCCTCCTTGGCTGTGTTTGAGTGTGCTCTCCTGTTGGCGTCTCTCATCTGAGGGCTTCTGTGCGTCTTTTTCAGGCTCTTGCTAGTTCAGTTTTGTGTTGGAGGAGAGTAGTCCCTTTCTTTGTGCAGTTAGTCGCCCCCTGTTTTCTTTTGTTCCCTCCTCGTTTTCGTGGTGCTCCTCAGTGCTCTGTTAGTGGCCAGGCTAGAGCCTCTGAGTCTTTCTTTGCTCTAGCTGGTCTTAGTGAGAGGGGGAGCACGTGGCAGGACAGACAGACAAAGCCACGTGCCCCTCCCCTGCGCTGTGGCTCGGTCCGGTCAGGCCCCTTGGTGCTCGCCCTTGTAGGGTGAGTCGCCCACAGTGTAACACCCCAATAAGCTGATACTGCTGCAGCCCGGCCAAAGGCAGAGAGCGGATAATGGGCTAGACGTTGCATCCTCTTGTAGGCCAGAGCAAGCATCTTAGGCCAGTCCGGTTGAGGTGGCTGCAGTTGGTTGTCCATAGGCAAGTTAAGGGCTGTTGCAGTAGTGACCACCTTAAGGCCGTTGATAGTGTGCCCCTGCCGTCGGTCATTCGTAGCCCCTATAGGCAGAAGTTCCACTTTATCCAGGTTAAGGTGTTGACCAGACGCCCTGGCGAAGGTACCCATGGCTGCAAGGAAGGCTGGCACGGATTCCTCTCCTTCCAGAGTGACTTCTGCATCATCAGCAAACTGACAGGCTGTGACCCTGTCTTCATCTGAAGGCAAGAGGCGGAGGCCCAGCTCTTGGCTTTTTAGCCAGCAGAACAGGGCCTGGCCAACAAAGAGATACAGCAGGGGTGCTAGGGGGCATCCCTGTCGCACCCCCGCCTCCATCTTGACAAGCCTGGACTTGAAACCGTTCATCATGGCTCGTGCCCGTGTGTTGCTGAGCAACAGCCGGGTCCACCTGCAAAGCTGAGGTCCTGCTCCCATTGCCTCCATAGCCCCCAGCAGGAAGTTGCGGTCCACTGTGTCGTAAGCTTTCGCAAAGTCCAGGAAAGCCAGCATGCCTTGGCGGTTCAATTTACGTAAAAGATGAGGCAGATGGCGCAGAAAGAGAACGCTGGCCCCAATGTGCCTCTTGGGCAAAAAGGCTGACTGTTCAGGGCTGATGATTCGCCCCAGGGCTGGCCCTAGGCGATTTGCCAACACTTTGGCCAGCAGGCGGTAGTCCGAGCAAAGCAGTGTAATAGGGCGGTAGTTGCCAGGCTGTTTGGGGTCTCCCTTTTTGTAAAGCACCTTAATGATACCATCCCGGAAGCCTGTTGGCACCTGCTCTGTTTTGCCGATAGCAGTGAAGAGGGCTGCCATGGTATTGCCAATCTCTGGCCAGAACTTCCGGTACAGATCCGTGGGGATGCCATCCCAACCAGGTGCTTTGCCTGGCTGGCTCTTCTTCAGTGCGAACCCTAGCTCAGCCACCGTAATGGTGGGGGACCCGACCACTTCATCAGCTTCCTCAGGAAGACGGATGTTGGCTGCTGCTAACTGGGTTAGCACTGACTGGCGGTCTTCAGGCGTGGTGAAGTCGGGGGCTCTGCAAACCTCTGCCCAAAAGTCCGCAACAACCTGAGGTAACTGAGCTGGGTTAGTGACCAGACGGCCTGAGCGTGCCTGGAGTGCCACTGGGGCTGCTTGTTGGTCCTGGCTTGGGGTTTGCAGGAAGTTGGTCAGGGCGGGGCCAGGACGCTCTCCTGCATGCAACCAGTGGATCCGGGCTTTATTTGCTGCCCTGAGGTTGTCTGCAATATGCATCCTAGCAAGACTGGCTTGGGTGTCTACTAGCTGCTGCAGGAGCTGTGGTGAGTGTGGCGTTGCGTCCAGGGCTTGTTGGGCCCGTTGGACCTCAAGGCGGGCCTCCTGGGTATGTTGGCTTGGCTGCTGCCTGCGTTGTTGTGCAACCTTGTTGAGCTGATGAGCTAGGCTGGTTAATCTGCGCTTAAAACCTGGCCACCAAGCAATTAAGTTGCCGGGGTTCTCTTCAGCTGACGGTGCCTCTTGGCATTGGTCTCGGATCCATCCAGCCATGCTGGCAACCAGATCTTGATGCTCAGTGAAGGCCATGCGTATACGCTTGATGCCAGGGCCCTTGATCTCATTTCTGCGTGGTAGAAGATGAAGCATGGCGGGACGGTGGTCTGAAGGTGTATGGAAGGAGATGGCTGTGTGGCAAATGTATGGCAGCATGGCTCCATTGATATAGATGCGATCCAGGCGTGAGCCTCCCGGGATAGGCGCATGGTACAGGTGAGTGAATTCCCGGCGCCTGGGGTGGAGGTGTCGGTGGGTATCGACCATCGTTGGGCCTGCCCGATGTCTCATCTCCGTAATTGGCCTATCCGCCTGCCGCCCATCTCTTCCCGCGGATGAGTCCCACTCTGGGTTTTCCACAAAGTTGAAATCTCCTGCCCAGATAAGAGTGGTGTCCCTATTGTTCTCCATGGCTGTAGCTGTGGTGGCGGCCAGAGCAATCTCAAAGAGTTGTCGGCGGGTTTCCATAGCCATTGAGTTGGTGCCAGGAGGGAGGTAAACATTGCAGATGTGCAAGCGGTGTCCTCCCCAGTGGAGGATACAATCTGCAAAACGGCCACGCATACATGGATGCTGGGGTGTGGCCGGTTTTGGTGCCAGAGCTGATGCTAGCCCCTGTCTGATGAGGATGAGCACTCCTGCTGTATGTGTCGAGCTAGACCAAGAGTAGGCCGCTACCTTCCAGTTTTGTGTGTGGATCTGCATATGTGTACATATGTACGGCATATGTGTACATATGTACGGCACCTAGCGTTGCACCCACCTAGCGTCCCAGCCGCAAGAATATGAGGCGATGTGGCTCGGTGAAACATACAATAAGGGAACGAACAGAAGCATGTGGGTGTGCGCCCCGCCGCCCTGCCGCCTCAGCGTAACGAAGTGGTAGGTAGTCAATTCGCATCGTCAGTTAGTAGTTTGTTGCACTGTTCGTTGTATGTCGATAAGGTAGGTGTATGTAGCTAGCATGTATAGATTATTCATTGTAGCAATTGTACGGCAGTTTATTTTTGTGTTCATTTACAAAAACACACTAGGGTGCGTTCGGTTGACGAAGTTCATCAGTAGTCTTATGTTTGGGCGGAGCAAGCCAGTCTCTCAAGCAATCGACCGACCGACTGATGGAGGGAGGGAGGGAGGGAGGGAGGAGGCCCGCTCTTGCTTCCGTACGTGCTTTTGGATGATGGGATGGTGTACATGTCGATGGCAAGCGGCATGCAGCAGCATGTCGGTGTTACATGCATGCATAGGTATTTCGTCATGTTTCTGATGACAAACGCATAATACACACACGTTTCGATGCATGTGGTAGCTACTATCTCTGTCATGGCGGCCGCGCATGCATGCTCGCCCATTACAAAGTCGAGTGAGACGCATGCATGCTGCGGATTAAATGCGCTTTTTGATGTACAATTTGTTATTCCTTTCCCGGATTGATGCAATGCCCACCTACCAGCGGAGCCACGCACGGCATGCCAGCAGCTACCACCTCGCTGGTGCTATTTCGATCCATACCTTCGCTCCTGAGGATAGATATATGCCTAGGGTATGTATGCATGCTGATACATAGTGTACATTGCAGCTGTACTTGGCCATGTGGAGTCTCACGACTGTAAATAGATGCTTTGATGGATAATGGATAGATGCGATGTGTGCATTATTATAAAGGCTGACATTCTGTCATACGTACTGCTGTCGTACATTATACGTACTTGTATGTGTTATTTGTTTTGCTGGCTATATATATGTAGCACACATAACTACATTACCTTACGTGATAATAAAACCGGCCTACCAACCTTATCAGGTAATCATGCTGTAAGCATGATGCCTAACAAAGAACGAACAGAATGTCGTGCGATGCAGAATCAAATTGCAGCACTGTCACGACATAGTACTGAAAAACGCACACACTACGTGCAAATCCTGGTAGGTGAGCCAGTATTAAAGTCACCCTGGTGGAGTGCATTGGCCAGATACTTATGTTGTTGATGAATCAATAATCCGAACTCGTGATAGTGATAACTACTGGTTGTTAGAATGCATATATGGTCAGCAGGGCATAGGTACATACTGGCGGGTATCACAAGCCCGCTGCATCTCACATCTGGAAAGGGGGTACCTGACTGGCGGTGGCATCTATCTATAGATAGATACCTTGGAGCTGCATCTAGATACTTTAGAACCCCCCCTCTACCCAGATCTAGATACGGTCCCCCTCTACCCAGATCTAGATACGGTCCCCCTCTATCCAGATCTAGATACGGTCCCCCTCTATCCAGATCTAGATACGGTCCCCCTCTATCCAGATCTAGATACGGTCCCCCTCTATCCAGATCTAGATACGGTCCCCCTCTATCCAGATCTAGATACGGTCCCCCTCTATCCAGATCTAGATACGGTCCCCCTCTATCCAGATCTAGATACCCACGGCATCTACATATATTGAGTCCCCCTTTTTCACGCATCGACCTATCTGGAAACTGTCCTATGTGTTCATATTCACCATTTGCTGCCGTACTTCAATGCTCTCTGGTTGAAGGACCTGAAGCAAAAGCTAGGGCTGAACAGGAATGTCATGCAAAGCTATACTATCCTGTTTATATATTGGAATTAGCAACGATCCGGTTGTGTGCCCATAGCCATGACCATGCACACACTTGCACAGGCACGCACCAAGCAAATGTCCCGAACGAATGAAGTGATCATGGATCTTGGCTAACAACATCAATTGCTGTGTTATTTTCCAATTGCAAGTAATTGAAGCGTCAGTGATCTGGCCGTTTGCACAGAGCCACCGGCATGGCCATCCACATCTATCACTACTGGTAGATGTGAGTGGTCCACTCATATGCACAAAGCTTTCAACTTAACCAAGGTATATATATATATATCATAATATGGTATAAACCTATTTTTTCTGGAATACCACCTCTACATATACCTTATATAGATATGTTGTCAGCGACGGGGCCGACTGGGGGCGACGGGGAGGACTGGGGGAGAGGGGGGCCGACTGGGGCGATTGGGGGCGGCTGGGGGCGGCTGTTTGCGACGGTGCGACGTGGACGACTGGGGCCGACTGAACAAGCAACCAGCAACCAACCGTTGCTAAATGTCATCGACCTAATGTTGCTAATGCCACTTAAGTAAAAACCATTTAAAAGAAGGACAAAGCTCGCAAAAACTTGCAAAAGACGACAAAGGAAGCACTTATTTAATAGGCAGGGTTACTGATGGGTTACCCCTGCATACGGTTACCCAACTCACCCCAGTAGGGCTGCCACCCATGGGTTTTCCACTCATTACCCTCCCTCCCAATCAATGCCATAGGGCCTGTCACTGCTAGGTGTTTGTTTCCGGGCAAATGAATCCAACCATTACGCATGCGTACTAATAAGCAAGGTAAAGGCGGAAGCTGGCCTCAAGGGCCCCTCCAGTCGCATCTAGACACATCTAGATACTCAAGCCAGGGCCCCCTTACTGTAGCTGCATCTAGCTACACAGATAGAAATGATAGCCTCATCGAGGGATCCCGCAAGTCGCATCTGTAACAGCGCTAGCCTGCCTGGTACATAGGAAGGGACGACTTGCCCTAGATGGAGGTGTAGACATCAGTGTGCGTGGACCCCTTTAGCTGTATCTGCGCGTCAAGAAACCACATCTAGATACGGACGACTCCCCATTCACTACATCTGAGGCCAGTAGCATATTGAAAGGTGCATGCCTTGTGTACGGCAGAAGGTGAGGAGTTTCTATTAGTCGGTACAGTGTGTTTTGTAGTGAATAATTAAGCTTCACACCATATTATATATATATATATATATATATATATATATATATATATATATGGGCTCAATGCCACATACACAGCAGAAATTCCTTGCCGACCATGCATCAGGCATTTTGTATGCCAAGTGAATAGCAGCCCTTAGCAGCATTGGTTTTAATAAGAAAGGGACTTTTTCAAATACTTTGCTTCTGCCTGAAACGTGCACTTCCCTCAAGTCATCACGTATCTAGCAGGAATTTTATACCCCTATGTTTAACTTGTCGGCGGGAAGGTGAAGCGACCAAACGCCGTACGTATAACAGACAAACACCGTTTTCCGCCGAAATATTGCTAAATGCCAAGTAATAATATTTGTCACCACTATGTAAATTTATATAAAAGTGTTTATGCGTGTTATGGGGAATGTTCCCGCTTGTGTCATCTCACCAGTTCTCTTGAGGTATTTTGCGGAGGTTACGGCGTAGCAGGAGTTTCAGATGTTGCAGTAATACCGCAATGTTGGACATCTGATGTTGTGCGACTATTGGATTCTGCTTGCCCGGGTAGGGTACCAATCAAGACAGTTGTAAGGGGACTGTAAGGGGTGGGGTCCTCGCTCGCACAATTGAGGTCCATTCGCAAAAACAAATCTACATATTAACCGAAGCTATTTCTTTCATTCATTAGTCGGAAATTAGATTGCGCGTGTATTTTGATACCGCGTTTTCGTAGTGTTTCTCCTAAGGTTGCCGTCCAGGGATCTAGCTAGATCTTACACGTCGTTGTACGGCCCACGCGTGGCCTGCGAACGGGTAAATTGACGATACCGCTGGCTGGCGGGCCAGCCAATGGCCCATCCCAGGCGGGTGCCCATCTTGCTTAGAAAGTTGGCTGTCCAGCAGCTTGATTCTAAACAAAGTAGGCAAACGATATTCGTACAAGCTCGCGCTGTTGTGGTGGGACATTTCTGTTGGCTCACGCTGGATTCATGGTGGGAAATTTAGTGTTTACTGATGACTGTTTATATGTGCCACGGCTTCATTATGGATTCATGAATCTGATATCATCGGGCTCCCCTAAGCCCATAGAGATGCACATTTCATACGGATCCCTTTGCCGCGGTGGACAATGTGCAATCGTGCGCAATTGCAGGCCAGGGTGCGGGCCTATGAGATATAGGGATTGATGGATTGAGGGATATATATATACACGCACACACATATATATATATATATATATATATATATATATATATATATATATATATATATATATATGTGCGTGGCATCCCAACTGGAGATCCCCAACATATGAACCAGCCAGCATCCTGCCACAGATTAGTTACACGTTACGTCTTGCTGGATTTAATAAATGAACGGATGCGAAAACGATGCCAGCACAAATCCAGAGCGGGAACGGATTTGAAATAACACCGGACTGGCCAAGACAAATTATGTAACTGCAGTATTCCATACAGCGTTGCTAAATATTTTGGACTTATCGTTTTGGTGATCGCCTGCCATCTACCGTTGAACATTCAATAGCTTGACGCGGCAACTTCGGCAGTAAGCAATTACCTGATTCACAACGCGTGTGATAACTTTACGGATTGGGCAGCATGTACATTGCAACTCATAGTTCACCAGGCAATCTAAACCTATGCAAGCCTTCTAAAAAGCTATGTACCTGTACGACTTGAAACGACCATGGAATTGTTGGCCTTACAATGCATCCTTTATAATATTCAGGATCATGATCACAGGAAGGTAAGACTTATTTACGATTATCTTTAAAATGGTTAGTGGTCCAACCGCAGCCTTCGTGAATAGAAGCCTATCGGTACGGAGACAGCCACAGCCTTAGTAGGTCCTAAGAAGAATCTGTTGATTTTGTGGCTTGACGTGGCGCAACGTCGCTCATATTATTTAAACAGCTTTCCCTGCGTCTTCACTAGGAGCAGCATTATTTGCATAATGTCGCAGCAGTATCCCGTCGACTTACTTGTGGATGCAACGGTGACCGGCACAACTTATCGGAAACTTTTTAACTATGATATCACAAACATAAGCGATTTGCGAGGTCTTAAACTGCGTGTGCTAGAGGACTTGAAAGAAGCTGGCGCGCCAGTGGAGACGCAGACATCGGAGGTGGTGCTTCGCAACTACATGCTAACAGATTATGAGCGCACACTCTTCAACTCTGCTGGTGCAAAAACTTGTGCTCTCAGCGATAAAGACTCCTGGAGTGCAGGTCCCGGCAATTGTTGCCGCCTTCTCGCTGCCGTGTCCAGCCCACAAATTCCCATTGGCCCAGCGGACGAAAGCCGGCACGCCATGCTTGCAGTCGCTTCCTGCCAGTTTTACGACCGTTCTCTTGGAGGTGGGTCAGTTCTGCCGCTGGAAGCGCGCGTCAAACCCCTGGCGCCACCTGGCCACAACGCATCCGAGGGGACAACTCCAGCGGCACAGCCCTCAAAACCTGATGACGCTTCTACGGCGGTGGGCAGCTCCTCTGCGCCAGCGCCGGGTGGTTCCACCAGCACGGAGTCTGAGGCCTTCGACATCACAGTCCGGGACTTCCGAGGCCGTTGCCACATGGTGCGAGTTTGTGGCGCCACCAGCGTTTCCCGCCTCAAGACTGGTATCGCTGCCGCTCTAGGATGCAGTGGTGAGTCATGAGTCTGTCGTGGATTTCCACGGAGTTCATCAGTGCATGAAGCTTCCTCTTCTGCCAGTGGCAACAACGGCCGTCTATTTCCCATTTGGGTCGGGGTTTATCGGGCCAGATGTTGCATAAAAGCTTGTGAGATGCTTGTGGATCGAGAAACGCAACCCCATTTCCATTTTCTTTATGTTCATACCTATAATCGAAAAGGCGAGAGGAAACGAGATTCCGTTTTCTCATGCTGCCGCCGCTCCCGGGATGTGACGAATTTCCGCATTCTGTGCTCTGCCGGGCACTGCAGTTGTGAGCCACTGGAGGTTAATGTACGGAGGTCGGCCGTTGGATGATGGATTGGACCTGGCTGACTATAGTATCTCTGCGGGCGCTCTGGTTGAAGTCCAAATGACGTCCCAGCAGCATCAGCAGCAGATTCGTGGTAAGGCGGGAGGCATCAGCTCTTTGATGACCAGCGACGGCAGCAAGGATGCGGCAACCGGTGGCAGCACCGCCAAAGCGACAGGCGCAGCAGCGGCGGCGGCGGCGCATAGCGGCGCGGTGTGGGGAAATCCTGTCGCCAAGGGCGCCGCGCCATCGCAGATGGCCGTGCAGGTGAAGCGGGAAGGGAAACAACGGACCTCGCCACACAAACCCAGTCACAGGAGCCCACGGCCACTGCGCACGTGTGTAGGCGGGGAATGAGGTGGTTGCGCACGGTTGCGGTTTGGTTTCCATGGGAGCGTTGGCCCTTGAGGAGCTGCTTTGGTGGCATTTTCCCCCGGGGGCAAGCGGCGATATGCCTCCGACCTTCACACAGCTTATCGTATTAACATCAACCTGCTACCTCCCGCAATACCCGTTTGTTGCCAGAAACGTATCTCTCCAATCCATCTGCAGGTGCTATTGCCTTCCGGTCATTTCGTGCAAGTACCACGCAACGTGGTGGATGACACATCGCAATTCCTTTGCCGGATATTGGAGGCAGAAAAGCTGCTACTGCTCAAATCGGCACCGGAGTCGTTGATGGCCGCGGCGGCGAATGATGCATCACTGGCGCCACCGCTGTCGGGGACGTCACAGGGGCTGGTGCCCGGCGGTGCCCCGCCCACGCGCAGCGCATCACGGACGATCCATAGGTCGCTTTTATGCTACGACGGCTGCGGCGTGGACACACGGCCACGGGGCGGGTGGGTACAGAAGAGCCTGTGGTTGGTGGACCAGTGTTAGTCCTCAGTATGAAACAGGGTCAGCTAGGCATCGCCATCTTAGTCAATGTTTGCTGGACTGCGTGTAGCTGCGAGCCAGTCCCATTTGGTGGCCCGTCATCCCACCCTCCATCTCAGCCAGAGGTTTCACCTTACCCGCCTTATCATACGCCCTGTTGCAAGTGCTGCCTTGGCTTGCCTGCCTTACATCCTAAGAAGCAGGCCTGGATGCCTCGATCGAGCCAATCGACTTATCGACGTCTTTGACCCGGCTGCCAATTTCAGCAGTTTCTGAGGTCTCTTGTATCCTTCGCTACGCTATGCAGGCAACTCAAAGGCGTTGTCCTCGGCCAGAAGCTTCTGGCAATACTGTTGGCGGCTGCAGCGGTCGTCATGGCCATGGTGGTTCTGTAAGGTGCGGCTAAATTCTTTGACAGGATTTTGTTTGAGCTCAGTGTCAGTCTCAGGCAGTAGAGGAGGCGTAGGCAATTACGCGTGGAAACAAGGTCGACGTCGGGTAAATAATATTATTAGCGCTTGCGGTAGAAAAGGATTGGTGCATGCAGGGATAGCGCATCACCAGGCAGGTGCGGTTGGGGACGTTCTCAAAGCAACATCCTTGGTTAATAGCTTTTTTGACGTACAATGACCGGTTTTGCGACCTAATACAATCCAATGGCGTGAGGTCTTGTGGTTGCGGTGCATTGCCACAGACGGTTGAGGTGTCCATCTGCATAGAGAATCTGCGCATAAGGCTCCCACGGTTTATACATTTCCTCGTCTTTGGCAAGGAGTGGTCCAGAGGCCATTGGTGACCATTTTGGAGCTTAGCTCAGCTGAACATTAAATCCGTCCTCCTTCCCTCAACTTCCAACTGCAACTGCAAATTATAGTTAAATTACAGGCATTGGTCGCGAGAGTGGCGGGCTTGCTAACTGCAGTTAGTACGATTGGCATGTGTTTCAGAGTGTTCAGCTCTTGAGCTTTAGCGATAGTCGTATCTCAGCTAACCCCGCCCTGACCTTCGCCTGTGTCTCATAGGTGCAAAGCACTGTCGTGCGATGGCAATCTTGTAGATGTAAAGTTGTTTCAGATATTTTGTCGTAGGTTTGCTTGCTTTCGTGTTAATTATTTGTTCCCAGGGTTGCTGGCTTGCGGCTCTTATCAGTTTCTCTCAAGGACAAATCCTCCATAGCCGGAGAAAGGATACCGCATGGGAGTTATGAAAGCATGCAATAAGGGCAAGCGCATCCATCGCATTCCATGCCCACTTAACGAATGCGAATGTGTTAAAAATGCGCACAAAGTGCGCCTGGGTGGGAGAGATGTTCCTGCTTGACGCGCGGCCAGTGTTCCTGTGGTGGTGAAGGTCGATGGTTGCGGGTTTGCAGGGTGCGCCGGGGACATTATGACCTTCTGGGTCATTATTGGTAAGGCATTTTTAATTATTACTCGATTACACTTTCATGGAGATGCGTTTGATTAGGTCGAGATTTGAGCTGCCAGCCACCCCAGGGCTACCACGTTCTGAGACGTGGCATCTCCGGATAATTGTGAGAATTTCATGGCGCGTCTTGCTTGCTTCGCATCATCAGGCATGGAGCTCCTGCTGACCACCTTTCTCTGTTTGGGGTTTCGGGTCGTGTTGTGTTGATTGGGCCGTGGACAACACTTGACTCACCCGCGCCCTTCATTCTGTGTCACAGTGGGCCTCCATATTACGGTGATGTGCGCCCCCGTGATTTGCAGCAGTGGCGACCAACTTATCCGGTCTGGGCCACGCTTGGTCGCAAGGTGGTGGTTGCTTGTCACATTCGCCTTAATCAGCAACACGCTAAAATTTAGCACCCATTTGCCTTCATTGTTTGGAGATCTGATTTGCAATCGGTATTGTTCACCGCCCCGACCCTGGATAGGGTGAGCATTCTACTTTGGCTGTACGCGGGTGGCAACTTTCGGTTGTTTATCCCCTCCCCACTCGGGGGGGTAATCCCAATTGCGTTCGATTGGGTTGTGTTTGCACAAGGCAGGCAGGCCGGAAATGGTGCACCCTTAACTTATTACTGAGCGGCAATTACTGTTAACATTTTGACATGTCTCATGACATGAAGCTCCTAAGGTAATAGGGTTTGAAGCGGTGGTTTGTGGATATCCGGGTCGGCCCAGGGAGTCGCTTTGGCGCACCTCCAATTGAACCTCGATATGGAAGGCGGCGTGCATCATTAGGAATGATGAATGTGCCGTGCTACCACTCGAAATGGGAATAATACAGCAAAGATGGTGAAGAATACAGCATAGAGCATACATCATCCTTTTCTCCTCCGGCATAAGCGGAAGCGATTTGTGCAGAGCTGGTGAATCGAGTATCCAATGTAATGGATGCTCTCTGTTCTGCTTGGTATTTAAATCATGAGGCGACTTACAAGCTCATTCCTCTTAGTGTACCGTTGCGTCAGATTGAACGAAGGCAGCATGTGATTGTGGAACAACAACTCATTCCACATCATGTCTCCAAATCAGGAAATTCAGCCCACCGTAAGGGGACTCTGATCTTCTGCATCGGCAAAGTCGTAGTCAAGGCGCCCCTCTGCTTCAACCTGTTAACAGCCCTAGGTGCGCAGCAGCCCCGGGTCGCATCTTGGGCCCATTGCGACACACCGTCAGCCTACCAACCGCGGATTTTCCATTACGTCATCAAGCAACCGGGGCATACGTACCCCTTGTAAATGCTCAAGAAACTGCGAGATTCAGCAAGTCCTAAGCCTGGTACACAAAGATGCCAGGCACCTAAGCCGCCGACGTGGGCTGTGTAAGAAGACGCTATGCAGGCGTACTCATACGGTGCCCCCATACTACTGCTCCTCCCTGCGTCATCCCTCAACGCTCCCTGCAAGTGCTTGTGGCCAGATCCTGTGAACGCCCGCTCTACCAGTAAACATCTTTAACTTTGCACTCGGGCCTTATTGGGTCAACTTACTTCCATCAGTACTCGTCGTGACATTAGCTACCGCTGCGGGTACAGCATTCACTCGTGCAGACCAGCGTCGTCGAATTGTTAGGAGCGGCAGAACAATAAGGTGCAAGCACGCGACCTACTGGTAGCCTCCCAATGGTGCAATGGGCGCGTTTTGCGGACCAGGACTAGAGGAGCCTAGGCAAAATGTCGGGAGCGCACACGCATGCGAGGCTAGGCCACGGGGTTCCATTTCCCCGAAGAACCGGGCGCACACCACCAGGCTGCGGCCCCAGCGCTGCAGCGTGTCAGAGCGGAGTGTCAGGACTGAGTGTCTGGACTCAGTAATCCAATGCATGCGTGCTTTACGAGTCAAAAGAGTTAAGAGATTGGCCGGGATTGATATGCCGGCATTACACCAGACGCGTTGCACGTATTTCAGCGCAACTCCAGGGTAACTTAAGTACAAGGTCATGGTCAGTCGGGTGTATCAATAGACCTGCCCGCCATGCGCTCAAGCCTCCGTCCTAGCTTGTGGCACGTTGTTTGACGCCGTCCAAACAGCGCTACCATCATACGATGTCCTCTAAGTGCTCTGAGCCGCTCACCCAACTCTTGCGCCGCTCCAGCTGCCCACGGAGCTGCCTTCCAAGGACACAAATGCCGTGTACAATGGTGAACAAAGTGCGAGGAAGAAAAACGTATTAGTACGAGGCGCAGCACGGCGCGATTGACATTGCTCAGGGCGCCGGCTGCTACGTGCCAGCTCCCGAGTACGACGTACGGCGGTTGAAATGCTCCCGCAACTTTTGAATCTTCTCCATGTTGGCTGCCGATAGGCCTGTGAAATTCGTGAACGAAAAATTCCCAAAAGGATCGTTTTCAGTGAGCAGCTCCTGGGTATTTTCACCACTGTGGACCTGATGCTCGTGAGGGTCCTCCTCTCCCTCCTCCTCTTCCTCTGACAGCTCCTCCTCTTCCTCATAGTCGTACATGTCCGTGCCGTACGGCTCAGCCTCGGTGCCATATCCTGCGGTGCCGGACATTGCCGCGGCGCCGCCGGTGCCAGCCGATTCAGGGGATGGTCGCTCCGACGATGTACCTACGCCTGCCGAGCCGGACCCGCTATTCCTAGCACCACTACCACTGTTGCGTGTACCGCTACCGCTATTCCTCACACAGCTGCCGCTGTTCCGCACACCACAGCTGCTGTTCCGAATGCCGTTGCCGCTTTGCCGAACACCGCTGCCGCTACCGCGCAGCCCACCAGGCGGCGCTCCGCAAGAGCTTCCCAAGCTGTTTCGCGGATGCATCAGTCCGGACATGAGCCCCTGGTTGGCGCTGCTGCGGGTGTAGGACCCCGGCGGCAACGGAATGCCGCTGTCGGGGGCCCCCCCGCAGTTAATGGGCGGCACATGGAACGGACTATTGCAGAGACGCGCCATTTCTGCAATGGACTCTGTAGGCGGGAGTTGGCCAGGAGAGACAAGCTGACAGTGAGATACACTAAATCAATGTCATAAAATACTTAAGGGTTTAAATATTATCATAGTATACCGGTGATTGTGGACAACTGGGCCGCAGCTCCCATGTGCGCAAGTAGACGAGATGAGAAGCAATGATTGCACGAAAATTCACGGAAAAGTGAATAGCGTAACACAGCACACATGATATGCACAGCACACAGGAACTCACAAACACGCCACCCACACATGTGTACATAGATGCGTACATACACACCTGCACCCGGGTTGCCCGTGTAGCTCGTGCGGCTCATATGCGAGGAGCCGTGGCTGTTGCTGGAGCCCACACTGCGCATGCCCGACCCCTCACGATAGTACTGGTCCTTCAGCCGATCCACCTACAAAATAGCGGTGCGGACCCCGGACAGAAAACGAAGGAAACGAATCGCCACGTTACTGGAGATGCGGTTAGTGAAGACAATAGCAAATTGCTGCAGGAGCCCCAGCATGGCCACCACCTATTATTACGTTTGATGACCGGATATGCCAGCTGCGGCACGCGCACCTGCGTTCGTCCAACTCCGATACCGCTGGACGGCCCGCTGCCGGGCAGTGCCATTGCGCCCCCCGCAGGACTGCCGATGGGTCCGTGCGCCGAAGTGCGCTCCGTGGGCGCGCTGGTGCGCAGCTTGTCCAGGTCTTCCGCCATGGAGCGCTGAGAGACGTGTTTGGACTCAAAATATGAAGTGTCCGTCTCGTCCTCTACAGCCGGGATGAACGCCGCCTTGTTGCGAACCAGACTCGTCCAGTCCAAGCCTTCAAACCAGGGGTGCAGCTTTACCTCGCCGGCGCCCCTGCGCGGAAAACAGTGAGCAGCGGTGCGGTGGAACAAAGCGAATGGAATGAGATTTCTTTCTTTGCAGCTCTGCATCTCTGAGCATGCCCATCGGGCGCAGATGTTGGCCCAGGCCAATGAGGCGATATGGGTTTGAGCAACATCACGAGCCGAGGACCCGAACCACGGCCACCCCTACCTACGTGGCCCCGACCACAGCCCCTCACCTGTGACCCAACCGCTTGAGCGGGTTGGGGTGTAGCAACTTGTCGACGAGGTCCCGGCACTCGGATGACATGTCATCCTCGTCGGGCCACGTGATGCGGCGATCGAGAATATTGTCGAAAATCTCCTCCGGAGTGTCCGCGTTGAAAGGGGGCGTGCCTGATGAAGCACGGGCAGCCATAAGGCGAATAGTTTGCATCAGGCTACAATCCAACGAGGCACATGAATGTGCACCGCAGTAGAAAAAACAAGAGCAAGAAACCCAAAACCGATAATAGCTTTAGATGCGAGGGGAGAGCAAGAGAAAACTCCATATTACGAAAACGACCCACAACAATCCTACAACTGACGGCCCATGCCTATCAGAGAGCTTTTGTCGTACCTGTTACGAATTCGTACAGAATGGTCCCTAATGCCCACCAATCCACTTCCGGCCCATGTCCCGTGCCCAGAAGCAGCTCCGGTGCTAGATAGTCCGGAGTGCCCACAGCGCGACGGCACTCGTGCTCGGGGGCTACGATCCGCTGTGTGATGGAAAATGCAGGCGGGAGGCCAGGGAACACGGCATGGAAATCAATTCGCTGCCCAGCAGCTTGGTAGGTTTTTGACTTCAATGCCGCCACCCTACATAATCCAATTGTGCTAATATCACATGTCTTTCTCCCGCGAGATGGACAAGAAGACCCTGGACTCTGTAAGGGCAGCACAATTGCACCCGCACCCGCAATGTCGGACTATTAGTACTGGTAAATCCATGGGCCCCCTTCAGCCCTGTACCCTAATACGGTGCAGAATTAGAGGGAAGCTATAAGACCTTTCATACGGGCCACGCTAGCGTGTTGCACTTGTTGCTGTTGATTCAACACACACACACACACACACACACACACACACACAACTTCAGGACTTCTTGCCAGTGCGAACTTCTTCTCGCACCTGGTGCTGGCCCAGAGGTCGGTGCGGTACCCTGAGTGCAGCTGCACTCAGATTCTGCCCCGGTGCACTCGTTCGGCCGCCGTTGAAATGGGCCACACCGTCCTGTGAGGTTGACGACGTGGGGCCTTCCTCCGCCTTGAAGGCGTCCATTGGCTCACTGCCACCCGGGACCATGCCGCTGTTCGGGAAGTCCCTGCATGGAGGAGTACGGTAGGTTATAGGCAGCGAGACGGCGTATCGCACTGCAAGCCTGACACATATTCGGCACGGTAGAAAAATTAGCTATCCCGGCACCTTGCATAGGCTTGCCGGAAACAATTGGAAGCCGCGCACCGTAGCGCGTTCATAGAAGCACTTTCGTAACCGGTACAGGTATTATTATTATTATTATTATTATTATTATTATTATTATTATTATTATTATTATTATTATTATTATTATTATTATTATTATTATTATTATTCATAGACGCAAGGGTGCAGTGCATGTCAAGCATATGGTTCGGCGGCCCTCACCCGTTGCCCTCTGCGCTGCCTCCCCATGCCCCCTCGGTTTCCTGCTCCGGTCCGTCTGTGTCCATAGGCTGTGGTCCGTTGAGGTTGTCTGTCCTGTCAATGACCCCAATGCAGCTCAACCCGAAATCCGTCAACTTGACGTGGCCCTGCACCATTAGGTGTTTGAATCCGTGCACACAACACCACAACGTCAGGACTTCAGGACCTAAGGATAGACATATCCCATGTACGTATATAACACCCTCTTGCAGGTGTCAAGGAAACCCTGTACTGAGGAATTACAGATATGTGGACAAATCTGCTGTGGCTTGCCCTTTTCCTTCAGTCGACGGATACGAGTTGCAGGTCAAGTGATGCGCGTAAATGTGCCTTCCGCGAGGATGCGGCAACCATTAAAGTATAGCCCCGAAGCGGATATTCACAGGTACAACAAACCCGCACAGGGACGTGTGCATTGGCGACGCCCGCACGACGAAACATAAAAAACAGCAGCCGAGGGCACCGCGAAAGTCCAAAAACAAGACAAGAAATACCTGTGCGTTGATGAGCAAGTTGTCAGGCTTGAGGTCCCGGTGGATGATGCCCTGCGAATGGATGCAAATGGATTGGCGGCAGACAATAAAACTTCGTGAGCCCACGTAAACTCCTACAACTACCCCTACCGCTATCGAAAACGTACACACATACTCATGCGCAAATAGGAAAGCCGTGGCGGACACATTACAGGGAATCGAGAACGAGGTCATGCATACACGCACCCAGCACGCTAACCAAGATGGCAGCTTTCGTACCAGGGTGAACCTGGGGGGGGACTAATGATCGGGAGCAGCCACACCAAGGACAACTGAAACTAATTCAGCCAGAAAAAGAGGCTGAAGAAGGGAAGCACTGAAAGGCATCGTACAAGGCATAATGGGCGACCCAGGCTCCGAATGCCAAAAACACTTTGCTCGCGTTGTGAATATTACGACCAATATGACCAGAGACGTAGCTGGCCACAGCCGACCGTCGCAGTCCTCTTCACGACCTTATAAGGATTTCCCCAAGCAGAGGCTTTTAGATATTTGCGATGTCGGGCGGGCTCTGACAGGCTGCTCTTGCTGATTGATCCATCTGTCCATCCAATCCGTTAGGCTATTATCCGGAATCGCAACCCAAGGGGGAAAACCCCGTGCTATCTCCCCCAGCCGGTAGCCCTCTCCCGCCCACCCGCAAGACACGGCCATACCTGCGCATGGCAATACTCCAGCGCCAGCACCGTCTCTGCAATGTACTGTCGAGCCACCTCCTCGTCCAGAGCGCCGAACTTTCGCAACAAGCTACCAGAAAACACGCGTGCAGTTGGACAGCATGAATCAATCATCTGAGTGTGAGACCAAGTGCTACCAAGGGCGAAACCAACAATCAGTTCCAGAGAAATAGGGGGAAGTGGTGCGGGTGAGCATATCCCCGCAAAAGATGCGTGACGACACATGATGAGGCAGTAGCTGGACTAACACTGTGTTGGTGTTTGAGCCGACCCCATTTACCTATGGGGTCGGCTCACCCAGCGCCCCCAGCGCACGTGGCTGGTCCCTGCGTACCCACGGGCAATGTACCTGAAACAGTCGCCACCGTTGATGTACTCCATGACAATATAGAGGTTCTCCCGCGACGTGAACGAGTAATAGAAGCGCACAACGAAAGGGTTTTGCGCCATGGCGAGGATGTTCCTCTCATTGGTGACGGACTCCACCATGTTCTTTCGGATCAGGTCGCGCTTCTTCATGACCTTCAGAATGAGAGGAGGAGAAAAGGAGAAAGGCGACGAAAAGGAAACTTCAGTTGAAGGCCAGCGCTGTAATGTAAGATGACCAAGAAAGAGAAAGGGGGAGGCGCGATGTGCAGTTCAACTAGAAATATAACTGGAGAGCCGGAGGGGAGTGAGGCAGTAGGTATGAGGAGTGGTGTTTTCCCCTTCTTTGGTACTTACCCCGAACGCGCTAGTAGAATGTTCACGTAAACCCCGAGGTGACCGTGTCTCCGCCCCTGCCCCCCGCCCACCTTGATAGCGAACAGGTCCCCAGTCGCCAGCTTGCGCGCCAAATACACACGACCAAACGCGCCGCGGCTAATGGGCTTGATGATCTCAAACTCATCGATCGACATGCCCGGCATGCTACGCGGCGTGGACGTGCCGCTGTCGCCCGCATCGCTGCCGCCGCCAGCGCGGACACGTGCGCCCCCAAACGGCTCTGCTAAGAGGTTGACCTGCATGCAGGCGAGCGGCACACCGTCCGTCACACAGAAACGCCATGTGCGGCGCCATGCACACATGCATCCGAGATGCTTAGAAGCCATAACCGCTTCAATCCAGTTGAGTGCCGGTTTGAGCTTCTCCCTGCTATTGTTTTCACCTCGGATCAGTCAGCAACATGCGATTTTGCGTGCTGCGGCTCAAGCACATTTAGTTGACAGTTCTTGCATGTGCAGCCAGCTGCAGGTTTAGACGCCGGCGTTACTGAAGCACCGAGAGGGTTCTGAAACTGCAGTATATGAAAATTGCTGCCGCCAAAACTGGCGCACGTATTACAGGCTAACTGCGGGGGGCGCGGTGATCAGCGATGAAGACAGATCCCGCACATAACCAATCCACATGAAACAGACCAATATCGCGACCCGACACAGCCCGCTTGCTTTTGTGGTGGAAGGTAGCCCCAACCATCTTCCATCCCCGCTTACACCAACTGGCACTCACATGCTTTTCAACTACCTGACAGCTTTCCCAAAAGACAGTGAGCCCGCTACACCAGTCCGCTGTACACTCCACCCGACACCCGAGCAGAAGCATACTAGGTTACCTTTTCCGATATCAGTCGCATCACCCTGTGGGCATACGTCTGCGTCACGACAGCCAATTTATTCGTCTGTGCCGCCGCATCCAGCATCTCCGCCAGCTCAGCCTGGATGGAAAAGCACCGTGTCGTTGGCACCTTCGAACCATCTGGCTGAAGAGCCGCTGCATTTCGCGCCGCCCTGATCAGCTTGAGCAGCTGGTTCCTGATGATGTTCGGAGATGGCGCGATGTATTCAGCGGATATACACAGTTTTTCACGTAAGCTCATAAATGGAAACAATGACGGACGGAAAACAGTAGGGGGAAAGGGGTAGAAGACGGACATAGAAGAAAGGGAAAAGGGTACATCACGTTGCGGCGCCTTACACCTGCGTTTCCATCGCATTATACCACACTCATTGGTATCTCTTCGGAACCGTGTCTCTCAAGCTTCCCTACATTTATATTACAATAAGGATGCAGGTCAGGTCAACGAGGAACCAGCAGATTGCGGGTCCATTCGTTCAAGACTCGCACTCTAACAGGTAGGGACCACCACTTACAGGTAGGGCCATTGCGGTGAGTGGGCCATAACCTCACACAACCCCCTTTAGAGGCATACCAGCATGCTTCAGGCGTGACCACGCATTCAACATTACATTATGGCTGGAACTTATCTCTGACTTTGGTTCCGAAGTCTGGTGCTCTGGGTCCGGTCAGTCGGTGACTAGGCAGTCACTCGTAATATCTCCTTATCCACGCGTTCAACCTCGTTGACAACACATCTCGCAATTGTGCGGCTCTTCCCCCTGGATTTCCAAGCCTTCTCATCCCGAGTCATCTCGTTTGCTGTTGTGTCTTTTGCGTAGATGTGATTTCGCTTACCATGTGGCCCTAAGTAAGCCTTCTGCCCAAATTCGTCACGTGCGGCCAAATAGAATCCCGGGCAAACTGTCCCGTCGTTAACCGTCCCACATGCAAACAAGAGCTTACTTGACGTGGTACTGGCTCGGCGCGGGCCCAAGCGCCGGAAATGCCAGCGGCGTTTCCAGCCACTCCTCCAGCACGTTGGCTATCGTCGTCAGCTGCGCGTCTATACTAAGTCCATTGCCGCTCAGCGTCCGTAGCACGGCGCAATGTATGCTGTGCTCTTCAAGATGCGTGCTTAGCCATGCCTCCTCGCATATCGAACAGATCTAATATTAGGTAGGGTAGGGGAATACAAATAAACGATAGGAACCATTTGCTAAAAACAGCAGCAAGGAAACAAGAAAGCCATGGGGCGCATACATGAGAATAATTACTGGATATTATATTTCCGTACTACGCAAATCTGAGCTGGTAATGCGTCCAGGAAGGCTTCAGGTGCCGGCGTCGAGGCATCATTGAAAATTGAGGTACGTCATGAACGAGCTACCCTGCCCTTCTCGAGGACCCTGGAAACGTCGATGCACGGACTCGTTTTCGCTGATAGCCGTCACTGGTCCGCTTCTCCCTTACGGCCCTACGATATGTCCAGCTTACCACCGTCAAGTCTTCTGGCGGCAAGCCGTCCGGAGACATGGGCTCCAACACTACGTTCGTCCCCATAGCGTACAGGTCCACGGATGCACGGCGGAAGAACCTTCCCCGAGCGCCGTAAGCCCCCAGCGCCTCCAACTCTGCGGAGGCCGCTGGGGAATTGCTTGCGCGCTGCTCATCTTGCAGCGGCCGCTCCATCTCGGCTTGCAACATCAGCTTCGCCCGCTTGCCCGTATCACCGTCGCTGTTTCCGCCGCTGCCCAGGGTGTTGCTGGCCCTCGCCACAGTGGCCATGCTGCTGCCGTCCTCATTGCTACCGATTATGTGTACAGGCGCTTCCTGAAAGCGTACGGACCGCTCTTTGTCCAGTTTACGCATTGACGGCGACTCGGTGCTGTCAGATCCGCCATCCAGTGCAGCAGATTTAGACCCCCGGAGGTTCGACAGTGCTATCGCTGTGCATTTCGGCGCGAGCTTCGCGGCTGGCTCCTGTGTCGCATTCCGAAATCGAACATGCTGCGAGTTCAGCATCTCCGAATGCGGCCGCAGCAACCCGTCTGGTCCCTCCTTGTCCTTCTGTGAAGTGAAATTGGCGGAGCATCGGCATGTTTTCGGAAGTGGCAAACACTACTACACAATCAAGATCCATTCACCGGCCCCATCAAGGAAGATAAGGATGGACATGCGCGCTAGGGGGCAATACTGCATAGCACCGCACAGTATATCGCTTCATAATTCCGCCGTTTTAATAGCGAGTGCCCCCTTTAGCCTTGTTTGCTTCCGGTTCCGAAAACGGTTCACCAGTACCTTCAGAATGACATGTAGCTTTCCTTGAGCACGACGCGTGGTGAACCGGTACGTGGAGCCCAACGGCAGGAAAACAGCTGTAAGGCTATACGTGACCATCCATGCACTCACACCACCCGCAAGTCATCTCACCATCGTGGATGATTTCCGCTTGAAACCATCGGTGAAACTCTTAATGCCTTTTGAGATTTTCCCAAAGAATCCTTTTTTCTTCTTTGTCAAGCTCGACAAGCTGCCTTCGCCCATGCTGGCCGTCGCCTCCAGGTCGCTGCTCTTGCTCTGGTGGCGCATCATTGGCTCACTGATGTCCTGTGAGTCAGCCCCCGGCGACTCGGGGATCTCGCTCACTATCCGAGAAAGCTGGTTGAGCTGCTGGGGAGAGTCAGTCCAGCCGCCTGCGCACGTCAGGAATTCCTCACATACGTTAGGTATGTTCTGTTTATGCCCATGCAATCGACAGGAATAAGATAGGACGGATCCAGCCAACTCACAATAATAAGACAATGACACGTCCTCGTCCTTAACTTACTCGTCTGAATGGCGGGCACCTCCCGCTTCAGGAGCTGCACCATAGTATACATGGCCCTGCGAAAAGACCCGGGATGTGGGCTCCACTTGTGAGCTCATCGCCCCGCGTTCGCCCGCCGTGGCCTTGCTCTTTAACATGGGTCAAAACTTACTTGACCGGCATCGTGTGCGAACGGAAAACGGGCTCATCTTCCTCTTTTGGCGTACTTCCCCCCGCATCGTTCGCCAAATTTGGTGGAGCTACGGGGGAGAAACCCACATGGAGCACATTTGGGGGCATGGATTCAAAAACACGGGAGCTGAGCTCTCTGTGAAAATTTTGGGCTTTTTCCTTGTAACTTACGCAAATGCAATCCGAGCTCCTTCTGGGTTTTAGTCGTCAAGCCCGGGCCGAACACCTGAGAATGGCGCCGCCGGTTGCGGGGCTCCGTCGCAAACAGGTGCTGCTGCTCCGTAATTAACAAGCGGCTGCATCGTGTGAGGATAAATAATAGCCGTGTGTACAACGCGCGAATGGTGCGCTGCTGGCATGCGGAGCGCTCCTCCTGCAAGCATGGCAAAGGATGTGAGGTAGGGGTGGTGGTTAGGGTTGTGACGTGTAAACTAAGCGGCCGGCCGTACGCTTAGCCGGAAGGAAAGAGGAATATGAGTTTCCTCACCTCAATGTTATCCACAATGTCCGTAATGGTAAGCTTGAAGTCTTCAACGGGAGTCTCCAGGCATTCCTCGGCAATATCCATAATACTGCATTCCGCGCCGCGAAGAAAACGTCAGCCCACCCATCAATAAACCTGGCCCAAATACGCTGATGAAATAGGGAATCACCTTGCAATGACTTCCAGCACAATGGGCACATCCGCACCCTCGCGCAAGCTGATCTGCGCGTACAGGTCGCGCACATCTGCGAGGAATAGCCGCAAGTCCCTGTCCACCTGCCGCTTTGCCTCGTCAAAGCTGTGCGAGTTACCGCTTCTAGACGTTGTGGGTGAGCCACTCTGAACATTTGGCACAACCTGTGTTACAGAGGCAGCGACGGTGCGGGCGCAGTGAACACGCAAACCTTTTCCATTCCCGCCTGCGCAAACACCGGTAAGCATACCTGTGGAAGGCGAGCTGAACCTTCAACCTTTAAATTCCGTTCTCCGCGAACACCCTCCAACGACGTCACGAGGTAGTTGAGCTGCGGAAGCGAGACACGGCCCTAAAATTGATTATTGAAAAATAGGCAGTAAGTCAGGACGGCAGCAACACCAAACACCAAGCCGAACCTTGCTGTAATCCGACGTTGGGACCGGTCGCTGCGGAGTGCTTCGACCCGACGCCCCAGACGGGTTGCCGGGTTGGTTCGCCATGGTGACGCTTTGCTGCAGGGCATAACGCCCCAGTACTTTTAATATACTGCTGATAGCAAAACCTAAACGACCCGAAAATAATATGCTCACCCGCGAGCTGAAGCTCCCTGAGGAATGCGATACTCGCTCAAGGCGTTTGGCAAGGATGGGCGCCAGCTTGAGCTTATCTTCCACTGCAGAAGCCAGCTGTCTAGCAACGGACGGGTCCATGCCGTCTGCAGAATTATAACGATCCCACGTCTCTTGCTGCAGGCCGAGCAACTGAGCTCTTGCCTCAAGGCCCCGTGCCTCCGCGCTGTTCGACCGCTCGTAGCCCGGAACGGCCATACGCATCTCTGCCCCTTCATGTATAGCTTCACCAGCTATTGAAGCCCTTGCGGGCACTCGGCGAGCTTGCGCCAGGCTGTGAGCCTGCCGTGGGAACTCATCCATGTCCACGTTAGGATATTATCCTCCAAGCTCTGGCTCCAAGTATAGGCCTGCCATCCCGCTAAGGAGGCTGGCCAAAAGCACTATCGATACGAAGTCAGTCGGTCGGAAGGTATAGACTTCAGGTGCGGGCGCGCCCTAAAACAACAAATGTGAGAAGGTTGTGAGAAGAAACCGTTCAATCCAATGACAGGTAAATGATTGAGTTCTGCGGAGTGCAGGAACTGGACTGTATGAAAGCCGCGCACAGGACCGTAAGGCAGGACGTCAATAAATCATTTCACAAATGCTTAAGCGAGTAACTAACCGTCTTTGATTTTCCTAACATATTCTCATGCCACGAAAAGTTTGCCCCAGCACTGACCGCCTCGTACTGCTGTACGAAAGAGGAATTGCTTCAAACGTGTCGCCATGTAAGACGTACCGAGCTATCCTCTTAGCAAATTCAGAGGTCATCGTATTCCCCTGGAGAACCCATGAATGGAGTTACATACAGATAGCCCGTCACCTGTAGGTAAGATTAACGTTGCTTCGCCGGAACTTGGATAGGATACCCGGAAATCCATTAAACATGGAGAAATAATGGTTTTAATGTGGGCTGCAGCATGACTCGCCCGCATGGCTACGGCCCGGCTGCGTTACGTTGTCAGAACCCTTATCCGTCGATTTATCGTAGTACGCAATGTGAAATGGAAAGTAAGAAGTAAAAAAACAATGCATTTCCCTGAGACGTATAAATAAACTCAATTGGAAGACATGCGCTTGTGGCCGCCTGGCTAGCTACGGAAGGCTGCGGAGTACCGGTACGGGGGTATATGCCCGCGGCCCTGGGTGAGGTTCCGACTCCTGACCGATACGTACTACGCAATGCAGCCGCCCTCTACCAAATGGCAAGTAGCTCCGAAAAAGTATAATAGAACAAGCTGCGCATCATTTTAGGAAACATTTTCGACAAGGGAACAAGCCACCGTGACAGCCGGGGGACGCAAGATGAAGTTGTGTCCAGCGCCTTGATTAGTGTGCGTGGGCGCACGAAGCATTACCTCCGCCAAACACATGTCCATCGGAAGCTGCCTGTCGAGTCTCAGGCACCGTACTACAGGTCAGTCATGAGTAAAGCTGGGTTTGGTGTTGCGTGGTGTTGTACTGGCCCCTGCCTGGCCCAACGGGTCAAGACGGTTGCAGAGTTGAAACTGCACATAAACTTAAATAGGAAAGGTGGCGAGCCTCATACGAACTACGTGTGGGTTTGCGAGAGCACTTACACGGGATAACGTGCAAGATTTGTACGTTTACAGGTTGTCCGGCGACAGCTGAGTCTTGAACTCCGAACTAATTATACCAACACTTCAGTGTGTGGCAAAGCACTACTCCTGGGTTGATTAATATTGGCGCACCTACCAAGGTATACTGCAATCTCATCGTGTGCACCATGAGTTGTCAGTCGTTGTTACGTATTATTATTATGCTTGCAGCAAGTGTACGAAGTTGCCTACTAAAATTGTGATTCCTATCAAGGTAAATGTCGTTTGCCATACCCAGCATATTTGCTTTTGTTTACCGCACTACTTCTCCACTGCTCCTGCCGTCCATACGCTGAAAACCCCATCATACATACAACCCACATGCTGAAGCAAGACACTCGCTCAACTGGTGCTTCAGGGACATATGCCGGCTTCTTGATGCTCGAAGGCTGGTTCTTGGACGAAGTACGTGTCATAAATGTATACCTCTGTATACCCCTATATCTCCTGCCGTAACATGGGGCAGGATTACTTACAGGTCTGGGCAGCTTCTGGCTATTCGCTGTGTTGTGACCTTATGTTGTCCTTTTTTATTACATTTTTCCAGGTTCGCGAATACCACTGATTGCTACCGCTTTTATTAGCTGATTTAGTATTCGTATATTTTCGTATAATAAATATCTTTTACTTATTATTGCTATATTTCTATATCTTCATGAATATCTTTTGACTAGACATGGACTGAAAAATAATCTGCAGCAAACAATAACAATAAACAATAACCTACAATAACAACACTAATAGTGGTACAGGTATAGGCCATGTGCAATAGATCGTGCAGCATAAGAATCTCGCTGCAACGACAGAAATTTCACAATCAACACTGTGTACATGAAAGCGATCAGTGCGTGCTGCATGGAGCTGGAAGAGCATCGGGATGGTTCTTGCGCGAAGCCTGCTTGAATTCGTGGCATCTTGGGCCTGCGATGTTGGCACGAAAACTTACCGCATCCACTTCGCCCTAAAGTTCCTTGCAGAGACAGCGCAGGAGGTTAATTCGATCATGGAACAGCTGATGCGCGCCATTTATATGATGGATCTGTTCTACTACAGTCCTGCGATGTGGGTGGCCGCTGCGTTAATGTGCACCTGCATGTGTTGCAGCAATAACACACTTACAACCGACATTCTGGGGTGAATCCTACCCCGGAGGTCAAATCTGGGTATGATAGGTTGTTTGACTGCAGCGAAGATAGGTTCATTCCGGTGCGCGGTTCAGGATGTCAAGGAGAAGAACAGTGGCATCAGTCCACTGGCTGACCCTGCCTACTGCCAGACAACAGGGGGGTGGCGGCCGTGATCGGAGTATCTGCCTGCATGCTCGCCATTGCATCTTATTGCATGAGTGAGAGTCCGAGGGTCCCTGACGTAGGAGACATCACCAAAATATTACTGAAATAGCGTGATTATGGCCTTTTTAAAATTACAGTATTGATGGTCAGTGAGAATGCGCGCCATCGTACGCTATCATACGGAATGGCAATGAATGCCTGAACTGTAAGATTTAACATCTTCATATAGCAAATGGAATCAAACGAATTATTGCGGAAGCTTAGGTTCTGGCCGCAGGTCCCTTTGCGGTACATGCGTGCCAAGGCTACTTCTGGCTACTAGCTAGCTAGGCGCTGGATGCACACGAGCCGTTTTTCGAAATGCGCAGAGGTTGATACTGCTTTTGAAGAAAAGAGGTTCTTACAAAGACTTAAGGCAATCATGGACCCAAAAACGTGAGGCGGGTCAGGGCGGGTCCATCCAGCTCTACCTCTCTGACCCCCGCTCTGAACCGAATGCTATGCTATTATTCGCTAATTTATTAGGGGGTGTTTCTACTTGGATTAATTTGACAGTTTAGGGCTAAGTTAATCTGGTCTAATCCTTGCTAATCCGCCATGCATCTGACAGCATCTGACCCCTAACATGTTTTTTTTGAAGGACTAGGATTAACAAGAGATGGATTAGGTACGGCTTCCTTTTCACGTTTCAGACGTGAAAGATAGCAGCGAGCATTGTATTAATGTCCAATTCAGTGTAAGCAACTTAAAATGCAAAACTACAACGGCAAACGGCAAGTCTTGGCCTGGTGCATCGTGCAAGATTAAGCTAACCCTCAACAAAACAACAGGAAAACAGGAAGATTTTTAATATCGGGGAGCAAATTTGGTACTTGGTCGCGAGCACGTACCGAAAATTTCACACACAATTGAAACATAATATACCACAACAAATCATGCAAAATATATATCTAAAATAGTTTTATACGCGAAAAAGCGGTCCACGAGCGTACAACGATCTCTTGTCACGACATACTTGGTGCCTGTCATACTTCGTAGCTAGCTTAGAAATGTGGGCGAAGCAGAACGACGACCCAATGTTGTCGCGAGCAATGTTCGGACCAAGTTGTAACCGTCTAATGGATAGACGAGTTAACAACGTTATTTTCTGTTATTAGATGGACAATTTTTATTTGTTAATTTGGTTCAGAGGAATAACCGAACGTTAGTAGTTAGGTTGGTTCCAGAGCCACCAGTTTGTAGCGTTGGATCCAGTTTGACGCTAGGGCCTTGTGAGTCGTCGGCGGCGGATTTAACGCGTCGAGAGCTTTGACCAAGTGTCAATTGGCTCTCGGAGCTATTCTTCGTGAGCGTAACAGACCCGCCTATGAACTTATAGTTATTACTGTAAACATTTCGCCACTACTGTGCCAAGCTAAGCCCTTCGGAAGTCGTAGCACTGCACGTCGTCAGGACGTCGGCGCACGTGACCCAAGCAAGGAGAACTTCAAGGGACTATCTACAAGACCCGCTCTTGGATAGTAGTTGCTCATCAATAGCTGCTGTTGAGAGCGACCACACCTTCGCGAACGGACAAGTGTGCACAATTGCGGCGAGATCCTTCAGCCAATTGACTCTGCACGCTGCGTGGAGCGGTAGTGCATAAGGTCGTAATATTCAAGTAAGATTTATAAGGGCAATTTTGAGTCACTGCCTGCAGCCAACGAGTTCGCTTGGGTCAGATCCGCTCTGACCAAGCCGCCACAAAACAGGCGCGCCACGCCCAAGCTAGCAAATAATCCTCATTGTTTGTTAAGCGGTTTCTGCAGGGACGTTTGCCTGACTTCTAGCTGCCAGTCGGGAATTGAGCTAGAATTACTGCTTTCTCTTGCCTCAGTATTGTGCCATCAGTGCCCGGGACTGCTTAAACAGGCAGTCATCAACCCCAAGACTTACGTGAGCAGGATCCGCACCTGCCACGTGAGCTGCCACCTACAGTCTCCGTGACTGAACGTGGCACATCACCTAGTCTGCAGCTACAGTAAGTCCCTGCGGTGGACGCCATCAAAGCCCCTGTGGAGGACAGCTCACTGGGTGCTGCTTGTGAAAGGAAGCTCCACAACCTCCTAAGCCCTCTAGCGCCTGTAGCAGTTCACCATTCCTCTGTGGGACTACCTCTTCATTTCGTTGAGCTTTTAGTGTGGAGCAGCGCTGGCGGACAGAACCAACCCCCGTCGTAACCCTGATAGAGCCGCCAGGCCCAGCACCAGTGGTTCCTCAAGGAGTTTACGTACACAGCGGGAGGAAGTTGAGTGGCAACGCAACCCAGAGTTTGATGACGGTGTGTCAATCCCGATTGTAACACCGTTACCGAGAAAGGCCAAGGTCCCACTAGTCCAACCAATTGCCGAAGCTTCATCCAGCACTGAAGAAGACCAGTCAGAAGCAGACGAAGTTGAGCAGCAGTCAGACGAGGAAGGGCTAGAATCAAGTGAGCAGGTTTCAGGTGAAGGAAGCCCAGAAGATAAATCAGCCGAGTCCGAAGCACCAGAGCCCAGGGAGGTTATAGCTGCGTGTGAGGATTCCGCATCCCCACGCACTCAGCCAACCGTAGGTGAGCAAGAATCTGGTGAGGAAGATCAATCAGCAAAGTCAGAGGCATCGGAGCCAAAAAGAACCGGAGCTGCGTGCACGGATTCCGCATCCCCACGCATCAAGTTAGCTTCATATCAAGAGCTAGACTTCGATTACGACTACAGCCCATATCAAATGGAGTCTACAGCACAAATGCCCAAATTCACTCATGAGCACCTCCCAGCATCCCTACCAACTTATAGGGGGTGTAACTGGTGCCAAACAGCACCAAACAGCGCCAAACAGCCTCTAGCTGGCTGTTATGCAATGTTAACAGCTGTTATGCCCCCTATAAGTTGGTAGGGCATTTAGGGCAGCTGCTCACAGAGCCATGAGCCACCTCCGTGGGCGCTTTCGATACCAACGAGGTCAGGTGCCGCTGGAGGATGCCATCGACTTGTTGGATGGGTTTCCCACACCGGAGACACCCTTCTACACGTGGCACAAGGCTTTCATGAGAGACGCCAAGGACAATGCCACCAGATGGCTCCGAGACAAGTCTGGCAAGCCGGATGCGCAGCTGGATGGGGAGTCCATGCTGGAGTACTACCTGGAGAGGCTGGATAAGCATTTTGAGCCCCAGAGGCGCAATGCAAAACTCATCCAGTACTCCCGGCTCCGGCAAGACGACATGTCGCCAACAAGCTACCTCCAGGAGCTTGAGCTGCTCATCCCCTACGCCAAGGAGGAATACGGTGAGCGGGCCATTGCTAGGAAGTACGTAGACGGCTTAAACGCTTATGTGCGGGAACGGATCGAGGCTAAATACTGTGACGTGAGCACACACGAATGGTATGGCCTCCTTTCCAAGATAGCGGCAGATGCTGAGCGTATATGGATGAACCAGCAGCACGATATGGAAAAGAAGGTGGCTCCAAAATCGGCCAGAGAAACCATAACTTCACAAGTCAAACAAAGCCAGGCTGAGCCTCGAGTGCCATCCGCTGGCGCTGGGTACTATTGCAACCACCATGGGGCTAACTCCTCACACGACAGCAAAGATTGCCGGGTGCTCCATGGCAGAAAGTCAGCAGCAAGCACGTCAAGGGGTAGCCAAAACTCATCGGTTGAGGCCCTCATAGCGGAGTTCGAAGCGCAAGCAAAGCGCTTACGGGCAGCGATGGCATCCGAGGAGAGACCCGCACTGCAGCAGCATCCCCAACGTGCCCCCGTGGCCGGTGCTGGGCACAAGGAACGTGATACACCGTCATGTGAGTACTGTGGGCGGTTTGGCCACACGGAAGAGCAGTGCTTCATCAAACACCCAGACAAGGCAACAGCTAACTTCAAAGCACCGACCAAGGCTCTGCAGAGTACCTTCGATCGCAATCTAGAGGAAATTCGTCTGCAGCAGCAGCCAAGGCAACAGCGTGCAGCAGCTGCAGCAGCGGCTGCCCAGCAGGAAGATGAGGAGGAAGATGTGTACCTGCCAAATCGTCGCAATGCTAACCTCAGCTCCGTGCTGTTGTCAGCTGAAGAGTACCAGGCGGGAACCAGCTGTGCTACTCAGACCCATCAGCAGGTACCAGTATCATTCCAGCCGGCCCCGATCAAGATGGATGTGTACCCATTGCCCAAGCTCATCACCAGGCCACGGGCGGCAACACACACAGCAAATCAAGCGGCGCAGGAGGTAACCGTGCAGCTAACTACCAGCTGGGCAATGCTGGAGAAAATCGCCAAGTTACACCAGCAAACGGAGAACAGCACAAAGACGGGGCACACATCGGCAGCGGGGGAAACTTCCGAAGCCCCTCCGCGCAAAGCCATGGCGGCCGAAGTCAAGCAGCAACCGGAGCAATTGGAGCAGCCAATGCAGCCGGTCAGCATGTCTACGCCAACGGGTTTACCCTATTGTGTAACTGGTGAGCACCAGGCGGGCAAACGGGGAATCCAGCAAATTCCACAGCAGGAACGGGAGCACCTGCTGCAACGGAATCCAACAGCTGCAGCATACTTCAAACTGCAGCAACTCATGTTCTACTACCCACCTGGTGCTGTGGGCATTTATGGCCTGGAAACGGGAAGGCTCAAGTTCTTGCGTGACCACTGCGCGGATGTAAACATCATCACTCGCAAAGCAGCACAGCAGCTACGGCTACCCCTAGTTGCCTCCAAAACGACGCTCAGCACGTCGTCAAACCCGGAGGTTAGCACACAGGAGGAAGTGGACTCAAGAGGAATTCAGCTCATCCTTTTGCCAGGCACCCAGCACGCCACGGCACTCAACCTGACTCAGACGTTGGTGGTGGACAACACACCCTTGTTTGACTTCCTGGTGGGAAATGAGCAGATGCACGCAGTAGCTGACTCCATCACGCAGTACCCCACAGCACAGCTGCATTTTTTGCCGAACCTGCTGGAAAACCCGGGGTATGTGGTCACCATTCCCATGTCCTCGATCAAACATCCAGCACACGCCACGGCGGCTGCATTCCTTAGGACCGCCTGTATAACCTCCAGCTCTGTGCAAGGTTCAGCGCCAATCACAAAGCTGGGGGGTGGGTGCACCGTCAAGAAAACCCCCTGCTCAGCTGTCACCTCAGCAGGCGACCTAGCAAAACAGACCTCAGGCAGCGGCCTGTGGACACTTGATGCCCTGATCACCTCAGCGGCACCTTCAGAGGACCTCAAGCTTGAGCCAGCAAAGCCTCGACGGTGGACCAGCAAGCGGAAAAAGTTCATGCCAACCCCGCCCCCTGGTGCACGGGCTTATCAGCCCAAGTGGACATGGAAGGCACCTATGGCAATGGCGCTACTGGCACTACTGCTACTGCAGTTGGGTGTTGCCTCATACGTGGGACGGCAAGGCAGAGGACACAGATTTGCAATCACGTATGAAGATGGAGAAGTGGAGCTTATGGGTGTAACTGAGCTGCGAAACCGTCTGGCATCCGTGCCCACGGTAAAGAAAGCAGCCCAGAGCATAGCAGCTGGAGAACCGGCAATCCTAAGCTGGAAGCTGGAGAGTGTAGAAGAGCTGGAGCAAACCCTGGGTGAGGGCATGCCGGGCTGGCATCACCAAAGCAAGGTGCAAGCCCTACGCACAGCACTAAAGCAACCCAGGTTGGAGGAATGTCAACCCTCCTTAGGCGAGGTGAAGAAGCTGTGCAAGGTACTACTGGTGGAAAAAGCACGCCGTATCCTGTTGCCATTCCGGTGGGAGAACGAAATCCGGCAAGCTTTGCACGACGAGGGATGTAGTGTAAGGCAGATTTTAGGAGAGCCTAAACCTGCAGCAGTCGGCCCCAAGGTACTATTGCAGGATGGAAGGCCGTGCACTGAGGCTGTAGTGTTTGGAGCATCGAGTGAGTTGCTGGATCTGCTGATGCCCAGCACCATGCAACAAATAGGTCTTTTGATGGCTGTCTGTGCCCCGATGAGGTACATCACCGAAGGGGATGAAGCTAGAATAAATTGGTTGAGAAAGAGGCAATTAGAAGGAAGGCTGGCATTGAGTCCGGCAGGCCAGAAGGTATGGATCATGTTGTTTGCCACTGTAGCACTCAAGGAGGCTTTACTGAGGCCGGTGGAAGAGATGTGGGAGTTGATATAAGGACCCCTAGACCTTAAGGCATACCAGCGCAAATCGCTTAAAGCACTCAGCGCTGGGGGGGGGAGTGACGCATTCGCACGTAGTATGTACGAAAATCAGTACTATGTCGTGACAGCTGTCACGACATACTTGGTGCCTGTCATACTTCGTAGCTAGCTTAGAAATGTGGGCGAAGCAGAACGACGACCCAATGTTGTCGCGAGCAATGTTCGGACCAAGTTGTAACCGTCTAATGGATAGACGAGTTAACAACGTTATTTTCTGTTATTAGATGGACAATTTTTATTTGTTAATTTGGTTCAGAGGAATAACCGAACGTTAGTAGTTAGGTTGGTTCCAGAGCCACCAGTTTGTAGCGTTGGATCCAGTTTGACGCTAGGGCCTTGTGAGTTATCGGCGGCGGATTTAACGCGTCGAGAGCTTTGACCAAGTGTCAATTGGCTCTCGGAGCTATTCTTCGTGAGCGTAACAGACCCGCCTATGAACTTATAGTTATTACTGTAAACATTTCGCCACTACTGTGCCAAGCTAAGCCCTTCGGAAGTCGTAGCACTGCACATCGTCAGGACGTCGGCGCGCGTGACCCAAGCAAGGAGAACTTCAAGGGACTATCTACAAGACCCGCTCTTGGATAGTAGTTGCTCATCAATAGCTGCTGTTGAGAGCGACCACACCTTCGCGAACGGACAAGTGTGCACAATTGCGGCGAGATCCTTCAGCAGTGACGCATTCGCACGTAGTATGTACGAAAATCAGTACTATGTCGTGACACTCTGAACCCGCCTCCCTAACCTGCTGGATCGGTGCACGCTAATCCTTGCAAGTCCCTGCTGCGCTTTCCATATACCAAGGATTTAGCCATATACCGTTAAAATTAATACAAATTGAAACAAACCTTATAGTGCGAAGGAAAGCTTGCTGCAATTTGACCATACACGATGATCATACACCAATACGATCACACAAAGAGTATTCAAGTTAACCCGCTCCGCTTTCCATAAGAACCGGATAAAATATCTGTGAAAGAGATATGTGAACTCTCGAACTCGTAAATTTATCAGGTCTCCAAACCTGTGCCCTGTGCGTGCGTGTGCCGTACGAAAGGATAGACCGAAAGTGACCGAACATGTTCAAACACTGTAAGCCCAATGAAAGGCTGGAGGAACCAGGGACCGTGGAACCCTGAGAGGAACCCTTGCGGATGGAGAGATGCTAGAACATTACATCTCTGCCATCTACCGTTCTATCTAGTTGGACGTTAAAACAACCAGGCCTCACTCCGTCAAACTCACTAGACTTACCATTGCAAAGGTGCTTAAGATCAGCTGAAACGTATTAGGCTCAATTATTAGATCCATGGCTTTAGCCGCATGGGCATGCATCTTGCGGCTGTATGATTTCGGCCAATTCTTGTCCACCAATTTCATTTTTTTCTCTGGTACTTTATAGTTGTACTTCAATCCTCCTTAACTATACTGGTTTTGAGTTCTAGCTGTCCTTTGAGCCTCCTGGCTCGTACGGGCCGTATGCGCTCGTAAAACTTGCACCATCACATCACGTTCTTTTTCCAACTTATTTCGCTCAACCTTATGGCCCCTTGAGCCTCCTGGCCGGACCTTACGAACTCTCACGACTTTGTAATCAATCAATCAATCAATTAATCACATCCCCGAGTATATATCGACAAGATCTTTTAATTCTATATGGAATTGCTGGAAACGGCGAGGACCGAGCAGCCGCGCGTGTTCGCTGCCACCACAACGGCGAGCGAACAGCAAGCGTTAGGTTTAAGCCGCACCATTGAATTTTGGAGACGGGCAGTTTACATCTATGGAAGCTATAAAGCCGCTCAGTTGCGATCTTTATTTCTTAAAGCGACTGGACGGAGCGATGCGGAGGTCCACGACTCAGTTTGGGTGCCGCACCACACGTGGGCTGGAGAGGAAATGTATGAGCTGTGTATTTCATTACGCGGGTTTTATCTGAAGGTGTGTGCCGCATCCCATCGAATCAGTGTGATCAATCGTGCAGAAGACCCGTGCGACATTGTTTAACGACAGGGTTTAAATGAGTACCATATTCTCCCAGCTTAGATGTCAATCCCATACGTACAATTTAATAAAATTACCTCGATGTATTCTTTGACTTCCAGATGGCGATTCACCGCGCAGGCAGGGCAGTTCATCGGCTCGCGTAGCGATTTCGTTCCAGAGCAGATATGCCGGAAGCTCGCCCTCTTATGTGATAAGGCAAGTGTTTCCCTTCCTGCATGCAAGGATTACCCCGCATGTGTCTGGGAGTCACACGCGAACTTGCCCCTCGCGGTCCCATCATCCGCATTTCTCGACGTCCTTACATTCCCGTGCGACCATCTCCAGCAAAGGCACACGTCAGCCCGGGAAGTTCGAGTGGAGTTTGGTTCGGGGCGCAACGTTTATAGATCAAAGGCGCACGGGTATAACCACGAATGGCCCCACTTTCTATCCATTCGTCCACCCAACCACCCATCCATCCATCCATCCATCCATGCACCCGCCAACCTATCTACCAATCCATTGGACAACGGGTCCAAGTGCTTCCTTACCTCTTATGCAGCTACTAACACACCCAGCGTCCCTTGCTCCCTTCCCCTGCCCTCCACGACGGCCCATACTCCGGATCAGGTGCCGCCGATGTCGGCTGACACGACCCGGGCCGCTCTTCAGCAAGAGCTTGGGGTGTCCGACCTATCAGAGCTGTTCGAGTGGATCGATCTAGAAACGCCTCTGGGATCAGCGTCCATTTCACAGGTGAGTGAGGAAGGGAGAGGGAGGAGGGTACAAGGGAAGAGGGTGGAGGGGTCAAGCAGGAGAGAGGAGGACCGATATATTGATGATATAATTTCTCCGTCCTTCTGCCTCAGTTATAACCACCGAACGAATATTGTACACTGTGGGACGGAACGGCTGTCTTTCAGCCTCATGCAGACCTGGCCAGCCCAACCCCACCTCCTCCCCCCGGAAGTGTCGAAATCCTATGACCATCTTGATCTGCTACAACCGACCGTACCCCGCGAGGGAGGAAAGAAGAAACGGGTGCTCATGGCATGATACCAACCACTATGCCGGTGGGCTGGGTTGGGGAGGGTGCAGGTCCATAAGGCCCGCCTGCGGCGCTTCAGCCGTACGGAGCTCTCCCGGGCGAATGCAAGTCTGCGGCGCCAGCGGCCGCAAGAGTACCAGTTGGCTCCAGGGGAGGGCGCCTGGGACGTATGCAACACCCTGGGGATGAGTCTTAGGGAGCTGATGGCCATTAACAAAGGTGGAGAGCGGGACGGGGAACAAAGGAAGGTGTAAAAAACGGCGGACTCTTGGGTCACAGGAATCTCTGGGGATGGGTGGGTAAGGATAAATAACGGACCCATGGGCCACAGGTATTCCCGTGGAGAGGGGTATGAAAACCTAAAGGTCACATCGAGCGCAGACAATTGAAGATTACTACTGCGCACCAATTGAAGACTACTGCACACGCCGCACAGCTGACTCGCGGACACGCGGCCGCGTCTCCTATTGACACGGCAAAGGCGAACACGCAGATAACAACCGGGACTTTTACAGGAATGACTGAAATTACATGACAAGCATCACGGAGATGAAGACATGAGTGGTGGGAAGGGGTAAGGGAAGGTCGTGCGCGTTTTGTCCCGTGTCCTTTGCTGTACAACGAGAGCACATGCGGCTGCCTGCAGGCGTTAACTTGGAGCAACTGCAGCCTGGTCAGACCATACGGGTGCTAAAACCCAAATCCCTGGAGTCGTATAAGAATGGCGGCAGTAGCAGTAGCAGCAGTACGGACCACAGGGCACCGGCAGTAGCGGCGCTGATGCACGCGGTGGCGACGGGGGACGCGCCCAAAAGCGGGCTTGTGGCTGTCAAGGTGGGATTTGAATTTGAAACGTGCTGCAGAATAAGATGGAACTTCCAAGATGAAAGCAATTTAAACCATCATAGAAATGGTAAAAGATCGGGATTTGAAATAGATGGAGGCACGGGGGTTATCAGTCTGGGATATTGGAAGGCCGTGTTGCGGTGAGGACTTAAAAGACGAATGCCTGCGTGAGGCTTGCATGTACAACTTGCTAAAGCTTCGGTCCATTAGATCCTGAATGTAAAGAGAGCAGCTTCTGGGCCCGAAGTACATACCCCAAAACTCGCGTCGCATCACGCCGTGTCCGCGTGGGAATGCAAACGGGCTCGGGTCTCTGGATTGCTGATGGAGAGGCCTGTCCTTATAATCTTGGACTTTGCCTGTCGCCAATTTCAGGTATTTTAGCGTTAACATTCCATTATTGATTTTCCTTGCGCATTTGTGTAAGCAACCCTTTCCTCACCGGCATAAATCCGCACCATAGGTGCAATATCCGGGCGCACTCCCAATTATGATGTCTGATTTGAAGAACATCCGTGCGGCGGCCTTCTATTTGTCTAAGACAGAGATCAAGGTAAGGAGGGGCTGTTGCATGGGCGCGTTATGTCGGGGACAATTTACCACATTTTTAATGGACAAGTTAAATGCTGGAAGGCCTCCTGAAAGGTAGAGGTAGACACAGAGGCAGATAAAAAGCAAAAGGCAACCAGATTAAGAGTAAGCGTGATGGGTTTAGATGCTAGACATGTTGGTAGATGAGCGATCGGCACTGCTTTCGCTGGATGGGGGGTCAACAAGGGTCAACGACGGACCAGGGTGCAGGAACCCCGGAGGAAACTCGTACAGGGGACCCGCATAGCGCGGGAGAAGGTGACTACTTTCTTCGACCGGCGGGTGTTTAGTTACAATTATCGCTTCACCGTTCCCCGGCTCCGAAACCTTTTCGGTCTCAATCTCTTCGGTTTCTCCGCAGTCAATTCACTTCTTCACCCCTGTTGATGTCACACCTCTTTGTTTGCTGAGCTTCTTCATCTTCCCCTCCTCCCTCATCGTCACCTCATCCTTGCTCCACAGTTTGATTTGGTTTCAGCGGTAGACGAGCTGAACAAGCAGATCCGGTTCGAGTTTGACTTCACAAGGTTAGATGGTTGGTCAGTTAGTCGTCAGCGAGTGCTGGTTAGTTAGTCGATTACATATTGAGTTGAGGAATGAGTCGCAATTGAACAGCTGCGATCCAAACGCAAGGTTGACGCCGCCGCTCTTCTAAACCTCCATATCCCACAACAGTAACCCACAACAACACAATCCCCAGAGCACTCCAATTTGCGTTGACTCGTCGATACTCTCATTAGATATCGCAGCACAGCATGGCACAGCACGGTACAGCGCAGATTTTGTTGAAATCTCCTACGTCACATCCGCTTTACGTCAGTTGGTCGTTATAGCACCACCCACGGTCCCACATTTTCTCGTGCATTTTCCGAATATTAGTACGCCCGTCCTTATAGGCCAAAGCCAGCAAGGCTAAGCCAGAGCATATCAAGTCCGATGGTTCCCAACCCCGCTCCGCCCATTATGCCTCACTCCAGGGAGGCCCGAGTCATGGACACGATTTCGGAGCACTTAAGGCCCCAGTCCAACCACCTTCAGATTCCTCGGTCGGTTGGGGGCCTGGTGACGAAGAGAGCTCTCGTCATGAACTTTATCGAGGTACGGACCAAGGGAACCAAAAGGTCGCCCGTCACCCCCGACTGGTTGCCATATTATAGGCGTGGCTCTGTCTGTCTGTCTGTCTGTCTGTCTGCAGCCCCACGGCAACCGTCGGTGTGCGTGCGAGGCGCCGTGACCGCTGTCTATGTCCTTTTTCCTACGACCCTGCCGCATCACCCATTGATCCCGCGGGCCGTCATGCCTGGCACGTGCAGGGTGTGCCGCTGCTGGAGGCGCGCGACAGGGTGAGCAAGATGTCCCCGAGGGCTCGGGATGCGGCCAAGAGACTCATCCTCAGCAGGTCAGTAGCGGCTTGGCGGGAGGAGGCGCCCATTCCTATCATCACCAGATTTCCCCTTCCCATTCCTGCTCTGTTGTTCCATTCACTCACTTGATCCCGTTTTCCTGGCAGGGTCTCCGAGGCGTACGGCAGGATGATCTTCGGTGAGGGGCTTTTTCAGGTACGGCGTACGATACGGAGCAAGAAGGGCCGAAATGAGGACGGTTATCTCCTGCTGCTGCTTCCAACCAATAACCAATAGCCAACCAACAACTAAACAATAAAGATATGAAAAGACCGCGTGGGTAGCGTGCACGATGATTTCTCATGGTCTTTCGCGTTTCCATCCTCTGAACACCACCAACGCGTTTTCTGGCTCCAAGCCTCCATCTTTGCAGTGCAGCTGTGGCTTCGTCGCTCCATGTAATGCAGAACCTCCTTCCTACTTCCCCCTTCCTACTTCCCCCTTCCGGCTCCCCCGCTCCAGGCTGATGGTCATCCGGGCAACATTTTGATCGGGCGTGGCGGGCGGGTGGGGCTGCTGGATTACGGCCAGTCGAAGCAGCTCCCTGACGAAAAGCGGAGGGCATTTGCAGAGCTGGTGTTGGCCTTGAACCGGTGAGAAGGTGTACAGAATGTGGGGATGTGCACTCGATAAGTGTCGAGTTTTAGTCGTTTGGGGGTTTTGCGTCGTGGCGTGGTGGCGATATGGTGGTGGTGGTCTTTTTTCCGTGCCAGCCGAATGCGAAAGGGTCTTTTAGCTAGCTTAACAACCCATGTGCCGACGGTTCCGGTCCCCAATACTAAATGTCCCGCAGCGGCCGCGCCGGTGAAATCTCCGCCGCGCTGGGGGATCTGGGAGTGGTTACGGAGCGCAACGATCCTGAGATCCGTACGGAGATGGCGTACGGCATGTTTGACACGCGGGGGAAGGTACGGCTTGCCGTGCGGGCTTGGATTTTTGTACTTGATGGGGATTGCGGCATGGACCATGTTCCAATGAGCCTCGCACGCCTTGACGCCCTCGAGGGCCTTATCATCAGAGATCTGTTCCCGTTTGTCCACCTTCATCCTGAAAACCGCGAAGGACGCCTAGTACTTCGGAGTTCGTTTCAGGGCCTCAGGTAGGACCTGACTGCGTTAAAGCACATCACAAGTTCCTTCCCCTACTTTGCATGTTCGATACATCCCCCTTCCTCATGCGTATTCTCGTGTGCCCTGTGCATTGCGTGTCTTCTCCCCGCTCTTCCCGCCTCCCGCAGGTCGACCCGTTCGACCCGAACTCTCCCCTCAAGCGCTCCGCCATCGCAGCCTTCCCGTCCGACATGTTCTTCGTAATGCGTGTCGTGCAGTTGCTGCGAGGTCTGGCCAACGGTACGGCACGACATCGGGACCTTTGTTCTGTACGGCAGTCACGGCGTACAGCATGCATTGCTTATATCTAAACTAAGAACACTTCCCTTTCCGATATCAACAGCCGGTTCCAATCTCACTACTTTCCCCGTAGTCCCTAAATTGAGAAAAATAACAACACCATTTAACGTGCCTAAATTGCGAAACCGTGCTCCAATGATGCCCATGTCACAGGCATGGGTATTAATGACTTTTCCTGCGCGCGTCAGTGGGCCCCCTTCGCGAAGGACACACTGTCACGCGCACGACACGGCAAGCGACGGGGACTGCGGCACTTCCTTTGACCGGTCACTGCGTGGACTATTGTTCAGTTGTACGCACTCTCGAGTGGTTGATGTGGGTCGATGGAGGTGATATTTCTCTAGTTCCGTCTACTGAGTAATCTTTCCCGGCATTTGGTTTGGACATACATGTTAGCCCGTTAAGCGTGAACCGGAAACAGCACCGCTGTCATGACGCATTACGACGAATTATTGTATCGTCAGTAAGATTTTAGCGAGTTGTGGTCAAAGGAGTATTAATCTGCTGAGACACTACCGCCAGTGTCTGCGACGGAAAGGAGGAAAAAATAGACATGTCTTGTTATATGTTGGACGCTTGTTGGATGTGAAATGGAGAGGTAAGAGGGTATTATCGTTACATGGGTTTACAGCGTAAAGTATGATGGCGGGGCTGAGTTGTCGGGCAAAGCAACGCAGTGAATTCCCATGTTGTCGGGCCGCCCTGGCGGCAGGCAGAGGTGTGCAGAAGCAGTAACAAGTGATCATGGTGTTGGTGATGGTACGAGCGTCCTTAGCTACGTGGGAGACGGGTGGAGTTTTCGTCGAAGGGAGGGACCGTGGGCTGGCTAGTTTTTGTGTGTGTGTGTGCTGTTGAGGAGGGCTATCCAATGTGGCGCGCACAATAGAGTTTGTGTGGTTTTCACGCACTTGTTGCTCCGAACCCATGCATAATATATTACCATTCGGATTCCAAAGGCGCGTGGGCGTCTGTTGGCTTTTCGCGGTTTCATTTTGCAAAGCCCATATGGACGCGAAATATAATCCAACCCTACGACCTTCCCAGACTCCAGCTTCCTTGGATAACCCCCGCCGCCCATCAGAACTCTGAAGCGTGACCACCTAATTTGAAGTCCAGTGTGCACGGCGCTTGTATGTTTGATGGTTGAGAAGTTCGTAAGGCAACGGAGGGCTGGAGTACGAAGAGAAATGGACCCGGGCACAGGATCCTGTAGGGGCTAGGGGCCGCTGAGGAGCGCCAAGCGCGAATTTATATATCGCAAACCATCTGGGTGCGTGGATGAGTGTGCGGCTTTTCCTTCCCTTCCGACCAGGGGCTTCACCCCGGACGTGACCTGGAAAATTTTAGGATTTTAGGAAAATGCCCGTAAAAGTGTTGGGTCTGCTCCGGGGTTTCTCGGGATATCGGCCAGGCAACGCATGGCCTTCCGGGGGCAGAAAAAACCTGCCCCATGAAGAAAAAGGTATTTTTCCGGGTGCACACGGGAAAAAATTGCTTAGTTCTGGGGATTACTGATGTATGCTTGACAGCTTGACGCTTAGGAAATGCAGTATATTTAATAAGCTAAAAATAACATATAAACCTGATTTGTAAGCAGTTAGACAAAACAACATTTTCCACAGAACTTATAATATTCACATATTTGCCTTTATAAAGCAACGGTAAAGCCAGCCAAGCGGATTCCTAAGTCTCTCAAGCCAACATGTGTTAGCTAAAAGCAAGCAAAATACTAAGCATATATTGGATGGAAAGTAGGAATACAAAGCAGATTAAGCGAGCTAGGATTTGGGTAGCAAAAACGACAGCTTTTAGGAAAAACAGTTGAATGTATTTCTTTGTTTTACCACAACAGAAAGTATGAACATTCAGGAAGAATAGTTACCATGCAATAAAGACGTGTTTTGTGCCCCGAGAAACTTTTATAAAGGTTCCGGGGTCCCCCGGAACATTTTAGGGCTTATCTATGTAGAGCTCCGGGGGGCTCCTGGAAAAGTGTATTTAGGGCTCCGGGGTACCCCCTTGAAGGACCCTGCTTCCGACCCCGGAATGATGCTCCTGCCGCACCAACGCGTGCAGATTATGATTATCATGATTATATATACCAGCCATGACCTGCATCCTCCAACGCGCACCTCCGTCTCTTGACCCTCGGCCAACAACATACAGAAATTCACACAGTATCGAATGACCAGGAGTTCGAGATTGCCGTTACCGCATAATGATGACAGGAACACGCGGAACACCAAACTTGGGGCGGCTGTGCACGGCGTTGTGGTTGGCTGACGCCATGGGATCCCCGGAAACGGCGCTATTTCATTGCGGGCATATGCTTCAGCGCGCACTTGGCGGTATGGCATGCAGCTATGCGGAATGCGCGGGCCCTCCTAGTCGAAGGCATCTCCCGCACCCGTCCCAGCGGCGGTCCCACGCGTCGGTGCTTCTCCAGTGGTTTCTCGAGCATGTTTGCCACCCCATAGCACATTCGCCCAATTGCGGCATAATGGAATAGAATACGCAGAGTCATAACCAAGTTGTAATAATAGAAGCCAACTACTTATGAATGCAGCCTGGAAATGGACATCCCTAAACACCCTAGCTTTCCGTGTATTTTTCTATTTTGACGAAGCACGTCGAGCCTTACATCGCATGTTGCGCTGTATCGCGCGCGGATGGGTTATTCCAATTTCGTTTCGTTTGTCCCACATTTGCCACGGTTTCCATGCATCACGAACCCAGCATGGCAGTTAGTGGGTTACCTGGTCAAGTACCTGTCTTACATGTCAGCCTTTGCTCACTGCCCAGCGGATTGGCAGATGCCGAGCAATCCCAAATGCCCGCACTACCGCCAACAGCTGACCATCCAGGTGCCAGCCATCTTGAAAATACAATAGGTAGGCCAAGCAAACTTCATTGCTGAAAAATGAATGGCTCGTTAATAGCGCCCGAAAACTGACGCAATGCCACCGCAAGGCAAGGCGACCAGGAGGATTATGCCATTACATCACGACCTCGAAGCTTAGGCTGCATTCTCAGGTTACGCAAACTTAGCGAAAACTCGGGCGATGACTCGTGGTTATCGTTTTCGGGAACCTGTCCATAATGTAGTTTCCCTTTCGCAGCCGAAAAAAAGGGATTCAGCTAAACGCATATGCACAATCGCGTCTTATTGCAAGATTCATGCAGGCATTTCTACAAGCTCAGCCCTTTATTGTCGCAAAACAAGGAAGGGACGCGGCCCGACTAGCATCGGCGTACCCATGTAGCAAGGCAAAGTGTCTCGAAGTCAATACCCAAGAGGTACTTGAAGTTAGGAATGGGGAACGACTCGCGAAAAGCTCCGAGACCAGGCTGTGGTAAGTGCCAACGTCAGAGCCCGTACGCTTGGCAGAGACGTCCATACCGCCTCACAGCCGCGGGGCTTTAGCAGCTAGGAACAGGTTCTTGTAACTTGCAGAAAAATACAGCGCACATTTTTCTATTATTCCTAAGAGGCGGAGCTGAACTGCCACCGCGACACCCACCTCACAACAGAACCGCTTTTTTCGACTTTTTTCCCTCGCATTCCCATATTTTGCCGCAAACTTGGTTGCTAATACTCATTATCCTCGGCGCCCTGGTCTTTTGCCTGGGGCGCCAGGGGTATTGTGGCGGAAATGCCGTTCCATGAGCTGCCAACCTCGGTGCCCTGCAGCCCCGTCCACAGCTCAAGGAGCATTTATGCGCCTTTGCGAAGTGCACTTGCAGCAGCTCGGAGGTTTCGAGGCGCGCGTTCTCAGCGGGAAAGCGGAGCTTGCCGTTCGCAAGGGCGCCAAGTTACGCACCCGACTGCACACCCTCGCACCCTGGACGACGACTTTGGCTTCGGGAGCTCTTCACCGGAGCCCATTGTCGCAACTCCAGGAGCTAACGCGTTGTCGGAGGTCGAGGATGACTTATATATGCACAAGTGAGTGCTAGTTGGCCAGTTTGAGCTTTTCCTGCAGAGCCATAGCCCCACTCCTTCCCAAACTTTTGCAGGTTTTTACGAGAAAAGCAGAAAGAAAAACAAAGTGTACAGGTGCCCATTGTGGACGAAGACAGCTTCGATACTCAGTATCCGGACGCGGAGCAGCCTTCATCGAGCGGGTCCGGGTGCCCTGTCTATGTCATGCTTCCCCTGGACACTGTCTGGGTCGTAGAACGTGAAGGAAAGCGGATATCTGTCCTGAAAAAGGAACGCTCTCTTGACATTGCGCTTCATACGTTAAAGCAAGCCGGCGTTGAGGGTGTCATGGTAGACGTCTGGTGGGGCATTGTGGAGCGCGCAGGGCCGCGACAATATGACTTCAACGCCTACAAGCGACTCTTTCAAAAAGTTGCAGGCGCAGGCCTTAAGGTCCAGGCTGTCATGAGCTTCCACGCGGCTGGAGGCAACGTCGGGGACACCTGCAAAATTCCTTTGCCGAAGTGGATTCTTGAAATTGGGGAACACAATTTGGACATATTCTACACGGACAAGGCAGGCCACCGGAATAAGGAGTGCCTGTCGCTCGGTTGCGACGACGTACCGCTCTTCTGGGGCCGCACGCCCGTGCAAATGTACCGGGACTTCATTGATGCATTCGCGGACATGTTTCAAGAGCTATTCGGTATGTGCTTGCCTGCATTCGCCGCTGCTCAGGCAAAGGGGAGGAGTATTTTTCACGGCTATCCCCCTCCCTTCTCGGGGCGCGCAGGGTCAGTGATAACGGAGGTCACGGTCGGGTTAGGACCGGCGGGAGAGCTGCGGTATCCGTCCTACCCGGAGGGCGATGGACGATGGCGCTTTCCCGGCGTGGGTGAGTTCCAGTGTTACGACAAGTACATGCTGGAGTGCTTGCGGCGCGCGGCAGAGGCGGCTGGGCATCCAGAATGGTGGGTGGGATCACGGCAGGCTGGTGGTTGAGTAATCCAGGGAGCCCGACCCAAGGGTGACATGAAACATACGCAGGTGCACCGGAGCTTGAAAGCATGGGGGTATAAGATGACATATGGGTTTTAAGGGAAAATATTGGGGCAGTGGTGCCATCAGCCAATCGCACCATAGGCAAGGTGGCTTAGGCAGCACAGGTGTATGGGCATCGCATTCGGGCATCACGACCCAACCCTTGGTACCGATGCACCTAACCGCACATCACCCAACGAGCCGATATTGATGTTCCTACTCGACATCTCTGAACGATCATAAAGCATCTACGTGACCAAGATTATAAGTCAGCATATCAGCGGGGTTAACATGTTGGGCTTAATATGCTGTCACTGGCTTTTAATTATGCAGGGGACGCAGCGGGCCGCACGATGCGGGGCATTACAACAGCAGCATTTGGGATTCTGGGTTCTTTAATAGCAATACTGGCAGCTGGAAAACGGCGTACGGGGAGTTCTTCCTGTCGTGGTACAGCGACATGCTCCTCAAGCATGCGGACCGGGTGCTTACAGCGGCTACGGAAGTGCTCAACAAACACGGGCGGCCCCGCGTGTTCCGATCAATGCGTGATGTGAGTACTGCTAGCGAACCGCTGGACGTGCGAAATTGACCTGAACATGCAGACTTGGGGCAAGCGGCAACTATCTTTCTTTTTCTCTCTCTCTCTGGGGTCAGGAGGGGACGGGCATCCCCTCGCGTTTGTAGGGGATATGCGGTTCTGCGGGACAATGGGAGTTCATGGACGCCAAAGTAGCAGAGGGCTCAGACCATGGCTCGTATATGGGGACTAATGAATGGTACACATGTTGCAAGTTATTCGGCTGATCCCCCTAATATGGCAGCGCTGCTACTCAAACTTTTCCTGAACAAATTTAATCACATTGAAGTGGAAAGTTTCTCATTGGTCGGAAGACGAGGCCTGCTTACATGTCTCGCCCTGTGAGCATTCCGTTTAACTAGCCCGCTGTCCATGTCCTTTTAGCATGGTTAGCTGGGGCATCATGGCCACCGTGCGGAAACGAATATTCCATTATTCACGCGTGCCCCTGTTTGAACTATATAACGCGTGCACAGACTTATGGGTTAGCTGTATTGACCTTGGCGAACGATTGCAGGCCTCGAACGGACACGTCATCTACGAGTTTGCGCCAGCATGCAAGATGGGTATTAAGCTAGCGGGGGTGCATTGGTGGTTCAAGTCGCGGTCGCATGCAGCAGAGCTTACGGCAGGCTACTACAACACGAGGGAACGGAACGGATACTTGCCCTTCATGGCTATGTTGCGGCAGCACGATGCGTCGTTGAGCTTCACGTGTGTAGAAATGCGGGACTGCGAGCATCCCCCCGAGGGGCGGTGTAGTCCGCAGCAGCTGCTTCAAATGGTGTGTCCTTCCGTGGGTGGCGGCTGCCAGGGGGGGCCTGGTGCTTCTTAATGCCCTGGAATGCCCCGGTTGCCGGTACTGGGCGGACACCGACTGGGAATATGCATTTCGTTCAGGGGGTAAATGCTGCATAGGAATTGGACCGGACGTGGATTGCTGCCATGCTAAGCTTTTCGCAGAACAGCTCGGGCATATCCGTCAATGGCTGTGCTTTTGCCATGATCAGGATCATGCTATGATCACGGAATCGTATTCCCTCACGAAGTTGGGTCTGCTCTTGAGAGCAATTACTAATCTCCATTACGCCGCCAGTCCGTCTGGATTAGGATTCTGTTCCAACCCTTTTTTACGAGTACCCATTCACAATTGTTTTGAGGATGCGCCCGCCCCTGCCTGCCGCAGGTGATTGAAGCCGCGGAGGTGTACGGAGTGCCTCTCTCAGGCGAGAACGCTCTGCAGCGCTACGACGACTATGCCTTTGATCGCATCGCGGAAAGCGCCTTTGGCCGTAGCGCGCGTGCTGGGCGTCTCACGCAGGTCACGTTTCTGCGCATGGGCGATCTGATGTTCGACAACTGGGACGCCTTCTCACGCTTCTTGAATCGCATGCGGAACAAAGCATGAGGCGCGTGCACTGCCGCGTTGTGCTGGGCGTGCGTCCTGCGAACTGCTGAGAGAAGAGCGTGTTTGTGCGCAGATAACTGTGACCTCTGCTTGCGGTGCTGCGGAGCGGCCCGGAGGCCGCCCCTTCACTGAGCCGTGACTGTGAGCGATTGCAAAAGTGTGCTGGAGGTGTATCCCGCTGGCGGCCTGCCCAACATCTTGGAAGGCGAGTAGCGCGGGGCACGCGCAACCGTTGATTAGGAAGCACCGCGGTACGGATTTTTTGTGAGTTCTCCAAAGGGTGTCAGCTATATGCTGTCCGGGCGCCATGGCAATTTTGTTTACGCGTACAACGCATGCCGTGGTGCCCTCGACAATCCTACATTGGGTTGCCTTGATTGCAGGCACGGGGGTCATTCTCCGTTCATTCTCATGCACGCGGTGCTGTTGCTTGTCCCTCATGCATCGCCCAGCCTGCCGATAAAATCAAGTCAATATCAAGGGGTTGTTTGCGGCATTTATCATGTACAGTACACTCTTGAGCGGGTAGCGTAGCTTTGGTGGAGTCCTTCATTTGTGATGTGTGCTGTTGTTTTCGGGCTTGTATTTCTAGAGGGCTGTACATAGTATGGTGGGGAGAGGAGCGAGGCTGCTTTTAGCCATTTGTAGCGGTCTGCAGGTGACGGATTCCTTCCTCCCGCTTTTATGCAAGCACTGCATAGGCGTCGTTGCAGCAGCTGTGGATGTCTTTGTTCCCCGTATGTGGAGAAGCGAAAGCCGTATGCACTTCACATCTGCGCTGATGCGGCAGCTGTTTGAAGGAAGGGCTGGTATCAGCACATCAGGGCTAACTGTCGTTACCACAGTGAGAAGAAGACGTCAGTTCACCGGAAATGCCCTTCATTGATAATATAACTAGCCATCAAATGCAGATGAATCTCCAACACGCACGGAACGAGACACCAATCACTGGCCATGGAGCCATCCTTTCCCCCCCCCCATGCATCGCGTGAGTACGTCAATGGTTGCATTGACGAGCTTGGTAGCGAAGGTGGACGCCGAGCGTGCCAGAAGAAACAAGGTCTGCGAAAATGCAGGGTCGAAACTGTACTATGATATTCTCGACTGGATACGCCTCCAGGCTCTCCTATCATGTATATGCTCCCAGGTCACCCTAACACGTAGCACGGAAGGTGTGCAACACAGATGCATTACGCAAACAAATTGGACAGACCCGTGCTATCCTGAAGCCGCGCATCCGAGGACTGACGCGAGGGTTAAGACATCTATGTTAAATAAAAGTTGTAGGGTAGACAAGACGCCATTCTTACTGACATCTGCACATAAGCGCACGGACCATTTGATGCGCACTGCTTATAAATCCCTTACTGTTCAGCTCATGTCTGGACCCAGCCGATATGACATACAAGTAGATATTTGCGCAATACCATGCAACAACCACACACATCCAGGATTTGAGACACGCTCTGCCATCCAGATACAAATTCGGACCGAGGAGCTTGCATATCGTTGCAGTGGAAATGGCACCACTATGGCATATGCCAACGCAATCCGTCCGGTAAATTTCTCCGGTGAAGCGCGAGTATCATGAGCGATTTTTACACGCAGTCAATACCCACGTACAACATTCGCCGCTCAACCAGGGGACTTAGGTTGAAACCCTTGTCGCTCGCATCAAAGGCCCGTGTGCGACGACTCAGTCCAGAAAGAAAACCAAAGCAGGCCCCAGGTAGCACGCATGCATGAACATTGCACGCCTGACCTCGATGAGTCACACCCCCTTTCCTCCCCATTCCCCGTGGCCATTCATATTACAGTCCAGCACCTTTCCACGCACCCCAACGCGTTCCAGCGCCTAGGCGCCTAGGTCACTGTGTGCGAAAGGAAAATCAGCACAGTACAATACAAGCCAGGGCCGGCGTAACGAAATTCCTCCTCGACGGACACGGCCTGTTGGGCTTCGGATGACAAAAGCTTGTCCAATACCCTGAAAAACTGTCCGGTTGCACGTGTGCGTGTGTGTGCAAAGTCGTGCACTCGGTCCGTCCTCTGCGGAGCGTCGCACATCCACGGTCATGGCCGAATGGTTTTTATGAAAATATGTGCGCCCCAACCTCCGCGGATGCAAAGCTTCCTAATACCGCCCAACGTCGGGGACGAAACGCTCAGGTTACCGACGTCGTCGTGCACCATCCGCTTAAAATGTCTCCTCAAGGCTGCGTTACTTGTCAAGGGGATCGAGATGGCTCACTCGCCGTGAGGGAATGGGCATGGGCTCCAGCTTTGGTGGCAATGTCTCTTGCTGATCGGGGACGGGCGGCTTGTCACCCTTTTTCTGGGCCTCTTTGTTCATTGCCCAGTCTGCTGAGTCGAAATATTTGTGATCCTGCATTCGTGCATTAGGGACAGAAAAACAGGTCAGCAAAAAGTGGCATACCGGACAACGCGTGAAGCTCAGAAAATTACGGCCCTGGCAATTCATTGTATAGGCTTCTATTCCTACCTTTGGTAACAGCTTCTTCTTGGGCTTCAGGCCGCCATATTTTGCCATGAGCATTGCCTCCTGCTCCTTCTCAACATCCTTCGCGGATTTCTCCTGCGCAGGGAGCGATAGCCTATACGCATATTCGCAAACGACAAGTTTATCATCGGCACGCGGAAATGCACCTTTGGTAGCTGCTGCTCAGGGTCGGCCATAGCGTCCAACCGCCCAACGCGCCGCTGTAGGCACTCCTCCTGCAGCTTCCGCGTTTACAAGAACGTTACTGCTTGAAGGTCAACCAAGCAGCCGTTCGCAAAGACGCAATCCGAGGGTAACGTTATGGTAAGAGCGCCGAGACAGGGCTGCCAGTTTCAGTTCCCAGCCCAGTTTTTGTAATTATTTGCAAATGAAAAAATATCTGTACATAGCCTCTCCAAGCCAAACCTGCCGACTATACTTCAAGGCTTACTTCGGCATGTGGATTGAATGGACCCTGCAGTAAGCAAGTAACTAACCTCCAAATACGTGTAGCTGGCCTTATCGGACTCAAAGTTGACTGAACAATTCTATTGGTAATGTTTTGGTGGTACTCTAGTTACTTAAGCGGCCACGCCACAACCCGTTACTGCCTATAAAATACTAGCCTCCATACACGATAACCGTATGGTTATATCCACCTTATAATTATATAGGTCATAAATGTTACATATGAAATATGCAGTCTTCGGCAAGCGCGTCTTGGCATTCGGAATGTTCATGCTGTCCGTGCGTCTTGCGCGTTAAGGCTTCTTGAAAGCCATGGACATAAAGTTTGGCCTGTGCAAGGCAGTGCATAGGAGGCTGCTCTCAACCATGGCTGTGCAAGCGTCCTCTCTTGTGCCGCCTTCCCAAGCCCGCTAGGTGCAAGCCATCTGTGAAATTGCGTACGTATACACGCAGCCGTTACAAACTGGGTTCAAGAGTTCGAGGACCACATTGTTGGGAAACTGTCGGGAGGATTCCAGCTATAATATATTGTACGAACAGTGATGGAGAGTCCCATGGACCACGGCGTCCCTTCACTCTAACAGGCAAATCAGGATTTCAAGAGATTCTGACCTATATTGTCCATAGGCCGTAGCTTAATTCCCGAACCACTCCGTTGGCTCCACTTATCAGCCGACACTGTTATTCATGCCAATGCAGCGCCCGCATCATACCCCACCAGCCGTGCACGATGTCGACGTCGCTGAGGACATCACAAATCAGCAAGCCCCCTACGCACATCCATCGGTGTATGAGTCCATGTCCAAACCGGAACAACGGATTCGTCTCATGCATCAGAACACGCATGCACCGATGGAAAACACATGCTGAGCCCCAATGCTAGGTACGCTTGCATGTCCTGCCCAGTCCATTGGAATAATAAGGCCCCAGCGGGTGCAGATACACATTTTTCCCGTCGGGGCTTCACCGAAGCTGTGGGTATTAACTCACAACGCATCCTTGCAACCGTCAAGTCCGGGTGAATCGCCGATACAGATTCACAGTCCAAATGACCAAACAGGTAGCGAACGTCGTACGCATCGTGGGCGCAAACTTTAACATTGAAGTCTGGGTCCGCCACTCAAGCCATTGCCCACGCTCATTACTGTTAAGTGTTCCTTGTGACGCCTTACAGGGTATATTTAAATCTAGTCTTCAGTCCACGTCACGTAAATAAAAACACGGCGAGCAGAGCGGTTGGTAGTATCACATTGTAGGTGTACACGAGGGTCACTACTACAAACGGCCAGGCCTTAAGATATAAAATGTCTGTTGTGTCTGGTCCAAGGCTCTCACGTCAGCCAGCGACTTGGGCTGTGTTGGAACGCATCACCAGGATGGGCTCAAGTCGCTGCGCGCGTTCAATTAATATGTACCTTCCGCTGCTGACCAACACAAGAAGAAGCACCCCGCACAAGTCAAGGAAAGCACCCAGCGTCATCCATGCATGCATGCTCAGGTCCATGAGAACACTCTTCGCCGCGGCAATTGCGGTTTCAGCTGGTAACCAGTGATGCCGTCCGGCAGATGTAGCCATCCCGCCACCTACCGTCCCGGCCCCAACGGATGCGTATGGTTGAGGTGGTTGGAGCTGCCGCGTGGCCCACGAGATGCGTGCACCACTGCGTCTGGAGACCCGGCCCAGCCGGTCGTGCCGGCAGTGCTGATGCCCCTGGCAGCTATGTGCGAAGGGTGCAGCGGCAAACCGTCAGCGGACGTTGCCACTGTCGTCGTCGTTGCTGTCGGCACGGACACGGAGATCGTCTGGCGGATGTCCTTCTTCAGGGCGTCATACTTGGCCGTCAACGGATCATGTGCACGCTGCATGCGGTTCTTCTCAAACTGGGTGCGGTCCAGCATCATCTGTATCTGCCGAAGCTCATGCTGCAACTCGGCTTCACGGGCGGATGCGCTCATGAGCTGCGCTGCCGCTGCGTCGGCGCGCGCATCTGCGTCCGCCAGCTGGGCGTGTAGGTCGTCGATCTGCAATGAAGGGCAATCAGGACCGCGGCGCAATTGAGGCTAGGTCCCGGGAAGGGAGGCCTGCAAACGGCTATGTTGGATGTGACCCCAATAAGGCCCTCATGTCCGCCTGCCGCCACAAGCAATTGCAAATACCCTTTCCTCGCACCTTGGCCTCAAGCTCGCTCACTACTGCAGCAAGCTCGACGTTCTCTGCGGACAGTGCCTCTACACGGCTGCGCAACTCTGCGGCCTCGTGTCCTTTTGCGGCCAACTCCCGCTTGTGCTCGGCCAGTGCGGCCTCCATACGAGAGGCAAGCTGCAGACACCCCGTTTTAGTCGAAGCATGGTTCAGGCCGTTAGTGTGGATGGGAAGGGTCACGTGTTCAGCTGCGAGCTAGGTGCTTACAGTATGGATCGGCCATGCAAGTGAGGGCCGACTGTTTTCCCTCGGATATCTACGAGTGCTGGGCGCCAGAGCTTCGCGCTCTCCTGCAGCTCACGGACACCGCCCCATTTAATGCCGGGACCTGGTACACATCGACTGTTGGACTTTTCTTACTCATAATCCAATTTTGGGCGCATGAATCGACATACTTGCTCATACTAAATTTTTCTTAGGGTACTACCTATAGCCTGGAAACTGCACGTTAGGAATGCAGCATTCCTCCGCGTTTTTCGGGCTTCTGCAGCCGAGGCCATCTCAGGCCAAGGTAGCAGATACATGCTGCCCCTCTCGTTCAAGTGTTTTTTGACAGCCTTGCTATCCGGTCGCCAATGCACTGGCGTTACCACTCACCACCATTGCGGGCACAACTTACCGTCTGCGCCTCTTCACGCCACCGAGCCAGCACCTCCTGCTTGTTAGATAGCAGCCGCTCCGCCTCCGCAGCCGCTGCATTGGCTGCCGTTGCCTGGGCTTCCAGCTTGCTAGTGAAGGCCCGCATGTCGGCCTCACGGTCCGTACGTAACGCGGCCATCTGTGAAGAAGCCGGGATGGATGCAGCCCGGGTCCTCTTGAAATATTTCGTCGCGGCTTATTGCGGCTTAATTTTAGCTTCTATACGAACACGAACACTTGGCAGCACCAAAACGGGCTGCATTGCGTCGGCTGTCCTAAGCAGCATACGTCGTAACTAGTGCAGCCCGGTGCTGTGCCGCTTGCACGACAACGACCATACCTGCTGCCGCAACTCCGTCTCCGTCTGCTGCCGTGCGGCCCGAGCAGCGGTCAGCTCCCGCCCCGCTGCCTCCAGCTGGCGCTTGCCATTAGCCACTTCAGCTCGCGCCGCCGCCAGGCTCGTCTCCAATTCCGCAACAGTCGACTTGAGGCCTCGGAGGGTGTGCTGCTCGGCGACCCAGGGGCAGTGGGGCAGGATGAGGGCAATATGAAGGGTTTAGGGTTTTAAAGTTGGTACCCGTATCGTACAAGTAGGCAAAGACGCGCACGAGTGCATGGAACTGGTACAAAACTCGTGTACCTCAATGAAGAAGGACACACACAGGCACACACAAGATTTGGGATATAGGAAGATGGATGCAAAGGCAAGCATGGCCCCGGGGCGTATGTAGATGAAACCCGTGCCGTCAACGCTGCTCGTAAGATCCCACCAAGAAGAGCGCCACAGAAGCAATGAATTCCCCACCTCCATTGATTGCCGCTCCATCTGGGCGTCCCTGGCCACACGCTCTGCTTTCCGCTGTGCACTTTCTAGCTTGGCGACTGCCTCGTCTCGTTCCCGCTCGACGGCAGCAACCTGGCTCCGCGTCCGCATCCGTCGCATCCGTAGGTTACGTTGGATGAGAAAAACGATTTTCAGTTAATCCAGTAACACCCACCCATAACATGTTATACACCGTAACACAACTGACTACCAGGTGAAGCAGCAGTAGCAGCTGCTAATTACCGTGGCCTCCTGGACGGGTCGGCAGCAGCTGATGAGGCAAGTGAGCAGCAAACTGTGCGTGGGTAAGCTGGGGGTCTCCCACGAGAGGGGGGACATGTGAGATAGTATGTCGCTGAGGTCATTTCCGGGAAGGGAAAAGGGCGGCCCAATCCCATGTTCCCTCTATGGGTTGCTCCCCATGCTTCCACCGTAACCTCCTAAGGAAATTGGGGTCCGATGCATATCAGGACCAGGTATCCGCTGTCTGCACCAGCCCCGCCATCATACGGGCAGGAACAGCAAGGCCCACAGAGCGCCTGGACCAGGACTTACAATTCCCCCACACCCACACCTCCACACACCTTTTCGACGGCTCCCAGAGACGCTAACCCCAACCGGCTCTTGGATGCCAGCGCGGCCGCCGTGTCCTCTCGGAGGGATGCCATCTCCGCCTGACAAAAGGTTAGGGCCCGACAGGCTTGTCAGCGCGTATGCAGGAGCGGGTTGGGATGGACTTGGCACTTGCGGTTGCGGATTGCGGTTGACATGGCTTCATGAGCAAAGGCAGTTCGTTGCGTTCCAGGGAGACACGTCGTAACCTGTCTAAGAATTGCGCACTGCGGCAGCGCCGGTGGGTTCCTTTGATCAGCGGTTCCGTCTTGTTCCTACTTTCTCGCTGCCCCCTCTCTCTCCCAGCAGCTGCAGTGATGATTCAATCTTCCAGGAGACGAGCATACGGTTGAATGCCGTTTCAAATAAGAACTCAAAAAATCGATTGCATTCCATTTTACAGACGTAATTGGCGTAATCGACACAAGATGTGTCTTCCAGGACCAAACCCGGTCGCACGGCGACGCTCCCCGCCATGGTGCTGCGAAGTCCTCCCCGGTGCCTTTTGAAAAGCTTGAGAAGTTTTAACCCGCGCGGTTCCATGTAATTTGTAATTTGTTCCGTTTATCTTCGCGCCCGTCCGGTCGCACCGTTAGGCTGGCCTGATCCCGCTCTAAGCGCTCCGCACGGGCACGCCACTCAGACACGGCGGCCTGCGCAGCGACCAGCTCCTCTCGAACCTGCCAGGGGCCCCCCAATCTCCCATGTAATCTGGTGAAAATGATGTAAGATGCAAGGGAAATTATCTATCGACTGTTTTCAACGTTTCTGAAATACACTGGAAGTGTGAACTGTTGTTATGGGGTTGGGTGCTGGGTAACGCCCGCCAGGTGCGGGTGTAGCCAACCGATAAGACACAAAAATAAAGGCAGCCACCTTATGCACGCCACGTTCCATTAAATTACCGAGCCCAATAATGCAGGAAGGGATTCGGACAGAATACGAGTGCAATGCAGGTAGCAGCCCCTCACCTGCGCGGCTGCGGATTCTGCGGCGTTGATCTGCGCGTTAAACTCATCCGCGACCGCGTCACGAGTAGCCTGCGATCGCATCAAATTTTGCCCACACACAACACAGAGCGAGTGCCAGGGGAGGCAAGGCCCAGTTGACAAGGCTCAATTAACCGGCGGAAGAGAAGGATGAAAATTGGTCAGACGCCCATCCACAACATCATCGTGGGCCCTCCCCGACCCAAAACTCCGTTTCCTTGTGACATGCCGTTATTCGTTAAGAGTCGCCTAGCACCCACTCACCCACCCACCTAACCATCTGTTCAACTCAACGCCTGTATCCATTCCAGTATTCATCCGAGCCTATCGGGTCACTTGGGCTGTCAACTCTCTTAACCCTCCCGGACCGCAGTGCCCATAAGTTCCTGTGGCCTGTGGTCCATTGCCTTCCAACCCACCTGGCGCACGGTTAACAGCCGCGTGTTGGCCAGCTCCACCTGGCGTTCAAGGTCCATGCAGCGGGCCTGGGCAGCGTCACGGGCCAGTCGAGCTTCCTCCGCGGCCGTCATTGCCTCTTTCACCCGGGTCCAAACCTGCGGCAACGGAGGAGGGAGAGCAGCAGTCATGATGACTACGGCGACTGGGAGCCGCAACGAGCGCGACGGCAGCAATTACACGGGTGGTTTAGTGTCTCCGCATCTCCAAATTCTAACACAGGGAACTTAGGGAATGTCCGGAACAGCTTTCTATAACGACTGAGCCTCATGCAGAAACGGAGTCGGTAAGCCTTTTCTGTTCAGACATCAAGGTCTAAATGAGGGCGAGGCCTGCGGCGAATTAGAAAAGCAAAGTGCAGCTGGTGTTCGACGCCTTGCTTACGTCCGCGTCGCGCCGCTGTAGCTCCGTCAGCTTGCCTTCAACACCGCCGAGTGCGGCACGAAGCGTCTCGCACTCACGGTTCAACGTTGAGACCTGCATGCACCCGTTAGAACAGATGATAAGATATAGCGGTGGTGGTGGTGCAAGGTCTGTGGAGAGGGGGAACATTAGGTCGATTAGCGTGTGGGAATGTAAGACTAATTGTGGGAGCTCTCACTAACATGAACGGTGTGGAAGTCCAGCAAGGAGCCTCATGCCGCCTAGCACGTAGGGTTTAGGGCAAGTATGGCATCTAAGCGATGCGCCGGTCCTGCTTCACAGCGACGAGCCTGGCTTATGTGTCACGCACCTGGACCTGCAACGCGTCGGCACGCTCCCTCGCCGTGGACAGCTCAAGCTGCAAACTCGCGGCGCCGTCCGATGCCACCTTATAACGCTGCTGAGCGGCGACCGCCTCGGCCTGCAGCTGCGTGTGCGCGTGGCGCAGCTCTTCGAGGGCCATCTGTGGGACGGGGTGGGTTGGCGAAAGCGTGAACGGACGACGTGTGTGCCGCCACCAGTGACGAGGGTGACGCGGGTGCGAACAGAGTACGAGGAGAGGCCTCAGGAGGAGGCCCAGGTTCCGCCTTGGGGAATGTAGAATCCGGAACGCATCCCTACGGGTTACACACATACTAAGACTAATAACAGCGCTTCCCAGCTCTTGAGAACTCCTCTTGCTCATCGTGATGATACGCTCAGATACCACACCTTGGTGGTGGCGGTCGCGGCATTGGCTTCGTCCAGTGCGGCTTTGCTGCGGGAGACCTGCGTTGCCAGCGCCGCCGCCTTGGCCTCCGTGGCTCGCAACCCCTCAGCCAGCTTCGCCGCACGGCCATCCGCCTCCTGCAGTGAACGGCAATAGCTAACATCAGTGCACAGCATCGGGCCGTTCCAATTTCCATATCAACAAAGCATTAGGCTGACGACGGCACCTTAGAACTGAAGCTAAAGGTGTATCTACCATCAAATTGGACGGCTTCCAACAGGCTCTTCCAAAGCACACATATGCGCTGTGGCTCGGCCCAGTCAGGGTCCCCAGTGCTCGTCTTTGCAGGGCGAGTCGCCCGCAGTGTAACACCCCTTAATATACACACGCGGGAATATGCAACTCACATACGTGGCAAAGCAAGCACCTAACACAGGGTATGGTATCGGTATTGGTATGGCATGTGCACTGTTGGCAGCAAGGAAACTTGTCGCCCTCTAGATGCAAGATATTACTCACACGAGAAGGTTGTTTGCTACCTGCCCAAAGTCACCTGCTCCCTTGGCATCGCCCCTTAAGCTGTCCCGTGCCATCCACTCACCCGTCCGGCACGTGCCCATTTAAATCGTTTCTCTTACGAACCCGTGCCCGCAAGAATTAAGAAGAGAATATCTGTTTCTTCCTTCCTTCCAAACGCAAGCATGCCGGTCGAACCCCAACGCATGCACGCACCTGCACCTTTGCATTGGCCTGCTGCAGCTGCGACATCAACACCGACTGCTCCTGACCTCCCCGCAGTGCCTCTTGCGCTCGCTCTTGCAGCTGGCGGTGCAGCCGTTGGATCTCGGCATCCATCTCAGACTACGGCGGCACCGACAGGCGGGGACCTCCAAGTGTGAAGGGTTAAAAGACTGTCAACCGCGAACCTCAATGGGATATATTCAATAATAGATTTCTATGATGACGGGCAACAACACCAGTTAAAGGGGATGCTGTGTTACTGTTCGGCAGCAACCTTTTAGTTGTGGTGTCATATAGTTTTTCCCTGACTGAAAAAGAAAGCCTATCTGCTACCTCCCCATGCACAATTCACTCCACTCCACGCACCGCGTACCCTTATCCCCACGAAACGATTTAGCTGCGGCCATCAGTAATGCCCCCACTCCATGTGCATGGCAGCCCCCCAACGTCGCAACCACTGCTGCCTGACATGGCATGCGTGATGCGCTTTTCCGCACCTGTTGCGTCAGCAGCAACTCATTCTCCCGCCTAAGCAACTCCAGCTCCTCGTTGTTGCCAGTGCCTACGGCCGCCGCGGTCACCGCTGCATTGGCCGCTGCCGCGGCGGCGGTCGCGCTGTTGGCTTGCGCCAGAGCGGCATCACGCGCATCCGACGCAGCATTCAGGTCGGCGTGCAGGTGATCGTTCTCCTCCACTACGTCATCCACCTGGTGGTTCCAAGTGGGACATTTTTGTGGACGGAGAAATGAAAGCTATTTTCAAAGGCATTTCCTTAATGGTAATAGCTGCCACATTACCGTACTATCTTAACAGACACACAAGAAAACCCTCCAGGGAGGGGCAATGCGTCTGACCCACATCGGCCATGCGGTCGGACGCGTTCGGCTTCCGCAATGCGTCGCCTCGCGATACGAAGTCAGCGTTAGCCACCCTACTAACCGAACCCCAGATCTGCATAACGCCGGGGTCCTGCCACCTTGTGTCCCCACCTTATGTCCTATATAAGCTCTTGAAGTACAGATTACATATGTACGTCCTGCGGCGTGTGGTGACAAAATGCCAGCCCCGTCATAGAACTACGCCGTGCCTCGCCTCCGCCGCCACTCATTCACCGCCACTCATTCACCTGCCCCTTCAGAGCCTGGACCTGCTCTGTCCGAGACCGCAAATCCGCCTCCAGTTGCGCGATCCTGGAATCGTACGCTGCCAGAAGCGGCGCCAGCAGCTTCTGATCTCGGAGCACCGCCGCGGCCCCAAGCGCGTCGGCACTCAGTAACCCTTCGTAATCTATCGGCGGCGGCGGGATTACGGCCGACCCAGCTTGCACAATCACCGGCGTCGCCGCCGTTGCCGGGGACGTCGCCGTAGTCGTGTCTACGGCGCCTGACAACGCCATCGCCGCAGCTGTGGCGCGCTCCGGCGAGACACCTCGTCGGGATACCTCAGCAGAAAGCCGCGACACCAGGTCCTCGAGGAACCGAACCTGATGCTGCAGGTCCATCCCATCCCCGGTATCTCCAGACCGCGCGTCCCGTGGGTCATCACTGCTGCCGCTCCCCCGATCTGAGTCGACTGTGCTGCTGGTTCCGCCAGCCTCGGCGCCGGGCCGACCACCCGCATAATGCGCGTAGTGACTAACGCCCACGCTATCGCTGAGCTCGCTGTCGCTCATATGCCCCGGCGCCACGCCACTGAACTCCACGCGGCGGCGAACCGGCGATGTGGATGTGGGATCGGAGCGCCGCGGCGGGCGACCCACGGGGTAGCCCGCCGGCGTGCGCATCGATCGCTGGCTGCCAGCACGGGGAAGTGGCGGGTAATGCGGTGGCAAAGTGTGCTGTTGCTGCGGTGGAGGCGGCTGGTGTTGCTGCGGGGGCTGCGGCTGGTAGTATTGCTGCTGCCGCAGAGCCGCGTGGCCGTGACCCGGCTGCACCGCCGGCGCACTATAGTACATTTGGGGTGTTGGCACTGACATGGGCGCCGGCTGGGGCGGCTGGGTGTGAACCTCCAGCGACTGCGGGTAGTAACCCCCGCTGCTGGCGCCGGCGGAAGGTATACCCGGAGACAGCGGCGGGGAATGCGGGGGCATCGATGGTGAGGGCTGTGAGTAGACGCCATATACAGGAATTGGCCCCCGTGGCTGCTGGAACATGGCATTCACGAACCCCGTGGCGGCGGACGATGAGCGCTCCACGACGTCGAGTTCGTCTGGGATGCTTGAGCCGCCGCCGGTACCGTACTGGTCCATGAATTCGTGCGCGAAGGTGCCGCTAGAGGGCACCAGCGGCGTGATGGGCAGAGTGGCCTGCTGGAGACCCTCTAGCAGTGCGGGGGTTGGTATACCCCGTGAGTTGACAGGCACAGCTACGCCCGTTGGGTGCGCTAAGAATAGCTGGGCCACGCCGCCCCCACGAGATGGCAAGATGCGCGGCTGCGATGGCGCAGCGCCGTAGTGTTGAGGGGGCCCTCCAGAAGATGATGTTTGTGGCTGTGTAAAAACAAGTGCGACCACAGAAGCACAGGGACAAGGGACGAGTAAGCGAAGCTATGAATGGACATAGCTTCACAGCTTGATATACTTTATTTGAAGAACCAAAACTATGGTATTTACAAGCGTGGCTTGAGGAGTCCATGGTTAGCGTTCCATACGGAGTGAAGTGCGCGAGGCGGGAGGTTCAAATGAGCGAGAGTCGGCAAAAGAGCGAGAGGAATCGAGTGCGCCCCAGTGATCCCACCCACCTAAACCAGCAGCCTGGAAAGGTCAGGCGTTCTGATGCACCATTCAAGGCCACATGCGCACGGCATACCCAGACTGCCCACTCGCGGCCCCCATTCAGGCGGATTCTCGGTCCTGTCAACCCGTTGCCTGCCTCCCAACGCGAACACTTACCTGCTGCTGCTGATGTCGCTGCTGCTGTGCCGACTGTGCGACCTCATCAGGCGTCTGCGTTTCTGCATTGTTGCGGCGCATGGCCGGTTCAGAGCGCTGCGAAATTGCCGGGGTTGACCCCTGACCTCCCTGCGGCGTCGCCGCTGGAACAGTTGCTGCAATGGAGGGTAGCTCCTGAAAGTAGAGTTGGGAGATACGGTGCGAAACGGGGACGGGCTCGAGGCGGAGCGGCCGGGGCGCTTTACGTGATCCAAGACGAAACCATACGTACCTATCTCTATACATCCCGATATAACGATGCTGCTATCTAAGCGTGGGCTGTGGAGGTGATGGGTACATTGCCGGCCAGTTTCCAGGTGCACAAACGGATGCCCCTTTGGAGTGGCCCAGTACTCATTCGCTTACCCGTATCGCCTGGGCTTGCTGTCCCTGCGTCCCCAACTCCTGCTGGCGAGCGGCCTCGTCTACGGGCCGCGGGGGACTGGGAGAGTTGGCCGCCACCCACTCGTCGTCATTCATGTCCCGCATGATGGACTGCGAAACGCATGTTGAGTGTTCGAGCGGTGAATCAGACTTGGCCCAGAAGGGCGGAAGGGTAAAGATATGGGGACAAGAAAACCTGCCGGCCCAAGAAGTTGCTGCACGTTCACGGGGCCAATGCGCGTTGAAGCACCATGTGTACATGAAGCACCATGTGCGACACAGACGCTGACACAACACACATTCGGTAGGGGTGCGATAATCCGCATGTGCAGCACATGTGACGCTTGTGTATTTTGGTTATGTTATGTTGCTGCTTCGTCGCGTTGTGCGGTACTGCGTGTGGCCCCTGCAACCAGCCTGCAGCCAGCCGCCATGAACCCCAACACGGAGCTGTGGCCGCCTCTACGCCATACCTCTACGGTGTCCCGGAGGTCTTTCATGAGATGTTTGACGGCCGTAACGTTCGCACACCGCATGCGGAGGTCGCGTGGGCCTTTGTCCGTCTCTATTTGTACATCGAGGCAATCGTCGGGTCCCGGGTTCTTGCTGCGCAGATGCGACGGCAGCCATTTCCGTATGGTCTCATACGCAAATGTGTTAATGATCTGCAATAAACACGCACGGTTTCCCTCTTGCGAAATGTGCTCAGCTATGGTGGTTACCGCTACACACCTTTCCATCGACCGTTGTGAGGCGGACACCTTCGCGCGCAACCACGAGGATCACAGGTTGCTCCCTGCCGCTTGGCGCTAGGAGCGTCACAGGGTGACGCCTGCCGCTTTGAGTGGCCATATTCCGGGCGCTGGTCAAAATAGAGGCCAACTCCCGCTAAACCAAGCTGTAACGTTGCATCAGTTGATTTGTTTATAAAAAGCAATTCATTTATTGATTCAGGGATATCTACTGTAGTTTAGGCACTGGTGCCAAAGATGTCTTCCTGCGAAAGCTGGCAAGGTCCTTTCTTGCCCTCGTGGCTGCATGTACCACTAAAATACGTCTATTATAAACTGAAATTGTGTCATTCATTAATGACCACATACGAGCCGACCGCCTTCGCATCGAAAAGTTAAGCCGTTATGCCGCCCGACACAACCGTGAACGCCATGAGTAAACTATGTCAGCGCTCATGCCGACCGCCTTGCCATATACTATGCACAACATATACGCAATGCGTCAGCATAGACAATGTCGCAATAATGCCTGGTAAAATGACGGAGGTCAAGCATAGTCGGAGCCACGATGATAGTTGATAAACCGCGGATTGACAAGTCGTTACCGCAAATTCCGAATATGGTGGATAACGACGACTCGCTGCGAAACCCTCGAGCAGGAAGTCTATTGAGTGACTCTGTCGCAGCTTTGCTCTGCTCATCGTTGTTCACCACTGTATTCTACCCTTTACACCGCGTGAAAATTTTACTCCAAACTCAAGACAGCAATCCACTTATAACTAGCGGCCAGGCAAGTCCACACGTGACTGGTCAGATTGGAGGTTGGTGGCCAGACGGCAAACGGTGAAGGTTACCAATGGTTTCAAGCTGGGTAATGATCTGGAATCAATCCAGCTGGGACTGATATGCCCAGAACGGTTCCAACCGCATCGGAGTCGACCTCTATGGAGTCTGTACGGCAGCCAGTATGACTCAGTGCTCGAGATAGGGCATCCCGGTGTTTGGGAAAACATACATAATAAGTTATCGGGTCAATCTTCGGTACAGGTGCATCCCGACACCGCGTGCCGATTCCTACAGCATGCACTTTCGTGCGCTCTGGCTTGGGAGGCACTGCGCCCGACAGCAAAACATATCTCGACCACTATCCTTCCTCACCGTGCCCTGACCATAATGGCTTTGTCCACATGCGCACGTCTTCACAGCCTCGACTTTGCTTTCCAATGAGCAGCCAGCTCCCACATCGCATCCCTAAAAACACGGCCGTCATGTCACCTGCCGTACCCCACCTTTCTCCCCACGGTCACACATACACACGAGTCACTCCACGTTCCGTCTGTTCCTCTCCCGCAACAGGTCCGTCGATACCGCGTAATGACAGCCGTGCCACGGTTAATAAGGGAGGGCGGTGTACGGGAGTTGTGGCGAGGCAACGGCGCGTACATGCTGCGTCATGTACCCTCCACGACACTGTCCTTCGCATTTAAAGACGCCGTGCTGCGGGCGCTACCGCATTACGGCGGCTACGAGGACCTGGGACGGGCTGCCCTTGTAAATCTGGCAGCCGGCTTCATCGGCGGCACAGCTGCACTCTTCCTCGTATACCCCCTTGATTTCGCTACGATCCGGTAGGCTAACATGAAATATATCTTAACGCGGCCGGGATGAATTGATATCAGAGTTGGGGCTTCTGGTTACTTAGGGTTTACTTTTAAATTATAATGTATATTTTTCGTGCTGGGATCATTATCTCATGTATAGGGATTATAGTATGGGGATTCTTTTATACAGAGGCGGTCGGTTCGACCCAGAGGCCCGGGGTTACTCACTGGATTGTTAAACGTTTGTGTTTAATGTACGTTTTTGAAAAGGGATCCTGCGAAGCGCGCAGGGTCACGGCGCGTGTTATCGCCAATCCTGCTTCTGGGGTGGGGCGGCACCGGCTGCTATTCTTGTTGCCCGGAGCGGCCCGCGGGCTATGGTCTTCTCCGTACCCTTGGGCCATGCCCTGTTGCACGGGCGCGTGGAAAGCGGCTGGCTAAGGGCCAGGGACCGTGGGCTGTGGGGAGGACAGGAATTAGGGTGACCCACATTTATATCGCCACAGCCACCACCACCACCACCAACACCATAACCGGCTTGCGCTTCCGTTCCACGTGGTCTTTTGCACCGAACGAACCAAATCCTAAAAGCTAAGATACTCGAGCTCCGAAGCCCGTTTCATAAGCTCTGATCCGCCACGTTGCCACCGCCACCTCCGATTCCGATGCAGGATGGCTTCGGAGCTGCGTCACAGCAAGAAGGGGCTAGGTAAGCTTGGTAAGGTGGGTTTTTGGTCGAGCCGCTCTGCGATACAGTTGTATCTATCAGTTGTATCAGTTGTATCTACCTGACCAGTAACTGTATCCAACTGTCGCCATGTCGCCATGTTCATTAAAACGCGTTTGGCTAGGGCCCTCTTTAACGACTAGTTGGTGCTTTGTTAACCGTCATGGTCGCCGGAATTTTTAAAAATATCCTCCTTTGGCATCCTTCTGCAAACCGCGCCATACTTCATGTTTCTTGCAACATGCTCAGTACGTCGTACTTTTTATATCTATCATGTTCAGGACGAGCATCACCGGATTCCCCGTACAGGCGTCATGGATACGTTGAACAGCACGCAACGGAGTGGCGGCCTGACGGCACTGTACCGTGGGTTTGGAGTCTCAGCCACCGCCATCGGAGCGTATAAGGCCCTGTACTTTGGCCTTTATGACACTGCCTGCGCCGCTATGGAACAGGCAAGCAAGTTTCCGTCCTGGGGCTTATGTGGACTTAGCATGAAGTTCCGGTATGGCATGCTTATGATGGGGTCTGGGGGCTTTTGTTCGCTTTCGGTTTCTGTTCCCACCTGGCCCTGTGCGTTTCGTCGTCCCGCCCGTGGCCGATTCGTTACCTGTGCTACCGTGTACGGTATGATGTTGATTAATCTGCATGGTTGGTTCGTCCCAAACTAGTGAGCGTGCCTTGACGGTTTTGCAAAGGATGCGTTGTGAGTTAATACCCACGGCTTCGGTGAAGCCGTTGAAGCCGAGGGTAAAAGTGTCATGTCGAAGCGACGTAGCCATGTCACCCGCTGGGGCCGCATTATTCCAATGGACTGGGCAGGACATGCAAGCGTACCTAGCATTGCGCCCCAGGGCACCAATCATGCCGCGCTTTTAGGGCCATGGGTTCCATCGGGTAGGCGTGCTATGCCTCCGGTGCCGCATAGTCAGGCCTACAACCCTATCTGATCTTCAGTTCCTGATTGAGTGCCAGCCAGTGGTCTGCACACGCGGGACAGAGGATGTAGGTGAACAGAAACCGAAAGGGGGAACACTCTAGGTGCTTGAGAGCGCAAGGCATCAGCCGTTCAGCTCTAGCTCCAGCTCGCTTCGCATTCGCATCCCTTACCGTAATTTCGTTCAAAGCACTTAAGCCATGCACCTTTCTGACGTATTTCAGTATCCAAACACGCCGCTGTTCCTGGGACCCCCTAATCACCATGACCAACGACAATACAGCGCGCCGGCTGGGCTGCCAGCGCGGCCGGTCGACGGCCACATGGCGCTGCCGTTCCATGGGCTGCGGCGACCAAATCTGGTTCCGGAGCTTTGGGCCCTTCAGCCTCCTCCACCGCTGCTAGCTCTGTTTCTGCTACAACGGGGCACCAGCCGCGCCAACACCACCTGACGTTGATGCAGCGGTGGGCTACAGCCAATCTCGTGGTCCTTACAGCGTCGTCTTTAACTTATCCGTTGGACGTTGTACGGAAGCGTTTGGTGGCGGACACGGCCTTGGGACCCAGCCGGCAGCAATACAGGGGTTTCGTTGACTGCGTGATGAAGATCGCCCGAACGGAAGGTAAGCTTTCCAAGCTTCCGTAAGACCCTCTACGTTCGACTGGACGGGTGGTCTATGGATCTTCGAATCCTATAGGCCTTATATGCTACTTGCTATTGCGTCCGTGTTCGCCGATTCCTGCCGATTTGGAATTCAAACTAAAAGCGGGAAGATCCTGGCGGAAAACGGTCTGAGACGATGCTTTCTAAACATATTTACCTCCTTTTGTTTGCGCTAAGGCACCATTACGTTGGCTGTGTTAAGCTGTCGTACACTCAGCTGCGTACTGACATAAGGTACTGCGTATAGAAGATATGATAACATTGACTCGATAACGCACTGACTGACTGATGATGACACTGACATCCCATTCATTTTCGTTAAGCTGGGCTGGGCTGCCCACTCAATCGTCGTTTCCTGCAGGTCTAGGTGGCTTCTATCGCTTTTATGGCTACGACATGATGCTTAGGTTAGGTGGCGGCATACTGCTCGTACTGTACGACGAGTTGAAAACACGTGGACCGGGGTCAGTGGCGCGCCAATTGCTTAGCCTGGTGGCGCAGCCCGGGCATGGGTTCCATGACCAACAAGAAGAGCAGGAGCGATAGCAAGGTCAGCGGAATGCCGCGCCAAGCGTGACATGAACGAATAGACGGGGTTTAGGAAGAACCAGAACCAGATGCAGATCCAGAACCTACGGAATATCAGAATATGGCAGCTCACCTGCCCGAACCCCTCGACGGACTGGTACTGGGTAGCATGCGGTGTGTGTTTAGCGGCGCAAACGTACGTATGGTTGGTATCATAGAGGATTATGGGGGATTAGGGTAATGTGGGGATTGCAGGTGGGTCCAATGTTCCAGCTCTAATTTCCGGGTTGCAAAACACGTATTGCATTTATTTTGCGCTCTCCGGGCGCAGCTTGATTGGGTGGTGATTTGGATGCTGAACCTGGTTAATTTTTTTGCATGAGGCTCGTTGTTAGCTGAACGAACCAAAGGGGTCTGGGGAAGGTGGTTGGCTGCGCGGCTGGGGAAGTGGGGCAGGTACCGAAGACGCTGATCCGTCTGCGGCCGCAAAGCTGGTCGCCGCGGTGCTTAGGTTGCAGTGAGCAGCTGCCAACTGTTCGTGATGGCGACGGCTCGAGATGGAATGGTTGTAAGGGTGGGAATTGTTGGAGCGGTGAGAGAGCGTGCACGTTTCCACACGTGCGTGGGATGTGTGCATGTGTGTGGAGGGGGTGTGCATGCGTGTTGCGTATGTATGTGTTGATGGGTGGGTCGGTGCACGAGTGAGAAAGAGAGGAAGAAAGACACAGAGATGAAGAAGGAGAGAGAGAGAGAGATCAGGGTAGTTTTATGTTAGGTCTTGAGAGTTATCTTTTTTACACCGCAGGCGTCGGCGTCCGACATGTAGCGTGGAAGAGAAGAAAGGGAGAGGAAAGGATTCTGTGAGAGGGGCCCGGCTGCAGATTTGTTGCGTTGTGAATATGTTGCGGACGTGAGAGACATCGGTGACCAAGGGTGTTGGATCTATAGGATTCCATCAGCTTAGGTTAGTCTAGCAGCACGCGGCTAATGGAAGCCTTTGTTTACATAACGCATGCACTGGTCAGGAGTCTACTTGTATTTTATGTTGACTTTTTCAAGGGCCGTTGGGGGGCCTAGCTACCATACTAGAGTATGTTGGTTACTCAGTGCAGTTGGCCACGAGGATTGTGGTCAAGTCGTCATGAACTGAAAGTTCCGCTTCACGGGCAAAGTCTCGCTGCCGAAGCATAAGCCTGCACTGTTCACTAACCCCAGCGCGCATCGAGACCACAGCGGGACCACGATGCATTTGTATGATATTCAGTCCCACGCACTCCGGGTCCTGCCTTCTGCTATTCCTGATCTCCGCGGGGGCCTTCGTGAGTATCGAGCACTGGTACGCGTACAGAACTCTACAGAAAAACTTTCACTACTTTCCTTTGCCGCTTTCTTCCGCCGCTTTTTTTAGAACCCTGTGGCGTTCATTTGCCCGGTAGCCGAGGGATAAGGAGCCCAACCTAACCCCAGGCTAGCTTACCCTTACTAAGGTAATCCAAAGTAGCTATCAGACCGTTTCGATTGGCTTCGCAGGGAGTCTCTGGAGCGCAATCGGCGTTCAGTTCATTTCCGCTGACCCCTAGTACTAGCGCATACTGCATCCCTCATCATGTATGTTTGGCTGCGTATCTACGACGTCCTAGCCCCCCCTCCGGTGTTGTGCCACATTTTACCACATAACGTCACTTCGCTGTCGTCTAGGCCCACGCTAGTCTGCCTGCCATGCTTTGAGTTTTTCGTACCTGACTGACTGACCCATTTTATTGTATCAACGAGGACGGTGCTTATGCATAGCAGGTGGGAGTGTAATCTACGTATTCAACATACTGACCTGGCCGTTTGCCGTGCGAAGTACGTTCCGAGCGCGTGTACGACGTGATTTTCAACTTAGGGGATCTTCCTCTAGGACGTCTTTATCATTTCGCCGGACAAGATAGTTATGTCAGACCATTCGGGCATATCTCATTAATACTATCTATACTCGGTCAGGAATTGTTACTTGTCTAGATTTATTTGGGAAATCTCTCTACAGCCCCGTCCCTATCGTCACATTAACGACACATGTTTAAATCAGTGTGTACGTTAGCTGTCTGCCGTACGAGCACAGTCTGACACGCCATAGCTTCACTGGATGTGTCTGGATAAGGCCCACCTCGCAATCATACAGCGGCGACCGATTGACAAGAAGTTGTCCCGGTTCTGCTGTCAATGACTGCGCTGGTGTTTTCCTTGATGCATGTGCGTCCGTGTGCCACGGCCATACGCAGCCAGCCACGCCCTGCTCTCCATGGCTCTTCATCCCTTCAGATCCAATACCTTCCAACACGTCGCAATCAAATACTATATATACACTATACGTCATCCTCAAGCACAATTGAAGTACCAGTCCAATATATCCATAATGCCCACAACATTCTCGGCTTCACAAAACATTTCGGCTCAATACGGACTAGGAAAAACATATGGTAATATTTTCACCAAAAAAACCCACAGCACTGCTCGGCTTGCTGCGCAGAGCCTACAACAGGTCTGTGTGTGACCTGAGTCTAGGCCCGCGATCGCCATTCCGGCAGCTACTGTCACCTGCGTCACTTAAGAACGACCATATCGTACGGATTAAATACGTGCGATGTGCGCTCGATAACCTCCATGCATTCAACAACTTATAGTAACGACCCGTTGATTCAACAGCTTGCTACAGCCGGTAACAACTCCAGAAAGGGCTCGGATTCTGGTCCACTTCACACTGCTATATGTTGGATACAAACGCTCATTGAGCGACGTTGCGGACATCACGCACTGATACTGCGCAGCTTACGATGCGCCAAGCATCGACTACTCAAGTTAAACCACCCGACAGTAGCCAGCAGTACATAAGAGGGGTTCGGTTCGCTGCCGCTTCACTTTGCCTATCACTTCGCTCGCTTGGTCGCGTAACGATTCAAAGATAATGAAAATAAGCCAGGAAGGTAAGAGAGGCGACGGACATTAAGGCCATGGGCGACACCCGTGACCAGAATATAAGTCCGGTGTGAATATAGGGCAATGTCGAAATGTGTATAACGCGTCAGGGGATGTCCATAAGGCCCGCCGTACAGCAAGGCCATGTGAAATGTGTTGTTATGTCAGGGGAGTACGTCTGGAAGCACCCGTTGTGTTGGAAGCAGCGATAAGGAAGGCTCTGTGAAAGAAACAAACTCACCGCTTTCAACGCTATATCTACAATACAGATTGCCAACAAATAAATACGGCAACTTGATGTAGATTCTCCTACATATCTCACACACACACACACACGCGTGCGCGTACATACATACGTACATATATATGCACATACATATGCACATTAATAAGCCTTGGGCCTCCATGCCTCCACGCCTTGGCCACCCGTATCGACTATACACACACACACACAAATACACATACACACACTTCGACGCTATTTTATTTATGGAAGGATGTGTACCGTGTTGAAATATGGCGCGTTCTTTAAGATCGGCGAGAGCGCATGGCCAAAGTACGACATCCCTCTGGTCAAAACCGTGCCTGATTCACCCTGTCCCCAGGTCATACCTCCGCACCCCCTGCATTCAAACTTCCGCAAGGGCCTTTGCCGTTTCAATGCCGTGCCCGTTAACCAGCAGCTGCCATGCGACTGCACCAATGATGTTAGTCAGGCTTCAATAGCCACAATGCCGCGAGCGCATCACTGCCTTGATTGTCACGCCACTGCGGTGCACCCTCAACGCGAGGCGCATCACCCATAGCATAACAAAATCATTTTTAAATGTTCGACCATAAACTGTCAAAATGCCCCTTGGTGGCATCGTGATGCGGCAACCCGCGAGTCGTGTTTCTCGTCGGGATCTTCCTCGCACCCACAACGGGCGGGGGAACGAACGTCCGCTTGCACGCGCCTATCCAAGCTGTCTCTAGTGCCCTGCATTATATGCTATACAACCGCCGAGCACGTTGGGCTCGCGAACACATAAGGACGCGCGGCGCATGCATACCCACGCGTAATGCCACAAACCGCATACCAGAAAGCAAAGCCGAAACGACTTGGAGCACAACGGGGAAAAGCTACAAAGTCATGCAGCTGGAACACTAAGCAATTATGGTTGCAGTAATGGGTTTGATGAGTATGAAGTGCCGATTGCCGCATTGCATGGACCCGAAGCAACCGGCGCGCCTGCCAAAGGATGAGGGGCGCGGCCATGGCAGCAAATTCCGTGTCCTCCGCCAGGCTGTTAAACCCGCGCAGCAAGACTCGGTGCCAAGAAATTCATGTATTCGCTACCAGAGGGCGTGGTATCAAAACGTTCCAAAAGCTACTCCTACGCAGCTGACACTCGCTGTCGTCCTGCACCCACCGCCTCCCTCCTTCGAGCGATCAAATTAGATTGCTGCACAAATCGTAAGCTGCAAAGGTTATCAATGAGTAACTTTCTTAAACTTCTTTCGGGCTACAAGGCAAGCATTCCGAAAAACTTACGCGCGCGACCATACACAGCAAGACCATACACACACACACACACACACGGACAACAAGGCTGTTATTTACTTCCCGCGACAAGGTACCTGTCTTCAGGAGCATGCGCGTTGTGCAACCGAGCCTTGCGATCTCGAATGAAAACGAAACCATAAACCACGATTGGGTCTTAGCGGATGGTTTCGATATCTGCTTCGTCAGGACGGTAGCTTTTTGACAGATGAATCCTGCAGCACCCACCTACTGTTATGCACAGGCATACTGTCCGCGGAATAATAATCGGCTCGGCCTTTTAGGGGTCGTTTATGACGACAAGACGACGCAAACACAAAAAAAGCTTGCAATACAGCAGCCGCAAATGCCTGGTCAAACAGGTCAACCATTAAAGACCCTAAATTTTATATTTAGGAGCGTTGACTTGCCCAGCGTTTTCGGTACGCATTTTCGGTACGCCAACAGTGCGCACGCTTGTAAGGCAACATTCAACAACTTCCTGGACTCATCATCCCTAGACTAGCCTGCATAATGAACACAATCAGGTCCTATTAGCCTCCCTGGGTTCATGATGGTTAGAACATAGTTATGGCTAGGCGCATGCAAGTTGCATTCATCCTAGGTGCGCTTATCCCAGATCACTGACTTGCCAAAGCCGCCGGTTTTGCTCTAAGTGCACCGGAACTCAAATCCCGCATTTGATGAATGAACCAACGCGGTCACCAATGTAAGCTCGCGCATCAAGGTTACGTCATCGATGTAAAACCTCTTCCCGTGTCCCGGCTCCATGTTAACAAACATCACGTACGACAAACCTTTGGTAAAAAGCGACAATGACCTCTATGACCCAAATCATAGGCGTTCCGCCAGAAAGACTTTCACGACCGAGAGGCCGTCCGTACCCCACCCGTCGATTACTTCGTCGAACGACGACGGCAGGGTGTACGTGAACTGGATGGGCGCGTAGCGTATGGAGATGTCGTTGGGATCGTATGGCTGTATTGTACAGCTGTACGTCGAACCAGGCAAACCCAGCTTCCAGATGTAACCGCCTTCCTCAACCTGCGAATAGCCGGCATTTAGAGACAGAAGGATGAAATCGGTGGCATGCCCAGCCATGATATGCACCAAGCAAAGAGCTGAACGGTGGCACTGAAGGCACATGGCCGAACGGACTACATGTGTGACCCACGTGTGACCCACGTGTGACCCACGTGTGACCCACGTGTGACCCACGTGTGACCCACGTGTGACCCACAGGCCCGAAATAATCATTTCGATGTTCTGGTTCCGCTTTCTAGGCAGCCAGCACTGACCCACATCAACCCGCTCCATATCGACCCATGGGCCGCCCGTCCGACGTTGACGAACATTGACCCGTATGTAACTCGCCCAACATTGGCCCATATTGTCACCTGCGGGGGCCATATGCCCTGCGGGTTGTCCATACTGATGTCTGCTCGCAGTGGCGCCCTAGTAACCGCATCCAGGAGGCGAGCGCGCAGCCCCACGTGAGCACTTTCCGCCAACCGGAACAATGACGCGCGGTTATAGGCGTACAGTGTCGAGAGATCATTTCCGTTTGGTATTTTCCTGTTGTGGTTGCAGTTCGTGGGACATCATTTCATTTGGATACCCTTGATGCTTAAGTTTGGATGGTTTGTTTCAACAGCGGAGCATGCAGCGGATTGCTTCAACGACTGCGGCAGAAATGCCTGTCGGGAAAACCACACGCTAATGCTACCACCCCAATGCTGATGACCCGCCTTGCTCATTGTGCGACGGGAAATGGAATGCGAAATGCAAAATGCCATGGACTTTCGTAACGTATGTTACAACAATCTTCCGTACGATGCCGATACCCCTCGCACTTGTTGTGCAGCTCCAGCGTCAACATCTGCAGCCGTTGCGCGTGGTGAAGCCAGTCCGCCAGCGTGCCCAGGGAGGGATACCAGCTGCGCAAAATGGAGATGAAGAACGCGAGAATATATTAATATTTTAATGTGTATACGAACGGGCAACGACGGTACGGCAGACGATTCTAAAGCATCATCATTCTAAAGCATCATAAAGTACACGAAATCTACAGCGATATTGATGTGTGTGAAAACAGGAAACAGCTCTACATGCGGGGAAGTTCGCTCTCAATTAATCACGTATGGCTCTCTATCTACTTCCGTGCTCCCCCATTACTTGTGGAGTACATGCGTAATACTATTGTCCTACGTGGATTTTATCTATCAAGCTTGCGGCCTCCCAGTTAGGATAAGAGTATGACTTACAGTGGCGCCCGAACGGCTTGAGTGCAGCACCCAAACCAACGCCTACCCTGTTGCGTTAGCCCTCCTTCTACCCTATTGCTTTCCTTAAAAATCAATCCCAGACGTATATTAAAGAACCGGCTGGAAAACAATCTGTGCCGTAAATGAGCGAATTGACAGGTCGCAAACATTCCCAGCCCAGTCAGCTATGAAACCACCACTCGCGCGCCCTTCTGCATCGTACTTGGCGCCTTGCGTCGTGCCGTTGACGAACGCGCCTAATCCCTGTGGATCCATTTTGGAGATAACCATCCGAGGATTGTTCTGTGCGTACACGTTGGCCAAGAAGTTTGGCAGCGGGCTCTCTTGGCTTTCGCACCATAGATTCACTCCCTGCAGTCTCAAAGAACAGCATCCGGGCCAGGGAGCGGGACGCAAAGCAAGAACAGGACGGGACAAAGGGGTTCAGGACAGGGAGACGACGATGTAAAAACATGTCGATGTGGATTATTGAAGGGATGGGGACTTGAGCACGCCTGGGACGACCGGAATGCGCAAATATTTGTAATGTAAAAAGTGTGCAATGCAATATACATAGGAACCATATGCAAACCCATTCACAGACCTGAGTACACACGCGTATAGATATTAGCTTACCATCGAGTCACACGCGTCCAGTGTGTAGCCCGCAACTAGTGCACCACCATGAAGGTTGCTGCTGACGGTTGGGCGAATGGAGCTGAGCCAGGACGTTATCACCTGAAGCAAGGGAGAATGAGGCGCGGCGCGGCGCGGCGCGGCGATGACAGGATCACCCGGTGGACCCGATGCAGCATGGTACCACAATCCACAATAATACTGATGCATGTATATACCTATCGTGGTTGTCCTCGGGTCGGTGACCAATTTTGTAAAGATCACAACATGTCTGAAGCGGACAGGGCGGTGGGGTGGCGCGCGCAACACACACACACACATTGTATATATGATAACACACACACACACATGTGTGTTATCATATATACAATTTATGCGCGCGCACACATAACTAGTACATAAGAAAAAACACAAGGAAAAACTGTATGTTAACTGTTTCTTCCGGCGTCTCTCAAATGCATCTTTCACGCCTGATGGTCTCCCCTGGGTTATTCGGCATTTGGGTCGCGCGCCCCTGGACTCGGCTCTCCTTACCCTGCTCTCAGGTTCCATTGAGGCCCCTCCGCTGGTTAGGAAGTACGCGGCCTCGTAATATGCGCCCTTCAGGGCCGCAGCTGGCGACGGGCGAGCTGCATAAAATGGACGAGGGATGGGACGGGAGGGCGGCCATTGAGCTGGGCACTGAAGACAGCACCCCCGGGGGTTGCGGAGGGCCGGCCCTTCCACCCGTCGAGCACATTCAGAAGACATGTCCTCAATCAAGATGATTCTTAGCCAGAATGCTCAATCAATCAAATGTGCCGTACATAACCGTACTTCGGATCCCTCTTAGAGCGGTGCCGTGCTCATTGCGCATACACAACACGATCAGGCCAGGAAGTTGCCATTGGGGGCCCCTACCAGCAATTAAGTAGACACTCACACATACACCTAAGGCAGCCTAATGGATCAGGATCCCGTACAGCATCAGCATCTTCATCTTCATCCTCATCTTCATCCTCACCGAACGGGAAGTCGCTCGTGTAGCAGTTCCGGTTCAGATCGATACCATTAGCGTTCATCCGGCTTGAAGCGATGTATCCGTCCGGATTCATGCTAGGAACAATGTACATCTGCATGAACGGCATGTACGGCAGAACCGCGTAAACACATAGACACGACTACGGGTGCGGGCGGTGCACAGGCCATGAGGTAAACCGGAACCTCTTCAGTCCGGCCTCTGCAATATACGTCAGGTCTACGGCTAATGCGTATTATGTTATTATCATAAGTTCATAACTTGATTTTCGTTGTGCTACTACTATCGTACTGTCACGATTAACATCATTAGTATCATTTTTGTTATTATTAATTTGGGGTGTTACACTGTGGGCGACTCGCCCTGCAAAGATGATCATATTAATGTATATTATATATAATTTAATATAATAAATATAATTATTATTATCACCACCACCATCATTATGGACAACAACATTGCTGCACACCAGAGAAACGCAGAGAGCAGGTAGGAGCTCCCGTCCGTAGTGTTTTTACGTTTCACGTCATCCTCCCTATCTTCCCCAAAGAGGTTCGCCGTACAGCCCTCATATGGTGTTGCCTAATTAGCCCTTCTTCCGTTGGACAGCAGTTACAATTGACAGACAGCGGGCGGACGAACAGACAGATGGATGAACAGCAGGCAGATATAGACAGACGGACGTTTGGGACCTACCACGGTGGTGGCGAGTAGGTTCTGGAGGTCGGTCGACAGCAGTTGGGTAGGGCCCAGCAGCGCGAGTTGAAAGTCCACAACGGAACGAAGTTGGAGAGGAGGGCCCGGAGACCAGTGCATGGTGCACGTACGTGTGTGTGGGGGGGGGGTTGGGGGGGGGGGCAGGTTACGTCAGCGTGGAGGTATGCCCAATTGCTAAGGTCACATAGCAGCTAGGTTCTCCTGGAGCGTATTCCCGCTCCAGTCTGGAGGGAAGAAGATTCGTGAGCTAGGCTCTCCAAAAGCAAAACAGCTGCCTGAACAATAGCAACACAAGTGAAGAAGAAACTCAACCGAAGGCAATGGAGTTGATTGGGTTGAAATGAGGACGCGTACAAACGCCAATGCGAAATGCAGGCGGGCAATCTTTCAAAACATGTGTCCATAAGCGGGTTTTTGGGGGGGTTGGGCACACCGCTTTACGGGCCGGGGCCCCCCACTATCACCCCAACAGTGTAAAATGTACCTGAGCTCGGGTATCGATGGGATTTAAGCAAATTTCCGAAATGAACTGCAAAAGCACTTGAACATTGCCCTTCTCGTCGCCGTGCATGTTGCCAATGACCTGTACGGCATTTATGGGGGCAACACGTGACGTCATCGACATAACTGCAAATTTAAGTAAGCGTGTACGAACGCTGAGAAAAGATACTTTGGAATCCATAACATATACTGCCAGATTGTTACATGAATATAAAAAAGAGTGCCACAACAATGCCATGATGCTGCTCGTGCTCAACTCGCACCGCAGGCGATAAGGAGCCGGTATGTAATGCACATGCTCCATGTCTCTTACCGCAAACTTGGGTTTTGGGAATGGCACATCGGGGTTGGTAGGGTCAGGGTAGGTTGGCTCCAAAGGTTTACCCGCAGTGATGAGCCATATGTCCCTGCCCTTGACACTGCGCCATCACGAATAGCGTACGGCAGTCATCAGTGGGTTAGCCACGTCCGCGAGAAGGCATGCAACTTCTGAATATAAAAAGGCATGCGGATGGGCTAGCATGGTGCGCTGATGAACACGTTGGGGAGGGGTGATGAGGAACGTGTTTTGCAGGCCATGTACGATGCTAACCCAGCTTCACAGAAGGATGATCGACCATCAGCCCAGGCCCCAAACACAGGGGACGAGGAAAGTGCATGCCCGACCTTCCGTTAGGGAAGGGCGGGACAGGGGAGGGCAGCTGCTTTTGGATCCAGACTTGATGCCAGTTAGATGTCATGCCTCATCTTGGCCAGGAGTTCACAGGCAACGCTCACAGTTCCGCTGTGTCTTCCCCACACCGGGCCGCGCTTTCACATCGTTGCTTCTACCATCCCTTTCTTCATTCATTCATTCATACCGTCGTTTCTTCGTATGCTGATATCTCCTGCCGTATTTTTGAACACACCACCATACACCACAATACCCACCTCTTGCCCAAACTTGACACAGCACAGCGCCCAGCGCTATTCGCAGCGGCGTACAGCAGAAATTCCGAAATGCGTCTAAAGTTGGGCAGGACATTCCAGTCCATGGAAAGGTCCGCGGGAAAAGTGTTCACCGAAGGCGGAGTCGGTGCGTCCGGCGGCACAGGAGACGGGGGCGGTCTCGCATTCCGGAGCGCCCTGGGTAGCTTGGGTGACTTTACGGGTGATGGCCGGGGCGGCGGCGGCGATGGCATGTCTGGTCCCGTCGGAGGTGGATACCAATTCTCCACCCATATTGGCGGTTCCGGGTCGGGTGGCAAAGGCGGTTGTAAGGGTTCCGGAGGGGGGTTTAAGCGCCTGTTGCGAGGCGGGGACGGCGAGGACTGAAGGGGTGATGATGGCGGCGGTGGCGATGGCATTCCTGGGCTTAGCGGCGGCGAAGGCGACAACGGTTGCGACGGCGGAGGCGGTGAAAGCCTCCGGCGAGGCGGCGGCGGCGATGGAAATCGAGGGGGGGGCATGGGCTGCAGTGGTCGCGGCGGAGGTGACTGCCGTCGGCGGGATGGTGGCGGCGGTATGTCCGGGGGCGGCGGGGGCGGGCTCTTCTTGGTTCGGACAACCTCAGAAGCCATGACGGACACTGCACTCAAAAGAAACCAGGATGCAAATGTGCACAGACGGACAGACAGACAGACAAACGCCGCAGCGGCGGGTGTCCCCATCAAAATGGTACCATTAATAGAACTTCTCACCGGACGAAGCATCCATTACGGGGAAATGGTTAATCTAAAGCACGAGATGACGATACGTACCCATGATGCCTGATGAGGCAACCTGGGTTACTCGTATTACAATCGCCGTCTTACGGTACAGACCCCAAAGGATGATGCCGGGCAGCAATCGACATATACTGCGAGTGAGACGCGTCTGAAAATGCCAAACGGCCCAGATACTAATGCATCAACTCCATTTCTGGTCAGGTCGCAGGTCACTATAATCGGGGTCTGTCACCGTCCGTTTATGTGGGGGCACATAGATGGACGGTGACAGACCCCGATTAAAGTGACCTGCGAGCTGCTGACCAGAAATGGAGCTGATGCCGCCGTTGATCTATCTGGCAGATTCCATTGGATGCTGGTGGGGGTGGGTACTGAACCCGGCGGGAAAATCACTGATTTCGGAGAAGTCAGCGGATGAGGGTGAAAGGATAAGGGTGCCCAAAAATACAGTACTGGGGAAGGTAGGGATTGCCAGGTAGTGGCCACGGGTGAAGCAAAATCCCCCCCCCCTATCCTACACACTAATCCTCATGTACACCGCTATGCGGAGTGTAGTGGCATGATGGAAAGACAAGCTAAGATGACGTCATAGCACGGGCGCTACGAAAAACAGTGCACTACCTCAGTTCACCAACCAACCCAGAGTCACACGGCCGCAGCTCACTGTCGTAAGATGCAGCGTCATCAGAGTCGGTGTTGGAAAGAGGTGGTGGGGAACGAGCCCACAAGTTCGGACGAGATGGCAAGTGACGCGGTGATGGCGGTGGGGGCGGGAGCGGTTGCGACGGAGGGGTCAATGGAGTCTTGGAACGTGCATATGGGGGAGGCGGTGGTGGCGGCGGTGGCGGTGGTGGGTGTGATTGTGGTCCTGACGGCGGCTGCGGCAGAGAAGCTGATATAGAATACAGCGGGGGTTTCACTTCGGGCGTGTTGGACAGCTCCCAACCAAAACTTGAAGGCGGCTCGTCATTTTCAACCGCCTTTCGGTCGTCTGCGGGCACACATGGCACGGGAAGAAAAACGAAATATAAATGGCCCGCAGTCAACGCAGGGGAAGACGGCGCGCAACCGTTTGAGGATGCGATCTGAACCATCTCAAGTTGCAGAATATTAAACAACATCAGGTGCCTGAAAAAGCTCGAGTCCTCTCGTTACAGTTTCTACCTGTTTCAACAACTAGGTACGGCCGTACTACGCACTTGAGTGTGAGCAATACCACAGCCGAGAGAATGTTTTTTCTGGACCCCGAGATGCCTAATATACTAGTACTGCTGCTGCGGCTGCTTCTCGTGGGGGCCGCAAAGCGATGCTGCGTGGATCACCGGATCACCTGATCCGACCAGATCAGTTGGTCAAATGAGACCAGTTGGGTATCCCGGGAACGGATTCCGTCTTCTTCCTTTATTATGCGTTGGCGGGCGGTAAGGCTGGCGCGCTGCTTACGGCAAAGTCGAGAGCTCGCGGAACGTTCGTGATTCGACTACAAGATAAAACAGACAGACACCGATAAATCAAAATTTATTCAATGCAGAATCACAAGCATTAAGTCCGCGAGTGCGCGGAAATTGAGCACTCCGAGAACATTAATCGACCCAAGGAAGTGTAGCGGCTCAGGTGGGCTGCACGTTTGCGACGACGAGCAGGATAGACAATATGAAACTCGAATGGGACTAAATGCACATCGATTGCCGTTGCGGTGTGTCAGCGAAAAAGCGGGAACGCAACTACCAAATCGAGACTATCCGGACCATAATGTCGGAACGGAATGGTTCCTACAGCCGCCCGTGAGTATGCTTCCCATCAAAACATTCATAGATCAGCTCATCTGCTCAGCCACTTTAACCTGGTTCACTGACTGATTGCGGAATCGGTTAGGGAAGCGAACGCCGCAGCTCATGTAAATCTTCCTTACGGGCAAGCCCGTCTGCGCCCTTACCTAACGGAACGTCACTCCTCTCTCTCACACGAGCGGCTTTCGCATGAAGGTCATGGCAGATAACCGTGCGCTTCGAGTAAAGCACTAGAAGGCAGAAGATACTCAGCATAAAATTCGATATGTCCCAGCAAAAATCCGACGAAACACACAGTCGAACGGATCACACCTCTGCACGCGCACTCGCAACGTTGAAACTCTTGCAGGTTACGGCTAAGTTTGCGGGCTTCACACGAACGCTGTGTGGATCACAGCCCTTCCCGTAAACTCGCGCAGCCAAGATAGTTTCGGTAATCTCAGCTAGGATGTGTGCGTTCATGGATTAAGAAAATGGAAACGTTCGAAGTCGCGCGACTTGTTTAAACTTTCCGCGGTTTAAAAACCCGTTCTAGAGCGAGGAACCCCGATAGTGAACCTAGTAGTAACGCCCGACAAAGTTCCGTCCAGAACAGTGTTGCGAATCATGCAAAGGTCTAAAAGGCCCTGGCGGGTAGCAGGTATCGGAAAGTTCGCGCGTAGGGTACCGTCACAAGATACACGCCTGTAAGCCATTGGGCGCTCTTACCAAGGATCATGGCGGTAAGCACATCCTGCCAATCATCTCGAAGCTTTACGCCTTCACGTAACAGCACTTGAGGAGGCGGACTGGTGGCCCCAGCTAGCTGATGAAGGGTGGAGCAGACGAGTGCCGACCAGAGTGTTGCGCTCAAGATGTAAAGTACAAAATAACGCATACTTGCTGCTTGCGCGCGTTGAGAAGTTTGGGCCGACGGAGATAGGTACCGTCTGACAGGCCGCAGTACGCACATTCACAACTACCTCTAGGGTAACGAAAAGATGTTCATAGATTCCTTTTGTTTCAGGATCAGGAATGGACGTAGTGGTTAACACAAACAGAGTCGTGTTCCTTACACGCCGCGCCTTCCGTATGGCGGGCGCCAGGAATTACTGAATGCTCGAGTCACTACAACTCTGAACATCTCCACGCTGAGAACATACGATATACGACAATTCGGGGCTTGTGTTGACGGTCCGAAGCTATGTAATTCGTACTGCAACATTGCGCCGTACCTTCGCTGCACTTTCACCCGCTGTGCCCTTTTTTGTTTTTTTCTTAGTCCCTGAGGTCCTTTGAGCTTCCTGGCTTGTTTGGGCCTTACGAGCTCATGAACCATGTAACATCACACCACATCTGTGCACCGCCATGCTAGTATGCTCATTGAAAGTTCTCGAGCAATCCAAAGGTTTCAATAATAACTTATGAGCGTACTTGCGATTGCTGCAGACGTTGCTGCAGACGTTGACCGTACAAACCGAAACGTGTGATCATTACTTAACGAAAGTAGCCATTCAAATTCTATGGAGGTAATGATATATTTATTTTATATCTGTGGTCCATGTACTCCATAGGGAGTAAAAGTGTACGGCAACCGAACCTTGCATGTTTGAACCATGGACTACCTGCATCTGCATCTATTATTGTAAGCAACGTAAATATTTGAGATTTCTTAATATAAACGGACGTTTCACAGCCACCTGAATGAACCTCACGCCTTTCGGAGCGTCTGCAGAGGAAAGAGCAGCATGAGAGTGTATTTTTATTTAAATATGTGTACAAACATGTAATCTCGGCTGAATTCGCATTCCAGTACCGGTCCATCAGGGCTAACGTCTCGCTCCGGCGTCGTACTGCATCTTATGGACATCAGAATGGTATTAAGGCCACGCCATCGCCCAACATGGACTCGAAAGTGTTTTTTAATAACATTGCCAAAATTTATTTCCCAAACAGCGGCGCGCTTCAGTGCAGAAGCTTCCCTTCCTGCTGACAGTCGCCGGCGCTGTACCAGGCTAAGCCACTCCCGAATCTCCTCTTCTTCCTCCTCCTCCGTCCCCCCTTCCTTATTCGACCCTCATCTTCCGGAAACATGGGCACCGGTGACGGCCGCTGCTGCCACCGCCGAGGCCTCAGCCGCTCTTGCAGGCTATCCAACGGCCCTTGTCGACGGCGGTCGCACCGCCGCCGCCTCCTATGGCGGCGAGAGCGCCGGCGACCAGCGGCCGACGACATCTCTACCACCTGACACAGATTTTCGTGTGATTGACCTAGGGGAGGGTTTCAGACTGAGCCTCGCCGTCCCTCCTGGTAATGCTACTGCCGCTAGCGCAGGTCGTGCAGTGGCCCCCATGCACGACGCATCCAGTCTCGCACTTGGGGTGGTAACGGAGCCAGCCGCATCAACAGCGGCAGGAACGGCGGCAACTTTAAATGGAAAGACGGCATCAGGCGTACTGCCAGGTTCAGTGACTGAGTGTGCGGCAATGATGGAACCGCCTACTTGTTCCATCCTGAGCCATAAGTCAGCACCGGCTGTGGCCGGACATGAAGACGGGGGCAGTGCTCGGGAACCAGAAGAAGCAGATGTAGGCCGGGATGGCGGAGGTGGATGTGACGGCGTCAGTGCGTCAGCGACAAAGCGGCCGATGCCGGATCGTGCCGGGGAGTTACCGACATCTACAGCGGTGGCCGCGGATGATTACGGGGGGCACAGGGGGGCACTAGGGGGGACACGGAGGTGTTTCGAGGCAGCTGCACTTGCAGGCATAGACATGGTAAATGTAACGGATCAAAGAGGTGCTGTGGCGGCGGGAGCTGTAGCAGTGGAAGCATCAGCATCAGCATCAGCACTAGCAGCCATGGTCCCTAGGTCAAACTTCGACGTAAATTTGATCAAGACCGGTCAAGACCGGTCAAGTCCGGCAAATTCGGTCAACGGCGCCGATGAGGGCCTGGCGGCGCGCAAGGCCTTGACCCGGTGTCTGCGTCAGGCAGTCTCGTGGAGGCAGGTACGGGAGTTGCTGACCGTGAACGGCCCCTCCCTGGATGAATTGCACATGTTAGTGGCGGCACGGCGGCTGCGGGACGTTGCTCCGCAGCCGGGTCGCCGAGTGGCGCGAGAACAGGCGCGGTTTCGGAGCTTTCTTTCGGGCTTCGCGGAGCTGTGCGGGTAGGTCCGTATGTGTGTATTCGACAGCTGAGCTGCGCGGAAGAGAAGCTCGTGAAAACTATATGGTGATATATGTTGCTTGTGTGCAAATGCATACAGGTATGTGTGTACTTTTGTCCTTGCTATTTATCCTTCTTGTTGCCCGTTTGATGTTGAGTTCTAACTTTCTTGTGCCTTCTTGTGCCTTCTTGTGCCTTCTTGTGCCTTCTTGTGCACCGGTATCAGTGTATCACCTGCAATGGAGGGCGTAACAGCAGCACACGGATTGCACATCATCGGAAGCACATACACATTACACAATACACATGCCGTATGTAACATGTCAGAAGCACAGAAATAACAGATAGGGCCTCTACGCGCCTCTACCGGCATAGATGAACATCATCACCCTTCTCGCGTAATCCTCCCCCTATGACCCCTGAATAGGCACTTCCTCCCAGACATGCGCCTGGCGTCCCTCTCGGGCGTGCTCTACTCTTTCGCTGCTCTGCGCTGGCCGCCGCCGGCCCCCTGGATGACCTCCTGGCTGCTGGTTTCGGAGCATCGACTGAAGGAGTTTGGCCCTCGAGAGCTCGCCAATACAACGTACGCTCTGGCCCAGCTGGGATATGACCCGGGTAAGCAGTGGCTGACGGCGCTGTGCGATGCGGCGGCAGCGCACCTGCCACCACCGACGCCGGTGCAGCCAGCAGCAGGCGGCGTCGCAGCCGGTGCCGGCTGTTCCTCGGAAAATGCGAGATGGGAGGTCTCTTCAAACGGTACGCACGAGGAGAAAGCAGGCGGGGACGGCGGCACCGCTGTAGAAGAGGTGCGGTTCACGACGCACGGCCTGAGTCAGCTGCTCTGGGGCCTCGCACGCTTGGGCCACACGCCACAGGAGGCGATTATGCAGGCCCTATGTACGGACGTACAACGGCAGCTGCAGTACTTCACGTCGTCAGGGCTGTCCAATTCGCTTTGGGGCATAACGATCATGTCGCACAAACCGCCGGACTTGTGGGTCGCTCACGTCGCCCGCTGCAGCTTGCAGCTCATGCCCTCCTGTTCATCGTACGATCTGTCCATCACCATTTGGGCCCTACTGCGCCTGGGTTTCGTGCCCGATCGAGATTGGTTGGCGGGCTTTTTGAGTGCCAGCTTCTGCCAGCTTCCTTCCGCTCCGCCAGAGCATGCGGCTCGGATTTTGTGGGGCTTAGCCAAGGTGGGCCTTACACCGCCGGCGGACTGGATGCGGCGCTGGCTAAGTATGTCGTACGTACGACTTTTAGAGGCGGATCCGATGTCACTGACAACCATGATATGGGCCCTGGCGAAATTGGGGTGAGGAGAAGCGGCGGACCTATTAGCCATACCCTATCACATCACAGAAGGATGACCTATAGAGCCGACACAAAAATTTGGCCGCTTCCTATTGATGGCACACCTGAATTGCCTGATCCTGTTGACCCTATTGATCGATGATGATTCCGGTGGCGTGAGGAGCGAAACTCAGCGGGAGGGAGGGAGGGTGGGGACGAGGGTGAAAAGGAGGGTTTGTTAGGGGAAGGCGAATAAAAGAAAGAAATTTGGACTGCTGCTGAAGAGCGCAAATTCACCACCACCGCCTTCTGGTACGGGGTGAGAGTTAGGGGATGGAGGTAGCTTGGTTGGGACTGGAAAGCAAAGATCCGAAGCTACAGCCATGACGTGCTTTGAAAGAGGAGGATCCGGAATAGCTGGAGCTGGCAAGCGGCTGTCCCGAGAAGGCCTCCAATGCCGCCACTTATTGGCGCGATGCGGGTTTCCGTTATTTTCCCTACCTCACCTTTTTCGCAGCATTCGTCCCAGTCGTACGTGGGTGGAGCTGCTCCTAATCTCCGCTTGGGAGCGGCCCCTGCGGGCCTTCTCACCACCTGACTTGGTGCTGCTGCTGTGGGGCCTGGCGCGATGCGGCTCGACTCCCGAGGACGCCTGGATGGAAGAGTTTTGGTGAGTCGAGAGGTACACCCTCACTCATTTCCTGCGCATCGTTTTTACTTCCAGGTCTGTCGGTCTGTCCTCCTGCCTGTCTCTGGAGCACGTGAAGGCCCCCGAAGGGTTCCCGCGTTCCGATGCTTCTTCAAAATTGCGTTCCGCTCCATTTCCTTCTCGTCTTTTTCTCCCGTCCTGTCTGTCTCCTCTCCGTCTCCGTATTCTGTTAGGTCCAGCCCTCGCGCCCATTAATTTGCAGCCTGTTAAAGTAACGGTATCATGATGGTGTGTATGTGTATGTATGTATGTGTGTGTGCAAAGTTTAAGCGACTATTACCTTATTGTGGTACAGCTGCTTCCACCATAAACGCACTACTAGCTTCCCATCCTGTCCACTGGCCAGTATCCCATGCTAAGGTTCGCCCTCTCCCATTTTCACGTTGCCCTCCACCCTCCACGTACGCTATACATTTTTCGTTCACCAGGTCCGTGTCATACAAGCGCCTGCCGGTCCTCCCGGCCCGGCACTTGGCGCTGCTTGTTCACAGCTGTGTTGCGTTAGGTCAAGCACCGAGTGCTCGGTGGCTAGCAGGACATGAGACGGTGACGGCGGCGCGCATGGAGGAGCAAACCGCCGAAGGATTGTCGCTACTCTCGTACTCGTACGGCATGCTGGAGCGGACACCCTCCCGGGAATGGTTCCAGGCCTTGTACACCACCGCTGCCAGGTCAGATTTTAACGACTTCGACGCGATGGGACTCGAAAGGCTCATTTGGGGTATTGCAAAAATGGACCCGCCGGCCGATGCACGGCCTGACGCCATTTCGCCCGGCTGGACCGACGCCTTCCTGGCACGGTGCGCTGTACAAATGAGCGATTTCTCGTACTGCAACTTTGCCAATGTCTTATTTGCGCTGGCGCTGCTGGGCGTGAGGCCGGGGTGTATGTGGCTGGCGGCGGCTGCAGCGTGCGGGGAGGCATTGATGGACGAGTTCGGACAGACGACGGCAGCCAAGGTACTGTGGGCGTTGCCGCGCCTGGCAACACCATCTGGTACCGATGACGGCGGCATTGAGCAGGAACAGCAGGGGTTGGCGCGGCTGGAGCGCTTGCTGGAGGCGCGTGTGCGAAAGATGGTGGTGCGGAGGCTGCGGCTGGCGAGAGGCGTAGAGCGCCAAAGACGTTCCAGGGTTGATTCTTTACTAATTGCCGGGATGAATGGCAATTAGTAGAGAATTAGATACGAGCTAGCTTCAGTAGAATAGTATTACCGGGTATAGCCGCATCACTTAGGTTGTCGAGAGGTGAAGGGCTAAATATAAACAAATGCACACCCTTACTTCGGACGGGAGGGGTTAGGGAGTCAGGGAAATAGCAATGCGGGCAGGTGTGGAGTGGCGTGGTTAAGTTATTGCGAGTAGATCCAGTAATGTTTCATGAAGTGCTGCCGCTTCGGCTGGTGGATGTCTCGACGGATGGCGGTGAAACGGGTTTATGGCAGGCTGTTAGCTGTCGGAAAGCTAGGGCGTAATTCCGAGGCTCTGCATGCGATTTGGCATCTACGAGCAGAGACCGCGGACGCGAGGAACAAAGTCGCGGTGCGGTTGTACGCTGGCGTTTAACTCTAGGGGTTAGTATCATGGCCTCGACACAGCATTATAGGCCTCGTGCCTGGTGCCGGCATGTGTGTCAGGCAGGCTCACACACCGCGGAGCATGTATAGCACATCTAGTACCATGTTTTTGGCGATCAGCAGGATTCCACCAATTCATGCTCCTGACCCAATTGCTTCGAGTTAATAGCCCTTGCCTTATCTCGGTGCTTGTGCAGGCGCGATAAATAGGCAGCATGTATTCATGGCTATATTCAGGATGCTTGGACAGAGGTTTTCGTTACGTCCCGCCAGGGTTGCCATCTGTATTAATCATTTCATTGAATACCTCCACCAGCGCGATCGGTGCGCTTGGGGGCGGCATTCTCACCAGTAAGAACACTGTTAGTTATAATATGGTCACAATACATATGGCATGATGTGGCGGATACGTACATGGCCGAACACACCAGCGACCGGGGCTCCTGGCCCAATGCAATCCTGGTAACATAATTAAGGAACACCCCCAGCACCCGAATTGGACATCGCGGTCCGCCAGGAAATGCATCGACCTCGCCAGGGTTTGTCCACCACCCCACCTGGTAATCATGCGAGTAACCCCCATCCGCGGAGTACCCCCAAAGCCCTGACCCTAAGGAAGGAATCAAGCGCGCACGTCGGCATTTCCATTGTGCCCCTAGCAGACTACAAGGTTGCGCGGCAAGATGCCCTTTTGATACACCACCTCAAGTGTCTCTGTATAGCAGCCTAATCGAGGCACGCATCCCCAGGTGCGCACATGGGGTCAATGTATCATGTCGCCATGTCTACCTTTCCCCCGGTTCAGACATGCACACATGCACATGGAAGCAAAACATCCGAAAACAGGGTCCCCATGTACCTCGACCAAAGAACGCCTCCCTTGCAGTCATCGCGTCTATAACCTTCCTGCCCACCGAACCCACCCGGGTCGGCTTGTCGGGTTCATGAAAGGGAATCGGGTTCCTATGAACATGTCGATTGTTTCCCTGCTCCCCAACCACGAGTAATCATAGCCAAGGCCTGCCTGCCCGTCCGCTGTCATCGTGGTCATCGCCAGTAAGCACGTATGGCGTATCTCCGTCATCCCCAAAACACCGTATGGCCCCATTATACTATACGTCAGTACCATGTACAGGCGCCTGCGGCACATCCATGCGGCTTTCCAGGCCCCGGGCCCTGATTTGCCATAGGCCTCTGCCCGAAGCATCCGCTCTAGACCTACCACATCCAGGCAGCAGGCCTGTGCAAGGACGTCTTCAGTCCCAGCGTACAGGCCGCTGCCTGCCAAGTGTCATGCACCGACCCTTTCTGTCAGAATCGCTTGAGAACCTGGGCAGCTGCCGCTCCTCCGCCAAGTGGTATTGGAGTGAATTGCCACATGTTCGTGTACGTGTCTGCCTATATGTAACTCTTCCCCTGTGCATCGACAGCAGGTCAGCGGCCAGCCCATCTGTCTACCGCCCGCCCAGAATCGGCACAGTCTCCATGCGGACAGCCTCCTGGTCTTCAAATTTAAATTTGCTGGCGTCCCAGACCTCATCAAAGTTAGGCAGCTGTGCGCCCGATTCGTTCATGCCCTGCTGCTTTTTGACTCGGAGCCGTTGCGCGATCAGGACTGCCAGGCCGCTCAGGAACACGACCGCATGGACCATATCCGCGATAACGCCTGTGTGCCGGAAATGAGCAAGTACATGGCAGGTGCACGAGTGTACTCAAAACAAGAGCCCAGCCAAGGGATTAATCGGTTCACGCGTCACGGTTGGGGGTGGGGATTAAAAACGAAGGACTCGCGCCCGGGGGTCCCCATAAGCCAGGTATTAAACAGCCCACAGAAGAAAGACCTAGAAAACACGAATCTTTGGTATAGTTTCATCTGGCCCCTGCGTGTACAGACATTTCTCGCCCTGTCAGGTATGTGTTCGTACAATTATTCACGCCCTGAAACCCCTGAGAGACAGCTTGCTGGAACCCTGGGTGAAAGCTTACTGTATGGGTCCTCGCGGTAGGACTCCTGCCAGTCCGTGAGGACCGAAATGCCCTGCAACAGTCGCTCCCCTCCGCACAGGACCGTGAAGGCAAATACCCAATTCTCGTAGATTTGCCGCTTGTACAATAGCACAAACTGTGGAATCAAAGCAACGACCTCCAGATAAACACTGAATGAGTGGCATATTTCGATTATGAGTTTGACACGGTTAAGAAAGATGGCCAATATCAAACATGGTACAATCAACAAGCCACGTGAAAACGTGTCCAGGTCTCCATCGTAACTCTGAGATGCTGGGGAGTACCGCATAAGAAGCACGATGGCAAGGGCGATGACGAGATGAAACACCTTGACGATCGTGTTCGCCAAAGACACATAGAGGTATAGTAGATCCAGGTAGCGGAAGATATAAATAATGAGAAAGAGCTCTTGCGTTATCAAGCTAATACCACGGCAATTCTTGTCCCACAACAGTTTCCACAGTAGCAATTTGCGGGACAGGATATGAAGGATGCCGCCTACTACAAGGGCGGTATCCATCGACAATGGCTGAACCGGCATGGCGAACTTGCCTCGCTAGTTCAGCCAGCTCTGCCTCAAAGGCAATTTCGAAAAAGGTTCTGCAGATGATAGTCAAACAAATTTAGCTATCCCAGTTGAAAATCATCAGCCGATCTTTATGTAAAGATAATAAAATAAATTGGCAAGTGTTGGCGACGGACGACGGTCTGGACGATGGTACGAAGCTCGTACATGGACCGGGTCCAAGTCTGCGGCAATTGCCAAATATTGCCAGTTACAACTGATGCAACCATTGCAAAATGCAAATTAGTGACATCTTGAACAGCTTCAGGTGTTGAAGGGCGAGCTACGCTAATTGAAAACCGTTGCTTGCAAACAGCTTACAAAGAACTTACTAAATGACGTTCCAATCACATGCGAATTTAAACCACAGCGCTAAGCTATGCCAACGCGTGCAGCAGCCTCGACAACAAAGGATGCGCTTGCCAGCCGGCCGGCGTTCGCCTGGTGGCAGTATCGGCAGCAGCCCAACGAAAGGCTGCCCCCGGCCCGAAACTCAGGCACCGCGCAAAGCCGAAACCCATGCTCCAAATCCATCCTTACCCTCGACATTAAAATCCACTGAGGTACAAGTCGACGTGCCGACCATGGGCTGGATGTGGCAGGTGGGCAGCAATGCCACCGCCAGCGGATCCCAGGCGGCTTCTGCCTCGCCTCGCCATATGCCTAGCGCCGTGTCAACCGTTGCCAATCTCTACGAGGATCGTATCAAAGCCAAAAAGTATATCAGGGTTTCCAAACGTGTCTTCCCTTTTGGGTCAACGGGGTACGAGCCGCCGGCATTTCCTATGGATGCCTAGCAAGGAAATTGGTGACCCATACAATCTTAAGTAAATATGCTTGGGGTTATATATCTGATTCTGTACGCAACATGTTGACCCCTGCTGGCAGCGGTGTGCCCTGGGTGGTGTGGCCACCCACGTAAGCGCGTTGGGGGGGGGTATGGCTGCCGACAGCGTGTTACTAATGATACGAAGAAGTGCGACCTCCAGAAATACGACACATTGGGATCCCTTTTAAACCTTCCCATCCACCCGCTTACTCTGCCCGCCCGGCAGATCACTCGGGCAAAATTTCCTAACGGATGACGGAGTACTTCAAGATATCGTGGTGGCGGCAGGAGTGGGGCCCGGGGATCTGGTACTGGAGGTGGGGTTCCTTGGGGAGGGAAAGGAAGGGGAAGGAAAGGGGAAGGGAACGCTTGGGAAGAAGATAACGATCCCAGTCTGGTGAGGTTGCCTGCTACTGCTACTGCTACTGCTGATGCAACTGCTGTATAACTCTGTCCGTATCCCTGGCTTGTTACGCCTCCCTGGTACTGGTACTGCTATTGCTACTGTGGGATTGCAGGTGGGTCCGGGCACCGGCAACCTCACGAAACATTTGCTTGCGGCCGGTGCGCACGTCACGGCGGTGGAGAAAGACGACACGTTGTACGGCAGGTTGCAGGACGAGTATCGCAATGTGAGTGTGCCGTGGTGATGGCGGTCGGGCAGCAACCTAGGAGGAGTGATTGGCCGTACGATATGATGACGCATATGAGTCATCATACCAACACGAGTTTTAATCCTGCACCTTGATAGAGAACGTGCCCTTGGGTCTGTCTCTCTATCTGCATTGGCGGTGGCTACTAGGTTCTGTGCCGCTGCTACTGCAGCTACAACAACTACTACAGCATCCATGAGCAAAAAATGTCATCCACCTTTACTTCCCCCCCCCCTTCAGGTGCCTGAGCTAAGCCTGGTTCATGGGGATGCCCTCAAGGTGCGTGGGAATGTGGGACGGACTCGCGCTCCGTGCTTTCGATCCTTGAGGGGCTTAATGATTGTTCCCTCCTTCCCGCCCCATGGTTCAGGTGGGCTTGGAGGAGGTTATTAGGGGAATGCTGATGCAGGAGCGGCAAGCTGCACCGCCATGCGCACATCCGCCAGCAGAAACATGCGTGGCGGTGGCTGAGCTTGCGACAGGGCCGACGTCAGCAGCGACACCCGACCCGGAACCGTCGACCTCGGCGGCGGCGGTGACGCCATCCCGTCCCAACTCCACGTCAGGATCTCGGCCTGGGAAGGCTGCCGCCGCCAGTAATGGCGATGGTGGTGGTAGCGGCGGCGGCGGCGGCGGCGGGCGCAGCCGGAAGGTCAAAGTGGTGGCCAACTTGCCGTACAACATCACTAAAGACCTGCTGCTGCTGTTGCTGCCGTTGGGAGATCTGATCTCAGATTTGCACATCATGATCCAGCACGAGGCTGCTGTACGGCTGACCGAACGCACACCAGGTGGGCACAATCGTATCTTAATTTTGTTTGCTTGCGGGTGTTCTCTTTGTTTGACTAAAAACAATTCTCAGGGCACAGCACCAATAGAGCTCCCTGTAAGACTAGTTGGGTTTGTTGTGCGTTGAATCAAGTTGTGAGATCAGGTCGCGTTCGCAAAGCAGCCATATGTATATTTCACTAAAGTCTGCCGTTTTGCCTCTGCCGCCCCGCCTGTATTCCTTTAAATTCTTTATGATCGCATCTTAGGAGGACCTGAATGGAGAGCTGCTAACATCCGGACCCTTTTCTACTCTAGACCAAGGTACATGATAGGTTATCGTACAGTAGCAATGCCATAAGAGAGTCGTGCACTCTGTCGCAACAAGCGAAACTGCGCAACCAACAAGAATCCGCGAGTAAGCTACAAATTGTTTGCCGGAACTCGCGAGGTAGAAACCGTAAAAAGTAAAGACTTCAAAATCTCGATTTGTCAAATTACCGAAAAGCGACCGAAACCGCATTCGTATATGTGCTCGCAGGTATCGCTTCCGCATCTCGCGCGTCAAGTACGACCCGGTCCCAGGTGTTGATGGCGCGCTGGTCACCTTCTCGCTGCTACCACCCGGCGCCCGCCCTGCCGTACCCTCGGAGCGCGCCTTCCATGCACTCGTTGTGAAGGCGTTTTCGGAGAGGCGTAAAAAGATGCGCAACAGCTTGCAGCCGCTGCATAGCTCCAATCAGGTAACGGGTTCGATAACGGGAGCAGCAAACCATATACAAAGACATATACATACATCGTACGATAGGCATTCAAACATTCCCAGATACCAAAGCCTTGCCGGACTCCGCTGCCAGCAGCGCTAAAGTACATCGTCATATACCTTTTCACCTGTTCTTAATACAGGTGGAGGCCGCGCTGGCGGGGTGCGGCCTCAATGTGGATGCTCGCGCTCAGGACCTGACCCTCGAGCAGTTTGTGACTCTAAGCTGCCACCTGCATCAACAGACGGTGGCGGAGGGAATGGGCCTGTTGCGGCATCCGCGGCAGCCGGAAGAGTTAGATCAGGATATGGGGCGCGGGTGGGACGAGGCGTAGATAGAGGTGGGTAGACTGAGTAGTGCCACATGGATAATGGGGACTACGGAATGCGTGATGACCTGACGCTGTAGCACGGGAGCTGAAGCGCCAGCAGGAACATTCGGAGTCCGCAGGAAAAGACGATAGATGTACAGCACGGAGCTACAGGTCTAATTGTACCTACTCGTGCAATTCCGTCCTATGTTTTGGTCTTCTCTCAATGTTCGTTTTCGGCTCTTTCCTGCGTTAAGTTTTATTATTGTTATAAGGTTTTAGTCTTTTATTATTTTACGTATAAATATTATGTTGATTGACCTCTCAGTTTCACACGTGACATAACTCTACCTGCGTCAACCTACTTATCATCGTAGGTCATAGGACACCGCCGTGCTAGCACTCTTACGAAAAAAATGTATCGACTGTGGTCGCATGAAGCCCTGTTGGACAAGGGATCTTAAAATCGCGTATAAGGAAAGGGAGAGAAGCGAGGGGGAAAGGGTACCGGACCTTACAGATAACCAGGACTGGGCTTACGGGCTTACGGCTTTTATCAAAAAGTAGTTATTTAGGGGTGTTGCACTGCGCTGTGGGCGACTCGCCCTGCAAAGACGAGCACCGGGGGCCCTGACCGGACCGAGCCACAGCGCAGGGGCTGTGGCCGCAGAAATGGCTTTTCCTTTGTAGTTATGTTTACATTGGGACACTCGCTTCAAAGAAACAACTTGCTTGGTACTTAAACACTGGGGAGCGGTGTGCGTGATGATATGGCCATACATATGGCCACACACACATAGCCACAGCAACGACGCATTGCTGAGCTTTTTGAATAAACCTAAACGCGCAACCCTCCAACTGCAATCAACCCATAGGCCCGTGTATCTGCCATGGCAGCTGGTCGCTACAAACTTGTACAATAAGGCACAATATGGCACTCGTACATCCCGTACATTCTTGTCTACGACTAACGATGAACTTCTCGGGCTCAAAGCGAACTCTATCTCCAAACGTTTCCACACAACTCAGACAATACCACAAACGCCTTTCTAGCAATCGCTCCGAGAACGGCGCATATCTTTGAAAGGTTTGCAGTACAGACGAACCACGCGCCTGACTAGCCTTGGTGCAACACCAGCATTGACCAGCAGTTTTGCAGAGGATTGCAGAGGTATACAACACCCGCCGGAATTGTTAGAGGACGCTGAAGAAGCTGAAGTTGTGGTATCCCTTCGTATCCTGTGTGTGTCTGGGCAGCAAGTGAGACGTGACAAAGCGATGCGTGCATCTTCGGATTGGGATGCTCCTTATGGGACGGATGTAAAAGTGGTAGGTACCAGTCAATAGGTAACATACAACAGATGCCCTCCGAAGTTCGTTGCTGGTCCCGTTTGCGAACACCCGCTTGTACCCATGCGTCCATCCTGTGCATCCGCATCTTGCAATAAGTTTCTTGCTAAATGATGATCGTCACGATGCACGCAAATCCGTATTAGACCTGCACGCATGTTCTATCTCACGTACCTGGGCCCGAAAGCGCACAGGGACATTTCGTTGTAGCACGAACTAATCAACGGGAAGTGGGTAGCCGAGGATATGGACGGCCGCCGGAGGTGGTGTGAACAGGCAGGGGACCTCTGATGGTGAAGGGGCCAGCCGGAAGGGTGCGTCGTGATTGCTTATTATCACAGTTCTCTTGTATAATAACGCTGCATGCTTGGGCGCTTGACTTGTTGGGTGAAGGTGCGACCTGGATAGACATTGGCATGGCCATCTTTGCCTGTCGTTCTTTCACTAGCCGCAAATTGCACCTATGCAGAATCTACGGAAAATATGATATACGTTACGTTTCCGAACGATGAGTTGAGCGCGGTTGCGACTCAGCTGCTAACCATAGCGCAACCAGGCCTGCGCTTCCGTCGCCCAAGCGGGCTTTGTCAAGAAATTGAGCAAAAATAGGAAAATACATTGGATCCTTACTTTCGTATTAATCGATACGTTTGATACAAACCGGGGGAAACGTTATAACCCTTTAATTAAATGAAAAGAAGTTGACTGCAAGGCAACGAATTGTTACCGGAAAAACCACTCAGGCCGTTAAGTTACCACAGAATTTCAAATACAATTGCCAGCAGTTTTGCAGTTGCAATCAATGAAGCGTATTCAAATTTATGCACCAAACATCATAATTGCGTTATGGAGAACGATAATTTCTGTATGACAGGTATGCGATCGTTGACCCTTCGATGACGGATTTCCCTTGCGACCGCAATCATACAAGGTAGGTAACGGATTCTCAGGAAAGTCCGTTTTCCTTCAATTCTAATGCAGTTCGTGCGGTATTACAGGCATGTAACTGTGTATTGCTGGGTATCAGTGCCAAGAGATGGAAAAGAGCACACAGCATAAGTAAAGAAATTGTCTCAGAATCATCTCATTTTATTGTTAATATTAAGATATTGCAACTCAAGCACCGATATGCGTGATGGTGGCGACGGCAGGCTTACGTAACGCAGGCAATATGCAACGGGCGCTTGCCTTGCATGCATGCCCTAACATGATCCACGGCAATGCTCTTGAGAGCGCACCTAGAGGTCCTGCCTTGTATTGGCCACCAGTCCCAACTGTATCAGTAACACCCGTGCTCACCTGGCAACTCCTGCAAGCGCACTTAACGCAACACGTGTGCAGCTAAGCGCTCGTGGCGGCTTCCGCTCGGCTTCTAATGGCTGGCGGTACTGATAGCTGGCATGCAGGCAAGCAACGGGTCAACGCGGTCATGAGGCTGAACGTTCCATCCAGCCTATGCAAATCGTTGAATTGATCGGAGAATCATCGCGTGCGTTCCTGAAAGGACCTGATTCCATATTGCGTACTACGCTTCAGTGAAACGTCATGTCAAGAACGGTCAAGATAGAGAAAGAGTTGGAAGACTAAACACCATCACATCTCAAACTAAGTAATCTCCCTAAGAAAGTTTTCATCATCATAGGTGGACGGAATCAGAAGAGAATGAAAAGCCGATTTATGACTTAGCCTTGCCCGGAGCGTAGGTATCAGAGTTTTGACACTCCAGCTAGCGACAAAAGCCGCTTCTCCGACATCCACCAGTCAGGTGGACCCCCAACTTCCCACCAGGTCTGATCCGTTGCATGTACTTGATTTCCCCTCCCTGTTCATTCCTTCTCTTCCCTCCGCTTTCTCTCCCGCTTTCCTTCTCGCCCTTTCTCCCGTTCTCTATCTCTTTCCCTTCCCCCCGCTCTCCCGCGTTCCCTCGCTCTTACCCCCAATCTCCCTCCCGCACTAACCCCCTTCGTTATTTAGCACTTAGCACTAATTTCCGATTGTCCTCATCTGCAACACCCTGCTGGAAGATGTTGGGATGGTTTCATGAACTCGTTGCTACCGCTGTAAATAGTTGGTCTAGTAATCGTTATCAGTTAGGTAGTTATTGCTACCGCTTTTTTCGCTAACCTAGTAATTTTTAGTTGCTTTTAGTTTTAGTTATTTTAGTTTTCATGTCGTATAATCTGTATGTAAGGCCCCTCGGAATTTTTACAGTCGGGAGTCCCTGTAAGGAGTTCTAGTAGTGTACGGCCCTCGGGAATTTATGCGGTCGCGACGTAACTGCACTGATTTCTGTAAGGCGTTTTCTAGGCTATTAAAAGCATATTCTAACCTCTTTAGCTAGGTTATTTTGGTCTTTTGTTTGGTCTTTTCCTGCCCGCTAAAGGGAAGCACTGCGGCAAACATAGTCCAAGTCCACATAACGGCTTTCCTAATTGAATTTTGTTCTTTACAAGTAATTCAATTGATGAATAGGTACTTCCACGGTTCTGCCTTCGCCGCAACATCAGCCAAAGTTAGCCTGCTGCCTGAGCCTGCTGTGGTGATCCTAGGCATTCTGCTGGTTCTTGTCGCATTACAAGTATTGGCGCTACTCTCCAATTAGTCACGGTAAATCAATCATGCAATTTGATGATGCATTTCTATGATGCTTGCGTGTGGTTAGGTTCTCAACCGTGCAGTGCCTCAGGCGTGCGTGTGGTGCCACAGCCGCCAGCGTGCTGGTGCAGCCGCACGGTGGCGCAGCCACGTGCTGCCTCCACCGCGTGGTGTAGCAGCTGCATGGTGCCACAGCCACATGGTGCCGCAGCTGCATGCTGGTGCAGCCGTGTGCCGCCGGTGCAGCCACACTGTGCCCCAGCCACGCGGTGCCTCAGCAGCTATATATATGTGGTGCAGCAGCCGCATGGTGCAGCAGCTGTGCAGTGCAGCAGCCACATGATGCAGCAGCCATGCGGTGCCGCATCCATGGGATGCCTTACCAGCGCACTGCCTCAAGTGAGCGGTGCCACAGCCGTGGGGTGTCACAGACGCACGTTACCTGAGCCAGGGTGCTGCAGCTGTGCACTGCTGTTGCTGGCATGCGGTAGCAGCCACATGCTGGTGCAGCCATGTGGAGCTGCAGCTGTGCGCTGGTGCAGCTGCTTCACAGTGCTGCTGCTTCACAGTGCCGCTGCTTCACAGTGCTGCTGCTGCACGGATCTGCTGGCATGTGGTGCCGCTGGCGGCGTGTGGTGCTGCTGGCATGCATGACAGTGCAGCTGCTATATATGTGATGCCAGATTATCAGGATATGCCCTTTCAATTTATTAAGACAATGATACATATCATACATAAAATACATTCCTTGCAAGCTAGCTGATGAATGAGATGCTTGAGGTGACCTGAAATATTAACTACATACATACAGACCACCACAAATATCTAAGAGGAAAATCAGGGGGAAAATATCTAAGGGTAATTACATTTCAACACTTATGAAAGTTTTAACTGTAAATAATGAAAAAGAAACTTAGTGGATTTGGGTAGGTTAAAAGTAGCAAACCAGACTTTACTATGGAATCCAAACTGCAGTTTACGGAAGAAAAAAACATTACGGAAAAAAACCTTTCCCAGAGTGTAAATTAATAAGAAATATATTACAACAGCTCCCTGTTTACTTATAACATTTAATTTTTAACCATATAATACAACAAATACTATACTATTCTGCTGTTACTTGTCTCAACAAGAATCTACTTTGGACCCCAGCACACCAAGACAGTGGAAGTGCGGTGAAAGAAACCCTCCTTCTTCTGAGGACAAGAAGAAGTGAAAGTATGACATATATAAGAACATTTGCTAAGCTGACTAAATGAAGAAAAGAAAAGATCACAGCTAAAAAGATATTATCTACGATTACTAGATCAGCTAAATAAAACAGAAATCACGATGAAGTAATCACATTTTGCTGGCAATGGCAAAAATTCCCCAGGGCCTGACACTACTAGGACTCAGTATTTGGGGTGACAGTACGCACGACAGAGGAAACCTAAAAATAAATCATGCTTTTAAATATTCATTTGGCTACCGCTTTCAATGTTGTTTACCCCCAGAAGTGTACGGTGGTTGACCTGCTGTACACGAATGGCTTTAACAAACTTGGCGACTATGAACCTGCGACAGCAACGTGTTAGTAACCGACGTTTCAAGTTGCATATAGTGGCCGGTTGATGCATCACACCAATAAACCCGGAGCCAGTCCGGAACAACTATTCACTCATCAGGCCCTAGCGTGCACACAATGAGGCCGAGGAATGTCTATGGGTGGGCTGGTGGGTCCATACCGTCCATGCCTCTAAATACGTAACGACTATGAAGTTAAACCTACTAATTAGTGATGCTCTTCAACGGCGGATGCCGTTGGAAGCACCCATAGACTTGCATAACTACTCACAATCACTAGTACGACATTATCGTACTTTCGTCCAAGAACTAGCCTTCTCTCAGAATAGAAGTCAGCGCTTTTATTGTAGATGATTTTCAACTATGATATTTTGTTTTTCCATTGTAGAGTCCCTTGGCTATGTTCTTTTGTTGAGCTGTAGGCTCAGCTCTAGCTTACCAAGTCCTAGTAGTGTAAGGCCCTCCCGAAGTTTTGCTTGGCTTGACTGGGATTCCAATGAATCAATCAACTAATCATGCAGCTTTATCGTATAGTGTGATGCTGAGCCAAATATGCATTCGCCATGAGTATAAATAGCTACTCTGACGCTTGATGCCCGATGAGGATATGTTGGGGAAGGGAATGAAGGGACAAGGCAAAGGCCATGAGGGACAAGAAAAGGGGTGAAAACAGGGAAGAAGGGAACAAAGAACAGGCAGGAAGGGCGGGACGGAGAGTGGGGCACAGGACGGAAGGGAGGGGGAGACGGAGAAGGGGAGGGAGGTATAAGGGGCTTGACTTTATTGCTTGTCACGTCCTCACACCTTTATCCTGTTGGGATTCCTTTTACCAGGATGTACTGATATATTAAACTTTACATGCCTTTGCTCAAATTCAATACTCAAAGTTACTTAACATTTTAAATATCTCAGAAAAATGTTTGGCAGAACGGTGGCAGTGCAGAGAAGCGGGGTAGCAGACCCCACATACAATCAACCTACCTGCACGACTACCGTAACTTTCAGGGCCAGAAGAGCATTATAAGCAGTAGCCCCATCGATATTTAATAGTGTGATTTTTATTGCCGGCAGAGGTCCATTTAAGTCAATCTCTTGAGCTCGTCTGGACCTGAGGAGCTCCCTGGACCTGATGAGGAACTGAGGAGTTAAGTTGGACCAGTGGTCATTAGGATCCGAGCTGGATCACCGTTGCCATCATGGTGATTGATACACAGGATGCCAGAGACGTGGAAAGTGTGAAGGCAGCAGATCCGGCCAAAAGAACCGACGGTGGCGGGAGAACCTTAAGCAACGTAACGATTTTACATACGTACTACTTGCCTTGGAAAGTGCCCATTCCAATGAGCAGGTATGAGCAGGTATCAGATGATGAGTTTTTCTGCATGCAGGTGGCACTGGTCCTCCAGATGCATGGCTGCTAGGAGTCCGCTTCTGGGTGTCTTTAGCGCTTCCTAAGGCAAAGCCTGGCGCTTCCCGCCTCTGTTGAGGGTCGGCCATTCATCTGGGTGATCCCTGGTTCGGTAGGTCAGCTTGGATCGTGGATCTGGGCTTTTGCGAAAGCTGCATGAGGACTTCACACGGGGGCTCCGAACCATGTAGGAAAGACCACAAAGGAAACGAAGATATGACACGAATGCTTGCGGCCGGCCCGGCACTCTGGTTGATTGCCGTTGAAGTAAGGTAACGAAGTAAGGCAACGGGCCATCGGACAGGATCGGACTGTAAAGGATTTATGATGTAAATGCAAGTCTCGATGTTTAAAGCAAGTCTGTCTTGCTGCTATCGATGGATGCGTATGTATGAGTCCCTGTCTGAAAAAATACAACGTACTGTGCGATTCAGCCTTTTCCTTATTCGCACTGAGACAGACAAGACTGCACGTATTAATCAATTCAGATCCTATCATCTGCGTAGATCTTGGGTTTGATATACTTTATCTTGTAGGGTCATTGAGCAGATAGGAGCAGATTATATATGGTATATTAAGATATATGCACGAGTCAACGTAGATTGCGGATATTTTATATGTCTTAGAATGAAGTAACTAAAATGCTTATGGAAAAATGCAGAGAATGGAAATGGCAGGAGCTGAAATGTTACTAGAATGCTGACGTGGCCGACGGTCGCAACAAATCGGTGCGTGCAAGCGCGTTCGCGCATACATGGATGGTTAGGTGCATAGATTGACATAATGTCTTTCGTCAATATCGTTTCATGGAGTTAGTATGGTATTTGCATCAGTTCGTTCTGTCGACGAAGGCGAGCTTTCGCCGTAGTGCTTGCGGATAAGTTGTGCAAGGCAATCGCGCACGCGTGAAGTTTACATCTCGTTTGTATAAAAAAATTAATCTATGAAGCAGACATATTTGTCCACTGTACATGCCGCTTGCATTCCCTTTAAAGCACAGGATTGGGAGTCCAACTTGTGCACCGGATCGTTCGAAAGATTTAAATACATTCTGCCAAAAATTCAGTTATAGAATCTCATCCAAGGTTTATTGGTCAGTCATGTGGGACTGTGTGAGTGTATGTGGGTTGTGGGTGTGGGTGCTCGGCCATTTACAACCGGCATACGACAGCACACGCACCTACTACCTTGTTATCTGGCTACATAGCTACGATTGTTTGCATAAAAGTGTGCATTGCTTACTCTAAATAATATATATAATCTCCCGATCATCTAATCTACATCAGTCTTATTAAATCAAAATGCAGACCTCAATGGCTCTTGTGCGTCCTTGCATTGGTCTGCGCCCGCTTCCAAATCGTGTCAGTCGCCTTCCTATTCGTGCTCAAGCGGCTCCCCAGCAACTTGTATCCACTGTTTCGTCTAATGGCAACGGCAATGGTGCGTCGAATCTTGAGACAAGCCATGCACCTCGCTTGTAATGTATAGTACGCAGCGGGATGCACATGACTTCCTCACATGTATGCATGCAGGCGTTGCATTGACGACGCCTGCGGCATCTGCTCCTGCGGCTGCGGCAGCGCCCGCGGTTTCCGTCCCAGTCCGCGCGGTGTCCGTCTTGACGCCTCCGCAAGTTTATGAAAACGCCGCTAACGTTGGTGCTTACAAAGTAAGCCTTGTTTGTATCGCATCGCATTCCGTCCTGTCAAGGTCCTTTGCTGACTTGAATTGAAACATATAAGATTGTGTTCCTTGGATAATGTATACTTTAATGTTTATTGTTCATTAGCTCCTCAAACGTAAGGACAGGGGCCAAGTGCAAGCCGTTTTCCTAACAGACAATTCTACAATGCGCAGAATATGGAATTTCGTTTCGATTTAAAGATTCTATGCAATGATTTATATATGCAGGCCAACCTTGGAGTGATGGCAACTTTCGTTCAGGGCATTCAGGCTGGCGCCTATATTGCCTTCGGTGCTTTCCTTGCGTGTTCAGTTGGCGGAAACATCCCGGGGATTGCTGCCTCGAATCCCGGCCTTGCAAAGCTGTTGTTCGCGCTGGTGTTCCCAGTTGGTCTTTCGATGGTCACCAACTGCGGCGCGGAGCTTTACACCGGAAACACCATGATGCTGATGTGCGCCATTTTCGAAAAGAAGGCTTCCTGGGCCCAGCTGCTCAAGAACTGGTTCGTATCTTATGCGGGTAAGTGGAGTTCAGCTCCATGTACGGTTAGCGCGGGGTCAGGGGTCCGGGAGGGTTTGTCTGTGGTGCCCAAAATACGCCGCCAGCCAAGCTGACAATGCACCGATTCGGCAGCCCCACCGTAATTTAAGGCCTCACATCATATCTCTACAGACAACAGATTCTTGCCCTAAACTGCGTCGTCATATTGTCTTTTTTCTCCACTAATATGCGCTCAATGCATCAGTCTGCAGACTAGCGGACTTGTTTTATTGTGATTCTAATACAAACTTATGGTTTACGTCTACAACTGTCTGCCATTTGCCATAGCAGCAATCGTACCAGTGACACGTCGTATCATGTCCCATGCGCTGTCGCGCACAATGCCTGTCAGGGTTTCCAGCCTGCTCATGTTTCCTTCAGCGTGTCTGCTGGTCCATTTCGTTCAATGGGGTCCGCTGCCTCCCCGCCACGCGTTTCCCCATTACGCAATGAACTGAATTACAGAAGCCCTGAAGCATCGACAACCCCTGTCTGTTGCACATGTCCTCATGTTCTGCTCTTTCCTGACCGTCTTTTGACCCTGCATCCCGTGCGTAATTATTTTACGAACGTTCATCAACAACAACAACGATATTATTAATGACAACGATCACAACTGCAACAACGACCGAACTATAGGCAACTTCGTCGGCAGCATCGGTATGGTGGCCGCCGTCGTCGCCACCGGCCTCCTCGCAACCAACAACCTTCCCGTCAGCATGGCCATCGCGAAGTCCAACCTGACATTCACGGAGGTGCTGTCGCGATCCATCCTTTGCAACTGGCTGGTTTGTTGCGCGGTCTGGTCCGCCTCTGCCGCCACCTCGCTGCCAGGCCGCATTCTGGGTCTCTGGCCGCCGATTACCGCCTTCGTGGCGATTGGGCTGGAGCACTCCGTGGCAAACATGTGAGTTGTCGGATCACTAAAGATCACCTCGTCGAACTGTGGTAAATAAGAGTTGATATGATATATGATCACGTCATCACTTCGTGATGTTCGTCGTGAAAGGGTTTTACCTCCAATGTAGGGGAATGGCTCTATCTTTTGACGTTAGCAATCTGGGTCATTGGAGCAAATGTTTGGCCCTTGTTTGGGAGGGGTGTGTGCGTCCTCGGGCTCTGCCTGTTCGGTAAATTGCAAGAGTTGTCATATTGTACGCATCGGTGTTCGCCGTTTGATTACGGTCATTCGGGACTGATGAGATTGAAATTCACCTAGCTTATTATCTTGTGCTGAAAAGTATGTAAGTATCACGTTGCATATGAGAACAGTTTACGTTATCATAAATGTTGCGCTGCGTGAAATGTTGTGTGAAGAACCCCCAACTTTTTCTGAGTTTGCACACGTTGGTGTTCATGACTAAGTGTTGCTACTGTCACCGCTGCTCTGCTTCTGCCGCCTCAGGTTTGTGATTCCGCTTGGCATGATGCTTGGGGCGAACGTGACTTGGGGACAGTTCTTCTTCAACAACCTCCTACCCGTCACTCTTGGCAACACCATCGCTGGCGTCATCATGATGGTGGGTTGCGGGTCCGTTTGGGACTGTTCCAAAGGAATCTTTGAGGTGTTGAGGTGGATTGAGGTTTTCGGTCAACGGCAGAGTGGCCATCGTCACCGCCTCGTACATGACAGCCTCCTAATGCAAAAACTGGTATGAAGAAAGGTTATTCGAGATCACTGGTAGAAAAATGTTGAGATGCCCCCCCTTTGTCTTGCTTTTCCACAGGCTGTGGCGTACTCGGTCAGCTTCGGCTCTCTGGGGAAAGCCGACAAGCTCGCCACCGCATGAGTTAGAGTGGGGCGCTTCCAGTATTCCTGGCGCAATGTGATGCCGTGTGATTTTGTCTTCGTTACGTACTGAGCAGCTAGCCCGTGCTTAGCTCGCGCTGATGAAGATCCCCCGACAATGAGCATTTGTATTATCTATGGTTTTTATACTCTGGCCTTCGGTAGCTAGCTGGTGACCTCATCGCGAATGTGATGTTAGCGCGTTAGGATCAATTGAACGTCTCGTACGCCTGTTCGTACGTCGTGTTCTGTGTTTTTTTAGTGGTTCAGAAGAATTTCAGCTGTTACTTCCGCCCTAGGGCTTTGAAAGACTCGTGGCTGTGCCCGTTGTATCGAAGCACCTGGTACGACAGGTACGGCCAGAGTGTAATTCGTACATACATGCGCATAGGTTGTGATTCACTACAATCTGCGCAGGACGCAGTTACGCAGAAGGTGGGTCTGGTGTATCTTACGTGAGAGAATTCATTGGCCTTTACTGCTTGGCAGGTTTGTGTGAAGGTCGTGAAGTATGGGTTTTTCGTTTGCCCGCCAGCTCCTTATCGTCGTGTCGTGTACTATGAGATCGGTGTTAAATGGATTTGATTAGGGTCTTTTTTGTCTCAAGGAACTCAGAGCGATCCTACAAGCTGCCGAATTTCGTGATGAAGATCTGTGTCTGTATGTTGTATCAATTTTTGGGGTCGCGAAGTGCTGAGAGAAGAAGTAAAAGTGAACTAGTTATTACGAATCCGGACCCTTCCGTGCCGTACGGCAAGCGTCAGATGGTTATCGTGGATTGTGTGTGTGTGTGGGTTCCAAGAACCGATGGCTTCAAGTACTTCGAAGCTATTCTGATACGGCCACGATCCGCCATGCATGTATTCTGAATTTATTTGGCAAGCCCCAAGAGGTGTAAGCAGAGTCCATGATAAACACTTCTTGTCGGTATCCCGGACACATCCACCTTGCCGTATGTACGAAATGTCGTACGATCTGTAAACATCGTATTTGAGACGGCACGACGGCGACGCTGCCGTCAGTGCTGCCACCGTCACTGTCGGAGATGTCGTCATTAACCGTGAAGGCGGCGTGAGGCTGTGTTCCGTTACTCAACGCACGGAAAAATGTCTGTGGCATCATGTATTGATGACAAGGTTGTCTCCCGGTAACGGGCCATGAGGATCTTGTCTTCATGAGCAGTACCAACATGTCTCCTAGGCTCCACTCCCCTTACCTTTTGCCTTAAGTTTGCCTTGAGTTAAGTTTCCTTTTCGGTGCGCATGCGACTAACAGTAATTAAGTTCTTACCTTTGGCAGGAAGCCCCTAGAGCAAATGCAGCGACCTCCTGGCCACACTGCAGTTCACCTATCACTACATATCAAGCATACATTCCCGCCATTATGGATGTTCTGGATCTACGGCAGAAAGCGTTATCTTGGAACGAACTACCGACAGCAATGGGGGAAGCATGCACAGGACCGGATATCTGTTTTTTTGGTAGGATAGGGGGTTTTGCTTCACCCGTGGCCACTACCTGGCAGTGCCAACCCACAAGTAGCAGAAGGGTAGGTATCCTTATTCTTGGGCATTGGATGAGGTGGCATTGCTTGGGGAAAGCAGGCAAACTGCTATATTGATCTGGGTATGGGGGTTGGGTGATGGGTTTTTATGTGTTTCGGGCACGACCTGTTGAGGGCACATCTTCAGTCCACACGATCCTCTTATATGCCTGCCTTGCCTGAAGTTGGTTGGTTGCCACCATTTACTCACTAACATGCATTACCATTGCAAGATGCACACTGGGTCCTACCTTTCCTTCACTCCTTCACTCCTTGTGTATATGCAGGACATGAGAGTGGGGAGTGGGCAGACATACCACAGGCTACCCACATGAGTCAAGTCTGCATTGCGGCTATGAGGTCTTATGAGTGGCAACAGTATTCGGGTATTAACTAGGACACTGTAGTGTTCGAGCGGGCTGCATGGCGCGGTGGAACCATTTTAGGTTGATTTCTGAGACAGACCTTCTTCTCACCTGCCGTGCTGACTTCTTCCCATGCGGTGCTGGTCAAATGACTTTTTAGCAGCTTCTCACTGTATTGGGAAGCTGACGGAAATGCTAGGCAAATAGGCGACCATCTGTTTGTATTAGTCTTCTTTTTAAGCGGAAGCATGTGCCATGTTATTTTTATCACATTTATTTAGGACCAAATTAGTGCATCCCATGCCATGTTTTAGAGCTTGGGGGTGTGGTATCAGGCCACAATGACGTAGGACTGGCCCACGTAGGACTGGCCCACTGCGTATGCATAGCCCAGCTTGCCTGGAGCATTGGGTTTGGCAGCAGCGCCAGCGCCGATCTGAAGCATTATGACCGCCACTGTAGCAAGGTCTTCTCATTACATGTCATAATCCAAGGAGATGTTCTGTGGGCCAATGTTGGAGTGTCAGTCATAGCAGTATCAATGGCAGTGGCAGTAGCGGTTGAGAGAGCGGCCATAGAGAGCGGCTGCACCACCACCGTCGTTTGCCACGCATCGGCTCAGCCTTATCGCGAGGTTAGCTTTTAAGTGGGGATTGAGGCTTCCGAACGGTTTGATCCCCACACGACACATCTCCACACAGATATATATGCCTGTAATCAGGGGGGACGTTTTGCGAAATACGGCAGTTGTCCTGATTTGCAATTAGATTTCTTAGGTTTTGCGTTGGCAGGTGTCTGTCTGTGTCGACCTTCCTGCGCATGACTGCTCGTATCGATGTTGCTTCGGGTGGCAATAATTCAGCATTATGGTGGCAGGAGTGCCTGAGCACCTTCACTCCAGGCATGCGCACCCTGTCGTACACACGCATGGGACTGAATGCCTTTCTGGAAGACATTGCCACCGCCACCATTCTGGTTTTGATCGACCTCAGTCGCATTTTGGTGCTTCATATCTCTGATGCAATGGCTCAGCTGTTGAGGCTGGAGATATGCTCTTAACGAAAGCACATTGTGCCTTTTCACATATGCTTCTCTATATGGCACCTTGCGTGCACATGTCGTACTTGCCCCATCATAACGCTCAAATGCTGTGGCATTTGGCATTAAAAAATCCCTCTGGATTTTGAGCTGACGTGTCCTGAGCTGCTCTTATCTTTGCGGGAAAATAAACACAATATTACGTGTAGATGTTAACCCTACGTCCCTGCAGAAGGATTAAAAACCACTAATAAAGTACAGCAAAACCAACGGATATGTGCTTGTCCTGGTAATCCCTTTTGCAGTGTCTGGATCTGAGGCGCAACTGGCTGTCCTGCCTGCCGTACCATGTCTTTGCACAGTACACTTGTACGGCAATCAAACGTTGCCAGTGCGGCCCCAGGACGCCAGTATGGTGTCGCGTACCGTAGTAGGCATGGTGGTGGTAGTTGTGGTGATGTAATGAATCAGTGAAGGCAGGTCGTCGACTTCAAATATCTAATGGTAGGAATTCGTAGAGGCAGCAGAAGCAGCAGTAACAGCAGATGCGCGGGATGAGCCGCTGACGTGTAGGGCCTGAGTCAAATCCGAATGTATGGTATTTTCAGTTTGAGCTTGAATTTGTGATCGCCCTGGATCTGGATTCCATTTCTTGCTCTGCGTTGTGTGCTACCTGTGCGTATCAGCATAACTGACAGCCTTCCGTAAATCCCCACCTTAACATGTTCACCAATACACAGCGAGCGTTAATCTTAGCACCCATATCCATAATGCAACGCCAAACAGGGTCCTATGTGTCAGACATCGAAAAAGGCAAATACACCAACAAAACGGCCGTTTTCACGTCAAAAGCGTGATGTGAGCTCCCTGAGGAAGTGACGGAGCTCTTCCTGCGCTCCCTTCAGCTCCTGACCCAATCGAGTTACAGAAGGGATCTCACCAATGTTTCAGGTTGCTTCTGATACAGTGCCGGAAAACTTCCTGCCTCTCCGTTATTACTTATAGATTCCAAACAGAACCTTCTCTGATCCCAAACTGCAACCCCAAAGGAAGCCGCTTAATCCGTGTACAAAAGTCAACATACAAGACGTAAGATCGTCCAGTCGCCTATTTTACTTAGGGTTATGGGCCATTCACCAGTGGCCACAATTTTGGCCGCATCAAACGGGTGGCAAAACGACAAGCTGGAAAGCAGCCCAGACGCTGGAATATAGACGAGCATACATACCCAGATGGCATGCATAACGCGCGCACGGCTGCAAGTCCCGCACAGCAGTAGTTGTTTCAATGCTGCTGTGCGTCGCCGATTAGACCCTACGGTTTGAACACACACTAGTAGCGGCTTGGTTATGTGCCAACGGACACATACCCACAAACTCATACACAGTGGTACAGCACGCTAGGTCAGGCTGTATAACTGCGGACACCCTTTCAAACAGCACCGTAGTGAACAAGAATAAAAGTTGTCGTTAGAACCAAAGCTCACACGTCCTGCCTAGCCCATACAGATATGAGAAGAAGGCCTAAGATAGAAGATAGTCAGTATTGCAGTCCTAATTAAGCAATACCATGTTGTGGCGTACAATCGTCAACACAGGTCACAGGGTCGTAGGATGAGATTGTTTTACGAAATTTGAGTGGTGAAATGCCGGCATCATCCGTACGACAAAACCAGAATGCAACTGCCGAATCTGAAGAGCTTTGCGAATGGTGTGTCAGAACCACAAATGGTGCCTACTTTACCCTAAGAGTTTACGGGTTATGGTGCCGTACTAGGCAATCCATGCTGCGTGTCACACCTGCCCACACGATATGTCAGAAAATAACAATAACGAGGAAAGACAGTACACAATGACGTACAGACACACGCACAATTTGCATGCTACTTCGAAATCCGCGCACAGTTAGCTCCCGAAACACATATACAAACACAGACAGACAGACAGACACACGTGCGCTTACGGCTCTACGGAATACCCTGCAATAAAATACCGACAGAAACAAAGCCAGCTTCTCCTCCCTGCCACCTCCTGCCAAATTCGATACGCGACGTCGCAACCACGTGCCCAAGGTTGCATGGTAGTGTCCTGGTGTCTCCCGCTGCTCGCAGCTCACGGTAGTACGCTGGTAATCTTCATCTTGCTTGATCGCAACGCCCCTCCGCGCCGTCCCCTCGCCGCCATACTGTCTCGCCTCCTTTGCCTCATAGTAATGTACTCATGTACTGTACATGGTAGTGTTCGCACACATAAGACTATTGCCTGGTTTGGCTATATACACCATATAGCCAAACATATATGCGTTCAGATCTGAACGCAAAGCGTCGCGTTCGAGGCAGGGCGCTCATTCACAGTTTCACGGTGACCCGTGGTTCGTTCGCTGGTACATATGGATCACGAACAGCCATTCGATCGAGTGTGCTCCCGCAATGGCAAGGTGCATCAGCTGCTGCGCCGAACCCTACAATATGGCGCAAGGGAGGGATGAGCAGCAGAGGAGACTGGGTCAGGACTCAGGAGGAAAGCGGAGCTGAGCTGAGTCACGTCGTGAACAAGTAAGAGGGACGTACTGTAACGAACTAAAACACTAACGACTTAACGACGAACGATACCGTATGAGGGCCCCAACCAGGGTTTGCTCGTTATATACAGCCGCAATGCAGTGAGTGGGTCGCGATGCGGTCGGCAGCCCAACTGGGTGGGACTTCGGGCTGGGTGTGCTGATCCTGTACAGGTGCAGTTTGGAGTGGAGAGAATATGCCGGTGCATCGGTTGCTGTGACACAGTACAACGGCGGAGGTGCCCCGAGCCCTGACCCAGATCTGAACGTTGAACTTAATAAAGGCTCACCACGATGTCGAAGACGCCTGGCGCGTAGATGTCCGGAAAGGACATCACATATGTCACGCCGCCGTACATGAAGCAAAACGCAATCGCGGCGGCGCACCACACTGTGTAAGGTATGCCGTATATGTGTTCAGACCCCGCCACCGCCGCCGCCGTCGTTGCGCCATCCAAGACCGCGCGTCGAAGGTCCCACGCCGCTTGGAGCACGATGGGAAAGGTGTAGACGAGCACGACGTAACCCTGGGGGAACGTAGGATAATATACGACAAATATGACAATAGCCGTACAAAATTAAAATAAGCTGGCGTAAGCATAACTCGGGTAAGGCTTGATCAAGTCACCAAGGAGGATAGGAGAGGCCAAAAACGCTTGCAGAGGGACGGACGGACGGACGGACGGACGGACCTACCACATAACGAGTATTGGCCTGCTTGTTGATTTCTGCTCCTGCAGGCAGCGCCGCCGCATTATGCCATGCATGCAGCGACAAGCTGATCGTGACGGCCGTCAGGCCCAATGTGTACGGCAGGGGCATGACAAAGTATGCCAAGCCGTACGTTAATGGTATTGAGGCGATGAAAATGAAGGCCACGTCCAGCGCCCGCCATCGTCGCAGTACGGCAGGGCTGATGCACAAAAACTGGTGGTATCCTGCAGTTGATGTGGCCGGCATTTCCAGAGGACCACATTAACGCAACGCTTTCCTAGCCTGTCCCAATATATCGTACGTAACTGTATTGATAGCATTTGTTGCTTTGTATTGTTCATATCCATAACAGGCTCGCATTGCCACATGTACTTGCTGCGCATTTCGCTTAAAGTTTCTGACATTTGTCCCGGGTGTGCGCATGCTTAGCTGTACCGCGATAACTTTACGGCAACATCCCAGAAGGATCTGAAACACGCAATCAGTCAGATGTGACATGCGGGAGCACGGTAACGCACCGACTGTGAAGGGCAGGTGGACTGTCGGGCAAATCCACAGCGCCACGAAGGGAGTCAGGTCCAGGCAGTGAGGTTGGAAGCGCGACAGCGTCCAGATCAAAAGCAACGAGGATATGAACCAACCTATCACGGACAAAAAATTATTATTTGGGAGCAATTGATTATTTGCGTGTAGTGCAGTTTGGTGCAGCGGAACTAGCCAAAAGAGGATCAAAACTGCCCGCCTAAACAGTGCAATCTTGATCATTCAGGCAGTATTTCCGAAATAAACCACGAAATTCAAATCATATGGGTCTGAGTCCTGATCGGAGGTTTCCACGGGCGTGGCCACTGCCCGTTCCTGGTGGTGATAGATGGGAGCGTCATCTAGCCGCTTTGGTGTTGTTGTTATTAGCGGTGGTGGGTAGCTGGAATGTAAAAGTTTAAATTCTTAGACGCATCATCAGGGCGTCCAATCGGAGTGAAACTATGCCAGCACTCCGTGGAATGGAATGGTAAAGCACATGCGGCGGCACGCAAGCGCACGCCACGCAGTGCACCATAGCCGAAGGCTGCCTCACCCAAAATCATTGTCCAGCTATTCAATGTCTGATTATGCCACGTGAACAACGTTAAGATGCACTCGCGATAAGTGCCGCCCTCCCGATATCCGGTCATGATGCCCGCCAACCGCAGGCCGTGTGGTACCTCATCAGACCTCAGTCCTGTTCTCATAGGACTAACGATTTTGTAATCGTCTTTGTCCTTCTTGTGGCGATGAGCTATTAAGGGGCCCCCACTCGCGATGATCGTCACGGCCTCGGCACGATTCCTTTTCGTCCCAACAAGTTTCACAGTATCAATGTCTGACATCGTAGCTCAATAAAAATACGCGGTAAATTGAGTGTTGAATTGAATTTGCGCCAACTGCCACGCCGAGCTACAAGCGAGTTTCAACGCTTGAGAGATGGTGAGGGCGCTTTAATGCAATTTCGGAAGACAAGACCAAATGTTCGAGCTACGGGTGTACATTGGCTCAAGAGACCGAAACCGCGTAATCCATACCTGACCTTCCAGTACGTCAGGATACGCAGTACATGTGATGCACGATTACGTGTCAACTTCCAACAACGGCCGTGACTATCACGGCATGCTTCCGAGAATCGCATGGGTCTCACAAACAAAGATTGTTCCTGCTTGCCATGAATATACTTAGTACAGGAAATCGGCATGTACAAAAGCAAGTCAGGTCATGAGTGGTCACAATAAGGCAGGGCATTGTGGGTTTTGCAGAACTTTGCGCATCCCGATCCATTCCATGGACGGCCACATCTGCTGCATTGAACCTGAGCGCTGATTCGATTTCTGTGTGTCCTTAACGCGAGAAGAAGAACGGCAATGCTGATTGTATCGGCGTACTGACCGCGTACTTCAGTAGGGGACAACCCCAATATTCGAGATGTCGGCTTTTTCCATGGCCCACCAGGGCTGATCGAGCATTATCAAATTAATAATCATCTTCCAAAGGTCACTGAGATTCTTAGGGAAAAAGCCCTGAATATGGTAAATCTGGACTCTTCCCACAAAACACATCCCTTGAAACAACTTGGCATGATGACACCACTGCCTGGCTCTGCTGCATGCATAATCGGCGAATTGGTACCTTACGATCTAACTTGGTCAATGCCAATCAGGGGGCCTTGCGTAGCAGTAGGTCAGTCAACCCTCAGCCCTTCAGCCATAGCGAAGTTTGTACTAACAGGCGTAGTTCGAGGGGGCCATGCTTGGGGTGAAATGCACTGATGTATTTTAACGGACGATGTGTTCCGGAGAGCAAAATAAATTCATGCATAGAACTTTCAATCGGGATAGCACGGGCCACGGAGCTACGACATACCTGGATAGTTCCTGACTTCCTTGTATTTTATACGTATGCTTGTTAATATTGTTTTTTCGTACCTTAGGTAGACGGTCAGGCTAAAGCAGGCCTTTGTAGGAATGTCATCCTGTGGATATACCGCTTGCGTGCGTCCGACCTGCAAGCCAAACGATGCCAAGTGAAAACATTGCCGCGCTCTACTAGCCGCCCATATGTACGAACGAAATACAACAACATTTTTTGCGCTTTACGCGGACGCATGGACACGCGAGCAATTGTCAATTAAACTTATACTTTGGTATGTGGATTTTTCTTGTGTCGTATAGATACAGTTGACAACACCTGACAGACAGCACTCTCTTACAATACAGCTAGGTAAGCGGTATAGGTAGGCGGACTTGGAAGCAGCAATATTACAACAGAACCAAAACGGGTAGTCGCGCGACCGGACACGTCAGGACCTTGTTGATTTGGGCCAGCGGACGACCCACGGGTCTTAAAGCAACCCGCTGCAATCACGCCAAGCAAGACTCCGCTGCTAACTCTGCTGATGATGGTCTCTCCAGCCTTCAAAGCTCGATTGGGCTATTCCGCTGCTGTCTTTGCGGTTGATGTTCTGCTGTGCGCTTTGGCCCACCTCACAGCGCTGCGAATGCCGCCAGGGCGCGCTCGAGCGGCGTTTCTGTTACCAATCACGGCTGCGTTGTTCGCGCTCCCGCTCCTGGCTGTAAATGGGTCCGAGGATCCCTTGCTGGCGCAAACTCTCTGCTGTTTGATGTCCATGTCAGCTTTTAAGGTTGGTTCCCGGATTGTTTTTGCTGGCCCAGATCCCGTTTTCGTCGCTATTTGAAAAGATATCTGGCGGCGTCTGAGAATGCTCGATATTGACTGACAGTTTGACTAGGCATCATATTTTTATTTTGTTCTTAATCCCTGTAATTATAAATTTTGATTTCGTAATCCTTTCCAAATTGAGCAGCGACTCATCTGAACTGTTGCGCTTTTCACATCGCGCGTGGTACCGCACCGCCGCTCTGGGAAGCAAGGTCATATCCTTGTCCGCTGGCCGAGGCTGCCTCGCGGCGCCCGAGCAAAGGGATGTGGGTCGTTTCCTGCTGATAGCCATATTGCCCGTCATACCCGCACCGGGGGCAGCCATCGTGACTGGTAAGTGGGTGGGCGATTTGCTGTTTCTCACGTTTTTTCAAATGTAATAAACCAAGTAAAAACCAAAGAGTAATAGGAAGGGAGATCAAAAGTATCCCATCGGTGTCACGACACAATAACGGAAATCGCAACTACTACTGTTGTGTGCACCTTACTGCTAGGGTTTAGGGTTGCGTATAAACTAGGGGTTTAGGGTTTTCGACTGTGTTCAATGGGCCCATTGAACGTAGAGATGTAATGATGCGAAAGAGCGAACAAAGCTGTCACACAAATAAGGTGTTGGTAAAATATTTCATTTCATTACAAATCAACAGTTTTTCGCGATCTGTATTTGTGTGACAGCATCGTTTACCGGTGACTATTATACAAACGAAAGACCGACCCGTGGGTCGCGATGCTACGTAATAAGGGTGAGTCATACCGAGCGCTATCACTTACAGTTTACATCCTCCATTCTATCTCACGTTTACCTTCATCATGATGTCGATTCATGACTTAGATCACATTTTTATAAATTGATTGAATGATCGAAAGATATGTTTTGCTGTCCGTTGGCTGCAGGCTGGCGTAAGCGCTGGGCGGTAACTTTCCTGCGGCTGCGTTGGGCGACGGCTAACCTAGGTGAGGTTTTAGGTTTTTTTTCGTTTTTTCGATTCGCGTTGACCCGGTCAACGGCAATTAGGTCACACAAGGGTGCAGGGCTTAAGAGCTGATTATAAAGAGAGCAGTTCGTAAAGGGCATTTCATAAAGGCGGGGCCCGCTCCAAGGGGGCGGTTATGCAATGATGGCGTCCTTATTTGCCCTACACTTTGACTGCAGCAAGTTTCGTGCTTTTGGCCACACTGGCTACTACCGGAATACGGAAATCGGAAAACCTACTGCAAGAAATTCGCGCGGCCCGCGCCGCCACCACCACCGCCGGTGTATCTGCCGACGCCGCCGCTGCCCCAGTCACAACACCTGGTATTGGCGCCGTCGTACTGGCGCTGAATCTCACCAGGCTGCTGTCGTATTTTTTCGTAGGTAAGTATACCAAAGATCAAACGGCTGTACTGTACGTTGTACGTGGACAGCCGGCAAAGGAAAACTGTACCGCCGATGACGTGATGCCCGGCGGCATATTCCATATCCCCCATATCACTTACAAGTTACAAGTTACAACTGAAAACTGAAAACTGCCAACCGAGATTTTATTAATGCTGGCGGGTGTCGACGCGGCAGGTGTGGCCCTCATGGTGGAGGTAACGGGCGCCGGAGATCTGATGGACGCGGTGGCGCTACTGCTCGGGGGCATTCCAGCCGAGCCGCACTTCGACCGAGTCTGGCTGGTGAGAAGGGCAGAGAGTGTGTGTGCATGTGTGAGACTGTGTATGTGTGTGTGCATGTGTGTGAGACTGTGTGTGAGACTGTGAGGGGGGACATGTATTCCTAACAGTTTAAACAGCTGTAGCTGAGCCTTATGTTAGAAGGCTCAGTATGTCGCGCGGGTGCATTTATAAGTGCGAGGTCACAGCAGGTGCAGGCATGTGGATACCCTATAGGCGTTTACGACTGGGCCGTACGGGAAATGAAGATCACCTGCGAACCCGCAACCGACAACCGACAACCGGCAACCGGCAACCGACACCACGCATACCTCCGAGCAGTACCACAGCTACCACACATCCTAGATACTTACATATGCGCGTTGCACATCATAACTAGCAACATTTCAACATATCCAGCGCCGTTGCTTTTCTAGATTCTCACTCATGACGTCATCATTTGCTGACGTACATGCGCGGGCGGACGTGTCTTCCTTTTTGCCCATCGTCCCGTCTAGGGGGCCTCGCAGTCCTGGTGTCGCTTGGCCTCCTTCACCCCGCCGTCGTCCGTCTGTAGTTCTGTATGTTTATGTCGCCCTTTGGTCACCGGGCGTAACCCTAACCTGCCTCTCATTGTCACTGCTCGGCGGCAGCAGGCGACCAGCTTTTCGGAGCTGTGGGGGCGGCGCTGGAATCTGACGGTCACATCGGTGCTGCGGCCGACCTGCTATGACCCTGTCCTGGAAGGTGCGGCGGCGTGAGGCACCAGAGCGATCACTGTATCGTCTGTAGGTTCAACACATCAACCCAACGCTGAGTTAATAATGTGTCGATGATTATACTGAGTGACATAAAATGTAATAGCAGACCGCCGTGGCGTAACACGTACTCGGAGTCGTACACCTACGAAATATGTGTCCGTGTGTCTGTATGTGTGCGCGCGCGTTTGAATTGTATGTCGTACATACAACAGGCCGCTGGCTCGCGGGCACGTCGTCGCCTTCAAGCCCGAAACCCGACAAGGAAGAGGCCTGCGGCGGAGATAAGCCCGGTGCGGCTGCTGTACGACACTCGAAGTCAACCTTACCCGGGTATGAGATTTTCTCCTCCCTTTCTCCGCACGCAAGTAACCACAGCAGCTATAGCTGTAACGGCGGCACCAGCTCCAGCATAAGTTGTGGCAGCAGCATCGCCAGCGGTATTGGTGGCGTGGCAACGGCCTCGGGCTACAATTTTAACGGCAGCAGCTGTGGCGGCGGCGATGGTGACGGCATTATCGCAACAGACGATGGCAGCATCACCACCTACGTCGGCGGCAGTAAAGGCTACCTCCGTCGCGCCGTACACCACCGCAATGATCGTACGGCTACCAGCGGCGGTGGCGGCGGCGGAGCTCTGGAGCTCCAGAAGTCTGGCATGTTGGTGCCATCCGAGCAGCAGAAGCAACAGCCGGCGTTGCCGCCGCTACCGCCGCCGCCGCAGCAGCACCACCATCACCACCAACAGCAGAAGCAGAAGAAGCAGCAGCAACAACAGCATTACCGCCGCCGCCGCGACACGCTAGGCTGGCGGCCGCCGCTGCAGCAGCAGCAGCAGCAGCATCTTGATCAAGCTCCAAACTCCCGTAAGCCCTCCCGCCTTCGTCGTTTCGCAGCCACGCAGCTGACTTTCCTGGTTTCGGGGCTGTGGCACGAGCTGGTGTGCTACAGCATGTGCGGGACGACATCCGGGGGACGCTGGCTGCTGCTGTTTACTATGCAAGTAAGCGGCTGCGTGAGGGCGTCGGAAACAACATGGAATTTTAGTGGCGAGCGTTTCCAATTCTGCAGACGATAATTTATATTTTAATTTTTCAATAATGTTTTCTATTTTGAAAAAACGATCCACTGTAGCAAAAGATGTGTGCGTTCTGCAGCCTCTTGATTGGTTGGTGACAGTTGAAGCCGGCTGAAGCCGCGTTTTGCCCTCACTTCGGAAAACGGAGAGGGAGAGGGAGGGGGAGGGGGAGGGGGAGACGCGTGTCTTATGGCTGGTTGACAGTACTTAGAAAATTAACAAGGTCGCTCCTGTTGGGTGCCAGCGACCTGGTGTGAAACCCTATAGGAGGAATGTCCTTACAGCCGTACCCGCCCTGGGCCGGACGTCTATCTCCGCCTCTTCACTGTCAGGCGCCGCTGCTGCTGGTCGAAACGGAGCTGCGGTGGAGGTCACGGAGGATGCGGCTGCGGGTCCCAAACCTGGCGGCACGCCTTGCTGTACAGCTGCTCTTCTTTGGGCAGGTATGCGTACGGCAGCAGAGGAGATGTGTACGGCAAAAAAGTTTCACCGGTAATCCTTAGGAATTTACGCACTGAAGCATTAGACACGCAGCAGTCGTCACCGAACTGTACGACGGATTTGGAAAGGTCGTTTTAATGACTAACCCCTTTTCAATTGCACAGCTGATGCTTCTTTGGTACCCGCCTATGCGGAGGACTGGTCTGCTGGACAATCTTATCCGCACCGGAGATGAGGTCACGGCGGCGGCGACGACACTGCTGGCGACCCTGAAGCACAACGGTGTCGCGGAGCTGCTGATGGCGACGGGATCAGCCAAACAGCTCTGGCCGAACCCGGCGAAAGCATTTCTCTGAATTGCGGCATGACGGTACGGCTGAAACGGCGACTTACCGCACAGTACACTTTTTTGCACAGCTTAATTTTTTTGCGCCAAGCCCGGGTTGTGGAGTCTAGTTCTTGTTGAAATTGCAGGTTGTTCTTGGTTGCTTCGGTTGCAGCATACGAGGCGATTGCTAGTCTATTCAGAGTTGCGAGTGTTGACCCGTGTTGACCGCTCTCTTCGTTGCAGCACCGCTCCTTACTTACAAGTGCTCCTTACTTAAACCGCACTATACGAGCTTTTCCGCCACGCATGGGAGCGTCCTTCAAACGTCCGATTTTCAAAATTTTGGTGTCGTACTCTTTAAAAACATTGGATCTTGGATCTTTAAAGCAGCATCGTTTTCGTGGGAACTGGAGCTTGGAGCAACGAACCGGCCATGATTGATGTCATGAGGGGGGGGAAGCCCGGTCGATCAATTCCCACCACGGATTTCTGGATTCAGGTTTCGGCGTCTTTGATAATCACGTAGGATCCTGCAGGCCTCGTGGTGTTGTAAATGACATTGATGTTATGAAATGTTGTTATGAAATAAAATTAGCGCGTGTGGGGAATTCATGCATATGAGTGTGGATTCATAGATGCTAAACCTCTTCCTACACACACTATTGTCCGCAACCCTCCTATTGTCCCCAGTGGGGTAACAAACAAAGGGATGGGTCGAGCTGTAATAAGGGTAAAAACACCGAATGTCCGACCGGAGGTGCAGCGTCTATATACATACATACGTGCCCCTCCTCTGCGCTGTGGCTCGGTCCGGTCAGGACCCTCGGTGCTCGTCTTTGCAGGGCGAGTAGCCCATAGTGTGTAACACCCCTTAATATATACATACACCCAACTCTTGAAAAGTAACACCGAAGACGATCAAAGACACACCGATGCTCCAGAACCACAACAGTTCGTACCTCGAGTTTAGCAGAAAACCGTAGTATCCCGCGCAACGCGCAAATACCTGATCAGGGGTATGTCAGTTGTTGAATGATGCATGCAAAAATGTTTATTGCACGGTACCACAGCCAATGCGAAAACAATTGCTGTCCAGTGATTGATTATCATTTGACCTTGAGCTGTATGGGTAACATTGGTAAGCGCTTCAGGAATGCAACGCGAGGAGAATGTAGAGCGTGGGCAAGCTTGTAAGACAGCAAAAGACCCGGGAGGATGAGGGAGGATCTCGGTAGTTTTTGTGTTCTCCCTCGGCGAAAGGAATGCACTTATGGCCATACTTGGTAGTGATGGTGTGAGGCCCAACCTATCGCTGGATGTGTATGTATCATCAGAAGTTACGCCGCACTGAGCAGACGTTGGAAGGCGCATAGCGAGCCTTCCGGGGCTCGGATGACACCATCGCGTGTCATCGATGGCTGGGGCGCCTAGGCAAAAGATACTACGTCTTAAATATGTGTTATTCTGATTGGCATGGTTTCGGATGCGCAAAAATGACCTTTTTGAAGTCCCGCTGGCCCACGGGACGAGCCAGCGAACAGAATAGCAGATTATAAAACAAAACGAGTTTCTGATTTCTTGTGTAATATAACACCATCGTTCTATCCGTTTTTAAATAGGACAGTATTCAGTCTTCGTCAGTGTGCTCTGTCGCTACCCGCTAGGAAACCGATTTGTATGAGGACTATCGGCGCATCCCCGGAGAGCAAACCAATCATATTGCAGCCTAAAATTCAAAAACATTATCTCAAGATTAGTATCAAAGGTATTATGAAGCAACATAAGTTGGTTGAGGCTCTATGGGTCCGCAAGTCTCCAAAATAACATCCATTGGTGCCACTTGCAGTTATGCAGTACATGAATCAATTAAACCATAAAATTTTACCAAGCTAATGTAAGACTGGAAAGGTACACCGATGGATAAAGGAGATGTCGATGGCGTTTTCGACGGTGAAGGCGGGGCCGACAGTGGTTTACCTGCGTCAGTTGAGCCCTCTAATAGCCGCTTGCCAGCTGGAGACCTTCCAAACGCAAGCGACAAGGGCAGCAGGGAAGACAGTTTCTCCACCGCTCTTCTCGCGGACTCCAGCAATACATATGACCCCGAGTTAACAAGAGCCGAATCAGCAACAGAGAACGTTAGTTCAGACAGAAGCGCTGCAGGCGGGGCTTCCGTACGCGGCCATGACGCGCCAGGTGAACCCTCGACGGATTTCCCGCTCCCGCCCATGGGAAGCGACCTCATGCGACTCGTTGACCAGAGCTCAGGTGCAACCGATGCACTCCTGGCGCCAGTTTCGGGAAGCTACGGAGCTGGGAGGACTGATGAGGCAGCCTCCGGGCGCGGGATTCCCAGCGCGCGGGATTCCACAGCGCCTGAGGCGTCCTCGGTTCCCACTTCTGACAATTCCTGGACCCGCGACGCGGATGCTGATCTGGGTCAACAGGGAACCGATGAAACCGACGTCGGAACGGCAATGCCACAGGTAGCGGAAGCGGACCGGGAGGGCGCCCAGCAGCGAGCACAGCCTAGCAACCTTACCGGAAATTCTGACAGTACTGAACCAGTCCTTGATAGCAGCAACGCTGGAAGCGCCGCCACCGCTGAGCCCTCAGATGGGTCCACATTGGCCGGGGCTCGCCAAAGGAGTGCCTTGCAACAGGCAGAAGGAAGCGGGAGAGAGGATAGCGTGGTCACGGAAGTGGAGGAGGAATCTTCTGGTTCCAGGGACTTTCCCGGAGCTGTCAGACGTGACCCAGATGGCGGTGCGGACACAGGCGGCGCGGCTGCGGCTTACATCGATGCCGACACTGGCGCTGATGTTGAGATGGATGGTCAGGCCGGAATTTCATCCGGTGGGCAGGGACCAGCAGCTGGCCTTACGGACAGGAGCAGCACTGGACTTACCCGGTCAGCATCCACACTTAGCATGGAGTCGCGTCCAGCTCCGAGCGACGGTGTCGCTGCTGCCGGCAGCGGGACCGCCTCGGGGTCAGCGACGCAGTCCTCCTTGGCTCAAAGGCTGAGCGGGGGCGGTGGCACCAGGGATGGAAGCCAAAGCAGTGGCAGTGCACAGCGGCGAAGTGAAGGGTCGCCGCGTCGGTCCGCCACTGGTGGCTCGAATGCATCCCGCCGCTCGTCGTCCATGGTAGGTCGATCCTCCGAAAGCATACCTGCCGATCAGCCCGGAGGGGGTGTGATTGCGGGCGGCGGCGTGGCGGAAGGCATGGATGGGCAGCAGTCTTGGCGTCCAAGCGCCACCGGCAGCAGCAGCAGCGGCCGCCAGGGGAACGTGTCATACGCGTGGCGTGGTAGCAGCGGCGGTGGCGATAGCGGCGCGGCGGCGGCATCACGGCCAAGCAGTTCTGACTTGGCGCCGCCACGACTGACCGCCGCCAGTCGTAGTGCGTCTTACTCTTCAGAAACAAGCAACGCCGCACGACGCATTTCTGGGCCCTACGCTGGGCAGGGCGTTGACGACGGCAGCGGCGGAGCCATCGGCCTGGCGGCGACGATGGTTTCAGCACTTCCGCAGCCCGCATCGTTGCCGCCGCTGGGCAGCCAGCCGGATGTCGCGTCAGGCTCGGGACACAGCGCTGACGATCGGTTTGCTGCAGCGTCGTACAGCTCCCCAAGCGACATCCGCCGGCAAGGGTCGCAGGGCGGCGGTGCCGGAGGGGGTCCAAACCCGCTGCCGCCGCTGCCGTCCACCTCCCCTAACGGAGGCCTTATCGGGGCTGGGGAGCGGTCCAAACCCCGATCCGTAGTATCCGCGCCGGCTGGTGATGTCAGGGCGGCGTCGGGAGGTGCTGCCGTCAACGGCGCCGCCTGCGACCCATCAGCCTTGCGCGGCGGCGGCGGACGGCTGCTGCCGATGCACTTGATGCCGACGCACGTGCAGCCAAAAGGGCCATTGGACGAGTGTACGGTACAGGCGGCCAGCCAGCACGTACGGACCGTTTGGTCAACGTCAAATATCTGCGGGATTCGTTCGCTGCCCAACGCCTTGAGCCCAGATTTCAGGTGCCGTGGGGAGAGTTCTTCGCCTAGAGGGGAAGTCCAGGCAAAATCGCGAAATGCAGACGGAGGCGAGCGCGAAAGGGATGGGACCTAGGGGAAGGACCTAGGGAGGGCCATGTCTGCGATTGGGAGGAAATGTAGCGGTTGGAGAAAATGCATGGCATGACGAGAGGACCTCTGAAGTCTGAACTGTGATCTGGTGGAGGTGGCGCCATCGTCCGCTGCCGGACGTTTTGCCGACCAGCTGACCCATGGGCCTCATGTGTACCTCTCTTGCCGCACCTCTCTCGACGCAGGGACCGCTTGTACGAAGAGCTCGTTCAGGCCACCCACCGAGACAAGACCTTTGTCGCGCCCAGCCATAAGGCCCAGTTGTCGTACAGCCTCGAGGGAGGGCCGTTGGGTGTGCCACTCAGCATGGGACAGAAGCAGGTGGCAAGAATCAATCCACTGGCCGGGGTGAGCGAGCTGCGGGTTCAGGGTACTGCTAGGATTAAGGGTGGGGTTAGGGTGGGATCCGCGGGCGGTGAAGACTGGCGGAGGAGGAGGGGAGAGGGGGAGGAGGAGGGGAGAGGGGGAGGAGGAGGGGAAACTGGGAAAGGCCGCACAAGGTTTGCGCATCACAATGACTGGTGAGGAGCGCTGCTGCCGTTTCCTGTGTGGGGAAGCACTGTTGCCGTTGGCACTGCTTGGCTGCCTTGCTTCTTCCTTCCTGCTGTGCATTTCAAGGTTCTGGTACCAAAACACACACGACTGCATTAACCCCCGGTCCCGGACTTCCTTTCCCTAAACCGATCCCTTTGCATGGGTATGACTCGTATCCCGTACGATTACACGGCGTACGGCAGATGTTCACCCAATTCGAGTACTTGCCGTCTGAGTACGACCGAGTAAAGCTGACGGGCAAGTACGACCGCTTAAGGAACAAGCTGGCACAGGTAAGGTGCTTTCCCCAGTCCTGAGGATTCGGACATCGCCGTTTATACATCGGCATCGCTCCCTGCTGGTGTAATGGACCGGTTGCATTAAATCCACAGCCGTACGACCTTCCCCTCCTCAGCCCCACTCCCTTGACATTTTGGTCTCTTGCGCGCCCGTACTCCCCGCCTGGATTTCCCCTGGATTTTAAATCTTGGTTTTATCGCACTCACAAGTTCATTTCCTTTCCCTTCCCTGTGCTCCATCACTGCAGACCTGCCCCCAGGAGTTCGTGGTGCGAGCCACCCCCACCGTGCTGCACGGCGCCCCGGCCTTCTCCGAGTTCACGTACAGCACTGACCCGGTGGACTCATACCCGGCCAGTATGCACGCGGACACGGACCTGGGCAGGTCAAAGTGAGTTGTGCTTAAGGGTTGGATAACCCTAGGATGGTAACCTAGGAAGACGCATTACACGTTATAATAGTATAACAAGGTATATATACACATACATATATACACATACACCATTGGCATCCCTTGGGACTTGAATCATCGCGGTATCCCTCTCCACGGACTCCCACCGCCCGTACCATCTCCCATACAGGGTGGTCGCTGGACCCTTCTACCCTTCGGGCCGTGTGAATACCGCCAAAGTGCTCAAGGGCCGCCTGGACGAGTGCATGATGCGGCTGTGCAAACAGCTGGGGGATGACTGGCCCAACAGCTTTCTGCAGGTGACTGAGTGGGCGGGCGGGTGGGCAGGCTTCGGGCTCAGGTTTTTGGAGCCAGTGATGGAGCGCGGTGGGGGAGGTACGGAAAGCGGGAGCCCGGGATGGGAAAAGAAGAGGCGTCGAATGAGCGCGGGAAAGGGGAACGGGTCCCAGCCCTTTCATTCCAGTGCATTCTACCTGGAATCATACTAGCACCTACCGACACCACCACAACCACAACCATGGCCACGGTTTTGTAAACCCGCACAATCAACCCGTGTCTTCCATCAACTCGGGTCGCTGTTTATGATCCCACTCGCCCTATCCAACCCCCTTCACTCCCACCCACCCAACCCCCAAACCCGCCACCAGGTGTTTGAGGATCGTAACGGCAGTGTAGTGGCGTCCTTCCAGATGTCCACTGCCGTACAGGAGGGCGATCTGAGCTCCTACATGAACACGCTGTGCAAGCGAAACCACGTGGTGGCGACTTACCAGCTGATAAAGGACGCCACACGCTGGGGGCTGGTGGACGAGGGTACTGGGGCGGTGTTCTACGTCATGTGGCCGCCCTGGGTGCGACACAGGTGGGGATCACAACGGCAAGGGAGAAACGGGAGGCGATGAGAATCCTGAAGTGGGTCACTGAAGGCTCTTCATTGCGCCCCAAGCACGGTTGCATTCCCTGTTCTTGACGTGCCCTTGTCTCTCTGTCAGCCTCTCTGACACTTACGAACACCTAAATTGGACCCCCTTTCAACGACTAGCCGTTCCCTCACTAGCCGTTCCCTCCTGATTTTACTGCAGTATTGATATGTCTGTCGCATATATGTTTTAGTATTAGGCGATATATAACTTTTCCATTGGCCCGCTCTGGGCACACACCTCTAGACGCGCATATGTATCGATGTATTCGGCCACGGCAAATTCCTCCTCCGCCATCTCAGGTACCTGGGACCGCACACCGCTCCGCCCCCGAACGAAGAGCCCAACGGGCGACCAGGGACCCGGGGAAGCAATAGTAGCGATGAAGACGAGGAAGGGGAGACTGGTGGCAGCGAGGACGTGGCCATGGGGATGCCGGTAGACATGGGGGATGGGAGCGGCCAAAGCGGCGCCTTGGGCTACGGTAGCCATCCTTTAGATTCGCTTACAACCCCGGGAACCCAACGACGGACGGGTGTCTACTAATGGAATGAGGGAGATGAATTTGCAGGCAGGGCATCAGGCAGGACCCACTTCCTGTGAGGGCCATGGAAAACGGGATAGACGGGGAAAGGAAGGGCAGAAAATGAATGAGAGCTAAGAGGTCGGTAGCAAACTGGACGAACAGACGAAGGACGCACTTTGAGTGAACTCATGTTGGTGTGTGCAATTCTGGGATGCCTGAATGAACAGACTTGAGGGCTACAGGACTACGGTGTGCTTGGTCCCGGAGGTCTTGAATACATTTGTGATGGCACACGACTCTCAGGACTTGCAGGGTGCATCACGTAGATTTGTGAAGCAAACAGCCATGTGGTAAAACTTCATGTCTTACATCTACCTCATGATTATTAATGATTGAACGTCGTGTTTTAAATTGCGATCTGACATGTACGGTAATGATGGCCGAGCAAAATCTACGAAACGAGCGCTTTATAGCTGTTAGGTGCTAATTCGGCCACAGAATTACAACAATTGCTCTCTTCTGCTGACATCTTCGTAGTTCCTCCATTATTTATTGCTTTGTTCGGAACGATTGCGCCTGATGTTGCAATTACAACGACACCGCTGTGCTGCGAATGCGCAACAGACATTTTCGAGATTAAATGTGAAATTGCATGCAGCTGGTAAGCTTGTGAACCTTTTATGAACGAAGCCCTCAGTTAGGAAAATGCGCACGCTGTCGTTCTCGTTGACGCACGCTGCGCAAATGTGAAAGGCAGAAAAGGCACCATGAAAATATGCAACATATACCGGGACTTAAGGACTGTATATCGGAACAGGAGGACTCATCGCTACTAGGCCGTTAGTCCTCCATGCTGGCGATACAACGATGACTGTACCCTTCACGACAGAAGGAGCACACCAATTGCAGGCAAGACTTGCGTTTGCAACAGGCATCTTTGGGCGACGGGCAAAGGGATGCTGAACGTGTTGGTCGGGTATGCTCGGCGTACCCACATCTGTGGGAGCAGGTTATTTGGTTCGGAAGGGAACCTCGTCTTTGACTGTCTCGTACAACACAACCCCCCCTAAAATTCGGCCGGCTTTACAGTTGTGATAACGATTACGGCGACTATTTTCAACACCTTGGTGTTCCCCGCTTGCACCTGAGACCTTGTGCATGCCAAGAAAATGTCAATTTGTACCCTCTAGCGTGACCTCACCATTTCCTGGCTGACCCCGACACCGCGCATGCACGAGCCTGCACAACAGGAGGCTTTTCAGAAGCTGTTCCAGACGTTTGCTGAGAAGCAAAAAGCTCAGCGCCCCAAGCGCTGGGATATGATGGAGTGGCGTCACACCAGTGAGGATATCGGCATCGAGGTGCGCTAAGACGACTTATCGTCCGGACTTACTGTGCTGTATAGTATGACTGGGCCACGTCTCAATATCCTGTATGTACGTACGACGAAGCGCGCCCTGGCAATCTCCTTTGGTTTTATTTTCTGTCTGTCCTGTCCATCTAGGCCCATCGCTCGCGAAAAGCTTCCAAGTTCCTCCTGCCCTCCCTGCCGTATGACCTTCGCGTGCCATCCGTTTCAGGTATTCTGTAACCCAAACGCATACACCACCGCCTTCGATGCCAAGCTGCTCATTACTCTTGGGTCGCGAGGTGGCCTCACAGTCACCACCGAGGCGCGCCTGAGCGCCATCGCCAGCGACCTCGATAATTATTTGCAGGGATAGAGGCAAGGACTACCGCTGGCGCTATGCCTTGACATTAGCAACTAATGCAGTTTGCGAGCCCTTGCTGAAAATCTCAACAACAACAGCGGCAACTGAACTCATGGCGTTGTTGTTTCTAGGATGCATGGTAGCGACGGCGCCTTCGTGGCTTCTTTTTTAACTGTATGAGCGATTCGCAGCAGCCAGAAGGCATGCACTTGCAGCTTACATTGCTTATTTGCGGGAGGCCTAGGCAGCCCTTTTGGTTTTAAGGTTGGCATGGCCTCATTGCTCGAGCGATATCTCCCGCAGGGGTTAAAGTGAGTCCAGCGATAGGGTTTAGAGCGTGGTGACATCATGGCTTGCGATGTATGCTTATATCGGTAATACATCGGTTATATGTATGCTTATATCGGTAATATCGTGAAATTGTACCTTCGAAGTTATGTGAGGGTGGTGAAGCGCATCCATAATGGCTCGGGGTGGGACGGTTACGAAATCACGATTTAGCATAGAACATGCCCAGCAACGCTACTGTGAGACGCAACCAACCAGACTCGAAGGGCATCCGTGAAACTTATTCCGACAACTCATAGAACCTGAATCCACAGAAACCATGTGCTGTTGAAGGTGGTGACACTTGCACTTGCAACTCAACTGCAACCCCTTCGTCATAGTCTGACAGTCGAGCGGCAGCCTTTTAGCCAATCGCTGCGCAAATTGTGCAACCTCTACATGGACAACCTTGCCTTTTCTCTCAAGCCACTTGCTCAAGTAAGAGTTCAGTGAACTCAAGAGGTCACCCGAAAGCAGGTCCCCCAAGACCCAATGAGAGGCATATCAAAAAGACAGCCACATCTCGAACGGACAAAACTAAGTCGCTGCAAAGGCCCTTTATATACCACACCTTAGATCCAAGCACCATCACCTTGTGCTCGATCCCCATGGAGCTCAACTTCCTTGAAGCGCCACTGGGCTGGACGAGGTCATAAATCATTCATCCACAACATGAGTATGCCCGCGAAACTGCCCCCACCTGTGCTGCCAGCTGCACGTGTCTATCAGGACACGTCTGGGACACGTTGGCCATTCAGAGTGCTTCTCATCTAAGGTTAATAAATCAACTTGTGTATATGCTTAAAAATAACACCATAACACGTAGCTGTACACGTTTTGATATAATTCGACGAGAAAGAGGCCTATGCATCATTTCCTCTCGTTACAAGAATTCCCGAACTCAAGTTACTTGCTGTAGAATTCCGGGTAGTGGACAGTCCGAAGACCACATTTTGACATCTTAACATCACCACCACCAAAACATTAATATACAAATGGGCCCCCCTCCGCTATGGCCAACCCATTGCAGATGCAAGGCATAACATTCGCTAATCCACCGCGCACTGTGGAGGATAGAATCATTTCCACATTCGTGGCCACAAATACATTCTTTCGTGGTCACAAGCAATGGCAGCCTTGGACTTCGGGTACCTTAAAAAGAGATTCAGAAACGCTTTGCTTTTGACAGGTCGGAAAACAGACAAGTCCGCCTCACAAAACCAAAGGATTCCAACATTGATATAACCCTCCCTCCCATAACCCAGAAGCATCTTCGTCCTCCACGTGCAACCACCACCTGTCAAACAAAGTCCGCAAATCCTCACCTCTGAAAGTCCGTCCCCTGCAATTACTACCGTCACGCCATCTCAAGTCTAGTCTCCATTCCGGAGCGGCCCGCAAGTCCTGGCGGCCTGAACCAGGCCTCTGTCCCTTCCTCTTCACACCCCACAGTATCTCGATCCATTTTACACCCGCTCGGCCCGCATCATGTCCACGAACTGCTCAAAGCAGACATCTGCATCGTGCGGCCCGGGGGACGCCTCTGGGTGGTATTGAATCGTTATGGCCTTCTTATCCTTGTAAAGCATACCTGCAAGGCCAACCGGAGGAGGGCAGAAGATATGGCATCATGTGCCAACTAGCGGCCCTATGCTCTCCGCCTCCCCCGTCTAGTAAGTGACTACGTGAGATCGCTAAGCGGTGGATGTATCTTTGATGCTGAATAAAAGCGAATCTACCTGATGCTGTATCAGTATATTATGAAGCGGTATAACCTTGTTCAGTTCTGATAAAGATTCAGCTGAAGCCCCCCCACACACGGGTGGACACCCTCATCCGCTCCCTCCCAGCCCCCCCACACACGGGTGGACACCCTCATCCGCTCCCTCCCAGCCCCCCCACACACGGGTGGACACCCTCATCCGCTCCCTCCCAGCCCCCCCACACACGGGTGGACACCCTCATCCGCTCCCTCCCAGCCCACACACACACGGGTGGACACCCTCATCCGCTCCCTCCCAGCCCACACACACACGGGTGGACACCCTCATCCGCTCCCTCCCAGCCCACACACACCTGCGCACGTCCCGTCGTTGAGGTTTACGTGGGTCACCTCAACTCCCGCCGGAAGCGTCGTGGGGTCCACCGCAAAGTTATGGTTCTGGGCAGAAATCTCAACGCGGCCTAAATAGCAGAGCAAGGCCAGCGGTATGCACCGGTGCACAGAGGAGTAAGTTGGGATCATCTCGTCTCAAACAATTGGGAAACAGCTGCGAGACTGTACCCTTGGAAGCCCTAAAAAGGAGAGCCGCCGCGTGAGGGAGCCTGATGGGGATAGCAAGCCACTAGGCTGCATGAACTATGAAGGAAAGAGGCAAAAAATAAAAGGAGCAGATTTTAAGCGACCATACAGCTTATTGAAAATGTATCACGACATCACGATCATCGACATTCCACCCTACGCAAAACACGGACCCAAGCCAAGGCGAAACAATACATTTCATCAGTGCATTTTGATTATTCATACACCAGCATCACTCACTCCAATGAGACAGGCCCACTCCTCCCAGTGGCGGCTTCAGGTACCCCTACCTGTCGGCATGTAGCGGATGGGGTGGTTGCCCCCGTGGTGCCCGAACTTGAGCTTGAACGTCTTCCCACCGAATGCCTGACCCAGCACCTACACGTTATGACGGCAACAGCAGAGGAACGGCACAGCCACTTGGAAAGTAAAAGGAATGAAATGCTACCAGTAATCAGTGGAGGAGCTTGGGAGGAACGCAAACACATCTGCGCAGCTATACCATTTGTAAAGCTGCTGCTGCTGCCGCCGATGCAGCACCAAGCATGCGGAAACGTTGTCTGGGCCAGATTGACGCAAAAGCCGTTCTCCTGGGCCTTGCGCGAGTGCCAGGGTCTAGTGTACTGTAGAGGTGTAAGGCTTACGTCATCCCTCCTCCCCGCCATCACCGTCTCGCACTCACCTGGTGGCCCATACAAATGCCAAAGACGGGCTTCTTTCCGAGAATCGTCTTGGCGTTCTCCACGGCGTAAGGGGCAGCCGATGGATCGCCCTGTGGGGTACGGCGGCCGCGGCATGGTCAGGATTTTCTGAGTATATTCATCCTGCTGCCGCTGCTACTATTGATTCTTCAGTGAGGCTGCGCTGATTACCGATGCAGCACGGTCTACGGCAATCTTCATAACATTTTCCGTAAGACGGGCAGTACAGTATTGCGGCCAGCAGTACAATATTTACCTCCGCTATTTCGCGAGAAGCCGTGTTTTCGCGATTGCGTTGCATAATAAGGCCCCAAAAGGATGGCGACGGATACGGGTATTCACCACCCCGCACTAGGAGCGGCAGGGAAAGCCGTCACACTCCACTTCATACCTTTTTAAGGCCTAAGGATTACAGACGATACATTAGAACCCTCCCTTCGCAGTTGCACATCCTCACAGCCCTTCCACCCTCCCTAGACTCACGGGGCCGTTGCTGAAGAAAACGCCATCCGGGTTCATTTTTAGCACCTCAGAAGCCGGGTACGTGGCGGGCACCACAGTGATGCGGCAACCGAAAGAGGCAAGACGGCGCAGGATGTTGGTCTTGATGCCGAAATCGTACGCCACAACCTGTGGAAGGTGTGTTTTAGGGAGTAAGCCACAGATTCTGAACACAAGAGCTCGCAGTGAGTTAGGGGAAGAGTCGCCTCTGGGTGGGGCGTGCAGCGAGGTACAGCAACTGTGCGGGGTCGGGTTAGTTCAAGGAGCGGGCAACAGACTGGGTGCAAAAGTTGGAAACCGAACAGTACGAGTGACGCAGTAAGGCCTGCGAAGGCATGACCCCGGGGAGGATGTAGCTTGTGCGGCCGTGCGGTGCGGGTGCTACCTAAGAGTAGTTGTGATGGTTGACTCCTCACCAACACTGCCCCAACGATGGCCCCAGCACAACCCGCTACCAGCATTTCCTTCTTTGTTTGCTGGAGGAGGAATAAACCCGCTAAGAACTGCCAGTGACTTCATAAGTATATGGCCACGTAGGCTACTGCAAGCCGTCAAGCAGTCTTGTGACGACATCGGGATCGGTGCATATCGCACATAACCCCCACCCACACGAAAACCCAGATGTCCCCGAACCTCAACATGGTGGTGCCCAGCCAGAGGATCGTGGGCCCCAAATCAGCGCTTCTTGCTCAAATAACTCACATCTGGATACGGGTACACCCTAGGCCCAATTCAACCCAAAAAATGCACCTATGCTCCTTAGCCTTGTTTGGCTCCGCCCGGTCGTTCCCCCTGCTCTACCCGTGTGTCGGATGCGCCATGCATTGCCACAAATTGCATGGTGCAGTCACTTGTCAGGCCCAGCACAACACCAAAGGAAGACCTCCGACAGCCCCCTTAAACTCGACATCGACGAACACGCGACACACATGGACCACTGACCAGATTTGTCCTCTTCCCGTGTACTGCCCGAGGTCCTTACCGTACTATTTCAAATGGCCGAGGGCCTAAGAGCGTCCGCACACTGACTATTTTGCATACATGTCATGCCTCTTGGCTACGCAAGGGCCACTCCCCATACCCGTGCATCGCAAGGACTGGATACAAGGTCACAGGTACCGTTTCATTACGATCAGGCTGTCTTCGGAGCTGGGTTTGCACACACACATGTATATATACACCCTTTACCAAGGACACGTAAGTATTTCAAGTCTTATTCGGACCTGGCCGCCTACCCATTCATCAAAGCATCGTGTTTGATGTTTGCACCCAGCTCCACCGTACATTGTGCCGCCTGTACTTCCTCAACCCAGCACGGGTTTTTCCCCAGGTGCCCGACAATAGGGCCTCTGATGGTCATCAAAACGATAATGATGTAAGGATCCAGTCAGGACCACCGCCCCGTCCATGCATCCCTCACATGAACCCAATTGCGCCCTGAAGCCCATAGCGCCAAATGAAACATTGGTGCTGTGGCGGCCTTGTAGTTAAGGATTCTACTTACGTGGAAGGGCCCGTGCTGCTTCGCCAGCTTCACGCGGCCGTTGAACTCCCACTCATCACTGGTTCCCTTGCCCCACTCGTACGGCTCCGTGCACGACACGACGGATAGCAGGTCCTTGCCCACAATCGTCCAGGACTTGGCCATGCTGACCAGCTCCTCGTCTGATTTTGTGGGGTCGGTGGTGACAACGCCGACGAGGCATCCCGTCTCGCGGAGCACCTTGGTGAGAGCGCGAGTATCCACGTTACCAAGCCCAATTACATTTTCCTTCTTGCAGTAAGCATCAAGGGTCATCTTGGAACGATAGTTTGAGACTACGCAGGACAGGTCCCGCACGATGATCGCGCCAAGGTGGCACTTGGTGGACTCCATGTCCTCTGTGGAAGTTAATTGCCCGGAAGTACAGCATTTCCATCAGTAACTGAAATCATAGACGTCGTAGGTGAGCAAATGTTTGCACTCGGATGTGCACCGCTTACCGTTGTTGATCCCAACGTTGCCGATGTGAGGGCACGTGAACGCGACAAACTGGCCTTTGTAGGAAGGGTCCGTCATAATCTCCTGGTAACCCGTCAACGATGTGTTGAAGACAACCTGCATATCGAAGACGACGCAGCTTGTAACTGATACCGACTAGGGCATGTCGGGACCTGTTGGAGGTAATCGGCTGCCTACAACCCTCCCTAATAGGTACCAATAACGATTTCTCGCCAAACAATATTAACGCGATATAGCTGCGAAATCAACAGCATCTAAATTATACGCATATATTCGGCACGCCAACCCTAGTTCTCGTTGATGGTCAGCCCACCTCGCCTATCTCCGTGCCGCTCGCACCAAACGCCGTCGCGTGCCATACAGAACCGTTCTCCAGGACCAGACGAGCATCCCTCTTTGGAAAAGGTGACGGAGCAGCTGACGCGCGCACGACGACGGTGCGCACCCTGCCGCCGCTTACGGCTGAGGCACTGCGGAAACTTTGACACGCCCTCCGTCCATGAGCACGTTCTACAACTGGAGCAAATATCAATTGACGGCTGCAAGGAGCATGCAAGTCCGCAACACCGCAGGCGGCGCTGCGACCTTGCAATTTAGTTTGCAAACTTTGCATTGTCCTCAATTATAATACGATAATGGCTCCAATTGGGGCGTATCGATATGATGGGGTTACTGCACCACTTTATATTGTACACGGGACTCAACAAGTTCACTTTCGGTGGGGCTGTACGACCAGGTACCGGAGGTGAAATCCTTTGCCCAATGTCGGTTCACGGTATATGCTTTAATTAGTCTGTGTAAACGTTTTACCTAAAGCACGGAGGGTCAACGCAACCGTCAAGGTCGTCGCTCATCACGTGCCCATCAGGACCTAGCCAAGGAATTTTTGCTTAAAACTCAAACTTACTACGACGTTTAAATCCTCAATACTTGATTGATCATCGCTGGACAGCTGGCCAGGTCATAAGCTTGGTTCAACCGACCCAAGGGCGCGCCAGGGAGCTTTCACGTGCTTTAACTTAAATGTCCTGGGTTAAGAAAGCCACATCGTAAGTATTTATGATCGGTTCCTGTCTTTTTGGACCGATGAACCTCTTGCGATCGCTCGACCCTTTGGAGAAATAACCGCATCGCCAATACGCAACCTTTGCGCATCGCGCACATTTGCCTCCCGCCATCAACACAGGTTGCCAAAATATCCTCTATCAGATCCCCAGAATAATACATTACTTATCATGCAATCGCATATCTTCCCTATTTATTATGTTGCCAAAACAACTTCACATTAGTAGCAACTGCTACAAAACCGAGCGGCCTCGGCGAGCCACATCGCGGATACCACACAAGCAGTTAGCCGTGAACACATCTTGAGCAAGCAGCTTGCGCCGTGAAACCCAAAATCTCATGGCACTTCGTAAAGCCATGGCGGGTAGCAAAAACGGCACATGGGACGCATGGAGCAACGCGGCACGCATGCGAGCACATCAGACACACTTCTTCCTGCTTAAGCGCCCCTAACACCATCTCGCACCCGAGCATGGAGAGATCGAAGCTTAACGTGTTTCTTTTCACCCACATCACCAGTTAAATAGCCCATCCACGACTCCCATCGCGGTGCGTCAGCGTCAAAACGGTAGCGAACAGCGGCACGGCGTGGTGCGATGCGAGTCAGTCGCGTGGCCCGTCTCGTACTTGTGCGATATCCTCCTCTCCCACTCCATCACCGCCTCTTGGCAGTCGACATACGGCGAGAGCCTGCACCATACCTGCATCAGCAGTGTGCTGCTGAAACGCCGTTCACTCCTCCGCCGTTGAGAGCCAACGCTCCGTGCGAAGGTAAAGGGCACACGCCACCGACGTGCCCCGCCATGTTTTCCTTGAACCAATCCATCCTTACTAGTCTTCATGTCCACGACACCAATTCAGAAAGCAGCGATTTATTCAGTTCCGCGTGATCTGCCTGCCTTAACACAATCCGGCTCAGCTCAGCTCGGGTTGCCACCGCCACCCGAATCATAACAACCACCACCACCACCACCACCACCACTATCATCACGATTTAATGCAACCTAGCGAAAGATCCCCGGATTTATATTTTTCTCTCAACAGGGTGTCCCAGGCGGATGTTTCAGCTAGCTAGCCGGGGTCACTCCGTCGGTCAGGTTGGATTCATTACCAGCGCTCTTCCCTCCCACCTCCCTTCCCGCTATCCCACCTCCCTTCCCTCCCTTCGCTGAAGAGCCCTCCTCCTCCTCGTGGCGCCCCTTCTGCCCATAGCCGCTGCAGTGCCCATGACCTCAATGGAGGACCCCTCCACCTCAAGAATGGTAATCCGGCAATAGCTGAACGCGCACCGCCACCGCGTTGCATTCGCAGGGCAGAGCGCACACAGCCGCATCCATTCCAAGCTGCCCCGACACTTACAGTGATGCCATACAGTGGTAGCGGCATGTGCAGAGCCTCTGAGCCTCTGAGCGCTTCAGCAAGCCGCAGCCCCTTTCTCACAGCTGCAACAAGTCGGTACCCCGATCCGCCACCTCCTTGACGGGTGGTCGCGCTAGGAACAGCACGGACGCGAATAGCGACCCGCGGGCCGCAAGCACAGCAGCCCGCTTGCCGTCCACCATCTGCAGAGTGCGGCAGCCCTCCGGAAGACCCACATACCAGGCAGTCTCATCCAACTGTTGAAAAGTCTCCGGGGCCTTATCCACCACCAAAATCCCCGGGCCCTGTAGGCGTCGCTTATCATCGTCAGTCTGCGGATAAGTGCAAGTTGCGCAGTAGAGGATGCGGTGTAAGTCAAGCGGATGAACGAAGTCCTAAGGCGTTGAGGTTTCGTTCCTTCCGGGACCTATTTGTCTCTTACCGCGCCTTCGCCACCCGCCAGCCTACCCACTCGCCAGCCCCCACTCCCACCCCACCGCTAAACCTTGCAGCGCCACTCTCATCACGGCCATTATGCCCACCTCCCCACCGCTACCCGGCCCTACCTTTGCCTTAGACCCCAGCAGCACTGCTTGCACCGCCGAGCAGTCCCTCAGCGTGAGCGCCACGGGATGTCGCGCCATGGATAGCGCCCGCCACTGCGGCAGCGCCACCCACTCACAGAAGGTGGGGGGGATCCGTCCGGAGGAAGAGGCAGTTTCGGAGCTGGTTTCAATGGAAATGGAGAAGATGCCAAAGGCGCCGGATTGGGTGGTCCGAGGGGCAGCCTGCAGGTCCTCCGGCTGAGGAGCGGGAGGTGCCAGATGGCGCCGGAGTGGGGTGGGATGGGGAGGGATGGGGAGGGATGGGAGGGATGGAGAGGGCGAAGATATAAAATGGGGTGGTTGTAAGAGATCTAATGTCGGGCGGGTTAAGCTGGTGGCAGTTTGTATTTATAAGCGTTAGTACTTAGGCCGTGTATCATGGTCCAGCAGGCTTGTAAGGAGAACCAATATGCGTGTGGCTACGAATACCCTCGATACCCGTAACACTCCTTAACCCGAGCAACCGCCAGTACCACTGCTGCTTTATTTGCCCCTTACATCCGGCTCCCATTCCTTATCCCACCCCACACGCACCCCCACCGCGACCCAGATGATTTCAGACCCTCAACGCGCAACGCACCTGGACCTGCCCCAGCTCCCCTGCCACACATACGGGCCTTATGCCCAGCTCATCCGGACTCAGCCGCAGCAGCACCAAGCTGGCGGCCACACCGGTGTTATCCCTTTCAGCGTCCGGGTTCTCATCCATGAGCTCCAACTAGGGTTGTGGGTTGCAGGATCCACCAAAATATCACCACATCAGAGGTCCACAGAAGACGGGTCCGGAACAGGAATTTTGGAAAGTGGAAGAGAGAGAGTGTGTGTATGTGAGCGAGCGTGTGAGTGTGCATGCCGGTGTGAGTGTATGTGCGTGTGCGCGCGTGTGCATGTGTAACAAAGGGGTTGGGAGGTGGGAGTTTGCACTTATATACTAATGGAACCAGATAAGAAAACCTCGCGCAACCCAGGGGTGGGGGTATGGGGAGGGAGGGGGTTTAGAGGGAGGGGGAGGAGAGGAAGATAGGAGGAGATGGGTTGGCTGAGCACTGATATACAGATGGGTGGTGGTGGTTGGGAAACCACCACCACCACCCCCGCTCCTCACTCCTCGCACTCCCAACTAGTTTGATCTGACACAACCTGCTCGATTGTCCAGGCTTACGTAACAGCACCCGCTCCCACGACCTCACAGTGCACTGTTTGCTCCCTCTCCTCGTCCCGCCCTGCCCCTGGTAACCTTTCTTCTTGCCGTCCCTCACCAATCTCTGCCGCGCCCCATCGCTGAGTGCCACCTGCAGCCCGACCTCTACTTTGGCCATCGCGTCCTCACGTTTGCGGCACTCCAGCGCCTGAAGACGCCGGGGAGGGCCCCCCGGGCGAGGGGTTTGGCAAGATGCGTATGATATGCAAAGAAACCAGCAGCCATAACCGAAACCGTACCCAGGGGAAATATTGGTAACGGCGTTGCCCTCTTCAGGGGTCGAGGAATGAAGGGAATAAGGATATATTCCTTTCACAACAAAGTGCGCGTGAATACGGATGTGTGAATCTTCGCCCTCTCCCCCTCCGCAGGACGGAGAGATGAAGACGAATGAACCCGGGGATGGTAACAAAAACCCTCGACCCGATGCAAACCCATAGGAGGCCATCCGAGTGCCTCCAAGGCACTACAGCCCCGAGCACTGGTGCCATCATTACACAGCACGCATTCGTCTGGAACCCCCTCCTCGCGGCCCCCGCCTTCCCAACCTTCCCGAGTTTAATGACTCACATCCCTCAGGTATTTGAACGCAAGGCAGTCCGCGGGGTGGTCCGTGAAGCCCACCCGCTCCGGAACCCGCCGCTCGTACTCCTTCATCGAGCGGGCCAGCACCTCGCACATCTGGTGTGTGGCGTTGGCAATTTATGATTATCGGATGCGTTGTGGAGAATGAGGTGTGGATGTACGGCAATGCGGTAAGAAATAGAACCGCAAACACAGCGGTGGAAGGCGGATCCCGCATCACCTCTTCACGACAGGCCGGCCCTGCACCGGTTACGGTGCCAACCCATGTAACGTGCATCCCGTCCCCAATCTGACCCTTGAGCTATCCATGCACGGGGCACGAGGGAGCCCTTCCGTCATGGGAGCCTCAATAGCTATGAAGGCCCTTCCCTCTTTTCCCGTTCCGTTCCAATCAGTTTGGTCTTCACTGCCATGCGGAGCTCTTCACAAATTCCTGCACGTTTGCGTGTGTGGTTCGTGACGTACCGCGGGGTCCAGGTTCTGCTCTACAATGTACTGGGCGGCAGCCACACGGCGCTCTGCGCTGAGGAAGCGGAAGGGGTACAGGAGGTCCACGCCGGGGCCATCGAATCGCCGGAGTACATCGGCTGGCACGGCCGGTGAAGCTTTCACCGACTCGTAAACGGTTGCTGACACTACCCATTTGTTCTGCTCTGCTGGCGTAATCCCGGTCATTTCGTCGATGGCAGCCGAGTTGTAGCCCTTGGAATTGAGTGCAGGAATAAATTTGGCGAGCTCATGCCAGTGACCGGCGCGAGCTCGCAGCTTGTTTAACATCTCATTGGGTTCGAGGTTTGCACTGGCATCGTCAGGAAGCGTCTCATTCATAAAGCCCGCTGGTGGCCGGTATTTGTTTAGGGTGGGCGGACCGCCTATGAGGCCTCCTTGTTCAGACACTAAACCAAGAGTGCTGTCATCTGGAAGGAAGCTGGTGTCGCCGCCGGGTCGGCTTCCTTGCTGCTTATCGGGAGTAAGTAGACGTTGGGGTCGGCCTCCGGGCACCGGTCGCTGCTGCCCCGGAATAATCAGTCTAGCTTCTTTAGATCGCTGATTGCTGTTACCGTTATTGTTCGGCCCGCCAGGACCCAAGATCAGGCCATTATCTCTGCCAAAGCGAGCATGAACTGCAACACTGTGGCAGCGACTGCGCGCTGGAAGGCTGGGACAAGAAGGCAACACCATTTCGAACCGAACAGAAATTATGTTGCGGTTTGGTCCACAAAGCCTGATAAGATTGTATACGCAAACTATAAACAAGGTACTATCCCCTACTGTTTAAGAGCCAACCTGACGACGTACAAGCGTTGCGCGCAGCAAAAAGTGCAAGAAATTACGTGGTTGCTGCAGAGGGAATTAGTCTGCCGAATTTCCGCACCGCATCGATTCTGGTACCCGTTGGTACTGCAAGTGTGCAGTGTCACATCAAGTTCTCACGCCCGTTAGGACTGTACGCATGCCAGCTAGTACTGCAATCAATCAAATGCATCCTTTCGTATTTAATGTCCGACCACATACGCAGAAATTATTAATATGGCGGTTTCCACATCCGGAAACGTCAGTCCCTCATCCAGGTATGTCGTAGAACAGCCGATCCTCCTCCTTTCCTGAGCAGCGCGATATCAACGAATTTCACAAAATAATAAATTGCATGCAAGCCTGCATTCTAAATAGCCATATGACGTCCCCGAACGCACCTTCGCTCTCGAAGCCTCGCGGCAGGCGTGGAGCCTAAAGGAACCTGAACGAACTCCACCCTAGCAAGCGGGGCGCGAGTTAGTGTTCGGGGGGGTTCGGTCGTCGCACAGCTTTTTTTCGGCTGCTTATCGTGCTGGCCAAGAGCTATGGCTGAGCAGAGACGCTGCAACCGGGTCCCGTGCTGCCTTGGCCTCCAGCGCAAATGCGTCCCTGCTGCTTGCCTCAGTGCATACCGGTACTTTCCAGCAGTCTACCGAGTGCCAACACTGTACCAGCGTTGTTACGTCACCCTTTGCTGCGCACCACTTCACGCCCTTCCTCGTTATGATTCTTGGAGTTCTCTGGAGTCCCTTACCCGCAAGGCATTAAGAATGAGTTAAAGAACAAGCGGGTAAATGTAAGAAGGAGTGAGTAATTGCCTTTAGGCGTCCAGGTTGCGCTTTAACCATCGCATTCCGCCCTCTCAACCCTGTGCTCATCCGCACAGTCACAGCAGCGCCTCATAATCGAGCACAATACCCAGCGATCCCCGCCATCGCCGCAGTCGCTTGCTCAGCTTGTCCAGCTCCCGGCGACTCAGCTCCAGCGAAGCTGCCCGCGGGTCCAAGAATGACGTGCAGATCCACGCGCTGAATTGCGTTACGGAACCCTTGAACACGTCATGCTGCGGATCCATGATGGATCCACGAAAAATCTGGATCTTGACATCCCCCGAAATCACAGGGCCGCCTTGGCCGGGAAAAGGATGAGTCTGGACATTGGCCGATTTGCCACAACGGGCCACGACCGAGAGTTGTTGAGTGCCCTTCCCGACGTGTCCCAATCCTTGCAGGTTTCGATTTGACGTCCCCGCTGCTGTTGCTGACGCTGTTGTTGAGACGGCCGCCGCTGTCGAATCAGCGCGTACGTCCGGAGGCTTGAGAGGTTCCGAGCGCACGAATGACACGTAGTACGGCAAGGCTGATGGTGGCGGCGGTGAGGGCAATGAAGGCAGCCCGGTAAGGTCAAGGACCAGCTCCCTCTCGCTTGGCGGGATCCGTCCTTTGCCGCTGCTGTTGCCACAGCCGCCATCCCCGGCCCCGCAGCTGCTGCTATCGCCGTTCGGTTGCGAGCGCACGGACCACATGACACCTCCTGCGTCGCAGCCGGCACGATCACCAGCGCTGTGCATTGCACCATCAGGGTTGTAGCAGCCTGCATTGAGCGAAGAAGAATTGCCTCTAATGATCGCCAAATTCATAATAAAAAGCCCAGATATACCCCCACATAGCTCTTTCCTTACATCCATTTCGGTAGTGATAATCATCATCCCATAAGGCCCCCCCGCGAAGTTGCCCCTGACCACCACCTCTCCAACCCCACCGGGGTCTACGATAAACTCTCACTTCATTCGGGCCGTGGGTCCGCTATCGACCTCTTTAATTTTGATTCCGTTACCCCTCTTCACCTCTGCCCACGCATCAGCACCTGCACAGCTGCCTTCATGACGCACGCGCACGTGACATACGGGATGGGCCTCGTGGTGACCCACAGGTCTCCACCACACGCTTGCGGTGCAGTCTTGCAGCAGCCAGTGCGGGAGGCCCAGGAATCGCAGCCGCAGGAGCTTCACGGGGCGATGCGGAACGTCAGCCGCAGCCAGGGCCTCGGCCGAAAATTGCGGAACCAGCCCTTCCAGCTTTGACTGGGGCTGGGGCTGGGGCTGGGGGCTAGGCTGCTGCTGGAATCGCTGCTGCATTGTGACCTCATGCTGCTGCTGTTGCTGCTGGTGCAGGGTTTGGGCTCCAGGAGTCTGTCCTTGGGACTGCGAGGATTTAGAGATAGGTTCATGTTGCGGGTTGCCGCTACCTGTCTGAAATCCTGAGCTCGATTTCGAATCCATGCGAGTGCGCTTGTCAAAATCAGCATCGCCGGTGACTTGTTCCTGGCTGCATCGTCCGCCCACGGTAGTAAAGCCTGATGTTTCATCGCCCCTCGCCAAAGTGCAACGGCCGGTAAAATCTTTATTGTTGCCTTTGCCAGGCTGTCCGCATCCCACCGCGCGAAATTCGCCTGCATCAGCGCCGCCACCTTCACCGCAGCCGCCCCTGGCGTTGCTGGATTGGGCGCCGGTAGGCCCTGTTGCGGCCGGCTTGTCAACTGATCGGTCGCAGACGGGTCGTAACTGGTCGTAACATTTTCGCTGGGCTTCCAACAAGAGCTGATAAAAATAGCCGACGAACCTAGCGCGGTGACGAGAGGGGGTGTTGATATATTGAAAGGAAATATTACGCAGGACAGCGCCGGAAGGAGAACTTGACGGAAAGACCACCTTTTTCTTGAGGCGAAGCAGGCCCGAGCCAAAGGGGTTGTTTGAATGGCATGCCCATCTCCATACGACAGACTCACCGCCGCTGGCTAGGAATTGACAAGCCCTTGCCGTCCCTGGTTCTGCGTTTGGCCCACAGAGCCAAAGTTTGGTCCAGGGAAGCTGGGCCCAGCTCCGGATTCTGACGGCGACAGCGGAGGAGGGGGTGCGTGTGGGGTTTAGGGGGAAATTGAGCAGTGGCAATAATCACAGCGGTAACAGTTGAGAGGAGAGCAGCCGGCTAAAGAAGCAACACAATGAGAGATCCAACAACCTTCATTTGATGATAAATGCTGGAGGTTTTGACTTCTCCGTTCCAATGGAACGCCTTACAACGACAACCTGAACGTCGAGACTCCAATTCTTTTACAAACATAATTTCATGTATCCCTGGAGGTTCCAGGATCGATTCCGTCTTTGAACGGGATAAAAATCCCTCCATCGGTTGAGGGTGGATGTGCCCCAACAAAGATTGACGCTTACAGACACCGATTATAATGACCTGCGAGCTAACCAGAAATGGAGCTGATGCCGCCGTTGATCCGGCAGATTCCATTGGATGCTGGTGGTGGGTGCTGAACCCGCCTGGGAAAATCACTGCTTTCGGAGAAGTCCGCGGATGAGGGTGAAAGGATGAGGGTGCCCCGAAATACTGGGGAAGGCAGTCCCTAACTGCCAGGTAGTGGCCACGGGTGAAGCAGCCCCCTCCCTATCCTACACAAATAATTTCGGCTTTTGCGCACTTCCATCGTTGAGCTCCTCGAGTTACAAGCCAACCGCAAAACCAGATGCCGTCCTGCAGAATTTCCCACTGAGAGCATTCGTTGGCAAACTGTTTGACGTTGGTTCCCGGTTCGCCAGTTGTCGCATCCAGTCCCTTGACTGGCTCCATTAGCAACCAAGCCCCGTGCCCAACGCACTGCACACTTTACTCATTAAAACACGGTAAGGTGGGAGGGGATTCACGCCCTCTGAAAGAGACAAAGCACGAGATAACAAAGCCGACAACGGCGGATACTGAGGCAGACTCCGACTGCCGCTAAACTGTAGCTGCAAACACGCGCAATAGTCGTACAACAAACTGACTAATTCCGCGCTTCATCGCCAGAAACTGGCTTTTCCGCCATTCCTTAAACGTTGCTGAAGAAGTCAATGTTTCTCATCGGGGTTTAATTGGGCAAGCCCCACAACCCAACCCAGTAGCTACTATGCCGTATTGGCTCTCCGAGACCCCTCACACGCCCTTAGGAGTGGTGCCACTGCACGGCGCACCCGTGCATGAGCCATCGGCCCCACTGCCCAGGAGGGGCAAGCTTAAACCTTCCGTCAACCTAAGTTCCAAAAATAAGTAATCGTGGTGGGTTTTCCGATCTTAGTGTTTAGTTTGCTTATCTCAATTTGTTTAACAACCCACCATTGCAAGCAGTAGCGCACAAACAACCGCGCCGGTGCGGCCTTTGCCCGCCTTGCAGTGCACCGCCACCACGTGGGCAGAGTCCGCAGCCAACCAGGCCACAGCATCCCGACACACCTCCAGGATGAGGTGCAGCGGTGGGGCCTGCAAGGCGGCAGAGGGTATCAAGGCTTGGCGACAGCGCCTACGGACTTATCGGCTGAGTTGAGCCGAGAACTAACGGATCAACCAACCAATGAACCTCCCACGTACCTGGCCATCATACATGGGTACCCGCATCACACGGCCCTTGAAGACCCGTGGGTCATATCCCCGCTCCACGCACAGGTTGTACACCTTGTATACTCCCGTGTGACGAGCCTCCAGCAGGCGCACGACATTGTCCACGGGATTGCGATAGAAACCTAACCGTACCGCACGGGAGGATGGATGGATAACTGAGTATGAGCCCGAAGGTAACTTGAATGCTTAAGCCACTGAGGCAAAGCAGGAGGGGCGGCATGCTAGGGCAAAAGGGTCGGTTGCGCCAAAGCCGCACGACTTGCGTGGTTGCCCCTGATACTGATGATGCTGTTGACGATGAACATCAACGCCATCAACTTCACCATCGTCATCATCTTCACCACCACCATCATCATCATCATCATCATCACTATCATCATCATCATTATCATCATTGTCATTATGATGACGTTTCTGGGTGCCCGGTACTTACTAGAAACGCCGTCACAAGGAAACCCCATTGCGATAATGCGGGGCGTGATATACGACATATCCAGGTCGTAGCCATCCTGCTGGTAGCGCCGTTTGTTTGTGGAAACTAGCCCTGTTATTGGGGGGATCTACCTTGGTTAACAAAGTATCGCCTAAGGACTAAATGGGCGATGCATAGGAACAGTCTCCTAAGAATGCGACATGACCATCCATGGGTCCTCCCAAATCAGCCGTAGAGGTTTTGCGCCCTATGCATTCGCAGCGTACACACATAAAGTATACACGCAGGAGTCAAAGTCTAGGGATCAGGCCGTACAAAGGTTACAAATTTAGAGGGCCGTTTGCTTCATTTTAAGGATTTCCGTCACTCACAGAGCATGTACGCGTATGACTAACTTTCAGTTAAAGCAGGCGTGCTTATAATCAACACAAGCTGTCCCGGCATGCCACAAAGGAGCCAGTACAAAGATATTATAAGTAGTATAAAGACCTTTTTACATCAGGAAATCATAACTACTCACTTCTCACTATAAATGCCATCTGAGCAGAACATGTTAAGATGCAGGAGCTCTATTTACAACCATCCGCAAGAGAATTATTTTATTATGGTTAAGCAAAATATCAGTTCAAAATGCATCGTAACTGCGTCGTAGTACATTGGGTGCGGAAAGTTCAGTGCCAGCGTTTTCTGCCGTACGGAGTCGAAGACAGCCCAGCCAAGCATTCCCAAATCCTTCTTTGCGAAATGAACTGCCCCTTGGCCCGAGGACGGAGTTCGATACGATGCATGCACGGGCCCTGCTACCATGCAAAGTTGGCGATCCAAGTTCTGGGGAAGAGTAGAAGAGTGTATCCATGCCACGCCACGACGTAGCTGCACCCAGAAAGCACGCAAAGACATTCTTAACCACATGCAGAGGGAAGGTATGAGCAACAATAGAGCCAGCCACGACGCCCTGGATCAAACGGGGAAGGTGCTTGACCTCATGCCGGCGAACGCCATGGATAAGACTGGTATCATCACGTCACTAGCAGTGCGAAAATGGGTCTAATTCCTGTCATTTGCTAGTCGTCCGCCATGCTGCACTCCAGCTCCCAGCCTAGTATCCTTAACATTCCATATGCCTATTCGTAGCTGACTCTCAGTCTAACTCTTTGTATTAAAGGGAATTCAATCCTTGACTGTTTCTTACAGCATGACCAAACCCACACTACACCTCAATACAACCGCACGCATCTTTCAACCGCTGCAACCCAGAGCAACTGATATTTATCTGCCTCAAAATGTTCTGGTACCTCATGCATTTCGGAGGGGTTGACCTTCAAGCTGATGACCAGATTTCTCGTATGCTGTGTCGTCATGACAAAATATTCTGTCATCATGCAAGTTTAGGCAACACGGCAATCATTTGCACACTGCGGACGACACGATTTGGTGGACGTTGGTAACAACATGACCATCGTGCTGTACATGTTACCTTGCTTTGTTGTACCAAAACGACCACGCAAAATCGGGACGCAATGGTCCTATGGACTGCCTGCAACTTCACATAATTATTCACACCTGACCAGCACCCGCCAGAACACGAGTATTAGCGACAAGCAGATGCTCTTCATGCCCCACACCTGCCTAACAGTCCGCCATAAAATACCTTTAAAAACTGCAAGTTTAAGGGTGCATTTTATTTTGCACCAGTGCAGCATCGCTTTGGGGTGCCTAACCAACAGGTCAACGGCACACTACCGGTATGGTGAATTGGTGCTTTTGGGCCCCCACTGGACCCAAAAAATGAGTTGCAGTTTTCAAGCTGTCAACAGACCGCCCATCCACAGCTTACTTCAGGGCCTGGTGCATGTGGGAGAATAACAGTCTGGATGGGACGCCCAGGGTATGCTGATCACTCGAAATTTCCTTCCATTCTGTGCCCGTGAATGCCCATCCCAAACCGCCTTTTGGTCTGTGCAGTTCGTAAGCCCCCCGTGTAAATCTCATGCACGCAGACATGCACGACGCCACGCACCCACACCCTATGCACACGATCGTGTCCGAAGTCACTCACGACATCATCATGCACGGATTTCCTTATCTCGTGTTTTAACCCCATCACACAAGGGTACCTTCACTCACACATCAGCCTTCTCCCCGTGCCGAATTGGGATGCAAGCTCAACCCCGCCCTCTCCTTTCACAGGCATCAACCCTTGCCATCTTCCCCGGCGCGCATTGTATTGCACCATATTTCTTGAAAGGAAATAACCCCGGCGCTGCGAACACCGCCATTCGCATCTACCAGAAGTAACGCGCTGTAGCACGTGGCGCCATCATGTTGCTGTTCTCCTGCGTCTCAGTGAAGTACCGAACATCCCGGTTGAGCTTATCATCAAAGATGAGGATTGAGGCCACGTTCCCACATCGGTAACAGTAGTTGGGCGCCGACCAGACCGTTACCAACGACCGGTCAGGAAACATATACTTCAAGCCCTCCTGTACAAGCTGATGGGCCCGGCAAATGAGCTCTAGACCGTTGATCTGATTGAACTCTGACGTAACCTTGCTGCCAAACAGCCAGCCAGCGCCGCGCGGGCTGATGGCCCAAGTCTCGATGTCCTCCGGGTCAGACCACATCAAGTCGCAGAAAGGACCTTCGTGAGGAATCTCGCAAACTCGATCGATCGTGCGAATTTGGTCAAGCGTCCGGATATCTGGAGACAGACCGCCGTGAACGCAAAGCACCTTACTGTCGATGAGCGCCGAAAGCGTGAGGAAGTCAAAAACTTCTGTGCAATATCGCCAGGCGTTGGCATTTCCATATTTACGTTGGCATTCGTCATAAAACCCGTACACCTGTGTGATTTGCCGGCTCTCGTGGTTGCCTCTGAGTAGAGTTATGTTGGCGGGATAACGGGCCTGCACCGACGCCGCCGTCAGCGTGCCACAGACATATATGGCATAGCGTGACAGGATGTGATATCACCATCCGTACCTTCAAGAGCATCAGCATAGTGAATACTTCAAGGCTGTTGTACCCCCGGTCCACGAAGTCGCCCATGAAAATGTAATTGGTGCTCGGCACCTCGCCTCCCGTCTCAAATAATCTTAGCAAGTCATGAAACTGTCCGTGAATATCGCCACAAACAGTGACTGGCGCATTCACTGGCTGCACGTTTGATTCTTCAACAAGGATCTCCTTCACGTAGTCGCAGAGCGTCTTCAACTCCTCCTCTGCCAGGTGCTCGCATTTCCTTACTTTCTCTATCCATCTGTCTAGGTCGTTATGCATGGCGGCCATGCTGGAAGGAAGTGTTTCAATCTTTGGTTAGCCTAATCGACAAATGGACAGCACCAAGCCAGTTAAGGTGCTCAACTAATCAGTAAGATCCACTCTCAATCTCGCACAATATTGTAGCCGGCAGGTTAGAGGAATGTTTTTGACAAACAACCTCAACGTAGGTCAGTTCCCCCTGTTAAAACTTCCAAATCCAAGAGGATAATAGAGAAACGTTACTGGATGCAAGGAACGGAAAGCCCTATCGTCTATCCTCAACTTGTTGCTTCCGTACATCCACAAAAAGAGTGAAAAGGCCTGCCCACTTGGACGCTAACAATATCCGTTGAACATGGTGAATAACGTGCCTTAGGCAAACGCGTCCAATTCACATAACGGAACCGACTAACTAACTTGCGGCCCCGTTGCTTCTCGTACAATGGCCGAGGTAAAATCCCTGACCCACATGCAATTTCAGCCGGCCCAATACGTAAGCACAGAGGCGGCAAGTAATTGGGTAATGTGTGGTTAAGCGTCAACTTAATGTGCACATTGTACGAAAAGCACAGTACCACACGATGGCCTAGGATGCCAGGAGGGTATCAACGGACCTCAGATGCGGCAAAGCACCTGGCTGTAGATATCATTTCACTTGCATTTAAATATCTAAAATGGGGGGGCATATCGGTATCTAAATAGCGCTTTTCCATATCTAGATGCGGTTAGGGGGGCCGGTCTGGATATCTAGATGCGGCCAGGATGGCATCTAGATGTGAAGAAAGGGGGGGTCCTTAAGGTATCTAGGTATGACTGGAACAGTGTTTAGATACGGCTGCAAGCTAGATGCCGGCCAGGTAACCCCCCCTTGATGCGAGATGCGGCGAGTTTGTGATACCCTCCGACCTGCCCGACGCCACCGGCCTCTTCATGATCGTTGGAGCATCGCCTAGAGCGGTGCGGCATAGACAGGCTATGATGCCAACGGTAACTCCTTGTATTTTTCCCCTTGCATTTGACGGACGCGTACAGTGGGATACACATACATAAGCATATGAACGCTGCACCGTGCTGGACGCGGTTCCAAACTGTGGGTTCACACCTGCATGTGCCACGCCTACTGGCGCAGTTTTTCGTACATGTTTTTGCTTATGTCGCTGGGCCATCACGCCTTATCACGCCCATGCCCAGCTTGAGAAGGCCGACGTGCTCGTTGGTGCTTCTGTCCGGCGACAACATGATGAGCCGAGGGGTAATGTTGCCCCCTAAATGACTTCCTTGTCTAGGTAAAGGAGTTAAGGCGTTCCAACTGAGACTGCCGCCTCGTCTGGGCTCGTCATGTTTGCGCAGCTTTAAGATGGAATAGCCTTTAGCATACGACCATCAGCTGCCATCAGCCTCGCTGCCGCATGAAGTTGAGGACAGTGGTCGCCATGGTGCAGTATTACATCTTTGGAGGTAGGAAGGGGGCCCTCCAGGGCCCTCTCTACCTAGCCTGCCTCCCAAATGTCGAGAAGATTCCATTGGCCCGAACAAGGCTTCTCAGATTATTAACGTATGAATTTGGTCATGATATTTCCGCGGGAAACTCGGACTGTAGCCGGGGTTTAAGCCGAAGCTGGCCGAAGGTATATTCCTCTAGCTAGAAAGCGTAGTCAGTAACGGTACAGGCCTGGTGTCCTTATATTGCAAAAGTGCAATATAGAAGATACAATTGACGAGGTAAATCCCGGAAGCAGTGTTCACAGCAAAACCTGAATGGAGTCAAGGACATTTGGGAATACCTATTACAAAGCAATGACGGCCCTCTGCCACAGCTCTACCGTACTAGCGTAAATAAGCAGGTTCGGAAACCCCAATGGCGACTCAAGATTTACCACCTATACACAAACTGTACAGCGCGCAAGTTGCCACTCGTACCGTTGGCGTTTGGAGGGCTTCTGTCAGGGTCCCTTCCGTCTCACTCACAGCTGGGCGAGTCTCATAACCAAACGCACGGCAGGATCGACTTCATGGGCTGAAGCAGCGAACAATACGAATGCAAAAGACGCTGAACGACCTCCCAGCGAAGATCATGCTGGCCGCACGGTGGCTAAATGCGTGCTCGCCGTTAACTGATCGCACTTATTGTGTCGCCTTGCACCTTACCAAGTTCAGGAAGTAAAAATGGGGACGATTATCGGCGTTCGATTGCCCCTGGCAAAAACACACACGAAGCTGTTCTGTATGATTGCGCTGTTGTACACTTCAATCGGTTGCGGTAGATTTGTGCCAAAATACATGTCACGATGCCCAGGATACGCAAGGTAAAAGCTCATGACCCGTGGAGCAATTACTAAGCAGATCCAGCAATTGCATGCGCCAGTTGTTGGCGGATGCCGTCAATGCCCGAATGTCTCGCTTTCGGTCTGTGATGGGCTTTAACTAACATACACTTTGGGCACAATCAGCTCCGTGTTGGCTCCGGCCCCCACCCGATAACACGCTCCGCCAAATACACACGTGTCAACCTTCCCATCAACAAAGGCATGTAACAATTTTGGCGTGCCCGTCCCACGCATATTCCACCGCATGTTAATATTGGTCCCTGGTCAATTGCCACAGACCGGACCTGCTTTTGGCAAAACCTTGTGCACATCGGCGGCCAGGATTGACGTGCTCGAACAACCGAACGAACACGTCGTGCACATCACCATCCTCTGCTATGAACACATGCACCGCACTGGCGAGCACGCGAAACTATTACGCGTCGCACGTGTAAAGAGTTAAGGTTGCCGGACAATCCCGCATCCCCAACCCCCCATAAACCCAAACCCAAACTCGTTCCGAGAACTGATGGGAGCAAGGCTCCCATCTAGCGTCTCCCGCGGGCACTAAGCAAACAGATATTCAATGGCCCTGATGATTTCGCCCCAACACGGAACGTTTCCCCCTTCGGTAGCCACGCTTCCAGCATCCAAACTATGACTGTCCCAAGGGTCACTCGTAGCAGGGCGGCATGCACTTGACCGTTTGGCACGCGCTGTAGCAGTGTACCTGCCGCGGACTCTACGCTCGGTCAAGGGACCCGTGCGAACAGGTACTACTAGCCTTGGCACAGTTCAATATGCGGCGACCAATAGAGAAGCTTTGGAGTACTTGCGTCCATTCATCATCATCCACCCTTCCGCCGCAGGTAAGCCCGTTGCAGACCGGTACCGGCTGCTGCGCCCATGCGGCACGAACCCGTCACAGGTCTAACGGCTTTGTCCAACAAGTGCAAGCTTGCTTAAGATCATATGCAAAACAAAAAGACTGATGATGTTTCATCCGGACGCGGAGACACAGTGCATTTAGCTGGCTCGAATGAGTCACGCCTGCTAAGCATCGCAACTTTTTATCTGCAGTACCTTACCCCGCCAGAACCGGTGCAGCACACCTAGCACATCAGTCCACCGACACCTTGACCACCGGCCATCAACCTCTGGCAAGCATCTCAAATAAGGAAATTTGTGCCCACGCGATAAGCGTCACGAGTCATAGTGCAGCTTCCGTTAAGCAGCTTAAATGAACCGACTGCTTTCGATCAGCACACGCCGGCACACTCACAGTCTCCACTACACGCCCCGCGTCCGCTAAAAACAATCCTGAATGACTTTAGCAAAAGCCCAAAGCGCGCCAACACAATCACCACTGGTGTCTTTCCCGTCACCTTAATTGGTCTGAATCCATTATTCCAAGAATACCGCCGTAGGACCCAAACCTATTCGTATGCTCAGCTTTACCTCTCACCACCCCCACATGTTCTGCTAGCCGCGCTATTTCCAAGTGCGCAGCAGCCTCTGCTGCATGACCACACCCATGGTTAACCCCGACGGTGAGCGGCCGACATAAGTGCGATATTCCGCCTGAAATACAGCGCGGTGAGGCTCTCACCTGTCTTCAATCCAGTCCCATAGCTCCCATTGCTGACCGTGCCTTTCGGCGCGTTCGGCAGGCACAGGCGGGGGCTCCAGGTCCACATTGTCGAAGTTATCGAAATTGGAGGTGTCCAGCGGGTTACGGACACGGGGCCTGAACGGCGCTGGGAGCCGCCTCTGCTCTAGTGCCTTCCAGTCTATCCGGCTGAACCAGCGGTGCCGTTTAATTTCGTCTGCACCAAGACGCCGGTCACTGCCCAGGCGCTTGTCCGGGTTCACCTGAGAAAATGTGCAGGTACGGGCCCAAACGTTAAGCGATCGAGTGGAAGAATAGGGAGATTGTACCTGCCAAGGCAGTTTTCCCCATAGGGGGATATGAGCGCCCCAGTATTCAAGCTAGGGGGCCGGCCCCCGGGATGCCATCCATAGTATTCTTGCACTCCACAATAAATGCGGACACAATGTTTTATCCAGGGCTGGAGGCGACTTCGAGAACTCCCAACAATTTATCTCAAGATCGAATACGCAGCTCCTCCGTCTCTCTCAATTCCTCTGACTAGGTCTGTTGTTTCTCCTGTCTCCACTCCCAATGCATCTACGGATACGCCTATAACAGCCATGTACCTGCAAAAGCTTGAAAATAAGGTCAGCCGCCTGATCGGAGATAAAGTTGGGCACGTAGAAGCGGCCCGACAAGGTGCGGCGGAAGGTATCCCACGGGTCGCCAGTGAGCGACTTAAAGGGCGGGTCGCCTACCAGCATCTCGAAAATGAGCACACCAAGCGCCCAATAGTCCGCCGCTTTGGTGGTACCTCTGCGCATGATGACCTATTCATCGGAATGCAGAACCCATGTTCGGGAACAAGCCGTGGGTACGTGTTAACAGGGTTTCCGATAGACGGGCAGATGGACATCCAGGCAACGGCGCAGATCTGGATTCTACTCGTCCTTGCATAGGATCATGTCCTTCCGGAGTACTTCACCATTGTAGAAACCTTTTACGTGCAGGGGACGAGTGGAATCTGGTAAAATAGTCAGCCCAAGGCGAGGTTGGAAAAGTTGCTTCCCAGCGCGGCAAGTGCGTCTTACGGCAGAAGGTGACTCACAACACTTTTGATAGCCCCGGATACATGTATTAAATGCAGAGTTAGGAAATATTTGAGCATCGTACTCGGCAACCAAGAGGCTGGAACGCTGAATACCCCTAAAGCGCCGTCCGGTTTGCTGTTGCTTCCGTAGGGTGTTGCGTGGCGCGGAGTACCCCGAACCGACCGCCTCTGGTCGCATACCTCCGGCGCTTGGTAATCAGGCGTGCCACAGATGGTGAATGTCTTCTCAGCGGCGATGTACTTGGCGAAACCAAAATCTGCCATCTTGATGTAGCCCTGCGGCGTGGAAACGCGGACTTGAGATCGACCAACGAAAAGATTTTATATAGAACCAACCAAACCCTAGGAACAAAGCAAGCGATAAGTTCTATAACATCGGCAACCATGCAGCACTCCGTGCGCAGGGCAACACATTGTACCTCTCAGACGTCATGTAGTCAGCGACATACCTGGCAATATAGCCTAACAATTCGACAGCCCTGTTGTTGAGGAGTGCAGCTGGTGGCAACACTGCGCAACGTCACATCACCCAAGCACAGCGGCCCCCTTCTTTGGTCCCTCATCATCCATTATCGGCTTCAGCACACCCTAAACGCCCCCCAGCGCCTCCAGCGCCATGCCAAGCACGGCCTGCAGCCCAACCTGCGTGTCCAGGAGGAGATTCTCCGGCTTAAGGTCACGGTAAACAATGCCCTTGTTGTGCAGGAATTCCAGCGCGAGGAGCACGTTGGCCGCGTAGAACATGGCTGTGGGCTCATCAAAGGCACCCTCCACATCCAGGTGGTGGAAAAGCTCCCCGCCAGGAACCCATTCCTACAACAGAACGCCAAAGTGCTTTAGCACAAGTTGGAATATTTAATGGAAAACAACGTTACCAATTCTGGCACTCACATATCGTTCATCCTACCGCGCTGGCATTTATAAGGAGTACTGAATCTGTGGGAGTCTGGTTCTTGCGGTATGTTTGAGGAGCTAGAAGTTTGGTTTTCCAAACTATACTGGTCTTTATAAGCTCCTTTTTTTCCTTCCACCCGGTAAGAAAAGCGACACATCTCATCGCTACGTCCCCCCACGCCCAGCACGCGGCGCTGTCCACCGCCGCTTGCCTGTAGGAGGTAGAGGGATAACCTATCCTGGTAGGCGCCGCACAGCCGCACGCAGAACGGGTGTGTACAGGCCTCCTCCAGGATCTTGCGCTCGTTGATCACGTGTTCAATCTGCTTCGACTCCACAATGGGCGCCTTGTGCATCACCTGCGGGCACATACCGTATTGCAGGCTCACAACATCCATAGCACAAACCAAGTTTCGCTTGCATCTGCAGCCCATAATTATTGAAATCGTCACGACACCGCGTATAGTAAAATGACATCGAGAAGCTGTGGCCTCCGTCATTGTAGCAAAACTCCAAACCGTGGAACATCCTGACATACCCACACCGCGGAGATTCAAGATAGCGGCAAATGATCTCTTCTGCCCTTGCTGCGAGGCCTGTTCCGAAGTGCGCCGACCTTGCAAAACGGCGCTGGAAGGTGCAAGCCAAAGGATGGGAGTGTTAGCGCGCACCTTAAGGGCATACACCTCATTCGTCTTGATGTTCCGCACTACCCGCACCAGCCCAAACTGGCCCGTGCCGATGATACGGTGGAACTCCAGCTCCGTGAACTTGACCTTCGGGAACCTAGGCTGTTCAGCACCGGCACCAGCCATCGCGTTGCGGCTTCGGCTCAAGGCGCGACCACCCATGACCTGCGCCATTATGCAGGATCCAAGCACACGGCAGCCATAAATAACGGATCTGACAGGTAGCGCAGCAAGCCATCTGAATCCCGACCCCATGTAGTGCCTATAAGCACCAGCGCATCCCAACCTGTACGCTCAGTTGCCACTGGCGGGGAAGGCGACCACATAGATGCGTAAGGACACCAAGGATCGAGCAATAATCGGCTTTGAAACCTTACAATGGCTCCACACTCCATTATTTCGCGTGTAGCTGTAGACAACGACTTGGTTTCCATTGCCTACATGTGACATGCTGCAGAATCAGCACTGTACGTGCCCCCTGATGCTTCCTCGCTCCCACCAATAGGCGGTACGGTACGTCGTCTCTGCTGATGCAGTATTACCCCAATAGCCTTGGTGAAGTTGCCACGATAAAAATTTGCAGCCCACTCACATACAAGAGCAGGCCACGGCCGGTGCAATTAAGTTCAGGCACCAACCCCTCACCCGCTCAACATCCGACGTTGTAAAGGTGATAACGTTGCAGGGCGTAGCCGCCACCAGTGACGCCTCTAGCGACGCCGTCTCGGGGCTATTGAGCGCCTTGTCGTTGAAGACGCTGCCCGCCTGTAGCCGCTGCCGCTCACTACCTGCTAGCTTCCGCACATCCACCTCGCCCGTATCGGGAAGCGCCAGGTCCGCAGCCACCACCATCACCTCTCCGGACTTCACCAGGAAGATCTTGTTCGTGACAGAGCTGTTCGCGACGGCAATCACCTCGCCAGGGTTATAAGAAGTCAGCTCACACATCTTGAGTAGCTCCTTGAATTCCGGCTCCGTCATGGTGGCCAGGAAACGCGATTTTTTCAGGGCCGCAACCACCGCCTCGTCCGATTTAAGTCCTGTGTCGCGGCCCATGAACGAGTCCACTTGCCTGGGGGTGCGGCCCAAAGGTTGACAAAAGGAAGAACCGAACGAAGTGAGCGTCCAACAAGTGTATGGTGTGCAGGGGTTGAATAGACCAGTCTCAGTGGCGGTGTTAGGCGATGCTGGGAAGCTAACAAGACAAGGCATAATTCCAGCGAGCTTTAGCACGCCATTGAAAGAGGCATACAGGCTCAACCAGAGGTCAGAGAAGCTTGGTAGTATAGCCGTGGACGACGCATCTACGTCCTAAGGCTGTGCTTGCTGCGGTCTAGAAGCTGCATGAAGGTGCCCAGCAAGCTCTCTTACAGCACTGGTAATCATATCGGGATGCAGTCCCAGTTAAGCGCCCCTGCGGGATCTGCATGCTGCTCACCGCTTGGGCAAGGTCAGCATGTGGAGGGTCTCCGATGCCACACGCACGGTGTACGGACACTTGGCAATCTGCGTAAGCGAGCTCTCGCCAAAATAGCTGAAGCCCGCAATCTCGTGCACAAACGAGGGGTCCTCCACCTTCTCGCCATTTCGGAAGAGGGCTATCTCCCCAATCTTTACGACGTACAGCTTCTCCAGCTGCAAGATGTGGGAAGGGACAGCCGCAGCAGAATCCCTATCATTTCGCCGTCCTTGCAAAAGCACGGATCTTAAGCAGCAGCAGCCTGAAATGAAGTACGAAGAGCCCTGAGCACAAATCCCACTTCCCTAAAACGCACCCAGTTCTCGGGGTTTAGCACATTAACCGGGGAGTATTAATCTTTTTACCTTAATCTCCAGATGATAATAATTTCGTACTCCAATATGCGGATGCTGGCAATATAGAACGTTATAGCCCATGGCGGAACTCTCTAAAATCCCTTATTTGGGGCAATCTATGAGGGGTTTCAGAGTCTGCCGGCTTTAACACCGCGAGCCTCCACTTACAAGGTCTCCCTGATTGAGAATCGTGTCATCTTGTAGCAGTTCCTCGCGCGCATCAAAGCGATCCAAGATATTTTCCATTTGCTCCTGCTTTAATCCCTTGAAGTGGGGAAGCGACTGTGGGCCAACAAGGTAGAAATCGCGTTAGTTTAGAAGCCACGACCCTCTAACAGCATCCCCTACGGGGATCCAAATTTCATTTGCTGTTTGAGTTGCAACATATGTCCCAGCGCATTCCCATGTGTCAAACTGGCTTAATTCCTCCAATCGCCAAAACTATTCCGGGAACGTACCCTAATGACAGCCGACACAGCATCGTAGTCAAGCATCCACGCCAGAAGTGGATTATCCAGGTCCATGAACTCGCGCTTCTTCAGCACGACCACTTGTACCTGCCCCTGAGCAACGCAATCTGCGCTGCGCAGCTTGTCGTTGATGACGGCACGCTCGCCCACGAACTGGCCGCGTCCCAGAACAGCCACCTCAACATGGCCCCCGTTTCCGTCAGGGCGGAAAACACGCACCTGCGCCTCACCAGGCCACAGCCGGAAGCTCGCACACTACACCGAAGCTGCTATGGCGTTACGTCTCTAATGGCATCATAGGTATTTATGGGTGGCCATAAATTATATGCCCTTAATTTTTCCCCTGGCAAGCCCACAAATGACGGCGGTCCGACGGCGTCCTTTGACGTTTACGAAGTACGACATTCCTAAGACGCCATGCTGTAGAGCCCTCTCTATGCTGTATCTGAGCTTTATACTCTCCGTTGTCACAGGCTACTACGCAACCCCGCGACTGGGTGACATGCAATACGCTGGTGAAGTGGGATATACAGGCGGCGTATAACGGACTGGGTGTGACAGGTGTGACAGGTTGGATGCCAGAGATGCAATCACGGGCTGCGGGTTCCTCACCTTGCCGTAGCGGATAAGGAAGAGCTCATCGCCACGCTCGCCAATACGGATCAAGGGTTGCCCATCCTCGTACATACGCTGGGGCATGCGTGACGCTGCTCGGATCAGGTCATTATCTGACAGACCCTTAAGCAGGGGCAGCTTGCGCAAGAACCGCAGCGCGCGCGCTCCCTGTGCATGCTTCATTACAAATTTTAGAAAGGTTCTCCGGTCCATAGCCCAAACTGTGATGTTGGTTTTCGCCACGACTGATGCCGTACGCGGTGAATGGAACAGCAGCGCCACGTCACCAAAAAGCCACCCAGGCTTTTGTAAAATTCTTACAGTGTGGCCTTCAACTGTGCGCTCCTCGCCATGGTTCTTGGTGGCTGCATCCGCACCACCGCTGATCACCACCTCCGCCTCCCCCGACTGCAGATAGTACATGCAATCATCCTGTTTGGGTAAGGCACCCTGCTGGAGAACAACTGCACCGGCACGGAAACTGATGCCATACATGCGACCGACCACCTGCAGAAGGAAAAGGTATCCCCAGTTGTATAATGCAACCGTGACGGTTTCTACGACACGCGGCTGCCAACTGACCTCCACCAGGTGACTCTGAGGAATACCCTTGAAGACGAAGTTCCGCTTAAGAGCTTCCAAGATCGCGTCTGTGACCTCCTGGGGCTTGTACCAATCACCCGACAGCGTGCCCCTGTAGTGTTGAATCCATCCGGCAGAACGAGAACGCCCATTTCACAACAATTCACTTCGCTCAAGGTGCCCATCAGAGACATGCACACCTCTCAAGGGGGTCGTCGTCGAGTTCCTCATCTTCAGAATCGCTGACTTCGTAAATCTTCTCTTTCTCTTCTTTTGCTTGTGGCCCACCAACGGCAAGCTTCCTAATTTGGTCCCTTACTGCCTGCAATACGTTAAATTATAACAGCTGTGGATGGTGCATAATTCTCGACAATGTCGACGTCATAGAAAGCGAAGTTGTGCGTACCTCAGAGCCAGCAGCTGCACGACGTGCTTTTCCCTGCTGTTGCCCTGCTGATATGCCGGCCTGCTGCTGTAAAGGCCCTGACTCCGGATGTCCCCGATTTACGCTCTAAAAGAAGCAAATAAAGGCAATGTCAATACGAAAATCTGTGTAAAGCCATCAAAAGAATACACTCCACTGTAAGCTCCAACCCTGACCTGAGTCTTTTCCACGACGACGTCCGACGGCTTGGTGCTTGGCAACTCGGCCTTGGTCTCAATCCTGCACATGCCGCGCACATCCTGTATTTACATGTCGACAGCATAAAGCGGACCTAGTTGATTCCCCTCCAAGGCCGCGGGAACCAAAAACGCAACACATGTGCGCACACCCCAGCCAACCTGGTCGGTTCCACAGCCTTCGGCGTCGGAGCTGGCTTAGACTGGACAGGGTTGGACTGCTGTCGGACATCGTCAACATTAGGCGTACTGCAAGTGCAACCCATAGTCCCCAGCGCTGCCCCCAGCGCCCTGATGAGGAAGGGACTCCGCCGCGCCACGCCACCCGCCGAAAGTTACTGGGCGGGGGCGTCAAGATTCCAAATGTGATTTTTTCCTAATGAGCTTACATACGGTAACAAGGGCGCGCATTAGCGAACGGCTCAGTCCATAGAAACGGTAGGTTAGGAAGTCGGTCAACGAGTTTCGTTGGCTCCGCAAGGTGGTTATAGATCGTCTTAGTGGAACGTTATGAGGTATCAATGCAGTCGAAGGCAGAAACGCTGGTCCCCACCCACGGCTCCACAGTACGGAATGCACCGGTCTCTTAAGCCGTCAACTGTTAGGATCATAGCTGTGACAAAGTATAGTAACACACGCCATTCTTTGCACGTGTACTTCTCATAGAGTGGTCTGAACTTACATCTTCTCGCGAAAGGCCATTTATGAAAGAGTCGTCAACGGTTGTGTTATGCTGCGAACTTCTAAACGGGCCAAGGCTATGTTTTTTCGCATGTGGATCACATGGATTCTAAGTTGACCTATTATCTATGACTTACCACTTCGCTTGAGAGCGCACGGTTCATCTCTATATTTGATTGCCAGTTGCAAGCATGGACCCGATCCACGTGCTGCGAGGACACCTGGGCGACGTGCAAAGTCTCTCTTATTTATCGGAGGATCAACTTTACGCAGGGTAAATTCATACGCTGCTGCGCAGCAGCCTACTATGCTCTCCAACCCTTTTGGCCGGGGGTCGCAAGCCTAGATATTCTTCTTTAAAATTACTAGCCTTAGCAGCTTGGCGCTCCTTCTGCGTGTCAATTCGCTCCTCACCCGCGCATGCTCTTTGCTGACCCTAGGGACAGCAATGGGGACTTAAGGCTCTGGGACCTGGCCTCGTGCCGAACCGATTACACGGCAAGGTACACTTTCCTTCTCAAGGAGGCTTGGCATCCCATGTCCCGTCCGCACATCAAGGAAATTATTGCTGCTGCTGAATAACGCGAGGCTAGGAACCCACATGTCCCATTGCCCTTGTATTCCTGCGTGAGGCTGAGACCGCTTAAGGATAGGTGAAACTGCGCAGCAGCTGACGGCTGCTGCATGCTGGCTTTTGGTGAATACATCATTATTTGTCAAGGGGTGGGATGCGGGGCCTCGCTCCTGGTGAAAAGTGTGTGCCGTGTGTGATGCTGCTTAGTTTCATTTTACGCAGACTTCATGATGCCAATTCTGGGATATTGCACTTGGCGTGCCTACCGGAGTACGGCATTCTCCTGAGGTGAATCACGCGTGCACGTTCATGTGTCTGTGTAATAACAGCTCGTACATGCGTCTGTCTATGAATAACGTTTCTTTGTGTATGCGCGGAGCCGATGCTGGCGGAGGCACGATTAAAACCTGAAGCCTTCGCTGCCCCCGGTGGCCAGTATTGCACACCACAAGGCGGTATGCGCTCCATCCGCTTCATGGCTGCACTTCCTGCTATTCTCTCTCGACTGCTCTCGCCCGAACCCGCGGGAATTTAGGCCTAATGATTGCCCACATCCACCATACGTCAGCCAGGGCCGAGATGGCTGTGTGAAGCTGTGGGCTGCGGGACGGACCGGCACGTTGGACAGGTGAGCATCATACGGCGGTACTGAGAGAATGGAAAGTGTCAGCTGTCCTAAGCTTGCTATCCTAGGCGTCCGGATATCCCTCGATGCTGTCGCTTTGACACTTGAGGATATAGCAATCACGGGAGGACAAAAGTGAACCGAAAAATGCACTGACTGAGAATCGCCAGTGTGTACTGCGTTCAGTACTGTATGTTGAATGACACAGACACCCGTGTGTCATCTGTTCGGCAGGCCGACGCCGTTGCAGGAAATTCGAACAGGGTCCTTCAATTTCTGCCGCTGCGCCGTGTGGGCGCCTGGCCTTGTCTCCCAGTGGCGCCTGCCAAGGCCCCAGGCGTTCCGGCCAGCAGCAGCAGCGGGGCCGGCGGACTCGTTGGTGGCAGGACCAGCTGGCGATCCACGGGTCAGTCTATTGGGCATGCTGGACGTGCTGGCTTCAAGATAACGCCGGTGCGGGTCGCCCAGGCCGCCGTACTTGAAGGGATACGGGCCATGGCGCGTCGCTTGTGTACCTGGTGCTGTTACGGCAGCAATGCTGCTGCTGCCATGGATGCTGTGTGAAATCCCGAATGCTTCCGTTATTGCAACACTCAACCCTGATGTTGCCTCTATGCTGCGTATAGTTATGCCTCTCGTCCTTCCTTGCTACGCTAAGTATCCGCAACATAGTTCTCCAATGGGCGTGCAGGATTTGCTGGTGGCCTGCGCGGGGCACGACCCAGCAGACGTTAACATATGGCGCCCCGCAGTGAGTCTTTCGCGAGTTTGCCCTTGTGAAGGATAACGAGTTGTGAGAATCGAATCGGGATAAGTCTTAATACGGGACATGGTGTGCAACCTGTATACGCCATACGAGATATAGTCAACCTTTGGTATTTTGCGTCCATCATTTTTTTGGAAATGCCCTTACCTTTCTAATTGCCAGGTATATCTTGTTCAGCACCTACCAAATTCCCAAATCCGCATAAATCCATATCATGGCTTGCCTGATCCCGCTGCCGCGTTGCTTATGTGTAGGAGGCTCCATCCATCGCAGCTCGCCTCCGCTTGAGCGAAGGTGCCTGTACCGGCGCCGACATCAGGCACGGGATGTGTATGGCCCTGGCGTTCCTCTCTCCATCACCTGCCCTGCAGCACTGGTCACATCCTGAAAAGGGTGTGGGTACGGGTGAGATCAGCCGCAGCGATCTGGAGCCACTGGGTGAGCAAGGAGGCAGCACTAGTGGCCGCGGCAATGGCGACAGCAGCGGCATTTACAGCAGCAGCGGCAATGAAGGAGCGGCGAGTGACCCACGGTTCATCGTTGTGGGGTACGAGGATGGTGTGGTGGCGTTATGGGACTTGCGAAATCCTGGCAGGCCGCTGGGGTCATTGCGCACGCACACGGAGCCCGTCATGTGCCTGGACGTGCGGGCGAGGGTGCAGGGCCGCTCCACGGGCAACGGTAGAACAGCGCTCGGAGCCGGTCGGGGGAATGGCAACGCGGCAGAACTATACGACTTGGTTTCAGGATCGGCTGATGACCAGATCTCCTGCTGTGAGGTACGGCCCGGGGGACCGCAGCCTCTGACGCTGGCGAAGAAGCTGCAACTGCGGGAGAACGGCACGGCAGATGTGCGTATCCGCAGTGACGGCAAGCTGTTGGCGTGCGGTTGCTGGGACGGCCGTGTGCGGCTGTTCTCCGTACGCCGGCGGGAGCCACTCGCAGTTCTTAAGGTTCGGTAAACGGGTGTAGACAGGAGGCGGATAAGAAGGCAAAGGGGCCGCTCGCTGGGAGCATGCGGCCGACCATTTACTTGTACTACCCTCGCCGGCGGGCGGGGCCTAAGAAGGGGAAAGCTGGAAAGGAAAAAAGGGATGTTCCTGCAGGTTTACCTTCCCCTTGGGCTAATTCATTATTTCATGAGCTGTCACGTATGTTTTAAATCTTGACCTCAACCAAGCAATCTCCCTTTATCCACGTGTCCTGTGCAGTATCACCGGAGCCACGTGACGGCCGTGGCCTTCAGCCCCGAAACCCAAAAGTTGGCGTCCGCCTCCAGGGATGGCACCATCGCGCTCTGGTCCGTCTACTCATCCACCTCTGACGCCACATAACCGTAACGGCACTACGACAGCGGCAGGATGACAACGTCAGCTGCTGCGGATCAGACCGTTTTGGGGTGCAGGCTTCGACCCAGATGCAGATAAATTGGCCTAATAGCTTGCAGTAGCGAGAAAATAGCGAGGGAATCATGGTAATGGGGGTAAGAGGGGTGATAGTCAAAGCTGGTGGTCAAAGCGGTAGTTAGCTGTTCACCTTCACCATAAATGCAGATTCAGGCATGAAGGTTGTCGAGGGCACGGTCCCGTATTTTAATGAAGTACTTAAGCTTTTACAGCTGATCCCGAACAGCTATTAGCTAGTGTTGGACCGCGAGGTCACAGACCCGAAGAATGAGGATGAGGACAGGTCATCTACGGCGGGTCGCAGCGAGTGGGTGGACAATTTTGGCCAGCAGGTGTACATGCAGTGATGTTGTTGCCGAATGAGCATATAATGAAGGTTGGTGAAGCTCCAGGTTTAATCCGCTGCAGTGGTGCTATGACTTTGGGGACGTTCTTTATAGGGTAGGTAGGGATGCTCGGTTGGAGGTCTCAAACTCTCGATGATGCTGTCGAAGAGCAACCATAAAAAGAACTAGCACAACTATTATGCAAAGCCCGAAACTGATCTGCGATTGCAATCTCGTAAAATGTTCCGTTGGCCCAGGAGGTCAGGCGTCGTACGTTCATCCAGCTTCTGAACTCATCGACAGCTCCATGGAAAGTTAAGTTACACTCTATATGTCTTTTACTGATATTAAATTGTCCTTAGAGCGGTGGGTAAACTTAGTGCTAGTGATGCATAACCACAACCGAAAAGATCATGGTCAATAAAGCAGCGAACATTTCGATGAAAGAACATCATTTTGAATTCTTTGGACCACACGGCCCAGCTTTGCTTGTTTTTGCGTTGCCGGCCGTCTGCTACGCGCTCATCTTGGGTTGTAACAAGAGCTCATGCCTTCAGTTATGGCCCAATTTCCAGCTGCCTTTCCTTGATAATAGCATTCAATGGTACCGTCAAGATGCCTTCATGACGTACCTGGCGTGGTTCTTTGGACTGGCGCTCCTGCATGTGGTCGTGCCGGGGCAGCGAGCTAATGGCGTTTTACTTCCAGATGGGAAGCGTCTCACATACAAACTTAACGGTAAAGAGATATGAAAGATAGGGGAGACCCGGTTGGATAGGAGCGGCACCCCAGGCATAATTTAAGTGGGTCAACGTGTGGAAGGGGCGAGGGAACAATCTCTGGGGAGGTCCAGAGGAGTTCCGTCAGCAGATTTGAAGTCATCCAAGCTCGCGTCCACAAGCTTGCGTGTCGATAGCTGTCAGTGAAACACGTGCCGCATTTTCTGCAGGATTTAGGATACAGAAGTAGCCCCAGAAAGGAATACCCGCATGTATTACCTTGCAAAATTATAGGTTGTACTAACGACCGTCAAAGCATCGCGGTGTAATGCATCTTACCTTACACGTACACCAAAATATGCCCCCAATACACCAAATACCAAACTATGCGCGCCTGCTTAGTGATTCTTTCGTACTTTGATCACCGTACAGCCTTTAGGCTGTTCGTATTGGTGTACGGGGCCGCGCTGTACTTTGGGTTTTACACGCGACAGCTGGACCTGGGCTGGCTGTACGACCAGTTTGCACCGCTACTGACAGCAGCGATCGTCTTCAGTACGGCACTTTCTTTATATCTGTACAGCTCGTCCTTCCGGAAGGGCCTTTTGTTAAGCAGCCACGGAAACACAGGGTGAGTTTCAATTGGCGGACTTGGCGTTTTCCTTTGTTGGATATATGGAGGTATAAATGTATACAGAACCTTTAGTACTAAACTTGGCAAGGAGAGACACGTCGCATTTCCATGATATCTCTTGTTCGGGGTCCCCGGGTCCGGGTCCGGGTCCGCCTTCCCTTCCTCTCGCCCGACAACATGCGCCCGACGGTCTTCCGGCAGGTACCCGGCGTACGACTTCTGGATGGGGCGTGAATTAAATCCCCGGCTGTTGGGCGGCCGCTTCGACCTGAAGGAGTTCTGCGAGCTGTACCCGGGCATGATTGGTGAGTCCGAAAGTCAGGGGTTCCAGGGGCATTTCTGCAGGCAGGGCGTTTCTTACGAGCCATCCGGGTATAGGTATTCGCCAGAGCACTGCACATTCGCACCGCACCTGGGGAGCACGATGGGCCTTGAATATATAAGGCATGTGTGCAGATACGGCGTCTGCCCGACGGCAAACAGTGCCACCAGACCTTCTATGTGAGAGACTGCAGGCAGGCTTCGGGTAGAAGGCCCCCTCCCCCACATCGCACAGTATGCCGTGACGCACACCACTCCCTCCTTACCTTCTGCAACGTTCAGGCTGGGCACTAATTAACTTAGGCATGGCGCACAAGCAGCTGGAGATCCACGGGTCGATCTCCAACTCAATGCTGCTGGTTAATGCCTTCCAATTATACTATATCATCGATGCGCTGTGGTGCGAGCGCGCCATATTAACCACCATGGATATTACGACTGATGGTTTTGGCTTTATGCTGGCGTTCGGCGACCTGGCCTGGGTGCCTTTCACATTCACATCCGCGGCCCGATACCTCGTGGATCATCCGCAGGTGCTTAAAACGTTAGACTCAATAAACGCCGATCCTGAAGCGGGACTGGTGTGATACCGTATTGCCAAACACAGTGTTAGTAAACGGTGTTCGTACATCCTTTTAGCAATTTTTACTGTTATATTATATCTGGTTCGAGATTCTGTTTAGCTATTGTGTATGTATGTAGATTTATTGGGGCGGGAATTTCCGTACAGGAACTCATGCATGCATCGGAATTTCCTCCATTTCCACTTTTCTTCTCGGTGGTAGGCCGGCAAAAAACGCCGTGCATCTGACCTGGAATGACACTTTCTGGATGGCGGTACATCTGCACGTACTTCCGAGGCAGGCTAGCGCTAAGGCCTTCGAAGTGTGTCTGTTCGGTTGAGCGGCGGGCGGGTCTCCTGTCTTCCCTAGCACCCTCCCGAACTTGCTCATTCACCCATTCTCTCACGCATTCACCCATGCATACCCTGGTGCGGGTGGTGCTATTCTGTGTCTATCCAATTAGTTAACGACCTACACTCCGCGCCACTGTCTTTGTCGGTCGGTTGGTCGGCCGCCCTGCAGCACCTATCACCGGCCGGGGTGATTCTTATTTTGGCTGTGAAAGCGCTCGGATACTACATTTTCCGCGGCGCAAACAGCCAGAAAGACATGTTCCGGTCCAACCCAAGTGACCCGCGGGTTGCACACCTGCGCACACTCAAGACGGAGCGAGGGACGTCGCTTATTGTGAGCGGCTGGTGGGGCACCGCGCGCCACATCAACTACTTTGGAGATTGGATCATGGGGTGAGCTGGCGGCCAGCTCTGTCTCTTTTGCTCGAGGCGGCTCACATGTTATTCGTCTATATTGGCGCCTTGGTGCGGGGGTTGTGTATGCCCAGGCGAGGTCGCATCACCCTGCTCCGTCACATATTAGTCCTGGCGGGGATTGCGGCGCTCAAGACTGGTCGATATTTGTTTGGTAAGAAGATATACCTTGATGCCATTTGTCCCCGTGCTCCCCGTTCGCAGGGTTGCTTGGTGCATGCCGGCGGGGCTTACTGGGCTTTCAGCTATCGTACCATATTTTTATTGCATTTACTTCGCATCGCTGCTGATACACCGAGAACGTCGCGATGAGTATGCTTGTCGACTCAAGTACGGCAAGGATTGGGACAAATACTGTGCGCTGGTTCGATACCGCATCGTCCCCTATCTATATTAGCGCTTATAAGATGTTTGGGCTTTACAGCGAAGAACCTATTATGCAAAGAGTTAAATGATGCGATGGGGGGGGACAGTCTGAGTTCTTGTCCTCAGTACGTTACACTTCTAATAATTTAATGTACGGCGTCTCGACTCCTGAAAACCCTCAATGCCACCATCAATGTCTCCATAGCAGTCTCCTGACCTGTTGCAATACACTCGTTAGCAAAACCGACGTTTCTAAGTTGCGATCAGTGGCCGGTAGGTACATCACACCAATCTCCCGGAGCAAGTCCAGCACGTGCCTGAAAAGCCCGGGTGTCTACACCTTAATTTAGCGGCTTGGTTTACTAGGGGTGGGCCGGTGGGCTGTTGCCGCCATTGCCATCCATTATCGCAGAACCAAAAGCAAACGAATTGGTGTCTATTACTGATGCGCTAACGGCGGATGCCGTTCAGAGCTCAGGCGAAGCCTAAAGCTTAAGCCAAAGTACGGCGTTACCGTACTTATCGTCCAAGAACTAGCCTTCTCTCAGAAGAGAAGTCTGCGCTTCCCGAAAGCAGAGATTGACATTGGTTCGTGTTAGAAAGAAAAGCGCCCGGCCCCCGGCCGTATTACTTCTTTCTCATTCCCCTGGTATATATCACCGTGTGTCGCTCATTCTCAACAGTTCGTTAGCAGTTGCCGAGACGGCGGATATTGTTTATCAATTTAACATCATCGGTTTACATGCTCCTAAGGGGCACGAATAAAATTAAAAGGTCATAGTCGCTGAAATAATTTCGCAGCTTTAAGCTGTCTGGTTTCCTGAAAGTGCTCTGAATGAAGTTAGGAACGTGCAAAATACCGTGCCCGTGTTGGAACTCTTTGTTTCGTGCCTCGTATGTATAATTTGCGATGCCAAGATCTGCGAGTGCTGGATCGGGACTATTTCGCAGAGCATGGCACGCGGTCGACCGATTCCTCTCAGGTTTGCGTAGGCACAAGCTTTATGCTTACCCATGAGATTTCTATCACCTGTAACGTCCTTCTAAACCATGCAGTTGACCTTACGCCCGAGCCAAAGCTCGTGTACGCCTTCAAGACGCAGCGCGATGTCGCTGCGTGGAATGTCTTTTCAGATGCTAGCTTCGGAGGCCTATCTACGGCAACTTTCGGACTTTCTGATTGCGGAAAGGTGTGAGGAAATGTATTATCACGATCTCCCCGCCTTGCCCCATCGCTGACTACGTTACGGCACCTCAGACCGCAGTTTTTTCCGGGACGTATTCCAAGGAGGTCCAAGCAGACTCGAAGCTGATCCGATCGGGATACTGTGGTATCAACCAAGTGGTAGGGCTCTGCTGTCGTGGCACAGAGGTTACTCTGCGAACCTGTACGACATTTCACAATCCACATTGCCATCCATCTGCAGCGGTCACAGATTTTAAACCTTCGTAAATACGACTTCCTTGATCTGCGGGTGCGTGGCGATGGCAACACATACCTCGCTAACATCCGCCTGGATCAGCTTACGGGGGGCGATGAGGAGGTGTGGCAGGCAACGCTAAAGACAAGGTATGTTCACGTGGAACGGATTCAGATAAGCCGGCCGGCAGCGTTGGTTGCTTGGCATATCTTAATATGCACACTTATATATGCGAACGGTTTTATCATCCGCAGTCGTGTCCAATCGTTTCTGATGGGATCTAACGCTATAAAGGAGCACACGCAAGCGCTGGATGTCGGGTGCCCTTGCAGTACTGCATTTTCTTACTGCATCCTGACCTGCGCAACGAAATCTGAACTCACGCATTTGTCTCCCTTAGTGCTCTTAGCCTCCGCATCTCCTTTCCGCTTGAAAATTCGGTTCCCAGTCCGGGAACCTGGCAGGATGTACGGCTGGACTTCCGAGACTTTGTCTTCACGTTCCGCGGCCGACTGGTGGCCAACTACGCACCCTCGTCTGCGGGGATGCCCCGCCATAACATTATTTCGGTAAGCAGATCGCATCGTCGGAATAAAGAAGGTACGGAAACCTGCAGGCATTTCTCCGTGTGGCTGGCATCTTGCTGGCCATAGGCAGAGCCGTGCCGTATAGAACCCACCATCCCAAATGCGGTGACTTGGCAGAGGGACTCCTCATATTGCCACCAAGTCGAGTCAAGACTACGCCAATGTCCGTATATCAATCCGCTGCCGTTGCCCGTGCGGTCCCGTACCTGGGTCCGTTGTTTTCCACCCATCCGTTCGCTGCCCTAAGTTCGGGATTACCATGGCAGCTAGTGAGGATATGCCCGCTACCGGGGACTTCCGTCTGGAGCTCGAGTCCCTGCGCGCGGGGGCGTACTCGCTCAGTGAGGCTGCGATGGCCCGTAAGGCCTACGCGGGATACTTCCAATTCCGGGAGGGCGCGGGGGCGGGGGAGGAGGACATGCCGCGCACACTGCCGCCGCCCATTCGTGGCCCGGATGACCCAAGACCTCCCGCGTAATGAAGAGGAAGGTTTTCTGGTGTACCTCGTACATGAGCCTTATACATGAACGGTAGTGTCTGTGCTAAGACTTGTCACGAGCCTATCCCGCTTCGATTTTGGTGGCCTCCGTGGGGCTAAACGCCCTATTCCGTCATTAAGGGTTCTGTGAAAGGGACTCTGGCAAGGCAACAGCCGCATTGAAGGATCCGATAGGGTTCAGCTTGGCAGTCGGCCGGTACTCCAGTATAGTGACTCAATAGCAATGTTGGGATGCTTGGGCACTTAATTATTTACTCGCTTAGGAAAGCGGGAGGTCCTCATTGTAACATTTGCCGCGACACACTGGCATGTATGACACACTCTCCACTATCGGTGAGCTTCTGAGCTTCCAGGTATTACTTGACTTCCGGTTCATAGGGTTGTGTTGCTTATTTACCTAACAAAGAATGGGACGCCGTTTTGTTTTTCGTAAAGCTATATTCAGCCTGTAACCGCCCAAATGGTGGCATGCTGCAGCGATAGTTGTATCGAGCTTCTTACAGGGATGAGTTATATGGTTAGGGCTTAGGGGAGATAGGAAACGCATGTCGACGCTGCAATTAACTCGACTGTGCTCACACTTTCACTTTGCAGCAAATGCATAATGTGACCGACTGTGGCGGAAGTTGCCATTTCGAATGGATGAGGCGGCTCTGGCTCTAGTCATGTAGAAACTGTAACATAATTGTTATGTTAATACACTAATTTGCAGAGATGGTTTGAAGTGCGTTATCAGGTGTTGCAAGAACCTGCTCTGGTATTATGCTGGGCGCAATTGTGCAGGGCGCTTGCTCCGACTTTCTCACTCAAGGCGAGCATCGGGCGACGTATGAGGTGAGGGTTTGAAAGTTGTCAACGGCGTACACGTACAGGTCATCTTCCATCCATGCTACGAAAAGCTGCGATGTCACAAAAGTGATAATAATAAGCAAACACAATCAACATTAAGATTGGATCGTGAAGCTTTTTTGTTATCCCCACATTTTCCACCTTATTTGTTCCTTGATACTGCACACCGTCCGTATAGATGTCGAGAGCGTCGCCTCTCTTGTATACTGTGTCCGGTAAAACATCGGATAAGACCTCGCACACAAGACCTGTCGACCTACGAGGTCCCTCATGCTTGATATGTACATGCCTGATATAGTGTTATTGAAAGTAGTGCGAAAGAGTTATTACAAATACCGCCGTGAATACCGGCCTACCAACCGTGATAGGCGCTTTTAGCTCTGGATGCTATGCATAACGCAAACCTACTCAGGATACAGTGTCACAGGGTATGGTCGCGTAAACCGTCTTACGAAGTTGTGCAATATGCAGGTTATATGTTAATAACATGTGCTTAGGTCAGTATCGTTGCTTGTAAGCTTTTATCACCACTGTTATTAACTGCCGCTCAACTCCATAGAAGGTGTGGGGTTACTTTCGAGCACTAAAGAAAGCCTAAGCTGCCGGAAATAAAAGTATCGTGTATGCAGATAACTACGGTCCCTCGTTGCTGTGTCGTGTTATTGGTTACAAAAGGCCGCAATCCAGATAGCAATCGCAGTTATTTTATGCAAGCCTATATTAACATGCTTTGGGAAGGTCATGGAATGTTGACACACTGGGCGTTTCTGGGCCCGATACGGTATTGTTACGCTTTCTTTTCCTGGTTTCGCGCCTTTTTGCCCTCCGAAACCATCCGCGCAGAGAATTAAATGTTGGCGGCATGCGAACATGTTAAATTCGCATCTCCATAGTTCCTCAATTAATTATATATACTATAATTCCTTCCATCCTACAACCTGTTGTTAATGTACGTTGTAAAATTCACACTAGCGATGGGCGACCCTTGTCGCACCCATGGGTGTACGTTTTCGTTTCGTAACCGAATGGGAAGGTCCATCCCGCAGTACAGGTCGGCGGCCTTGTTGAAAAACATAGTTGTGGCAACTCAGGCACAATGGTTGGTAAACGCTCTATTCCTGCTCGGATTTCCTGAGCCTCGATCGTGCTGGCTCGAAGCAGTCCTATATTACCTTTCCCACGGTCTTTCATGCTATTTTAATTGTGCATGTTGGGGCAGAATAATAAACCAAATATCCAACAGCTACATTTCCATGAACGAGGGAGCTTAAGGAAGATACTGTGAGAAAGGGATTTGCACCAATGCGCACCAATCAATTCTCATACGCCCAGGCGTCGGTGAAGGCCCGTTATGACTGTGTGTTGGGATTGCTAAAACAATAATCCCTTTACGAATTCGTTCATGGAAAACTAAAACAAAGCCAGCAGCCAGTGAATTCGTTCCGTTCCCTTACTTTCGTAGAAACGCTAGATGGGACCGCTAGATGGAAACGCTAGATGGGACGGACCCAGACTGGTCTACGTTCCCCTACCACACAAATCGTAAGAACTTCGTCCCAAATAATTATTGACGTACTCGTTTATTATGTTAATTCAGAGCTCTCCCGCTGCTTTGTTATACAAGTTATGCCCCTTTCAGCCCATCAAGTTGCAACCGGTTTTGGTCATGGGTCGAACGCGCCTAACACGGGTCCAAATACGTTCGCTGGGCAGCTAGCTATGAGAAATTGAGCCCTACCTGGGCCTTCGGAAAAATGACTGATACGGCTGACCCGAACTGGGCCATTGGTACATCCTTGCCTACTTCTAATACTGTCGGAGCAGTTGAACAAACCACAGCCTGGCTTCGGCCCCAGGTGGATTCATTCATACGTAATACGTGGATCAAGTTAATGGTCCGATGGCCACCTCAGCCACATGTCTTAGATAACTGGATCTACCAGGCAGGAATAGTAGCTCTCGAGCTGCTCGTTCGCCAGCTGCATTCCAAGGGCATGCATGCGCAAGGCACACTTTTGCATCTCTTAAAATGACTACACTCAGGTCCGCCGACCGGTCGTCTCAACGACAAAACCTAGTATACGATCATACTCTCCTCATATGTATTCGTTCAAGCGATCCTACCTGTAAGAATATGCATGAAAACCCTGAGATACGTAAATAAGCGCCATCTATACTTTATAATCGCCTGCAAGATTAAAACTCTGGTCTAAGCCCCAGATACGATATACTTCCAGCATTGCGTTCGTTGTTCGTTGCTTGCCTGGTCCATGCCTGGTCCAGCACCGTAGGGGGAGATTCGTCAGTGGTTCGTTTGGTTAACAGTGTTCTCTGGGCCCAACGAAGCAATCGATGTCCGTACGGAAATCGCACCCGCCGCTGTTTTTCTAGTCGGCTAGGAAGAGCTGCTGCTGGCTGGCAGCTTGTTGGGAAAGGTTCATTGTTTAAAGACGTTAAGGACTAGCAGTGGGAAATAATTATTTCTTGAGACTCCTATTAGTCTCTCCTCTTGAGCTGCGGATCCTGTGCTACGTGCAACGTGAGCCGCGGAATCCACTGGCGGGAACACAACTAGTGCCCCAGCAGGGGCTTGGCTACGTATGCGTTAACCCATTGTTGGCTTTGAGCTCTGGTAGGTTTCGGGTAGGTTCCTGGTACCGGGAAGGGAACCGGCTTTGGCCACGCCGGCCTGTTGGATTACTCCAGGGCGGGATAGACAGGTCGGGTCGGAAACACCGTACCAGCACCGTACTAACCGTGAATGCTGCTGGCAGCTTAGGTAACGCAGCACGGTTTCTTCCTGCCGTTAGTTGTCGCGCGCGCTGATAAAGAACTCTGGAAATATTTATAGCTTTTTTATATTTAAATATAGCGGCCTTAAACTGATGCTCTATCGTAGCTGTGGTGACCTTCTTGCTTTCCATCGGAGACGCGCCAGATGCGCAGTTTCCTTAACTCAAAATTTCATCCTTTTTAAAATTTCCCCTTGTCTCTGACACCTGTGACACGTAGACTTCACTTAGGTTGGCCCAACACCACTTAAGCATGGCCAGCTTGATCCTTTTTGCATTTGCGCTGAGGATACTGGGATGGTCAGCTGACAGTGGCATGACCGGCAGACATCCAAGCTTTGGTTAGACAGCAGCGGCCCTGGAGACGACTACTTAAGAGCACAGAACTACAGAAGATGAAACGCTCCAGCTTTGGTGCAAGCTTCATGCTTGGCTTTGGCTGGAAGTTATGCAACGCGGCACTCCAGGCGCAGCTGTCGTGTATTTGATGTCGATCGCCTTCTTCCGAGTGGCGAACGACCACGAGATCGTACGTGACGCAATCGCACGCATCGAAAGCGGCGATTAAATTGCAAGGTATGTAAGGCAGGTACAAACAGATTCGGCAGTGCGTGTACCGGCAAAGTGCTTCAGACGCGGTTGCAGCTTTGAATCGCTACTCGCTAGATTCAAGAGTTCCGAATGGGTACATAGCTTTGGCGAGACTTCACAAAAATATGAAAGCTACTTGTAGTTAATAAATTTGTTTATTTGACCCTTCCTGAATGGCGCTTCCAAATGCCACGGGGAATGTGCATCGTAGTTTTTCTTGCGTGCTGTATGGCTTCGGATAGGGCGGCGTTTCGTTTCAGGGGGGGGAAACCTTAAAACCGTGCGTCAGTGCATGTCTTGTAATAGCTAGGCATGGCCTAAGCGCCCATGTATAACCAACCCTTATCATATACAGTTACACCTACAAGCCTTTTTACATAGGAAGAGGAAGCAGCGCCGGGCCTGCGCGTTGCTGATGAGGTGTGCTTCCAGATGCTGCGAAATCTTCCAGCTATGTATGCACCGATGACGCATATAGAGCAGCTACCTTGGAAGTAGTTTAGTTCATTAAGAATTATAAGGGTAACTCGGAAATATTTGGATTGCTTCCCATCTTAGTTTGAGGTGTTGTCTGTAGGAACGGGCAAGCTTGGCCCAGCAGGGTCAAGCCCGGAATTTGCAAAATCGTAACACCAAAACTGATATGACTCGTACGTCAACCCAATATTCTGGATTAACTCCTGAAGGCAGTAGTCATTTTGGGAAGTTAGGTTTCTGACACGTTCTGATCATTCCTGACCCGGGATATAGATGCTAGTATATCTTCGAAGGTCCGTAATAAATCACATGCAAAGGTAGGTCAATTTTGGTATATTTTGAAATTCAATTTTCATAATGTATTACATGTACGTTGTCAGAATAGGGTGATCCAGCAGCCGCGACGTCCTACTGGACATCATCGGTACGTTCCCGATACCCTAAGTCTCATCAGTGGCGAACAGTTATTGCAGATACCAAATGCACTCGGTTAAGGGTTTATAGCTACCTTCTTAAGTTGACGCAGCCGTCCTGCCGTCGACTTAATTATTTGCTACGTAACGAACGGGCTGTTGCTGTCGTTTTGCAGTAGCAACTAACAAATGAAAATTATGTTGCGCCTCAATGAACAATTTACGGTACCTAGCAGGCTCCCAGAGCCTCCGCCTTTAAAAATCACTCTGTGTTTTGGCGTGGTTTGAACGGAAGTATGCTACCGGTTCGGCGGCTGTCTCACCGTACGAAGCCACGGGACCCCTGGGAACCCAACTGCCCGATTGGTTTTTGAAGTTGCGCAGCTGGGGGCGACGTGCTCGAGACCGCATGTGCCCACTTATTCTTTTGTATCAAACTTACAAATTAACCAAGCAAACTTTAATGCAAGAACCGCGCGATCATCACGAGAAGCTTGCCTATTGGCTGCCGGGGAAAGAGCCCCGCCCCCAGGCCTTAGCTTCCAGATAGCAGGCGGCGCATGCATCCGCGTCACAAGGCAACCTGCTGATTATCATTCAAAGCTAATAAAACATAACTCAGAGAATCATAACTTCACCGCCTTGCCCTAATATCCATTGCGGATGGAAAGCGGGGTCGTCTTCGTAGCTTCTGGACAGCATGCAGGTGGCGCACCATTAGGTGCTGGAAACCGCCCGGACTGCCTGCTGGCCGGAAACCGGACGTCGTGAGAACCATTACGCGCATAATAAATGCAAAAAAGGTCCGCATGCAGCTTCGTCTACTTGACTGTGGGGAAGCTGGCCTGCTTGTTAGGGCATGCATATAGCCCCATCCATACGTCGAACCGGTATTAGGGTTCAGCTTTTGCTTGGTGGGTTGGTGTTCACGATCATGAATGCGCCATACGTTACCCAAGCCGCCACCCTAACCGTATCGCTGAGGGGAACGGCGCTTACATGCCCACCACTTGCAAGCACGAAAGCGCTTAGAGCGAGCCCCCTCTTAGGAGCCCACCATGTGCACGGGGCGCCGTAAGTGAAGCTCTGCAGCAGCTATGACACCCCACTACTATTGTTAGCCGCTAAATTCAGAAGCTGGCGCTTTATCGCACGAAATACTTGGCCAGCAGCCGCGAAGAGTGCACCAGATCATCGTCGCGCCCGCCGAATGATCATGCATGCATTGCCGTCGAATCCCGCGTATTGCCCACGTACGCCCAGCAAAGACGGGACTCCCACACCGATCTCTCACATCGATAGCCGCCGCAGCCCCTCAACTGCACCTATCTAGCAGTGGGGCACCTCCCTCCCTCTGGTGTCGCAATTGCGTTTTTTACGAAAATGGCCACAAAAGAGGCGTGATGGCAGCTATAGCATCTTTTTGTGCCGCATAGCTTACTGTGTCGTATGGGATTATTCCATGCACGCTGCGGCAGTCAAGCAGCCTGAGACAGCACAAAATATGGAAAGCGATAGATCAAACATCTGTCTGTGCGCTAGATAGGGCGTTGTGCGATCTTCCGGCGAACAAGGACATACAAAGGCATGCGGCATGCGTTTATTAAGCACACAGAAGCGCACCCGCATTCACGCCCTGATGGCCTTACTTGCTATGACGCCATTGGTGCGTGTCTGTGAACACCTAGTTCAATCAGTTAGTCCGCGGCAGTGGACCAAGCAAGCAGACCCTGGAGGCCGCTCTGCAGCAGCGAAACGGAAGATGGGAAGATAGGTGGGCAGGCGAAACCTGCATGGGGCCGGCATGCCAGAGAAGGCCCGGGGCTCGGGACCTACCGCGCCTGCCTGTCTGCCCGCCTGCTGCCTACCGCCCTGCCAGCAGCATGCAGGGCCCCCTGCTGTCCAGCAGTGCCATGCAATCACACAGCAAGTTTGAAGCAGGCGACATAAGACTGAATGGATGGCGGCATGGTTGGTGTGCCTGAGAAGGCGTACCAAGGTCAGCAGCAGAGCTACATACGACGAGCTGCAGCGCACGGACAACGAATATTATCGTATGCACGGCCAGCAACAGTAGTATTAGCAACTTCATCAGCAACTATCCGACACCAGCATGCAAGCGACTGTTTGGCTACTTTGCATTACAGGTCTCGGGCCTGAGTGACCCTGCATCTGCCGAATGGCATGTGGTTGCATACGTGATTTTCCGACGCCACTACGTTACGATGGTAGTTACATACCTAGCTGCTTACAAGCATGCAGTTTTCGGCATGTGCAGGCTGCATGAAGCATCAAGATTTCAAATGTACCAGCCCAATGTAATTATTCTTATGCTGATTTCAAGTTAGCTGTCAAAGTACGGAAGCTAGCAAAGGAAGAAATATCGAACAAAACAACAATCATTTTAGGGCTGGCAAGTCCCGGAGGCGGGGTCACACGGGGTTCAGGGGCACACGGTTTTGTGTCGTACTTTCATGCAATGGATTCTAACATCCTCTAGGTATACGGCCCTGTACGTGTGTTTTGCGTGTCTATGTGTGTGCCAATCGCTTAAATTGCATGCTGTTCATCGTTGTCATGGGGCACTGTCGTTGGGCATACGTATGCATCATCACGCTGGGTAGCGCCAGCCCCACACCTGCTGCCCGCACCAATTCACGGATGAGGCAGGGATGGGTGTCGTTGCTTGTTTTGGGGGTTTGAGGACAGCTCGTAATCTCTAGTAACGGGCTATTGCCTGTTCTGTGCCATTGTCTGTTGCTTGCGGAGTGGCCGATCGAAACGACATGCGCGACTACACATCTGATGCATCACTGTTGTACGTTTGCTAATGAGGCAGGAGATACGCGCTACGGCAGCAATACGTAAACTCCTCCTGTCAATTCTTTTTCCGCATCATTACGTTCATCCTTCCCTTTGCATGAACAGGTTGACGCGACATACAGCAGCTTGCCTTAGGACTGCACGCATCCGTTGTATTCATTGGGACCAGCAGGTCAGTAGCGTGGCACGCCGCCGGGTTGTTGTTTGCGGGTTATGTCTAGGAGGTCCTCTGCACGGCCGAATATTAACAATGCTTTCCGGTTTTACGGTCTCGGCAATGAGATTTCCGAATATTTAATTATGGACGGGGCTGACGGGGCCAGTGGCAGCCTACCTTTGTTTTGAAGGTCTAAAGGACAGGAAGCGCAGACTAAAAGTCAGATAATTTCATAGTTGCCTAAAATTAAACTGTTTCTACCTCCGGGATATATAGAGAATGAAACGCAATTTAGCCGCCATGGAATGGCGGGCAAGGACAAGAATGAGTGGTCTTCTTTGTTATCTCAGGAGGTCAAACAACAATGAAAGAATTTCAAATCTATCATGTTTAAGATCAGATGTGTGAATCCCATTACCGGCAGAAGGAAAAGATACCTTTAACCGAAGGTTATCTACCTGTTACCACATCGGCGATGTATCTACGGACGGGAGGCAAGCTAAAGACATCTCGGTGCATACGATAGCAACCAGATTGTCCTATAGTTATATCGGGGGTCATTATACAGTGACGCTACGTTTCCATTTTGATGGGGCGGATAGCTGCTCCATGCGTGCATAGAGCACTTGGCCAGGACCTTGCAACTGTACAGCGTGTTCGTAATTGATCTAAGGTTGTGACGGAAGCCTACCTGCCTACCAAGGGCCTGTTGTGCTGTTGTATGTGATGTACGGCGTGAATGACAGCTTCCAAGCAGCGACGCGTTTACACGAATACCCCCACACGCAAGCGTTGTGCATCACATCTCCATAATATTGGATCCTTGAGTGATTGATTATACGAAGACAGCACGGCACTTGCCGTCGTTCCCTCTATAGTTCCATAACATTTTAAAAGTACCTTCAACTCCCATCAGAGGTTAATAAGAATTACTAAGGGTTCCATGTTAAAAGGTATGTGCCCTGCGTTGGTAATGCGTTACCGTTTTCATGAGTCCTCCCACGCCCACCACCGTCTCGTCAACCCTTATCATCTGTGTGTGACATCGAAGTAGTTTTCAATTAAGTTTGAAGAATTATTTACACGACTCTGTTATTTGTGTCTAGGTGATTTCGTGCTTGCGCGCGAGCACGCCAAGCAGTGGACCTCGGCGCTGACGACTTCAAAAGTCAAATCTGCATACATCAAGACAAGCTCATTAATAACGATGGTTCGGGAAATTAGTGGTCAGGCACTGGTCATTTTCATCCTGCTAGCGCTGTCTGGGAGCCGCTCCGCAGACGCACGACCAGGCATGGCGTATCGTTCTCGAAAATTGGTGGCAGCCGACGAATTCTACAGCGACCAACCATCGGCGTGGGGCAACGTGCTCCCTGGTCGTTTCCTTGTTAAAATGCGTCCCAAGGCTAAGAATGCTCTACCTCAAAGCGATGGAGCTACGTTAAATCGAGTTCAAGCAATATCTCGAAGCTTTCGGAAGAAACGATTGGACGTGCAGATCACTCAACAGTACAATGTGGCGTTCGATGGCTTCAGCGTGCAAACCAATAATATTGATGAGACATTAGTGGCACTTGATGACGAGTATGAGATCATGTCCGTGTACCCAGTGGTGAGGTCTTTGCTGCATACAAAATTTGTAGCGCAACTATGTCTCTTTTGGACGACGATCTGCAGTATCATTCCAAGCCTCGCAGGATCATATTCGCTTTTCCTATTTCGAGCAAAGCGTGCACATTTTTGTAAATGCTAGCGCATTGTTTCCTGACGCCTCGACTGGTGGGCACTTATCTATCCGACGATTGGCGTGAGCTGCTAACCTTCGCGTATTGGCCCTTTAACCCCCTTGCTTCCTAGGTGCTCATTCCACCTCCCGACGCAGCCGGCATTCCCAAGATCCTTCCCTCCCTCTTATCTGGTGACTACTTCGCAAACTCCTCAGCTACAGGCAGCCTTGGCACCACACTGGCGTCCTTGGGCCTTCCGCGGGTTACTGGCGCTGATATTCGGGTAGGTTCTCTTGGACGCTACTGTCAGGGGCGGTTAGGTGCTGCTAACGATAGGACAGTGAGCCTGAAATAATGCACATTGCGGCCTGCGCGGATGGGAGTGGGCGGGGTTAGGGGGCAGGTGAGATGGTCAGCCAGCCTATTGGACTCAGGCCGCCTGGTGATCCACACAAGCTCCTCGTGTGGCGGCACTGGCAACACGGTTATGATATCCTAAATGTCATAGGTGATCTGCCGGCCGTGCTGGCGGCCGTGTCGGTGCTACAGTTGCAGTTGCTACAGGTTGGCCATTGCCGCTGTTAGTGTGGCTGTTGCGGCAGCTGCGACCTGGATGGTTATGTTGGATGCTGCAGTCACGGTGATCCTGGCAGTGCCGCACCCGGCGCACGGCAATCATGGACATGGCTCGCAGCTGGAGCAGCTGCTGGCGTTGGTTAGCTGCGGAGCCGGTTAATCTTCCATAAGAGTCAACAGCAGCGACTGAATGATGCTACAGCCGAACAGTAATACACACACACATATATATATACACTCCCGGCTCAGGACAATTGTTGCAATCCAGCTTTATTGCCAGCCACGAAACAAAATCGTTTAGGCCCATGGGAGTCTCTAAAGACGAGCTCATTGGCGGGCTGCGAAAGATGCCTGAACAGGCGATGGTTGGGGGCGCAAACCCTAAGGTTTGCGTATACCGGACAGCTTCGACCCCCTCCCATGCGGACCCAGGATCCTCCATTCACTCGATGAACACGAGATCTTCGCATCGCCATCCTGCGGCACTGCGTTTGCACCGCATGATCTTCATGTCTTCCGCGACTCAGCACTCACCTGGCCAGCCTCCACGCATGGTTCTTCTTTTGCAGACACTAGTACTTCGGCATGCATCTGTGTGGTCATGCTTCGTACCTCGCTCCCCGTTCGTGCGACACACATTCTCTGGAATTCGCAGGTGGGAATTATCGACACAGGTGTGGATTACATGCACCCGGCTCTTCAGGGCCCCAACGGCTCCCGGGTAGTCATCCGCAACGCCGTAGTGTCGGACAACTTCACGGCGGGAGCCCTACCTGAGGATCATGATAACGTGGTGAGTCAGGTATAGGGTTGCGGTGCAGGGTGAACGTGAAGGAAGCGAAAAAAGGAGTCATCGGCTGTACGGCAAGGTGTAGACTTACCCACTCAAACTCTCTGGACCAGCCTAGGTCGTAGTGATAACGGCGGCGGTGGGAGGGGGTGGGGGTAGCGGCGGTGGGGGGGTTGGTGATTTATAAGAAGTCCGAAAAACTTCTTATAAATCATATTATTACCAAATGGGCCGCGAAGAGTAGAAGTAGGCGCGTCCGTCGGAACTGCTCCCCGGGGCCTGTGAGACATCTTGCAACAGCAACAACAACAGAGGTCGAATCATGGTCAGCATAAACGCAAAGAAATGTAAGGTATTGCAGCAGCCGCAGCAACAGCACGGGGGCTAAACGGCGGGTGCGGTCCGATAAGGTGCAATGAACCGAAAAAACCTGAACCGGCCTTCATGTGCGGGCGAATTCTGATACCGGACTGGACGATGATGAGACATAGCTGTCGATATTGCCCCGCTATTGTCCTCGCTCCCCAATACAGAATGACTGCATGGGCCACGGCACCCACGTGGCTGGCATCATCGCCGGCAGCTTCAGCTCCCCCAACTTCCGTTACGTTGGCGTTGCCCCTGGCGTGACATTGGGAGTGTACAAGGTCTTCGGCTGCAACGGCAGCACCACTTCGGACATCATCCTGACCGCGCTCGAGCGGGCATCTGCGGATAAGATGCAGGTTTGTGCAGGGTGTGATTCCGTGGACGTCCGAGGTAATTAAATAATTATGCTGGTCACGGGATTCGATTTCGTTTCTGTTAAAATTATGTGCCTTCTAAACAGATCCTAGCAATCCAAGACCTTAACATTCTAACATTCTATATATCGATATAGCTTTATTAATGAGATTATCGCCTCTCCGTGCACCGTATCGTATCGTGCAGATCATCAACCTGTCCGTGGGCATCCCCGGTGCCTGGGGCGGGCCTGTAGCGGATGCTGTTGAGAAGCTGGCGCAAGCAGGCACACTGGTGGTTTCCTCAGTAGGCAACGAGGGCGAGTCCGGGCTGTTTATGCCAAGCTCGATCTCAAACTCGTTGTCAGTGATCTCCGTCGGCAGTACAGATTCGGTGGCCGTGCCTGCCGTACTGACGCTAAAGATCGACACTGGCCCCAACACAACTGTGCTGTACACGCGCGCGGCTTACGGCAATGTAAGCCCGCTGCTGAACGCGCCGTTGCAGGCCTTTGCTGCCGCCGTGGCGGATGGCTGCTCGTCATTCTGGCCTGTGGACATGACAGGCCGGGTGGCGATGGTGACGGTGGGGGGCTGCAACGTGGACACCAAGGCCACGAATGTTGCTGTCGCCGGTGGCATTGGCGTCATCCTGTTCGGCGATGACGCGGCGCTAAATGACCTGGTACGAGTACCGTACTCATGGCCAACTCGGAGCTTCGATGTGCCGGTGCTCGTGGTGGCGCAGGACGCAACGGCGCGAAGCTTGGTCGCAGCTTCAACGCGACCTACCCAGACACCGCCCCCTCCGAGGCCGCCGTCGCCACGTCCCCCGTCCCCCTCCCCTCCATCGCCCTCGCCACCGTCCGTGTCGCCGCCTCCTCGTCCTCCTCCACCATCGCCGCCGCCCTCGCCACCACCACCACCATCACCGCCGCCCTCGCCTCCTCTATCTCAGTCTGACGGTGGTATATTGAATGCTAAGTCAACCCGCAGCGCAGTGAGCGCGTCTCCTTACGCTGGCCAAGACACGCTAGCGTGGCCTCTATGGTCCCCAACCAAGGACGCTGACAACGGCAGAGGACCCAGCAACGTTGTACCGCCATCCCCCAACCCCGCACCTCCCAGCTCCGTTCCCCCCAGCTATCCAACGTCACTATCCAGTCCTGGTGCATCTAGTCCTACCGTGACCAGCCCCGTACCTGGCGCCGCACCCAGCGCTCGCATGCGGCGAGGCCGCTACCTGGCACAGGCATCTCAGTTGACCATCGTTGGAATCAGTGGGTCTCCCGTGTCCGCCACCTCGTCTTGGGGCCCGGTCAGTTCTTGGGAGGTGCAAGGGTTCGGGGTAAAGACTTATCAGATAAGCTCCCTCGCAGAAATTCACGTACGAGCGAGTGTGTGCACAGGGGCAGAAGCGCACTTCGCGCCGCTTGCTGTCCGCTTTGTTGGTGCGGGCTTCAGCCACTGATAGGAAAGAACTGGTCATTTGCTTCTAACCTTTCTGGCAGGCGCAAAACACTGAATGATGCCAGTGCCGCTTGTTGCCTTTTTCACTCCATCGAATTGGTGTGTGTGGGGGGGGGAGAGGGGGGTTTTGCTTCACCCGTGGCCACTACCTGGCAGTCCCTACCTTCCCCAGTACTGTATTTCGGGGCACCCTGATCCTTTCACCCTCATCCGCTGACTTTTCCGAAATCAGTGATTTTCCCGCCGGGTTCAGCACCCACACTACCAGCATCCAATGGAATCTGCCGGATCAACGGCGGCATCAGCTTCATTCCTGGTCATCCCATCTGTTTGAGTTTTCTCAATTCCGCAATTCTAAGATCTTCTCTCGGCTCCATCAACTAATGCCTTGAAGCCTACTTAATTTCTTCGTCCTTCGAAACCCATGTTTTTGCCCATACGATGCAGAGCCCCGACCTGCGGATTAAGCCCACTGTTGCCGCACCCGGTGGTGGCATCCTAGGGCTTGCGACGTCAGGCTGCTTCGCGTATCGCTCCGGGACTTCTCAGGCGGCACCTTTCGTCACGGGAGCGCTGGCATTGATGATGGATGCGGCAAGGGCACGCAACCAAGTGAGTTCCGTTCACGCCTGCGACGAAAGGCATTTTAAGTCATCTTAAGCCCAAAGCAAAAATAAGCGTATGATTATCACAGTATCACAGTATCACAGTAAACCCACACACAACGTACACAAACACACCCTTTTTACCCTTTCCTGGTCCGTACTGCAGTCCTGGTCCGTCAGCCAGATCGCCCGTGCGCTGGGCACGACTGCCCGACCGATCCTGGACCGCAACGGTTCTTCCATTGCAACACCTCTTCGTGTGGGTGGTGGATCCGTCGACATCGTGGCATTAGTCACCAACCGTGTGGATGTGAATCCCCCCAGAATCGAACTCGGGTCGAATAACACGTGTACCAGCAATTTCACTACTTGGCTCGACCTTCAGATGATAGGCGTTATGCCAACCGGCCTCACGTTCCAGCTCAGCCATCAGCCTGCTACCTCAATCCTTGCCACCGACCTCCTTGTGGTCAATAAAAATGCTACCGGTCCCGGAAACAACCGGAGTGCCTTCGACTTTGATCCGACTTACACGCCGGTGACGGCCTCCGTGGTATTCGGCTCATCACGTCTCAATAACATCTCCTCGATCACCGTTCCGGTGGCCGGTAACATGCGGCTCAGGGTGCGTGGCAGTGGGTGCCCCTGACACCATCTATCGGGGGATACGGGAAAACCGGGATCAGCGAACCCCCCACTTGCCCTCCTGCCTGAGATATGCCAACCCTCCAGTCACATGGCGTTAAACCACCACCAGAACCCTAACTACCACTGCCACCACCGCCACCGCCACCGCCACCACCGATACCGCCACCGATACCGCCACCACCACCGCCACCGTCACCACCGATACCGCCACCACCGCCACCGCCACCGCCACCGCCGGCACCGCCACCACCACCACCGCCACCGCTGTTACTGTAGTCTCCGCATAGCTATTGGTTGGACTTTTATGTATCGCATGCCTTTCTAAACTCACTTCTTCCCTTCCGATTCCCTTGCTTCCCCCTTTCCCCATCCCCCTTCCCCCTTCCCCCTTCCCCCTTTCCCCATCCCCCTTCCCCCTTCCCCCTTCCCCCTTCCCCCTTCCCCCTTCCCCTTCCCCCTTCCCCCTTCCCCCTTCCCCCTTTCCCCCTTCCCCCTTCCCCCTTCCCCCTTCCCCCTTCCCCCTTCCCCCTTTCCCCCTTCCCCTTCCCCCATCCCCCTTCCCCCTTTCCCCCTTCCCCCTTCCCCCATCCCCAGGTGAGCTTCGCGCTGCCCCAGCCCCCCGCCGGCAGCCGAGGGCCGGGCATGTTCTTCTCCGGCTACATCGTCCTGCGTCCCACCAGCAACCCGGATCCCGCAGCGCCGCCACAGCCCACGTTGTACGTGCCGTACCTCGGCTACAGCTGCCCGCTGAGTGGCTTACCCGTGTTCGTGACGGGCGCCATGAGCACGATTAACGGCACTTGGGTGTGGGACGACAACGACGGCTCTTCGCCAGACGGACAATATAGCAATGAAATGGCGGCTCCGCCGCCTCCGCCTCCGCAAGCACCTAACCCACCACCTCCCGCTGACTATGGCTATGACTATAACGTAGGCGTGACCGCCTATGATTACGAACCGCCGACGTACAACCTTCCGCCATCGCCACCGCGCGCCGGGGGTGTCAACTCTCTCTTTGCATTCCGTCTGTCATCACCCGGGCCTAGGTTGCCTAATTTGGCTCTGTTTATGCAGCGCCAGCCTGTAGCGCGGGAGATCCAGCTTTGGCGCGCTTCAATTTTCGACGGCGTCGGAAGCAAGATGGGTGCGATTCGTATCATGCAGGGCACCTTTCCCCGGGCCACCAACAGCGGCCCGCTAATCATCAATTGGGATGGCTACTATAAAGACTCTGTGACAGGCAGGGATACGGTTGTGACCCCGGGGACATACTATTTCGTAGTACGGCTGACCCGTGGGTCAGGGTGGGCCGACACGCCGGATCTGACGTCCAACGTAGACATCTGGGTTAGTCCACGATTTTCGTTGTCGGCTAGCAGGTTTTGATTGCGGCCCGGGGCTGCGACCGCGGTGCTGAAACACGCTGTGTCAATGCAGGGTGCCAAATGGCCCGTGGGTCAGTGCGATGCAGTACAGTGCAATACGGGGCGTTGTAGCGCAAAAGCGGCTTGGTTTATCGCGATGCTGTACGGCCATGGCGGGCGTGGCGTGCCGAATCGCCTGTGTGTGTGCGTGCGTGCGTGCGTGTGTGTGTGTGTGTGTGTGTGCATGTGCACACGCCATTCGTCGACCGTCAAGGGGAGAGGGGGAAACGTCAGATCGACCTGCAGATGCCGGGGCCGTTACAGTTTGCAATAAGTTGTTTTACGGTACATAGCATACAGTACGGCGGCAGTTGTCGCATCGTTCGGTTTTTAGTATCTTACCTCCCGTGCTGTCGCGGTACTCGCGGTATTTGGGAATTGGGCTCATGGCCTCTTCGGCTCTTCGGCGCCGTTTTATCATCTCGTTTGCATTCAGCACGGCCCGGCTAGCTGAACGCCGTCTGTGCCATGAGAGCGCTTAGAGCCGATAACCCGTGTCGTCTGGTGCGCCTGAAGCGGATATGAACACCTGCATGTCCCGCTTAAGTGGTTGTTTGAATTGTTCGTTGATTTTTCAGCATCGCATTTTTGTGACTAGAAAGGTGACACGGTTGCGCGCGTTGCGGCTTTCCTTTTGGCGCATGGGCCGCAACGAACCCCCCGTATGACAAGTAAAGTGGTTGGTTAGGAAAGATAAAGGCACACGCTTGGTCGTACGGCTGTACGGCGGCGCCCAATGCTAATTTACGACCATAATTGCGGCTGCAATACGCCGATTGTGTCCGGCTGCAAATCTATTCACAAGGGTAATTGCCGGTCTTTCCGGATAGCGAAATGGCGGCGGCATTGCCCCAGGTGTTTCGAAAATCCAGGTGGTGAAGGGTACTTGCGAACATTGAGGCGGTTGGGTCGGTTGCAATCGTAACGACGATTTGCAGGACGAATTGCAGGACGCGGTGAAATGAAGGAGATCTCGATCAATGTGTGGAGAGCGTGCGAGGAGTTTTGTGTTTTCTCTGCATGGAAAAGGATTCTGGGAGTTCCCCGGTGCAGCTCTTCTGGCCCTGCGTGATGGGGTTGGTTTTAGTACGGCCCGGACCCCATAGGGCGTGTCGTCGCCGCTGGAGCTCCATCTCCCAGATCCCAAATCTAAGGGCGGCGTGCACAAGGACAGTGCGCAGGACAGTGCACAGGACAGTGTACGCCGCCCGCACGTCGGTGTGCACGCCGCCACAGGACAGTGTACAGACAAGCAGTGTGATGTGCGCGCGCAGGGAGATAGTCTCAGGATGGTGCGCGCGCGTACGCAATGTGGGGGGAGCGATAATATGTGAGAATTAAAGACTGATTCTGGCGGTCGCCCGTGAGAGGCTCGATTCCTGAGCACAGGGGCGCCATGTACAGGGGCTCTTTGTACTTTGGCTGGCGAAACTCGCTGGCATGCGTGAGAGAGACACTCCAGGGAGGTGTCGTGATGTTGGTATGGCGCTTGCGTGGGAGAAGGGATCATCGTGTCGGTGGCTCTGGGGAATTGAGCCCTCCTCCCCATCAGAAGCCGTCCTGTGGCGGAATGTAAAGGAGAGCTGAGCGCAGGGGTTATTCGTGCGCGCGGGGAGAGCTGCAGGTAACTGCCAACGGTCTTCTTTGCCGTTGCGGGTCGTTGGCGCAGTTTAATAAAGTTTGCCGTACTCAGACTTACTCTGTGGGAAGGAGAGCGAGATAGTTGTCGTACATTGAGGAGGTTGGGTTTAAGGCATCTGGGCCGGCGGGTTCAGATGTAATTGGGCGCGGCCGATGCCGCAGAGGCGTCTGGGAGAAAGTCCGCAGCCATGTCTTAATTAGGCCTTTGAAGGTCCTGGTTCACCGTGCCGTCGTGGAAACCATTTATCGCGCGAGGTGCAGCACATAATGGTAGTTATTGTTGCGTGCGCATCGCCTCTTTCGTCCCTCCGTCTGTCGGTCGTTTTGCGATCGTTTTTGTCTCGTTTGCTCGTTTCGGTTGTGCAGCGAAGGGAGGCTATGAAGCCGCCATTCCTTCAAGTGTTGGTAGTACTAGGGGCTTGAGCCTCGAGAGAGGCTTAGCACCTGGTTCGTGGCGCGCTGAGCAAACCGCCCCGCGGAGTGTTCCTCGCTATTGATCTTCTTTTATCCCGCCTCCCTTCAATTGCTCTCCATCTTAGACGTGTCAACTAGCATGCATGTTTATGTACGCGTGGGCAAATATGATTTAAGGTTAGTGGCATTAATTGGGCCATCCAACGTGGTGGTGGTGGTGGCAGCGTGCTGGCTGGGAGCCTTACCTCGGTGGACGGGGCCCTAGGCCGGACCTGCCTGCCACCCACGGCCGATTGGAGGTGGTTACACCATGGGAGAGAGCCCACCGACCCATGGGGCACCAGCAGTGCACGGAAGGACCCACGGGAAGATGAGGTGCGCTGCGGCGAGGAGCAATCTGATCTGAGCCCATCATTCATAACCTGGAGTGAGCAAGCAGATACTGCGGCTGCCGGTTGGAGGTTATCAGTTGATGGGTGACGGTTGCTACGGAATGGTTGTTGGCAGAGACGTTCATTTGAGCCCCGCGGGCTTAAGAGTTTCTCCAGTGCGTGTCGTCGGTGCGTTATGGCGGCACGGGTCAACGTCACCCACCGTTCACTTGCTCAAGGAGCTGAGTGCAAGAATACCATCGCTACCATTGCCACCACCGTGGTGGTGGCTGCGGCGGGAACGGGCCTTGCGCGGTAGCGGAGGGGGCCGGGTAGGCGGGATTTTCCCCCGCTTGCTGCCCCTTTGAATATATCCGAGTGTGGCTTCTCCTACAGTGTGTTTTCGCCTAAGGCCGAGGGGGTTGGGTCAGGTTGTCCGGCAAGGAGCATGTCTGCCAGCGTGAGCGGGACTGATTCTCCCCCAGCCAGCACGCGCGCCTGAATTAGATGTTCTTGCTATCTCTGGCACGCCGTGGCGTGGTCATTATCTGGCCGCTTACGAGTGTGATGCGGTGTTCGCGGTTGATCGATGCCGCCCGAGATCAATTGAACTGTGCTAGTTATTTGTGTACCCATCCATCTATATATCTCCTTGGATGCCTCTTCCTTCAAGTATCGGTTTGTCTGTTGATTCAAGTGTTGGTGTCTTGCGGCAAGTCCGTGTGGTCCTGATGGTGAGGAGGCGAGGAGGGAGAGAAGAGAAGGCTCACTGGTCTCATTCCCGTGGGATCAGCAGCGTTGTTTCTCCACTGGATGGAGCAATTCCTCCTCTCCAACGTATGTGCATTGTGTGGTCGTTTGGATGTTCGAAGGGCATCAACACACGAAAGCAGTGCACTGAGCACGCGAAACAAAAGAAGCACATGTCGTACTGGCGCGCGCGCGCACACAGCAACAATAACAACGACACGTGGGGTGGTCGGGTTTTATTTAGGCACGCGCGAGAACCCAACCCAACCCCTCCCCAACCCACGAGCGAAGGCAGTGGGATTGGCGGAATGTACGTGCGTGGATGAGTTTTCGCGCGCTTTTGCGGGTCCACTTCTTGCATGTGGTTGTCCAGCGCGTCTGTCCTTCTGCGTGTCTGCGTCGACGTTTCCAGTTCAAGTATTATGTCGATACGTGCGCATGTGCATCTGTGCGTGAATCTCGTGTATGGCTCGTCCAGCACACACAAGGGGTGCATATGCGAACGAGAACGCCGCCAGAGTAGTCAGGATCCAGGATTCAGAGCGGCGTATCATTTGCAGCATTGATAATGAGACGGGGATGATTGCGCCCCTGAACTGGCGTGGTACATAGTTTGCCAAGCTCCTATTTGGGCATTTTACGGCGTGGAAGGCGCTGAAGAAGAGCTCCGCCTCTGGACGGCGACAGACGAGACCGATCATTCGGTCATTGTCAAACCGCACGTACGCGCGCTACTGAGAGCGCCCATGGCTGCACAAAGCAGCGACCGTTGGCGCTGCTGACACGTAGTACGGTACGGCTATGACCCAATTCCGCCGTGGCGGCTCAGTATGTCCCTTCGGTTGTGCCATTGTGGTTTGTCCGTCCGTTTGTAGTTTGATTGTACAGCCGAGCTATGCTACGCGGATGGTAGTGAAGGACATCGTGCCGGGCTGTGGGTCTGGTGGTTTCCTGTGCTAATGTGCAGTTCGCCTGTGCGGGCGGCAATGGACAGGCCGTGGTGAAAAGAAGTCGCTTGGCGGACCTTAAAGCGCGTTTTCGCGCCTGGCAAAAGGAGGTCGTAAAAAGCTCTTAGGATAGGAAAAGGTATGCCGGTCGCTAATTTTGAACTGCCTAGAAGTTAACTATGTATGCCAGGTTGGGCATGTCTTGGGCGCCGCCGCTTGGGGCAGCGGCTATCCGTGATGTCAGCTCTCGGCATGTGTCAGAACAATCGATTGATTCAAACTGAAACGGCAATTGCAGGATGCCTGGTTGGAATGCAGGATAGCTGTCTCGTCGTCACGTGGACAGAAAACTTACTATTAGGAGCGTGGTGAATATTGACGTGCTGTACAATGTTTAAAACATGTACGGCAACAAAACATAACTTTTCCATGACGAGAGAATGGTTATCGGTCTCTCTGTAATGTAGGGTATGCGCGGAGAGCATATCGTGTGTAACGAGTAACGCGAGGCAAAATACGACCTTGAACGTCTCTCATATCTTGTTTTAAGTGCGACACGCTGTCAGGAGTCAATTTGGGCGGGTACAAATTGCCGCTCTGTCTGGCGCACATGCATGGAGGAAAAGCCCATAAACTGTGAGTTCCACATACTCGTTGACCACACCATGCAATTATGACTTTTCAATGGATCTAAGAAACGCATCTGTCCATTTACCGCAATTAGCAGTAACTGCACCTGTACAGACGCGTTCCCGCCCTTTGGAGCAATTTTGCCCGCCGGGTGATCTCTAAGGAGCCGTGGGTCCGTTGCCTTTCCTACCCCTACAGCCGGATCCCAACAGCCAACTCCACCATGAGATCATCGGCAGATGTGGGTCGATATTGGTTGATCTGGGTCAACGTGGGTCAACTCCCACATGCAACATGGCAGCCACCCTATTAGTCAACTGTTCCGATGTTTATCGGAACCAACGGAATCCCCTCTAGCTTCAGCCTCATGCCGAAAACCTTGAGCATTCGATCCCAGCGTCGGCGTCGCTGTTGCTGCCGCCACAGCTCCCCGGCCACCGCCAAAAATGCCGGGGATGGCAACGCGGCTATCGCCGTCACCACCACTGCCACCCTCGCTCCCTGTTGCCGCCGATGTTGGCGATACCGGGTTACCCATCAGCCGCCGTCGCAGCTCCTCCGGTTCGGAGCGAAACCTAGCGCCTGAATTGCCGTCCTTTAGCCACCAGTGCGGTGGGCGTGCAAAGGCGTACTGGTGGCCGAAGGTAGCGACTTTGCCAACCATCGGCAAGCAGCTGTGTTCCATGAAGGTGAGGAGCGCTTCGCGCTTGGCACCATACCTTCAGGAAGGCATCCGCGCCGAAATTCCCGACAGAAAGTCATCGAACGCGTTCCAGCAGAGTTTTAACCAAAAGGGAAAGGTATCATGTTTTCTTGTCTAGAGCGCTTTGGCCTGAACTTACCGAACAGCAGGACGCCAGGGGTGTGCGCATGTACATGTACACACGTGTGCATGTATGCATGTTCACCCAAAGAGTTCCCGCGCTTACATGTTGATATACGGACACAGATCCAACTCTTTCTGCTCCGTAGCTGCCGTTGTCCGTGCTTCAAGGATTTCGCGAATGATGTACGACTGGAGACGCCCTGGCTGATCATCGGCAGACTGCACCGATTTCCATGAGGATGCTTCCGCTGCCCGCAAGGACTGAGATGGCCGGGCGGGCGGCATTTGTACGGATGTGCGCCCGCTCGTCGACGCCTGCGCATGTGGGCAAGGCTGCTGTCAGTCTAAGTCAGGCCACGGTGCTGGGGATGCTGCTGCTTCTGGGCGCACTTCGCTGGGACCATCTGGCGACAAGTCTCGACCCGCGATGGCGCCGCCGAGTTTGGACAACAAGTCGTCAAGCGTAACGTCTTTTGCATTCATTTCGTCCATGCTGGGCAATTCCCTCATACGTGCCAGATCCTGCTCCGCCATTCGTTTGAGTGTCTCTGTAATGACGAAAACACCGGCGATGTTGCACGGGTGAGGAAACAACCATTTTTGCCTAACAAACATGTTGCACGGGTGAGGAAACAAACATTCTTGCCTAATTCTTCACTGGTAAAAGGTTTTAACTTCCGCTGAGCTCCCGGTGCAACACGTTGAGCTATCTGCCTTGCAGTTGAGGACAAAGAGGCACCCATGATTGATACCATGCGATACCTAAACAGACTTAGTATATCTAGGTATCTGATTGCCGAGCTCAGGATGTTCCAACGACATCAGCAGAATACGGCACGGAACATGTACGTTATTAGGTTGCCATTGGTTTTGCATATTGATCATATCCGTGCATTAGTTAACTTCAGTGTCAAAAGCCCCAGTCTAAGTTGCCAAGTGACTGGGGCGAAGTAACCAGGGCGGAGCTTTAGGGAAGCCTCTTTTCCACCATGGCAACTCTCGAGGAACGCAAAGCGTTTCATGAAAAAGTTAATGATGTTTTCAAGAACTTAACTGGAGAGCCAGGAAAGCGCTGGGCCAGGCCCGATGAGCCTATCTTGCACACCCTGAATGATGAGAAGGAGGAGCCGCACATTTTCTTTCACAACACGAACTATCGCATATCACGCAAGTACATCAATTTGGAGAAGGTCAAGGTAGGAGGAGCGATGTCGTAAGGCCGCCCCAAACCTGCCATGGGGTAAGAGCTGACTTGAGCTCATTTGGGCTTGCAGATCCTCAGGGAGCAGGCGCTAGAGTGCGTGCGTTCCTCCGGCTCGGCACGTTACCACAAGTGCACCGAGGTGCGACGTCGTTTAGTTAAAATTGTGTGAGTGATGGCTTATATGAAACTTCAACCTGATTGAGTAATTTTCATGTGTGCAGATCATGAAGCGCTTTCAGGCTGCTGTGCGGGTGAGTGGTGGGTAGGGCCTTTAATGCGGCCCCTGGGCCAACAAGTACGTCCCCCAAGCCTGCCAACCAGGCCTGCAACGAGAGGGAGCTCCCCTCTGCTGCTGCCCGCCTGAGCTCATGAGTACATGGCTTTTCGCGCGCTCTGCTTTTCTCCGCTGTAACTGTTGCAGGTTTCATCGAATGTAGACCGTGGCCCGCTGGCACGCAAGCGCGACGTCGGGTTCGTTTACCACAACAATCGGCTTCGGGAGCTGCAGCAGCAGGCGGCAGAGCTGGAGATCGACAACCCGTATCCTCCGCCTGCCAAGCAAGCTACCGGCGGCTATTAAAGATGGCAGTGATGCGTGACTAAAAATAGCATGCCTAGGTCAAGCGGAAGCTCTGCTGGAAGTTACGCATCTTTTTTGGGATTATGGGGGATGGCTCATGTATCCCTCATTTTCAATTGTAGTCGGAAGGCAGCGAATCTAATTCCAGTCGAATTCCCCGCGGGCTGCTCATGCCAAGGGGGTCACGTGGTTGGGTCGTTGGGAAAATGCGTGTCATGCAAGGGGTTATAATCGCACTGGTGTACGGCATACCGGTCGTAATAGCGTAGCGGTGGCAGAGCGCATTGACAAACTTTTCGGGAAAGTGCTAATCATTGCGGTTTTGGACTACCCTGCTACCTGGAGGTCTTTGACTCCTCAACGCCGGAGGTCCCCCAATTCCCGTGATGACCCCTTAATGTCCATACCATGTGCGTTTACTGCCACTTTCGATTAGACAGAAACCCTTATCGTATATCAATATCCGATGCTACCCGTACAAATGTACCCGACAGATCTACATACAGACCTACTTACTCCATCGCACAGCCCACAACAAACATCCCGTGCCACCTAACAGCCAGCCTCCTGACGAAACTGTCGCCCACAGCAGGCGAGGGGCGCTGAACCGCAGCGGCAAATCCCGAGTCCACATCTACCACCATATGCTGTCGCCCGATAGCCCCATTGTAGCGCACCTATACCGAGTACGCACCATCGCGTGCAAGAAGGATGACCACGTCACGTTCTTCTCGTGCATGTTAGTGATAGGAACAAAGGCACTGACTGCTGCGCAACAGCAGCATGCATGGTCGTGCAGTCTACCATAACGGGTCACAATCTCACAAATCCTAAGGGAGTGTCGCTCTCCAGCCGTACGGAAACCTAACGAGACATCAAACTAAATCACGAGGCGAAACATACCGCCAGCATCTCCAGAGGCCCTTTCCTCAGCCCCTACTACAACCCATGATACAACCACGCACCCTGTAACGCCGACGACTTCAGATTGATGCAGTCGCTGTAATTAATTCTTATTGTAGTCTAGTATCATCTATCGTCCTAGCCTACGGACGCCCAGGTTTCAGAGGGTTTCAGTGTCGCCCGTAGTTTAGGAAACCGCGCCCAAATCGCGCCATGTAACACCCTTTTATCGGTACCGGCTGCAGAGCGACAGCCGGTATTAAAAAGCCTTGTGGCTGTTGCTCTGCAATTGCTGCGCCAGTACCGCATCCACATCCCGTAGTGCCGCTGCGCTTAGGCCGAAGGGGTCAACATGGCGCTGCGGGCAAAGGTAAGGGCTGCGGACGCTAGCGGGCAGCGACTCCAGGTACATCGACGCGCATCGACTGCGTCCGGAAGCAGGGAGACGGACGCAGAACGGCCAAATCTGGGCGCACCGGGAACGCAAATATACAATATTCGCAATCTCTGGAAAAATAAAAAGTGGTTTAACCCCATGATGCCGGAAGCTGGTACCGATGACTTCCATCGGATCGCGCCACAAGTCGGCACCGTTCGGCACCGTTAGTCATTGTTACGATTGGCCTAAGCCATCGTTAAAGAGGGTGAGGGTAAGAGGCACATACTTCTAGAATGAATGGCGTATGCATCAGTCAGGCTGGCGGGGTGGCGACGGTAGCCATGGGGGATCGCCAATAAAAGAGACACAACCTTCGCGGGACTACGGACTATTGCATCCTCGGTAGCCGTGTTGTATTTTTGAGCACTTCATCACCGCACGCACGCACGTACAGAATCACTATTGTTAAGCATCTCACCAGGCAATCGTGTCGGCGCCGCCGCGGCCCGCGCCTGCCTGCGAATAGTCTTCGTACAGTCGTGCGCGCACTTAGCATTATTTTCTTACCCCGTGCTTGCCATGCGAGAAGACGACTGGAACCTATATATAGGATCAGCCACGCTGCTGTGTATCCCTACCTTACTTCTCTGTTATAAAAAGTACCCTAGCTGCCAACACCGCAATCAACACCCTCATTTACATGCATACGATGTTTGTTCAGCAACAGCAGCCACCGTTATCTCCGCGCATATGTACTCCTTCATGCTGTTCCTCTACTCTACCTTCTCGCGTCGTATATGCATACATCCTCGCTACCCAAAACACTACTGCTATTACAGCTATCACGGAGTCACCCATATTTTTCCATGAATAAAAAATAATTTAATTAATGTTATATTCATTTTCAAAGCTTTCGCCGCGGATGGAGAGCAGTCGTGGACAGTAGAGTACGGCACTGACTATGGAACATAACGACATACATACACCCTCATTCTTATGACCCGTTTTACGCAATTAACGTCGTGATATATCCATCAAGGAAATTTTATTTGTACAAGTGCATTGGTAAGCCGTATCGAGAGCGAGAACGTTCCTCGCACAACGGCCGCACAGGAGCGGACGTCTTAGACGGCTTCAGACGGGTACTTGGATCGCGGACTTCTTAGACGACTTAAGACGGCTATTGTTGGATCGCACGCAAGATTGCTGGCCAAATGCAAATCTGCCCCATATGTTCACAATACCAGCTTGATTCAACTCGCCGAGCGAATGGTGGGCTGGCGGTCCTGGCAAAGCACCTGGAGAACGACCATGCCCAATCCCTCCGTGGAGATAACAATGCCCGTCCATGGCGATGTCCTTTTTGCCCCGACGGCAAGCGGTGTTACAAAGAAAGCAACGGTCTTGCGCAGCACCTTTTAAAAATCCATGTACCTAACGTTGCTGCTGCAACCAACCAAGCGGCAGCGGGATCGGAAACACCGCCCGTCCGCCAGTCAAACCCCAACCCCCAGCCGGACAATGAGCAGTCTGAATATGGCACACTGTTAAACGTTCCTTGCCTCCCCTGGCTGCCCCGTCCAAAATGCTGGACGCGACCGCCTTCAGGTACAGCACGTATGTTCCCGACATAGTAACTGTGAAAATGGTACGCAGGACGTGACGTGCATTTACGCACGTCAATACGTCACGTACAGCAACGCAAACACGCGTTCGGCACGGCCCTCTTTGACTCCCGTACTTTGACTCCTGTGCTCTCCACCATTATTTTCGTTGCCATCCCAACTATAAGACAGTTTGTTTTAATATTTGCTGCAGCTGCCGTCATTTTAGCGACTTGGAACCTGGAGCATTTCTCATATGATCAAACGCGTCGTGACACAGACGAGAAGGTGAGGTGCGAACCGCGTCGTACAGTAACGGAAAACACTATAGGGAACGCAAAGCTGCACTCCTGAGGCCTAACCGCCCCGGCAAGTGGCAAAAGGCCAGACTCCGTTTTGCCATGTGCGAGAAGTTTTGTCTCTTAGTAAAGGTCATGACGGCTTGCGAGATGCTGCAGCTCACACTGTAACGAGAGGTCGTCGTTCGGCCACCGTTTATAGCATTTTCTGCACCAGAGCACCTCTCCCCCCTTTCCCAGATCCCAATCCATTTTAAAGACCACCTGATGTCGTATCCTCATCCGAAACCAAACCCGTACTTAATATCGGAATTTCGATCCAGGTGACGCAAATCTCTAAGACGCTGCTGGAGCTGTGCTCCTCCGACGTGTGTCGTAACTACAGAGCCAGCATGGTGGTTGCTTTACAGGCAAGAGGCAGGGGCCTCAGATACGACGCCGCAAGTTAGGGTTTCAGGGACCTGGGACCTCCCAGTGGTCAATGGTAAAGGTGTCTTTCCCGTACACACTTAGGGGGCCTCTCCCGTACACATATACACTGTAGGCCGACAGTGTTGTACATCACTGATCACTGCGATCCGTCCCGTATTCAAATACATGCGCTGGGGTGTCCTCCTTTCTCTGTCTTTCCCCTTCTCACTACTCTTTCCCCTCATTGCACTATTCCCTCCTCTTCCCCTTTGCCGGCTGGCGCTCTTCTCCCCCTCGCTCTTCCCGAACTCCCTCCCTCCTTCTCGCCATGCGACAGGAGGTGTTCTCTGGAGAAGCGGTGAAGCGCCTAGTCGAGCGGCTCACGGAGATGGATTGCGGATCGGGTCGCTTGTGGCACGGGGTCACGTCCGGGTGAGGGCAGGGTCGGTGCGAAATGTGCGGCAGGTATATCCTCATATACATCCGGCTTGAGATCCTCCTGGAGTGCGGGGCCTGGGGGGATTGGTGATGCGGAGGAAGCATTGTGGCTGGATGTGGCTCGCAGGCGGGGGTAGAGATTGGCTTACAGCGTTCAGCGTCACTCGGGGAGTCGTCATCCGCGCATGCACCACTGCACCCCGCGCGTAATACGATTACTCCGTTGCAACCGTAACTTGCCTATTTGGTCACGGCCGCTCACCTGGTCGCCCACTCTTTTAACTTATCTGCTGGCTGGAGTATGGCCCGGCTTTCCTGACCAGCGGGTCTGTTGTCTCCGTGTGCGATGTCCTCACCCCTTCACCAGCTCCCTTGTTCCCTTGCCTGCTGGATACGAACTGTAGGCCCTTGGGAAACAACTCGGAGCGCGCCGCGTTTGTTTGGTCAGGGCCTCCCACGCCATCGTCTGGTCAGTCGGAGGAGCGGTTGGCTGGGTGTTGTGGTGGTGCGCGGGGGCGGAGCGAGGCGCCCCTACACGTGGACCTCCGCCGTAACTTTCAGCTGCTGTCCAAAGACGATCTTGCGACGGTGCGGGAATCCAAATAGCGTTTTGACCTTTTTAATAATGTTCGGGAAAGATCTCTTCGGAAAGGTTATCTCGCCCCAAGGGAAATGGATGGGAAGGTCGTTGAGGTCGTTGAGGTCGTTGGCCACTAACTGCAGTTCGTCAGGAGACTATCACACGTGTCCAGACATGTAAACATGCACACCTAAAGGAAAAGAAAACACGAGCTTTGGAGCGAGGGCGGAGACAACGAGAGTGTGTTGTGTGATGATGGGGATGATGAACTTCGTCCTCGGGCGTTTGTTCACCAGGACCAGTACTCTTAGCGGGCACGTGTCAAAATCTGTGTATTTTACGAAATAATCCCGTTCAGTGCCTTTCCCGTCTGGGTCACCTTCTCGCACCTCTCGCCCACCCCGCCGTGCCAAACCGCAGATACAAGGGGAACCGCAGCCCGCTCACTTCATTCGCAGTCCCTTCTTCGGATTGTTCAGGTACGAGTACGAGTACATGACAGAAGAACAACGGGAACAGCCCTCCGCTGCGTGTATTATAAGAACTGGCACTTTGGGAGCTGGGGTTATAATTAGATAACGTAGCCATCCCCCGGCTTCGTACCTCCGGATGTCGTTGCGTCCAGGGTGGGCTACGCCAATCTGGTGCTGGTCAACGTGCATATTGCCGCGGGCAAGAAAGAAGCCAGTGAGTGGTGGACTAAATCGACTTGGGTAATTTACCTTGGATTCTTATTTATCTTTTCATTATCCCTTGTTTTTATTGATGCTTATTAATATTTGTAATAACAATAATAACTAATAATATTTATTAATAATATTTACTATTATTATTATTGTTATTAAGAATAACAATACCGGTTCACCATGCAATTGTAAGATGGGGAACATATATATGTAACAAGTATCAATGACCGACCCGCGATGATTGGTTCACGTGCGCAGGGAGCGAGCTCTCCGCTCTGAACTGCCTGGCGGAGGCCATTACGGGACCCAATGGCCGCCTCCTCAACCGCCACTTCCTCGGCGGCAGACTGAAGGGCCGCACGCCGCGAGGAATGGTCTCCATCCTCGGAGACTTCAACTGTCCCCTGCATGTCATAAAAGCCCCATCCATCACCACCGACGCCACCAACGCTGCCTCGTCCTCCACCAGTACGATCGCCACCATCACCACGGACACAGCAACCACCGCTGATTCTGCTGGCCCCGGGCCAGTAGCTGAGAGCAAGAACCCAAAGACACAGCAAGGGGTGGCTAGGGACTCAGGGGCTGGTGCTACCGGTGGCGTTGGCGGTATCGGTGGCAATGCCGAGGCGACCAACAGATCCAGTTGGGATGCCTTCCTGAGCAACGGCTGGTTTAACGCCTTGTGCTCCGAAAACCACCAGGGCGCAACCAACTCCATCAGGGAACAAAGCAAACGCGCCAACGGTTCTCGGGGTGGCGGCAACACCGTCGCCAGCAGCAGTACCAATGGTACGCCGCCTTCGACGAACTGGCGAGCGAAAGAACTAAAAGATTTTGATGCGATTTGTCTGCAGCAAATGCATTGGGGACTGGTGAGGGATAGGGGGGTATGCCAACCGCCTTCTGATATGGATTCCTCGCAGTATCCGAACCACCTCTTGTGCTGGGTGTTATTAGACCTGGAGCCGCTGCAGCATGCTCCAGGGAAGGTGCGGCCGCTGCTGAGGCCAGTACGGAAGCCGGGGATGCCGGCGGCTGCGGCGGCTGTGGGAGGGAATGCAGTTGCGGGAGAGGTCTAAGAGGATTTGGCGGTGAAAGGGACAAGGAGAAGGGGACTGAGAGAACGAGACGGACGGCAAGGAGGCCTTTCCACATTACTGGGGGGTGCAGGCCTGTCCCTGTCCCTTGGGTGAGCAGCGTGAGCAAGTCTGTGGTGGCTCATATTCTTTTCACGCATTAATCCCCCAAATGTTATTTTTTGCGACGCGGTTATGTATTGATCATTGTTTTTGTGTCATTGGCGAATGGGTCGAAAATTCCAAAAAGTTGTTCTCGCTGCCTGGGAGGCGGCGTTGGTGTTGTTGATGCTGGTGGCCAATTGCGGTTTGGAGCCCTCCTGATGCGCCCTGTCCTGTCAAGCTGCAGTATGCTGCGCACGTACTTTGCTCTGTACGGGCCAGCAAGACGCGTGCTTGGCACGAAACGGCTGCGTGGCGTGCATGGTCGTTGCGGGTTTTTGAGGGAGCGATCACGTGTTTATTTTAGGCGTACCGGTACGAAATGACCGAGTACGGCACCCCGTGATCCGTGTTCCGTGACTGGTTTGGGCCCGAAGCCTGGCCCTGTAGGATGCAACCATTCCCTTATACTGTGCTATGCGTAAAAATCTCATTGGCCGGTGACTTGTTCGGGCAGGAGAGGGTTCCAAGAGACGACCCTTTGGTTGTGACAAGCCTAATTAAATGAGGACCTGGGTCTCTATATGTCTGGGGATTCCAACCTCGGTGATTGTGTTCGTAACGTTTTATGGGAGGGGGATGATGGGAGCGAAGGCATCTTTGGGCATGAAGGTCCAGCGAGCGAACCGCAAGATGGAAATACATGTGAAGAGTGTCACCTTAGGGCTGATGCGTGGACAGTTTGAAATCAAAACAAACACAATGTACGGCATACTTATACAACGTAGTAAATGTTTCATGAGGACGCTGGGGAAATGCGCGTGGTTGCAGGTTATTTTCTTGCGGTATCAGATCGTGCAACAACAGGATTTTATAGGTGTACGTCTGTTGCGACCACATCTTGCCATTCTGCGTTCGCTTAGCTTCATTCGTGTCTCTCAGCATTCCAATACCTTAATCGTTTTTCTTGACGACGGAGGCGGCATATCTGATTCGTGCCCGTTTTGAGGGCTTGATGGCCAATCGTCACTTCACTTCAGTGCCCCTGCATGAGACAGAATAACAGCCCGCTTTGTCTCTGTACGGCAAATGGCCATCTCAATTTCTGCTCATCAAGGCACTCTATGGGAGGATGGGGGGTCCAGAAGTTGCATATTGCCTAGTGCTTCCGGAAGCTGTTCTGACGCTGTAGCGGTGCGCTTGCGCGTTTATTATAAGAGGTTCGTCCCGAGTTAGGTACTTGATGGTCGTTTATGATTCTTTTCATATCGGAAACGATCAAATTCCCTCCTATACGAGTAGATATGGTGTTGACCTAATCCAGTTGATTCCATGCTTAACAGCTTTGATGGCGGAAAGTTTACCAAATCCCAAAAACACAGAGGCCAGGCCCTACCCTAGGATATGTCAGCAGCTGCGAACACTCTGTTTCTATCCAACGTTTTCTCTCGTGGCATAATGACGAGGACAGCAACCTCTCAAGTGCACCTTGCTACGTCTGCAGAGAGCTTCCCGTTTCAGTAACCCAGTGCATCACATAAAAAAGCGCAGCTGCTCAGTACATGTTGATGTATGTTGACCTACCTGGCCAAACCCGATATACTTAAGCCCAAATCTTGCAGCGCTTTCGTGAAGGTCCAAGAATGACACAGAGAAAAAGCCGATGCAGACTTAACATTTGCCAAATCGAAACATTTTCCACAAGAGTGCCACTGCAGCAGCATCTGCACATCAGAGCCCTTAATCCGCCTGTCCGAACATGTTGGCGCCTGACGGCGCGACCCATCACACACACATACATGCGCACACGTATAGAAGCCATCCTTCGACCAATCTCGGCCAAAACTCTTGTCAGGTAAGCAACATTGGGACTACAAAGCTGGCCCCCCTCTGTCTCCACAAGCGGTAACGCTCCCATCCATTTAGATACATTCCCGGGGTCTCCACCTCTCCTGCAATACCGCCGCTTTGGCTTCACTTCAACAGCCGGCCAAACCTGGGGTCCGGACCGACCCTCCAAAAATCCCAGATCATCAAGATGTGTCGTTTCATTCGTAATAATTCACACGTATACACACACGCGGCCGCAAGTGACATGTCCTCAGACAAAGGGCGCGACGTGTGAAAGTCATCAACTACAGTAGGTCAAGAAGTCAAACAGAAGTCAGCTACGCCAACCAAACGCCCTCCTAAGCGAGCTCTGTTGATGTCATCAGCTGTTGGAACCGGATTAGATAGCCCGCGGCGTCGCAGCTGTATGGCTGGACTAAGATGATCCCCCGCATCATACCAGCCGACACATGTACACGTGCTTCCACCGTCCTACATATCCCTTGCTGACTGGCAATGCCACGCCCAACACGCTTCATAACGAACCATTCAGAATAACACGTGCAAATGATGTACCAGGCAGCGTGAGGAGCAGGACTTTGCAAATTTGCCATTCGCCAATATCCACACTGCCTCTGTGGTCGCAGCTACCGCTGCCTAGCATTCATCATCGACGGCATAGAACTAGTCCAGGACTTACAGCGCACTGGGGTTCTAATCCAGCTGGCCTTACCCAGGGAAGAGCACAAAATGTCTCGTGCTCAAACCCTGCATGTCCGACAAACCCAACACCCACGCCCACGAAGGTAAAAAGAAAGCCCTACAAGGTGCCATAAACCTTCTTTCCCAAAACACACCCGACCATATTGGCGTGCGGACACGGCTCCGTATTCCCCTCTCATCGCAAATGGGATCCCATTTTGTCATCAGTGAGTCTTACCACGCGCATGCTGAGCAATACTCCAGTCATCGGCCTTTGCCTGCAGCCGTTCCGTGCTCCCGGTGCGACGTGCAACGTACGCACACCGCCGCCGGCGTGGGGCAGCGGTAACGGCTATAGCGACGGCGCCAGGTAATTAGTCCTTCTTCTTGGCTGGTGGGCGATAGACACCGACGACCATTGCGTGGTCACGCTCATAGGGTTCGAGCGTAACTTGCTCCTTCGGTTTAAGCTGCATCTCCTGCAGCTTCTTAACCTCTCGCGCAAACACCGCCTCCGGAGGCGCTGTGGAGTCAATGCAGCTAGCCTTGATGGAAATGACAAAGTTGCCACCATTCTTCAGGAAGTATTGCGCGTTGTGCCCTACAATGCGCGCCTGGTCCGGTTGAGCGACGTCAGCGAAGATCACATCAACCATCGGAACGAGCATTCTGTATTTTTGCGGATGCCGAGCATCCTCAATAATTGGGATAACGTTTGGACGTTGCTTGGCCATGTTGACTAGGTCGCGGCCACTGCGATGCGAGAACTCGACCGCATATACTGCACCCTCTGGGCCGACTAAGTCCGAACAGTGTGAAACACTGGTACCAGAAGCCGCACCCAAGTATAAAAGCTTGCTGCCGGGCTTGACGTAGATGTTATCCACACCGGCAAGAATGGAGGCCGCCAGCTTGGAACGGAAAGGATTCCAAACGCGATACTCAACCTTCTCATTCTCGTTCTCAACCGCAATACGCTTTTCGCCATAAACGCTGACACCAGGTACCAAGTTCTTGGTGACGAGAGCATCCTCCTTGCCGCGAGCAATGAAGACGCCATCGTGTCGGTGAGCCTCGACGACAACCTTGGAGCCGCCTTTCATGCCACCGCGACCACCTCCACGACCTCCGCCGCGGCCGCCTCGCTTAGCAACACCACCACGAGCCCCAAAGCCGCCGCCGCGACCACCGCCGCGACCACGGCCGCCGCCGCCGCCACCGCGAGGGCCTCCTCTGCCACCTCCTCCACGGCCAAATCCACGACCGCCACCACCACGGCCGCCGCGATCACCGAAGCCCATGATGTCCCGGAAAAGAACTTATCTACTTTAATAATGAGCTCAGTTACTAATTATTAAATTACGTCTTGGAAATGCTAACCTGTAACAAGTTTGTCGCCAAACATTTAGGATTCAAATATAGTGAACGAAACAATTTAATCTAAACCGTCAGCATACGGCCGTACGGCACCATCGTTACAAATCGGTGCTCGGGAGTCGATCCATTCATTCCTTAAGCGGTTCAAGTTTTGAAATTAATCAGTATGAGGTGGGTCAAGGTGTAAATGTTAAGATAAGCTAGCTTAATAGGCCTTTCGCCTTTCGTCATCCGCCACCAACTTCCTCATTCGCATAGGAAATAAAAAGGTTGTAAGAAAGGGAGTGTATGGGTGTACCAACTATATGCCCGCATTGCAAAGAGTTTACACCATGGCCCTTACGGGTTTATCTCACTTATTCGCAGTGCCTATGGCGATCTTATAATGCATTGTGATTTTTGCCGTGCTTATTAACGAGTATCTCAGTTGTATTGGGCGGCTAAAGCCCTTTCATAGTGGAAGCCTAACCTCTGAAGCCAAGCATCGCCAAACTTATCCAGATGCGATGCTCTGCTGATTCCCCCCGTGTGTTGGTTGTGGCACCATACTGGTTCACCCAAGTAGCTTCAGCGACGCGATATCACGAGTTCAGTTCGTGCGCGGCAACAGCTAAGAGTGTCAAGGTGAACACTATTACAAGCATGCACAAATACCCAAAAAACAGAGGGGCTTGCTCATGGCACGCACTGAATAATCCCGCTTATGCCGGAATGTTATCCGGGTTGTCTTCGCAAACCCGAATGGAACTTGGATCCGCATTTAAAGACAAACGAATAACGTTGGCGTTGGTAGCCAACACGCATTAATGTTGCGCTTGCGCAGTAAACTATTACCACACGTACTCCCCTTCCAGCACCATCTTTCCATAAGCTCTTATTGCATCCCTAGCCTCAATGTCACCGCACGGCGGTGAGCGTCCAGCCCCTCCACTTCCGCCATCTTCGCAACGCTTGGTCCCAAGTTCTGAAGACCCTCGTAAGTCAGGTTCTGCGGAGACGGGCGCAAGGGAAGAAGAATTGAGATGAAGACAACTAAAATCTAAAAGTCGCCTAAAAAGTAAAGTTGCTTTCCAACAACCTTGTCAGCTACCATCTGCGTGCGCGCATACCTCCCGTGTAAGCCAGTGTCCATTTTATCATCAATGCCAAAAGCCGTGCTACGGCCAAGCAAATGATGTTGCGGCCAAGGAATACTGCTACCCACCTGCACCGTCATCTTCTTCTGGAAAGAGTCCAATGACACGCCACTGTACATGCGCGCGTAGCCGTATGTGGGCAGCACGTGGTTGGTTCCGGAGGCGTAGTCGCCCACGGACTCGGGCGTCCATCGGCCCAGGAAGACGGAGCCTTGGATTACCAATCGGGGGCAGGGGAAAACCGGAATACATACCAATGGTAAGTCGAGCTTTGCCCAAAACGTGGCAATATACCATAATTAACACCCCCTCAAACGCGCACATGCACACGCACCTGCGTTGTCAAGCCCAGGCAGCCAGTCCTCTGCACCCTCCACGTTCACGATCAAGTGCTCTGGAGCATACATGTTGGAAAACTGCATTGCCTCCTCCCTGGAGTTCACCTAAAAAAGGGGATCAGTATGGATAGTAAGTATGCAATAAAGCCAGAGGGGGGTATGAGCATACATGCAAAAGAAACAAAAAGGCAAAGCCCAGAGGACTGCAAGCGCAACTGGATGAGGAGCTAGGGAATAAATGTACTGATGATGGCCAGAAGCCAAGAGACGCAGGAGAGGCAGGCCCGTACGACGAACAATCGGTGCGCTACTTAACCCTTTCTGTGGTTCTAATGCAATCTTTATCCGCCCGACCTTACCGTCACAACATAGCTGTGACTGAGCGCTTTTCGCGCCGTATCGTTGCGGGGCAGCGCGGAGCACTGGCGGTCCACCTCCGCCGCCACAGCCGCGATGTTAACTCCCGGGAGGGCAACCAAAACCACCTGCAATTTTCCGCGGCAGGAAACGAAGGGCGACGAGATGTGATGCGGCGGCTTAGAGCATTGGAATAGACAATCAAATTAATGCATGCCGCAACTTGCTCATACTACGGATGTCCGCTTCTTGGCGTGTGGCCTTTTCCCGCAAACTCGAGATCCCGGGGCAGTAAAGCGCACCGCCTTTCAAATACGGGCGGGGGGTTAACGTGGACTATGGCCAAATCGAACACCAAACCAGCGTTACGCAACCACACCGTGTCTTTCCAAGCCCGTAATTCTGCACCTGACTGTCCGGCCCGTGCTCCGCCTGCGACAGCAAATCTGCGGCCACATGAGCAGGGGCAGCACCCTCATCTGCAATGACCAGCACCTCAGATGGGCCAGCCGGCATGTCAATGGAGACCATGGCTTCAGAGTTCTGCAATTGCGGGTGCACGGCCAAAGCTCTCAACAAGATCAATTTTTACACATTACACAATACCTTTAGTGGGAAATTTTCGCAGCAACAGTGAGAAATCCAGCAAACGCAATTCCGTCTATTTGTCGTGATTTCTTATTAGTACCTCTTCCCTAAATTGCCAAATGGAGCGGCAAGGCTCCATCGGCACCCACTCCTACAAAATCCCCATCCGAACTCTTCAATCGTCCAGGCTTTTTCGTAATTCCCATCGGTTCTTATATTCCTTTCCTGCCCTGCCGCAACTTCCATTATGCCCCGAAACCGCACATTTCATGCTTTGCACCCCCGCCAAGACGCTTTTGCCGAACCTGTAACAGCATCTTAGCCGCCGTGACGTATTGATTGCCGGGGCCCAGGATTTTGTCTACCTTCGGGCAGGAGGCAGTGCCCCAGGCCATAGCAGCCACGGCCTTTTGGAGCAGAGGAAGAGACAACAAAGGCCAAAGATTTACGAAAGACCGCGGTCCCAGATTAGCCACCCATGGCAGGGCCATGGATATGCATAAACGATAGGAAGATGTGGATCACGAGTTGCGATCATGGCTGCATCATGCACCGCAATATGAGGCAGAAGCATTAACGTATTTGTGCTACACATGCATGAGCTCCAGACTTGGCCAAAGGCACACGAAAGGGGACGTGCAATTTACGCAGCCCAGACTCGTAAAACACCAGTCTCCCCCTCTCCCGTATCGTACCTGTGCTCCGCCCGCTTTGAGGACATGGGTCACGCCCGCCTTCTTGGCGCAGTACAGCACCTACAGGACCATTTTGACCTTCGGAATTGAAACCGTGATGGTTAGAGCGGCGGTATTGTGCAGCGTTGCCGTTCTACTCCCGGAACAAGCAAAAAATCGCGGTGTATATCGAGGCCGAAGAGCGGAAAATGAAGAGACCCTGAAAAATACCCAGTATGACACAGTTTCGGGTGCAGCGAACCTATGCAGGTTGACTCTTGGAGCATCCATCTCACATACACAACGTAGTATGGGACAGACCAAAGGCAGCTGGACTTACGATGTTTTATGCAAAATCCTGACCCGTGATCACAAGGTGTGAGTGAGGTAGGTAGCTGCGCATAACCCGGCATACTTATTCAGCCCTACCCACCTCTGGAGTGATAGTACCGTCTGGTCGTGGAGGGGTTGCCAACACGATGGTCCCGCAGCCTGCCAGCGCTGCCGGCACCGATAGCATCAGAGCCGAGCTGGGCAGAACGGCGGTGCCACCAGGCACGTATACCCCAACCGAGTTAATGGGCCGGGTCACACGCCTGCCGAAGCCGAAGAAGGCAGTGAACGTCTTATGTTGGGTGCGCATCGGAAGGGCCCTAGCCTGCAGCCTAAAACCCTAGGCTTGGGCGTCCGGCTGCAATTGAGTAGATGCCGCTGGGATACGTAGACTATCGTTTTGCCCGCAGACCGATAGATTCGCGAGTGCTGCCTGGTACTTTCTGGCTGCCAGCGGGGCCAGTTCCCTGTGTTTCACCTAGGCGGAGGCTCTCATCACGTCCTACAGCTAGGCCCCATCGGGAGAATGCTCACCTGCAGCGGACACCTGGCATGGTTTCCACCTCCATAGGCCCTGTTTGCTGCGCCTGGTGGAAGGCCCTAATGTTATTGTATGCGACATCAAAGGCACCTGTCACATCTGCCGGAAGGACTGGGTCGGGAAGATCCTGCTCGCGATGGGTTCCCGGGAGGGAGCTTGTAAAACGATGTAAGCAGGTCTTTATAAACTGATTACTAAAAATGCTCATAGCGCAAGCACTGCATCCACGTCCTGTGGATAGAACTTGCTTACAAAGTACACGTTCCTCCACCTTACCTCAATGCGAACGCAGACCGTGTCCAACTTGACGCGGTCGAATTTACCCGTGTATTCCCGAACAGCATCATCTCCGGTCGCGCGAACATTCTCTACGATGGGAGCCACCTAACCAGGAAAGGCAAAATACAGAAATCGCACTTTTCAGACGACTAGCCTTTTGCAATTTAATACATAAAAAGATGTAAGCCGCCGAAAATTACCGTGTTCAGAATGGACGTGAAATCCACGCGGGGCCTTGCCAGCACTTGCTTCAACTCAGCGGGACTGAGCTGGCTATAATGATATGTGCGCAATGTTGTTGGAGCTTCCATACTGGCCACAGCCTCAACTCGGAGTCGATGCTGCCGACGACCACGCTGCTGTATAGTACAAAAGCTAAACTGACGAACAAAAACGTTGATTGGCTGTAACAGAGGAGGGTGGTAAGCGGCCAGTGCCTTGCCGCAAGACGTTAAAGTCGCCATGAGCGCGCAAGGCGCACCTTACGAGTATGATTGCCCCAGCTAAGGTGCTTCCTGGGATGTGCAAGTACAACTATATTGTCACAACACAGCATATCATGACAATTTTCTTAGTCCACTCAGGGATTCGGAAATGCAGCTCCGAATCCCCTTGCACGACATCAACAAGCAACGGACACACTCCATCCTCTAGCGTGGGTTTGACCCAGTTGTGGACAGAGCCGCATTTGCGCGTCTGCCAACACGGAAACATTCACCAAAAAGACAACTCTTCACATCACACGACCATCAAAGTACCCGGAGCAGCGTGACGTGTCCGTGCACAATATTTTCGTCCAGAGCATGGGGCGAGAAAGTGACAGCTCCTACAGACAACATGGCAGGTCTCCTTACTACGTCGAACCCAGACTCTGGCCTTGAATGCCACCGCCCCACCTGGTGCGCAACTGGGAGAACCAACCCTCAAAACATAATTGGTGACCGATCACGACACTGCCCATAAGCATGCAGCTCAATAGTCAAAAAGTTATGGTTTTAGTGATTGCGGCCATACAGCCCCCTGCCAACCCAAATGGCTCGACACTGCATCCCGCTGTTGAAACCAAGGCAGCCATGTACGCATATGTGCACGCTCTAACGAGCCCATCGAGATGCACATCTTTCACTGCCCACACAGGTAAAAAACAGTTTGGTGTATCCTCCTGACACAGCGTGCAGACTGTGGTGGCGCATGGCATCCCGCCTTCCATCCTGCACACCCTGTGTCCGGTGACGTAAAATTGTATGATGGTCCAAGACAGTCTGCACAGGGCCAACAGCCCAACACTTGAACAAATCACCATTCAGCCCCCAAGCGTATGTGCCAGAGCTGAAGGGGTGGCCCACAGCGCCACTCGTCCTGCAAGCAATAATAACCGGGTAGGTCCATATGAACAGAGGGGCGAGGTAGTGGTGGGTTGTTTTTTGCATCGCTCAACTAAGATTACAAGCAGCGCATCCTTAGTACAAATGTCATTAATCGGACCTGAAAAGAGACACAGGCCATCCCGAACACGCCAACAACGCACCGTCTGAGCTGAAGCCGTCGTCCACTTCACTTTGGATTTGTCGCGTCTGAGTTGGGCGTCGGAGAAGCCCTGAACTTCGGAATATGCGACTCAAGTCGCACCTTCTCCTTCTGCATCAGACATCGCATAGAGCATTTTAGAGATCACAGATTCTATCCTCATGCAAGGTCTCACATCCCCATTCAAATCTTGGGGCATTGAAGGGAGCACAGCATCACGTTATCTTTTGACATTGGTGCAGCATGGCTGAAGGGTAAGAAAGCCAAGCCCATGGCTTGCAGTGTGTTATCTCCCAACGTGATGCAAAGCAACTCCAAAGTTACGACAACAGAACCGTTCTGCCTAGCTCAAGTGGAGCGGGACCATAAGGTGCAGGAGGAGCTGGCCAGGTAGGTAGGTGGCTAGCATCTGCCTTTGGGTGCCGCCTTGCTGAGGCTAGGGGAGTGCCTCCAGTGTCGCCTAAATTTAGAGTTGCTTTTCATTATGCTGAGCAATAACGTACTGCAAGTCGTGGCGCTAAGCTCGCAGATCCTTTGGCGAGGTCGACACCCCACCCTTGGCTGACGAGTCACCCTGTATGCGAAAAAGATCATATGTATCCCCGCACGCAAAATCTTATGCACGTGGCAAGCTAAACGTACATCAACCCATAAAAGCACATACCAGCGCCAGCAACTTATTATCCACCTTTTATCAGGTGAACACGGACTTCTCCATTTCCGAACGGCGTCACTACTACCAGGGTAACCTGTTCCCCTGGCCACAATAATCATTGGCGCGCATCGCCCGTAAGGTCTGTGTGTAAATCCGTGTGTGCACTCAAGGCTAACGTTGGGTAACCCTCCACACGATACCTACGTGGTGGTCAACAACTCTACATACCTGCAGACTCTGGCTGCTTCGCAGATCCGCATCTTTCGTGAACTTCGACTTGCCCGAACTCCATGCCTGCAGCGCCAGCACCGACGTGACATAGCAGGCGGCAGGTAAAGGTACTAGGTAACAGGCGCTAGTCCACAATTGCGGCGGTCATTGTACATATTTACCGCTTACTGAACAGCACGGTACATGTATTATATGACTGGTTGCAGCAATGGTTTTCTGGGCCTGGCAAGCTTGGCAGAAAGCATATCACTAGATTTTGTGATTTTCCTGATTGTCGAGCTCTTCCTGGATGGCCCAAAATATTTACCAGGAACGCCGCCGTCGGACGTAGCAGATTGCTGCGAATGTTGTCGAAAATGGGCTTCTTTGGCTCCTTCTTCTCGTCCGGAGAAGTGGACGGCCGGGGCCCCATGTATTGAATACGCCTCAGCGGCTTGTTGGTGCTCGCAAACGTGACCGGTGGCGGTGAAGAAGTAGTGGGAGCATCAACGTCCTCTTTCGTGACGCGGGCCTATCGGCATTGGCATTTAAAATAGAAACACCTTCATTTCACAACCCACTCGTGCAATCCGGAAGCCACAAGATAACACTATCAGAGATGCATTCGTGGAAATTGGATCCCACCTTGTGCGAGGCCGTGGGCTTGGCATATGACGGCAACCGCGATGGCTGTACTGGTGTGATGACCGCAGCAGACATAGGCCGATCCTTGCCAAGAGGCACAGTGGTAGATGCTGCACGGGCGCTTAACGGTGCCGACGAAGGCCGTGGTGGCTTGGCTGCGCTGCTGCTCACTGCAGGCGTGTGCCGCCCGTTCATGGAGGGCGTGGGTCTTGATGCGGAATCGCTGGCTCCTCCTGATGACGTTGGTGGTGTGGCCAATGTTGCAGGGGAAGCCCGGAAGGCCGGCTTAACTGCTGTGCGTTCCCTCGGGGTGCTTCCCCCTGTTGCCGGTGTCGCCGGTGTTACGCTCATTGGCTTTGGGATATGACTGCGGCTGGCAACCGGTGTTACCAAAACGGTACTGCCCATTGACACCGGTCCTAGAGCTGATCCAATGACAGGAGGTTTAATCAAGAAGTTCGGGTCCTGCTGTTCCACGCTCGAGGTTGTTGTCATGGATCGGCGGGGGCCGAGATCAGCGGCTGGAATCATCGCACTGGAGCGCCGGCTGGCTGTGTCCGTCTCCTTGGACGTTGAGACCTCCGGGCCCGCGGGCTTGGGCAGCATCGAAGGCGCAGTTACAGGTGCCGACGCATAAGGCTGCAGCGTCGCAACTGCTGATGCTGTTACCGACGCGGGAATTGGAACGCTAGTAGCCTTGCTTGCAAGCGTTTGTGGCTTCTTCTCATGCGAGCTTGGCGAGGGCCTGAACTGCTGCGTGTGACTAGGTGGGGGCGGGATATGAGTCGCCTGAAAGGCTCGAGCCGGAGCTGGGGCCGGTGACTGAAGTGGCGCGGGAGGCGCCGGAGGCGCCGGAGGTGTCGGTGTCGGTGTGACTACCGGCGGTGGAGGGGCTGGGGCAGCCGGCTCTACAGGCAGTAGCGAGTCCTTTTATCAGATTCTAGCTACCAGAAATTTTAAAGTTCAAACAACATAACCCACCGTCGTCATCATTCTCGGCGAGTTCCTCGGCTGTGAGCTGTGCGCCATCGCCAAAGTTGACCCCCGCGCGTAAACACTCTTTGCGACACACCGCTACAACCGTGTTTGCCTCATCTTGCATAAGGAATAGTTTTTCAGAAGCTTCTGAAACGCTCAATAGGCCAGAACCAAGTACCAGGGCGTTCAGGTCGTTGATTTCACACGCATCGGCCGTGTCCTGAAGAAGGTCCGGAGAGAACCTCGCTTTGCGCAGACATTTCAGTAGAAAGTCTTGCCCTAAGACTCTCTGTAATACATCCTCTGAAGTGCCCGACGAACGGGCCAGGCCTTCCGCCATAAGGAGACCAAGGATCAAGTTTAAAGTCAGGTGCGCCTATGTGTCACGGCTAATGTGGTACAGTTTCTACGTATCGCGTGTAATTGAGTTGCGTCAATATCCATCAAAAAAGCCGGTATGGCCTTGAGACGTTTCTCACCCCCGGAACCCTCCCTGGAGCCACTTTGAAAATTTTTCCCGAGTATTGACGCATATAGCAAAAAAGCAATTCTAGAGCACTATCGGAGTAATGATATAATGTTTTCATGCAATCATTGCCCATGCCGCCATGCTAGTCCCCCTTGGCCCGAATGGTGTTGTCTACCTGCCACCCCAGCACAGCAGGAACGCACGGCACGAAAGGCAACCCAGACTAGATGTACTGTTACATTGTCGAATTCACAGCCAAAAATCGCATTTCCTGCCCTTGCGCCTGCCTTGTCTCGTGGCGTTTCAGTAGACAGGTGGTCGCCAACCGGCACTTGATTTTCACCTTGTCCCATAATCACTGTTGAATTGTTTTTGGCATCCAATCCCTATATTTTTAAAACCTTTTTATTGCCCTCGAAATAGCGTATGCGGCCGCCCCACGTGAAACCGGGAAGGTAGTTCAGGTAGCGCTGCAGACGCACAGATGCCGGAAAGAAGTACAGCTCACGCTTTGCAGCCTCTATTCATTCTGTGGACGAGTTCACGCCATTGTCTCTCCCAAAACGCAGCTAACGCAGCTGCGCATGTTTCGATCACAACGTCGATCGAACGTTACGGAAGCTCGGCAGTTAGTTAACAGCGGCGGTTACAGGAGTTACAAGTTGCAAACAGCCGGCTGGGCAGTCATAATTCCCTGGCACATAAGCAAAAATAATCCCACGTTCTTTAAAGCAGATAGATTTGCTACATGGTGTTGTTTTTGACCTTGGTTATGCAAACGCGCTTACGTCCCAGCCACGCCCAACAACCTTCGGCTCAACAGCTATGCAAACCTGACGCCTTATAGCATTGGGTCCCACATTAAAACGGGATCCTAATTTGGTTCCTTGTAGCTATTGAGGTATCAACTTTCCGTTATCAAAACAATTGGCGCAGATATAACTGTTTCCTGCAACTGCAACTGTCCGTACAACTGCACCTTCAGCCCACCGTCGCTGCATTCCTGGCTGGCAGCGTCCACACGCGTTCTAGCCCGTCATGATATAATCATGGGCGAGCTGTCATCAGCGATACTGACCCTGTGTGTCAGGACGTTCTAAGGCGCCAGCGAACGTTAAGATGCGTTGCTCCAACACTTTCGCCGATGATCATTTCGGGTACACTGCAAAACTGGTTCGCGTTTGGCATAGCGTCAGAATCACCATACCAAGGACTTGCAATTGCCTCAGTTCCTCGCCCAATTTTTTAATCTGCCCCGGCCAATTTACGTATCCTGTGCTAAAGTAGGCTAGTCAGCCAAAGCGGTCCATGATTGACGCCGCATCGATTAAGCCACGCGCCGTCCTGACCTGAAGGTCATCACTTTGGGTCGATCGAGCCATGGGGACGCATCTATTACGTCACTTGCTGCAAATAGCGCCGAATGAGCAATTCGACATTTTCATCGAACAACTCGCACTTGATAACCTGCTCAGTCTCATAGAAGGGGTTCTTCATGACATAGTCCGAGTACAGCTCGTATATCCTGTACGGCGTCGATGCAGATTTAAGTGAATCCAATTGAAGGATCAGGCGAATCTTTTAAATGCGACATGCGTTGGTGCTTACCCTTTGCCGACAAATCCTTGGACTTATCCTATAAGAAGGATCTTATATCGAGGACACAATCTTAAAACTTAACGTTCAAGAAACATTGTGTCCTCGATGTGCGACAAGGTATGATACATAATATCCTGGAGTTTGCAGTGCCGCTGGCCCTAGTAGAGCGACAGATACAGGCCACCACCGCACGCCATTACCTATGCGGACGTGCACGCCATTGCTTACGCGGCCGCGTCCATGGCCCCCCTTATTTTGCCTCCCAATGCATAGCGTCAGCACTCAGCCCCGGCCCTGGCCCAGCCATGCCATCCGTCCACACCTTTGGAGCAGCGCCGGGATAAAGGACGCATGCGGGTCCACCACCAGCAGGAACTTGGTGCCCGTCAAGGTCTGCGGCACAAACGCCAACATAGAAGCGCGCAGTGATCCTGAAGTAACTTAGAGGGTCCCCCACGGGGCAAGGATAGGCCCCATAAATATTTCTTATAACATCATACTAATTCTAAGATGCCTGCGAAGCCCGGGTTAATAGCAAGGCAGAGATAGAGAAGGAACTGCGAACCCAAGCAGAGCCAAGCCTCATGTTCCCGACCCTGCACCGCACCTGGAAGCAGTGCAGGTTAAATGTATCCGCCTCAAGTAGCTCTATCCCCGTGCAGCCAGGAACCGGGCTGAGCTGGCTGGCGATTGCGTGGAGTGAGTGCCTTAAGAGAAAAAGAGTGAAGTATCAATCCACGGGGCAGTGAAGGTTGAGTTAGGAAAGATCTCGTAATAGCCCTATCATTAAGTGGAGAGCGAATTGTGTTCGGGGGCCACATTGTCCGGTCTGACTCCCGGTCCGCGCTGCATAGAAGCTGGGAAGTATGGCAGAGGTGCTTTCAGGCCAGAGCTGGAGTGCCAATCACGCGGCCATGGTGGCTCGCCCCAAGATGGAAACCGCAGGACCTTCATAATCCTTAAGCATGTTAATTCCTTTTGAAGGTTGTGTTTTAGAAGGTGTTCACTAGGGACCTACCAGATGCTAGCCAGGCGAAGCGAGTCGTTGGTTTCCACACGAGCAGCTTCGCAAAAGTCCTGTACAATTAGGGTCCGCATGCAGAATACCTTGCTTAGGGTCTATGCGCGATATACATGCGGGTTGGGAGCTGTGGATGGAATAATGTGTGCGCAGGCAAAGGTTCTTTTATCCGGCTTGTGCGATGCAGGGCATCGACAGGTAACGGACGAACGGGTCGGGTTAAGTGTGCAGGCGTACGCAGGTGGTGTGGGTTGGGTTTGATTGCGGCCGGGCAACGACCTGATCAACTCCACACCATAGTGATCTTTATACAAAACTTCACATTTATCATCATACCCTGTTGTAAATGAGGCCACCGGATTTGTTGATCACATACAGCGAGTACACCGACATCCTCTACGCACCCGCCGCACCGCCAGCCAGCCCCGTGGCCAACCCCACGTTGTTAAAATCTATACAGATTTCTTTGATAGTTTCGCAATCCTATTTTCCGCGTAGAGTTCTTCGCGCCAAAACGACCTATTTTGTAAGGATAATACCCATGTTGTAAGACTCAGGCTTCTAGCTAAGAAATGTTATCTCAAACTTACGGTTATTGAGGAACGCTCCGATGTAACACTTGCTCGTCCACCAGCATGCCGTGAATTTCAGAGAGTATGTCATGCACGAAGGTTTCTGCCGGCTTCAGGGTCGTATCCACACATATAAATACAATATTCTTGGTTCGAACGATATTATTATATATATTATCGTAAGTTATAACCGTGGCTTCAGTGGTCGGGACTCTTGGAATTAGAACCACGCCACAGCTACGCAGCGAGAGTGATCACCATGAACGAACATCAGAGTCACACTCCTGATTACCACTTTCATAAATATCAAAAAGGGGCGCACCAACGTTTCTGAAGAGCAAGCGAATACTGCATGGCCCTGCGGCCGGTGTTTCGTCGGACTTGCGTCGGCTGGGAAAGCCGCTGAATTCCAGCGCTCCTAACCGACATCGGCGAACCTCCTGCCATGGTTTTAGGGTTTTTTACCTCCACGGCGCCCACCAGCAGCCACAGCACAGGAGCCACCAGCTCACCCGAGCATGGACGACACCAGCAACTGGACGCATCCCTAGTATCTTCGGCAGATGTTCATGCCACTGTCGTTGATCAAAAAGCTGCTAGTAGCTCCTTCAATGCGCCTGTGGCCTCTGACTATGCACCTTCGCGGGGGGCGGGGAATGGGCAGCATCACCCTGTGCTCAGCAACGGACACGCAATCAGACACCTAGCGGTACTTCGCGGATATGCTGCGGGGCCAGATGGCGTGCGGCTTTTCTATGAAATATTTGAAAGCCACAGAAAGCCATCTACAAGCTCGTATTTGAAAAATTCTGCATGCTGCTACGAAGTCACGGTGAGAGCCGCAAGGGATGCTCCAGAACGTGTTATGGCGGAGGCCGGTCCAGCAGAGGCAATTCAGTCCATCCTGGTTGCGGCACGAACTCATGGGTCAGTGGGCAGCACTGCCGGCACGGCGCTGCCAATAGAGGGTAAGCCCCAGTATGCTGCATTGCGTCTGAGCCTCCTGGTCTTCTTAAGGGACGCCGTCGCCCCATGCGTATCCTAAAACCGATGCGTACGACATCCCTGTGCGGTTTGTTCGGTGCGCAGATGGAGGCGCCATCGCACCGCGCCAACAATGCGGGTTCTCCACAGCTGCTGGCGAAAAGGCGAGTTCAATGGCGACAGAGGCAGTGGGGTTGGAGGCGGTGGGCACACCTGCTGCCACGAGGGAGGAGATAGCGGAGAAAGCTACAGCCACAGAAGTCGCGAACGTATTGCTAATCATGGGTGAGAATCACAGCTCTGTCTCTACCCCACTTTCAGGCTCTTGGCTCTCCTGGACGCGTGAGCCGTCATTTTCTATCCTCCACATCTACCTGCGCTGCTTTTCCTGTCTTCCTTCTTGCTGCTTCAGGCTTCGCGGCGGGGCGGCATGGCTGGCTGCCACTGATACAGCACTGGATGGAGCAGGTGCCTTTGGGTGTCGGGAAAGGGTTTTAGGAGGCACCGGACGGAAGCGAGACTGGGGGACGGCAATAATTAGATCTGAAGTAGTATCGGGTTGGCGGAGGGTATGTGAATGAGGCAACTGAACCCGCACAAGAACTGGGGACAGGCTGGCGGGGAGGTTTTAAGATTATTGGCCATGCCGTACCACTCATTACGGAATCTATTGTAATGGAGACCACAAGAGCGAATAAAGCTTCTAATTTTGTTATCTGGCTCCTCCACTACTTTTATGCCAGTTACCAGAATACTTCTCTAAAGCTATCCTATTAAACAAGGTCTTAAATTTTGCTTCTTCCAGCGTGACATAGTGCAAGTCTTGAAAGCTTGTCACACCTTACCATGCGTCGTTAAGCCCTCTGCCTGCATGCATTCCGTTCACTCTTTCGCCATTTCCCGCGCCGGACAACTGCAGGCCGAGTCGGAGTCCCTGCACCGAGTGCACGCACGGTTCTGCGTGTTCGATAACCGGGGCATCGGCGACAGTGACAGTCCACAGCACTCGTCCAGCTACTCCACGACCCTCATGGCGCGCGACGCGCTCGCAGTCATGGTGCGTGAATCCATCATGGTGATGGTGCTTGCATTGGTCTCCTTTTGCGTGTGCCTGGAGGAGCAGACATAGGCGTGCGCATTTTGAGCCCTGACACTTTGTACTTTTAAAGGCGGAATAGTTGCGAGGTGGCATGAAAAGCACGAAACGAAAGAGGGACTTGGACAAATGATTGCAGTCAAAGCCGAGCATGCTGATTTCCAAGCAGCTACAGCATGCCTTCACCAGATGGCTACTGCGTTCCGCTGCACCGAATCAAGCTGCCTCTCATGGGCTTTTATCTTCGGATCCGTCGCCTCACCGCAACACATCTTTAACCTTTGGGGTACCCAGGACCATCTGGGATGGCGCCGCGCACACGTGGTGGGCTTCTCCATGGGCGGCATGATCGCGCTCCGCCTGGCCGTGGAGGCGCCTCAGAGGCTGCTTTCGCTGACGGTGCTGTCCGTCACCAACGGCGGCTGGCAGCTCATCCCCACGAGGTGGCGAGCATTTAAACTCCTGCTGTGGGCCGCCACCGCGCGCACACCGCGTCAGCGCGCACATGCGGACGTGCACTTCCACTTCAGCCGGGACACGCTGCACACGGAGGTATGGTACAATTGGAGGCTCCGGAAAGACCAGGAAGCGGGGTTTCAGTTGTAGGATGAGGGACAGGGATGGGAAGTACAGGGCGGAGAGGAGGTCCATCTGTGGCGGGATTTCCGTCACTTAGAAATAGCCTAGCCTAGCATCCGTTACACCATCACATGTCGTCGCAGGAGTGAGTTCTTTGCAGCTGTGTCGACTATCTCATTTGGATTGGCACTGGTTGATGGCGTGTGTCATCAGGACAGGCGCGCTCTCCCCTTCTTAAATATGTCCCAGGCTTTATTACAGAGCCCTGATGCCAGCACAGTACGGCGGTCTACCTATTCTGCTACCATTCCAACCCGTCTTATTTCCGCTCCACTAAAGGTTATTGCGCCGAAAAGCATTGAAGGCCTCAATGCCGACGTTGGCGGCTCCGGAATCGATAGCCCAGCAGTGCAAGTGCAGCGTGTTGAGGCGGTATTGATTAATGAGTATGTGTCGACAAGCCGGGAGTGCACGCCGCAGCCACATGCAGGCCTCATGGGACAGTTACGCGCGGTATGGACGCATGGCTTGTCGATTTCGGAACAACATAGCTTGCGAAGGTTGGATGTGCCGTTCAAGGTTATACACGGCTATCATGACACGATGGCGATGCCTGCGTACGGCGAGCGAATTGCGAGGCACGCTCGGGCGCCATTCATCATGCTGAACGGCGGCCACTTTGTGGTGCGGGAGTGCGCGTCCGAGGTAGGCAGGAAAACCTCTTAAACTGGGAGCTTCGTGCCGGGGGCATGTGCTTGTCGGTGCTTGCTAATTCCTCGAAAGGGAATCCAGCTCCGAACTTATGAATGTCACTATGCCATTGGTTGGATCTGCAGGTTTGCATGCACATTTCTGACAGCATCGCAACCGCGGAGAAGCTGAAGTGAGGACAATATTGGTGCTGCCGGGGAAAGTTAACAAAAAAGTTCTCATCGCCCCATTGCCTTGAAAGCAAATAATTAACATTTGCATGATGAAGAACGGACATCATTTCAATTCACGCACAGCATGCCCGACGCGCCCGACGGATTTGTAGTGCTTGGAAATACTGAGCGTTTGAGTGGACCTGAAGACTGTGCGCATCATGAATGTTCTTAAATATTGTGAGCAATATTTTGTTACAACCCTGTAAGTGCAGTATCCAGTCGCCAGGGGCTTAGGAAATATTGAAAAAAGACAACAGACAAAGAAGAGATAAAAAAGAGGTAAAAAAACGAACGTCAGAAAAAGTAGTTAATAAAGAAAAGAGAAAAAGAACTAACGGTAAAGAAAAGGAACTGTCAAGGTACACTATATCAATTCGCCTGCCCAAGATGTTCTCATACATCGAATCTCATAAAGTGCTCTGGCCAGAATGCGCTGGTTATTCAAGCTCATGATAGCGATCATGTTTCCTCCCAAAACGTCCCCAGCTTGCAACAACTCTAGCCTTATGCTCTCATAAGCTGGACATTCCATGAGGACATGACATTGATCCTCAACCACGTCAATCTCACACATAGGACAATAGCAAGAATAATAATCGTGAGAAGGAAAGCTTTGGTTTCGGAGCTACAGCTTCGTACAGCTGGGAAGCAGACTGCTGTAACCCAACTGCCATTCTTTGTGGGCTGAAGAACTTCCTTGAGTCCACGAAACTACTCGGCATGCTCGTATCGTGCTTACTTAGAAAGCGCTCAACATTACATTTCTGCTCTGCACCCATCATCTGTGCACCTCCCTACATACCATACTATCTCCACCAAACCGACAAGCTTTACTGTAGTTCCAACTTGGATGTATCGGAGCTGACAGATTGAGTGGGCTCTGAAGTAACATAAGGTGGGGGCTTCAAGCTGTTGTTCACGAGGGAGGACCGCTATCTACGTGCTACGTCCATAGCATCGACTGAAATCACTCCATTCCTATAGGGATTCTATATCTACTGACAATTATATCAAGACCACGTTACTTTTGGCTAGTCGTCTTTCGTCTGTCAGGCCCTGGTTGATACTTTGAACGTGTTTGCACACAGCGGCCTCCAGCTGACTGGTCGCCCAGGTTTGTACTTGCTGATTTCATGCCATAATACGTCGTTTTGTAGCTTTCAAAACGTCAGCAGGATGGCCCCGGTTATCCAACATAGCGCATCGCAGGACTCAGGCTTAAGACAACGTTTCCGCCCCTGACCATTCTTCCTGCTCAACATCAATCACAGATGATTAGCGCGTCCATCGGGACGCGTGCTGTTTTCGCGGTCTGCGGCCTCTTGCTGGCTGCAGCAGGCGTGACCGCTGAACACAGTTTGCAAGGCCTGGAGTTCATTCCACGGTGCGTATCTTCCCGAAGTCTTCGCTCAGGCGCCAACTAACTGGCTGGCCTTTACTAGGAACGTGTGCAATTTTGGGACTGCTCAGGGGCAGCAGGGGCGGGTGCTGAAATGAAGTGATGCACGTGCATGCAGGTTTACTCGGCTCTTGAGGCAGGATCTTGGCATCGTGCCGTCCTATCTACTCCCAACGGAGACGCCTTCCCTTTGCGCTAAGCAATGCTGTCAGGCTGACTCATACGCGTCGCCATACGGCTTGTTCTCCATCAGTAACACTCAGCACGTTTATGGTGGACGCACATACACGACGTTCTACTTCGTCCTCCACTCCAATCACACTTGTAACAGCATGTTAGATAAGGCCAGCTGCTGCACGGCGTCAGCGGACACTGTCTGGGTGGACGTTGGTGAGTTGCGGAATTTCTATTACCCCCTTGCGGATTGTATCTCACGGGCAGAGAAGGGATAGAAAGCTTTGGTGACAGGAATACTGTTCGCAGTGCAGGACCCGCAGCGCAGACAGGCTACACAATGAGTGAAATGGGTTTTGCTTGGTATCTTAAATGCCTTGCGAAGCAAAAATACTGTACGCGCTTGCCTAACGTATTACCTTCCGTCAGCCACGCTAGGAGCGAGTCAATTAAAAAGTTTTCCCAGTGCCGCACTTTCACACGTGCTCCTTGCCTAGTCCCTATGTCTTGTGCTGGCTCCCCTTTGTCTACATAGATCCCACGCTGAAGGTCACGTACGTGTTGTACAACGGTACACGCCTCGCAAGCGCGGCGCAGAGCCAGTACGGGCTGAAATTGGGCTCCCTTCACCTGACAGTCGCGCAACTAAAAAGCGGTAAGCTGTGAAAACGTTTGCTTGTGGTATGCCATTATATTTGCCTGCCGTGCTCTGCATTATCGCGAGGACCTTTGCTTTGCAGTACAGTAGAGACTGTTGGGCTAAATCGATCTGCCCAATGGGACTGGTGACCTGTTGTCCACGTGCGGCTTCCCTGAGGTTATGATGTTTCCTGGTGGCCCTTTCGGATCTAGTGCATACTCGCGCTTCCCTCTTGCAGCTCGCTCTCCCCACGCGTCCCCTGCTTGTCGTCACTCCATCCTTCACTCGATACAGCTCCATTCAGTGAAGACTCGACATATGTCTATGATGTCTGCTTTTTTGACTTCAAGACCGCTGGTCTGAGCCTGACTACGGCGCCCCCACGTCTTTACCTCCCCTGCCGCCGTAGGCATACCCCTGGCGATTACCGTGGAGGGTGCCGCCGATGCGTTGTGTCCCCCTTCCGCCCTCGTGCCTCTTGCCGGTCTGTGTGAGTTGATCGTCCAGGGCGGCACTGCCGCAAACCCATCTGCCTGCTGCCCAAACACCGTCGCGGTGTCGCAGTCGGTTTCTGGCCCTGACCCCCCGATCTTCCAGTGCTCGGCCAGTAGCAGTAACAACCGCTTCAAGCTTGTCTTCGATGACGTCACACCTATTTCCAGCCAATTTACTTCCACCTCGATGGCCCAGGCTGCATTCTTGAGCTACAATTTCCGCCTGGTAGGCACCTCTGACTGCACTGAAGGCATTATTAAATGCTGCAACGCTCAGCTGGCGTACGTGAACCTCAAGGTTACGGACCTGCCTATTAGTGGCGTTCAGCTGGGCGGAATCAGCTTTAACTATTCAACCTCCTCCTGGAACGAGCCAAATAGTGCTTCGTACCGGTCACTGATTGTGGACGAGGTGAACCTGATGGCTGAAGACCTGGGATCTACAGGACTGCCGTTTACGGTGATGGTGCGGGTGCCTGCTGGTGCCTCCGCCTCTAGTGTAGACTTGTGCGACGCATCCTCGGATCCACAGCAAGGCGCATGCAGCTACTACCTGCACTCTGAAGACGGCCTTTGTTGCCCATCAGGCCTGGCGCTACCGAGTGCTGGTGTGCCGCCGCCGCCGTCGGGCACTTGCGCACCCACACAGAACGTCCCTGTCGCTGACACATCTATGTCGCTGCAGTACTACGAGCGCACCACCTCTGCCGCAACGACTACTTTTGCCTTCCTGCTGGCAAATCACAATCCAGCTTCGGGCTGCAGCAAGATTTATTGCGTGGACGTGTGCTCATGGACCTTGTATCTGGACCCCAGCATTGCATCACAGGTGGCCGTTGGCCATGAGAATCCCCAGAACAATGATCGCCAGACGATCGAGGCAGGCTCAGCCACCTCTCCCGCCAGTCTTACCTTTAACTACGGTCCTATTGGAGAGTCAACTGCCACGTTTTATGTGACGGTACCTGCCGGTGGCAAGTCCTTGAGCGACCTGTGTGCACGCAATTCGTTGCCTGGACAGGGTGCTCGGCCTTGTGCCGCTATCGTGCGCAGCATGTCAGTCTATATCATGGTCTTCTTCGACGACAGCGATGTCATCATTGTGCCTGGTGCCATGCCACCGCCGCCACCACTGGAGCAGATGTGCACTGCGCCACGGGCCATGTCGGACTCATGCCTGGTAGCACAATCTGCGCGCTACAATACCATGTCCTCCTCTGCCGTCTTCGACTTTCCTGTTGCACCGGTTGCCGCCGGCGCCATCTGCCAGCCGCCCGTTGCGCCGGGTGATCTTGCGACGGTGCATCTGCTGCTCTCACCGGCAACCGTGGACCAACTAACGACACGCAAGCAGGTTCGCCCCAGCACCGGCCTGTTGCTGGACCGCAACTATGGCGCACGGTGGCAAGTCTCTGCCACATCAGCCGCGTCGCTATCATTCCAGGTACAGGGCCCGCTGGGTATTGCAGAGGTTTGCAAGCAAGGTGTGTCACCCGATCAACCGGTTAGCACATGTGTGGTGGAGGTCAGTGGCGACCTGGGCTGCTTCCGTGGGTACGTGACCGCGACAGCGGATGGACGCCTCATCTGGGTCGAGGAATCGACCAGCAAGAAGGGCGTGGGCGCGGGTATTATTGTGCCAGCTATTGTGGTCCCGCTCGTGGTGGTGCTTCTTGCGACGCTGGTCGTGATGGCTTGGTATCGCCGTCGCAAGGGTCAACAGTATTTCTTCATGAACAGTGGTAGCGACGACCTGGACAGGCCCCTGGCGACGCAGAGTATCAACAGTCTCCGCGACGACATGGTTACACCCACGGCGTCAACTACCGACGTGCAAATTCGGGTGCCAGGTGCGAGCCACGGTGGGGCTGCGCCTATTGGCCGACGCTAAGGATTGCGTGCTTGGATGTGCGTAGACCTAAACCTGATGGTCGCTTTTTGGAGATAATGGCTTTGCGGATCGCTGTAGGTATTAGGAGTGGTGTGTTTCGGCGGGTGTGCCGGCGCAAGTGTTTAGAAATCGATTGTAGTGACCTGATTTGGGTCACAGGGACCGCTAATGACACATAGTACAAGGGCGGCGTGGGCAGCTTGTGAATTTAGGATAGGGCCGTGCAGGGTTCAACACAGAAGTATTGCACGATGCGGGTGAGAGTATAGACCAGTCGCGGATTTTGAAGTTAGCCAGTGTGCGTTTGTGGCTAGGTTATGGTGACTCAAATCCTCAGCGCCGGACACAAAGCCAGTCTGGATTACGCTAATTGCGTGGCCCAAAGACGCGCTAGTTGTCTTCTTTCACCGTAGGCCGTCCTATGAAAATTAAATTGTGATCCCAGTGTAGTGACTAGTGAGGGCAAAACTGTGGCCCGCATAGGATTAGCAACGCCGACAATTTTATCGCCGTTTCGTTTTAAGTCCGCTGGAACATATCACATGGAGGATTGGGTCTCACGGACAGCGCCTTTTTTAGCGTCTTGGATAGGGCACCCCTTACGCCCTTAGGGACGCGTGTGCTCGGGGTTGGCGGTAGCAATTTATGATGCACTAAACCCCCCTGTAAGATGACGGGAAGAAGTGAAGTCGCATGGATATAACTTTAGAACGCTCCTTGCAAGGCGGACATCTGGGCACATGTACTCTGGTACATGTGTACAATCACAACCACGCTATTCTTTACTCCGTTTTGATCGCCCACGCTTGAATCATTCCATCCCCATCCTGGACACCTGGTGATCGCAAAATTATGTGCATTGAACAGAACGATGCACCTGCCGAACCGCCTGCCAACCCTTGCAAACCTGCCTGCAAAAGAATGCATCCATGTACACACTCGCGATTGTGCGGATCGATTACCCCGGCAGGTTGCTATTATTCGTTTTAAACTACTGCTGTTCCCTCTTAAATCCTCCCTCCTATCTAACATATCGCAGAATTCATTTGTTGTCTAATGTGGCCGCAGTCGCTCCTTTCCCTTAACGGCGGCTCTTTTCCATCAACACAAATGGTGCACACCTCTAGCCCGCAGATCCCATCACCCATTACATGACCACCACAGTTCAACCACAGAATGCACATCCAGAAGCCAGGACAGGTCATACCACGCCGCATCTCACTTGCGACACGTTACGTCCACAGCAGCACCTTCAAAATCGCAACACCGGAGCACATAAACTGAAAATGCTGCCAAGTATGGTAAACAACATCCTAACCCTGTCCCAAGCTCAATGACGAGCACCCCTTAATCGCTTTCCCTTGCGATACTGGTGAACCAGGGGGAGACTCATGTCATCAAATCACAGCCCGTGCCGGATTGTCCTGCCATGGATGCTTGAGGTGTCCTGCATGACCATCCTGCAATGAGACACGGATCTACATACCTCATTATTATAGCTTGGCAACGTGCCCGCTCTGCTTGCTGCCGGCTGCGACACAAGACCTGCGCTACAACGTGCACGCTCCATCCTACGATATCTCCCCCGCTCACCCTCATACCACAAACGCGCAACACCCAGCTCGACTTTTTGACCTCTGCACGATAAGCACATGAGACATCAAATTCTAACTTTGACATACACCGTGACCGGGCAACATCCAGCGCCAGTCCAGTCCGCCGGCTTGATTTGTCAGCCCCACTATCCGGCTGTTGCCCACCGCTTGTTCTCTTTGGGACCCTTCATGAAACGAGCCGTCCCATGTCGCCTGCCAATTAACCTCCGCCTTGCGGGAGCGGAACCCTCCCGCCTCCAGCATTTACCCAACTGGGCGATCGCCTTAGCTGCTGGGCTTCTTACCTCCACTGTTAAACTGCAGTTTGACAATGTTCACCTCTTTCTGCTCGCCGTTATTGCCGCCGCTGCCGGGACCACTTTCATCGGCGAACCTAGCAGACCGCGCGCTGAGGGACGAGTTGCGGCCGGGGGCTTGGGCAGCACCGGCGGTGGCGTTGTTGAGGTTGGACGACATGCGCTTGGGACTGGTGTTTGTTGGGGCCTCGGGTGTGAGGGGAGGGCCCCCGGCTATAGAGGGGTAATGCAGGTAGGGAGGGGAGACGGCAACGTCGGCAAACAGGCGTGCCGTAGCAGCACCCATCAGCAATAGCGTCGATAGCAGTACCTATGCGCTAATTCAGGACGTAGTTTCGGGGTAAGGCAACGAAACGACAGCGACCTCCCTCTAGGGAACGGACGTTATTAGATTACCTTATCCTCCATACCTGTCTGCGTTGCTAGTTAACATGCACTCGTGTAAAGGTCAACAACCCTGCCGTTACTTCAGTTGAACGGACAAGCATCGCTAGGGGCGGTTTTCGTCAAAAAGCAAGGTGCTCCTGACGCGACGTGGCCGTACCTCGCGGCAGAAGCAGCTTGCCAGTTCGCCGCACCTCCCCTGTCAGAGCGGCCGCAGCGGCCCCCTGGAGCGGATCTCCGCCGGTTACGTCACCGGAGGAGTTGCTGCGACTGAGGGCGGCACCCATACTCTTATGACTAATGCTGCGGAGGCTACGGCGACCGCGCAAGGCTGCATGACATGGAACGCATCCAGGAGGGGGGTGAGCAGGGGGAGGGCAAGCAGGATTGTACAGGAAGCAGGGATCTGGACGAAGAATGAAGAATCCGCATGTGGCGGAGGGATGGGTCATAAGGTCCTTACTCGCTGAGAGAAGAAGAGGGAAGGGGGAGACCGAAGAGTTTGGAGGACGAAGCGGGCCCAGGACAGTACATGGCGGGCGAAATGATCCTCGCTGAGCCCCCCTTGCCAGGGGGATGGCAAGGGTGGGGTGGCGTTAGGTTGATGTGACAAACTCACCCTGTGGAGAGATATCCCGCGAGGCGCCACCAGAACCAGATTCGCTCCCCTCGTCCCCGCTCTGATCGTCCCCGAGCCTGCCGGCGCCGCCCTCCTCTCCGTCGCCGCCGCTCCCCTTTTGCATCCCCTCCTCTGCCTCCTCTCCGTCTGTCCCCGCAGAGGTCTTGTGACGGGCAAGGTGCCGCGAGGTGTTTATGGGTGGGTCGAAGGGCAGGATGGCGTCCACGGTCTGCGGCCATGGCAGCAACGAAAACATCATCAGTGAGAAAGTGAGCAAGAGAACAAGACAGCAGTAGCAGCAATGACAGGATTAACTTCCGGCGGGGGGGCATCACTGGCATTCCCCTAGCACCCACAAACCCAAGCCGGACATTCCCAGCCCATCTTTACCCCGTCCCTTTTCAGCCCATAACCCGGGATCCTCCTCCCCCCTCACTTCTCGTAACCCGCAGTACGTGGTCATCAGTCGACGGTATGTCGTCCAGGCTGGAAGAGGGGTTTCCCGACCTCCGATTAATTCATCGACACGGCGAGCCAGATCGATATATGCCAGTACATCACACTTAATCTGTACGGAAAGGAAACACAAATAACCGTACCGAGCAGGCAGATGCACCGCGTGTGGCAGGGGGTAGGGTTTGGGGTTTTCAGGATGGTGAGCGAGAGTGCGGTTTGGAAAAAGTAAGAGGTTCCCGAATTTCAAAAGAAAAAGTGAATTTTATGATTCCGTCCATCACCGCAGGCGCAAGTCGCGACGTTTATTGTTGCTGGCCACACACACACACACCCGAAGTCTGTGCAAGAACAAGATGCAGCACTGAAATGCAGGGATGTCGTACGGTGCAGAAATTGAGTTTGTCAGCCATGCCGCCCTACCTCCGGATGTGACTTGATGACGGCCACTTGTTGTTCCACTGCCACCCTCATCAGCCTCCAGCTCTCCTCGAGCAGCTCGAACTCATCGTACGGCGGAAGGGACCTCATCGGCTCGTGGCGGCTCACGTAGGTCGATATCCCCACGAAGCCTGAGAGGTCGAGCAGCGAAGTGGGGGAACGAGGTCACCTGTAATATTCATTAAACATTCTTTCCAAAATTAAGTAAATGACATTTACTGTTTTTACTGTTAATTGAAATTAATTCGTTATTTCGTTTTGAGAAGCACTGAAGCTCGAAAGCTCATTTCTGAATTCGCGGGAATTTGTTTCGGACCCTCAGCCGGTCCTTCCCTCTTTAAGCTGCTTCAATACCCTCCAAAAGAAAACCCCACTGCAGGGGCAGTGCAGGCCCCCCATGAGATCCTCCTCCAGCCCCCAGCTCCGTTCGCTCCGAAACCCATGTGATAATACATTACGCACCGCTGTTGAGTATCGCCCGGCAGATCTCCTTCCCCAGATTCTCGCTGTACGGCCCTGCTGCACGACAGGCCTCTACGTACAACGCCACCACTCGGGCCGGCGGCAACGCCGACGCCTTCTCCGAATTCAGCTGTCTAAGGAATACCGTGAGGTCATCCGGGGTCACCAGGCGCCGCTGGGAAGAGGAACCGCCGCCCTCAAAGGAGGAACGGAAGTTGGCACATAAGGCCTCGAAATCGTCTTTATACTGCAGTACAAACGAACGTAGCATAGCCTCAAGCGCCAGCTCCAGGTCGATTGCCTTCTCGTCGTCATTGAGTGCCTGTTAGTTGGGTTAGGCACCATTGCGGCGGTTGCTTGTTACAGGTAGGAGTGTCTGTCTGTTCGTTATCAGTACGGGTAAGGGATGCAGAGGGCTGACTGGGTCTTGGATTACGGTAAACGTGAATGTGTACCCCACCGTCTCTCACTCCACACCCCCATCAGACGTGTCGTTTCAAAGTCAATCCCCACCTCCTTCCCCTTTCCGTCAATACCCCCCCCCCGATCCCACCATATGCCGGATGTAGTCCGAAGTCGCTGCCACATCATCTCGTGTCGTACTGTACGAACCCCTCAAGAACTCGCGAGCCAACCGGGACAGCACCTTGGACTTCACTAAGGAAAAGCCCTCAGCAGCCTCCGCGATCAGCGGACCCGCCCGGGCGTGAACCCTTTTTTGCATGTGTTTGGGGCAAAGCGCGGGGACAGGAAGAGGGGGAGCGGGACAGGAGGGAGGATGCACGGGTAAGAGACTGGGATGGGGGGGGGAAAGAAAAAAGGGGGGAAAAGAGGGGAGAGGAAGGCGGCCCAATTCAAAAATTAAAACCTCCTGCGGGGCCCCCTCCCCCTACACATAACACAGGCTGCACTAAAATACACGCTTGCACGCTCGCCACTGTTTAAGAGACGGCTTCCGCTTCCACCTTTTCCCTGCTCTCGTCCCACTCGCACCTGTTGAGCAGTGACAGGTAGAACTCGGCAGCTGGCGCGGGAAGTGGCCCACGGGTCAATGGGTCCTCCTCCTCTAGTTGGATGGGGGTAATCGAGGGCGGCTCCGGCAGTCCGATCAGGCGGGCAAATGTACGGATCTGCGGGTGGTGGGGACGTGCGGGCAGGGTTCTGAGAAACGCCCAAACGAACAATGATGTACGGCGCCGTTTCCCCGCACGGAGCGGTATAGGGGGGATAGACATGTTGAGAGGAGGGTGACCGAACTTAAGCATGGGTTTGTTGGTTGGTTGTTGGTAACGGTGGGGCCTGGAAAGTGGATTAGAAACGGGGCCACCATGAGGAATTCAGAACACAGACAAATAACACAGAACAGCGCGAAAGGAAAAACAGAGGAAAAAGAAAAAGAGACGCTTACCGCTCAACAACATTCTTTTCCGCAAGTTACTAAACGTTAAAATGATGGTTTGCAATTTACCTTCGCATGCTGCACACGGAATCGCCGTACGGCGGCCAGGAAGGCGGCCAGGTGCAACTCCGAGGCCTGTCGGCAGCCATACCGTACGATAAAAAAATCGTACATGACGGTTTCGAGGCTGTGCCGGGGGCCTGCGACGCCGCCAAGCAGACCCTCCTCCTGCGGACCGCATGTTAAAGTATTGTGTTGCCGTCCCATGCGGATAAAAAGTAATTTAATTTCTATATTTTATATTCTGAGAAGGAGTAGAAAATTTAGCAGGAGGGGATTGGGGTCGACAGATGTATTCAACATAAACATAGCCAAGTTCTGGTAGGTGCGATGCTGTGATCAATAGTGCACATTTACGACGACATCCCAAGCGTGTGTATGACACAGGCCATAAGCTTGCCGTACCGTTCGCAAGTCTGCCTGCAGCTTGTCCATGTAGATCTGGCTGATGGTCACCAGTGTGACATCGTACGACCAACAACTGGCCATAAAACCCAAGACCGTGTCACGTTCAAAGTCAAAATTTGTAATGTAGGGGACTTTGCCCAGCGAGGCCGCAAGCGATGGCGGCGGCAGCGGCGGCCCACTGCCGCCTCCGCCATGGTCAACACCGCCGCCGCCGCCAAGCTCAGCGGCGGCCGATGCAATGACCTGCGCTCCGGTCTTTCCTGTGCAAGCGAGTAAGGCATGTTGTAGGTGGGGGGGCCGGTTGAGATGCCAAAGGAAGCTGGGGGGAAGGGAAACCTCCAGCTTTTGAAGATACGCCGCCAGGAAGCGGCGGAAGGCCTCACTGGCGAAGCTACACACCGTCTCCAGCTCCTAAACAGGCAATATGGGAGTTGGGCGGGGAAAAGTGGGTGAGGAGTTCCGTGGTTCGCGACGAGAATAGGATTTGGTGAGAGTGAGAGTGAGAGCGAGAGCGAGAGCGAGAGCGAGAGCGAGAGCGAGAATGAGAGTGAGAGTGAGAGTGAGAGCGAGAGTGAGAGCGAGAATGAGAGTGAGTGGACGAAAGGAAGGATTACGACAAACACATTCTTTTACGTGTGGTTAGAATACGTGTTCACACACGGTCTATCCTCGGACATGCCGGAGATGTACAGACGAACAGATGGACACACAGACACGTTCAATCTTACGTACCTTGTTTCGTGTCTCGCACACCAACAATCTAGACTCCAGCTGCTTCTGTCGCTCCAAAGCCTGGGCTAAGGACTCTCGCTTCTCAGCCTCGTACCTGAGAAGCGAAGGGGTTTGGTGACGAATGAGACCCATGGGTCACAGGAGCCCACCAGGAGAGGGGAAGGGGGAGCTCAGGCGAGAGATATTATTTGTTGACGCTTCTCCATTTTTAAGGGGTTATGTCCCGCCGCCTAACATGATAGATTTGGGAGGATTTGTCTTAGTCGACAGACAGACAGACAGACAGATAGACAGATGGGCAGGTAGGCAATCTTCACACACGCGTCATATGGTTTCATAATCCATCACGCAGTGAGTGGCTATTGAAGCATGTGTGTGTGTGTGTATTTGTTAATCGCGTGTTTTGAGGGAGGCACCGGGGGAGCCGGTAGGGGTTGGCGGCCAGACCAAAGCAGTCACAAGCCAAATGGATTAAGAGTTTCGCCCACATTTACATTTCGCCTCGCTCCCCGCTCCCCGCTCCCCGCTCCCCGCTCCCCCGACGTGTCGGATAGGGGAAAAGGGATAAATGGGCCAAATGGGCCAAACATCATCCAGGCATCCAAGGATTGCCCCCTCTCCTCCTCTGTACCCTCTACCCTGCTCGCGGCTCAACCCACTTGGCCTCCAGGCGCTTGCTGGTGATGCCCACGGCGGATTGAGCCTCCACCACATCCGCACTCAGCCGCTCGACCTTAGCATCCACCTCCTGTGGGGGGGGAAAGGGGTGCGGGTGCGGGTCGGGGGACATGTTCAGGTACTCGGGACTCTGCTCATGGAAGATGAACAACGCATGAAAACATGCGCACACAGACACACAGACACACAGACACACAGACACACAGACACACAGACAGAGACACAATTCTCTCACCTGCAGGTTCGTCTTCAGCGCGTCCCTCTCCCTGCTGAGCGATGAGACCTCCGCTTGCAGGAAGCCAACCATGTTCTTGTACTGGGCCACCTGCCTCTCCAACTCCACCTTGAACTCGATCGTCTTCTTCAGCCTGGCGGCGGCAAATTAGATGTATGTGTTGGACACATGCACATGTGTTGGAGGTGGGGTGGAAGCGCAGGTAGGGGTGGGGTGTATCATTCAAATCGTGAAGGTTCGGCTGAATCGCGTGCGGGAGGACGGGGAAGGGAGAGCGACGGGGTTCCTGCCACAACGACGTACAAACGGAGATAACGGGAAAACCGACAACGGGAGCCCAAAGATACGAAGCAAGCACGGTTTGTGGTTTGCAACGCGTACAATAGGCGCATGTTAGGTGTATTCGTGTATCAGGCACGGTGTTTTGATGCTTCCTCCAACCCCCCTCCCTCCTCCATGCGGTCACCCCCGGGCCCGGGCACTGACTTATCCCCTAAGTCCCGCATCTCCGCCTCCGTCTTGATGTAGTCCATCTCCAATCGAGCTGCCCGGCTCTGAGCGGTGGTGGCGGTCGCGGCTTGCTGGTCCAGAAGGTTCTGGGGTGGGAAGGAGTTGTGCGGGGTTGGGGTTGGGAGTTGGGGGTTTGGGGTTTGGGGTTTTGGCTTCAGGACGCACTGAGGACTAACATCAAGGAAAACCTGAGGAAACATCAAGAAGGATTATGTCGGGGGTGGGGAGATAGATCGAATGCGCCTCGTACGCGCGGAGAAAGGAAGAAAGGAAAGGCGGCACTTCACATTCGCGCAGACAACTGCGCGGAGAGCGTTGTGGCCCCCAGAGGCCCTGGACCCGCCTCCCTCCACACATTCCTTCCTGACCCCTCCCCCTCCTCCCCCCCCTTGTACCTGCAGCTGCAGAGATCGCTGCTTGCCCTCATCCAATCTGGCGATGAGCTCGTTCTTCAGCGCCGCCTCGGTCTGGAGGAAAAGAGAATGCGAGATGCGGGACTCAGGGTCACGTGGGGCGGTACTCATCGTTTGATTTTCCATTACTTCATTCAGTAGTTAATTAATTAGTTAATTAGTTAATTAGTTAGCTCGTCGGTACAAATGACCAGACACGAATCACATCGCATGAACCACACGGCCCCCACACTATCTCTCTCCACGTCCCCCTCTCTTCATAGCGCCCGGTGTCCATCACTTTCTTTCTCATTCCGCACCTTCCCTGTCCTCCGTTCGAGGGTACGCATGCGCCTCTTAAAGGCCGCGTTCTCGTATGCCTGCACTCGGCCTTGGATGGCTAACTGCCGGTCTCGGAGCCGACTTAGATCCGCCTCCGTCTCCGCACGCTCCACACGCAGCTTGGCAAGGACAGCCTGCAGGCAGTTGACGGTTGAAACGGTTAGACCCGTATACCAGCCATACCCTAGCTGTCAACCAACGACCGGACAGGACGCAGGACCACTTCCCTCCATCCGCATTACGTCATTCCTTTCGTAACCTTTGACCACATGTACGGATAAGCCCTCACAACAACAACACGCATACACACACGACCAGATTGCCCCCACCTCACCTCAATCCCTAGCAGCACTGTCTTGCGGCCCTCCTCAGTGGGGGACTCGTAAAAGGAGGCCCGGGCGGTCTCGTACTCTCGGCGAGCGGCCTCCACTGCCCGCTGCTGCTGCTCGAGCCTAGAGAAGGAATTGCGAGATGGAGGGGGCAGAAGGAAGCAAGCTCAACAAGCAAGGACAACGACGGGTTCGGGGAAGGGGAGGAACGAAATCCTAAAATCCTAAAACCCGAAAAACCTAAAACCAACTCCAAGCGGCAGACACGAAGAGGAATGGGTTTGGAGGCGGGAGTTGGGGTCGGGGAAAGAAGTTGAGGAGGACGGATAAATGATATACGAGCTATGATGTGTCGCACCTGCTGGACAGCTCCAGGGAGGTGATCGTGATCTCGTCCCAGGCCTGCTGCTCCTCCACTATGTCGATATCGAGCCCCTGAAGACACACCGGGAAACCAGTGGAGGACACGGGGTGGGCGCCAAGGGAGTGGGAACGGGGGGCATACGGGGGGTGAAAGGTCATATGTGAGCAGGGAATTAGCGATGGTTCAATCCTTTCACAAGCCGAACCATGTTCACAATAATTATGTATAATATAGCTATTATAGACACACACGCAAAGAAACAGAAGCAGAAACTCACTAAATTGCGCTTTTACAAATCAATAACACACAATTGCCGTGCCGTCTGCCGCACCTGGTCCGGCTCCGCTACGTCCTCTCCGTCCTGTCCGAGGGTGCTATCGCTTCTCCCCCTGCATATACGAACACAGAGCTCATAAGTACAGGATTACGACGATGTTTATGACGTACACACGTACTTTCAACTGCGTGTTATCGGGATGGATGAGTGGTTATGTTCGTACGGCAATGCAACACACCTGTCTGCCATAAGTACGGCAACATCCACTTCCAGGGGCTCCAGGCGAGCCGCCAGCTCCGCCACCAGTCCCTCTCGCTCTGCCAAAGACGAGCGCAGGAATTCGCACTGCTGCTGGTGCTGGGCTTGCAGGGCCTGTGTGGCGGTGTGGTCGCATTTGCGTGTGATTTTGTGCGCTCCAAAAATCGACCCGCTATGGTTAGGTCCTATTTAGGACGGTACGATACAGTGTGAGCAAACTAAGCAAGGCAAGGACAAAGACAGAACGGTGAACAGAAAGTGTATGCGTGTCTGTATGTGTGCATGTGCTTACATATATACGTATACATAGTTACATACACATATATAAATATACATACATACACACACGTGTAGGAATTGTGAGAGAGTATTGAACCGTCAATGCACACATGCTGCTGGCGTTGCGGGCGCTTGTGCTGCTCGTTCACACCTTCCACCGCCTCTTCTTCTCTCGCTTCCGCTCGAGCAGCTCCTTCGTGTTGGACACCTCCCAGGTGAGGGACTCTATCTTGAGGTTGAGACCGTCGCCATTGGAGCGCAGACCGGCGATCTCGGTGCCCCGGCGGCTGATCTCCGCCTGAAGGGAGTCGCGCTGCTGCTTGAACTGCATGCGGAGAGAAAAGGGGCGAGCGAACGGGGCGTGTGGGTGTGTGGGTTGGTGATGGTCGGTGAATATGACAGAAACGCGTGAGGGGGAAACCCTCAGACCAAGACGTTCAAAATCCGAGGTCCGGAGAATCCAAGAGATCCAAGGGATCCTTTTGATCACTTTGATCACTAGATGCTCATCCAAGATCCCTACACCAGATGCACACACCCTGCACCTACCGTCCTCTCAAGCTCTGTCTTCTCGTTGACCAGCCTCTCCACCTGCTTAAGCAGCTTCTGGCGCTCCTCTCCGGCGGCGGCAATTCGCGCCTCCAGGGACTGCATGCCGTCGGCCTGGCGTTGCACCTCTTCCTTTGCCTCGCTGGGGGTTGGTTGGGATATCCAGTGATTGGTTTGGCAACGGGCTGGCGGGGGCTAGGCTGTGTGGGGGCGTGTCCGAGGATTGGTGTGTATCGGGGTGTCGTGTGTGCGTGTGTGCAGGAGGGGTGGGAGGGAAGGAATCCTAAACCAATGAACAGTTAACGAAAAACCGCGGACACATACACACATACACACATACACACATACACACATACACACACGGTGAAAGTAAGGGGAATGATCAGGATCAGCCACCCAATCGCCCAGGCGGGCTGGCCCGCGGGTGGGCCGCGCATCCCCCCCCGCATCGCCCTGCCACCCATCACCCACTCGAGCTGAATCTCCGCATCCTCCGCCCGGTGCAAGGCGCCCTCCAGCTCCTGCTTGACCTTATCACACTCCTCTTTGGCGCTTGTGAGGGCCCGCTCCATAGAGCCCAACTGCACCACAGACATTTGGAAGCACGTGGAAAGAAATCAGCTGTTGGGCTGGGATGGGTGATGATGGCTCTAAAGTTCAACCAGCTCAAGTATCTGTTTGGTCGTAATTGCTGATATTTGACTCAGTTCGTTCCAACACCTTTATGTCAGCTGCTGGACGCCCACCGGTCCTCCCAAACCCCACCCCCTTCCATTCCCCATGCGGCATGCATCCTTATCCCGACCCCCCGCCAAAGCCTTTCCTAACGATTACATGCCCCCCCTCCCCTCTAGGTAACGACCCAACCCCCGACAACCCGGCAAGCTGACCCGGGAATGCCCGTGTCACACGTCAGGGTATCGGAAAGTGTATCGCCACCCCACCCGGCACCTCTGCCCCCTCTCTCCCCCATCTTCAAGAACCCTCACACGAGTGCCCGCCCGCAGAGAAGGGTGGTAGCACCCACCATCGCCTTCTTGTTCTCTATATCCAGCAGCGCTGCCGTGAGGGAGTTCTGCACCTGCTCCGCGGCGTGTTTGGCGTTGTCGGATGCGGCCGCCATGGTTGCCATCTCATTGGCCTTATGCTCGATCTTCCCCTCCAGGGTACGGACCTTCAGGGGGGCCCCGGGAAGATGATAGAGGTGGGGGATAGGGCATGAAGCGCTAACCCGGGTACGACACGTGTGCGCTGTATATGGTCTTGGCGGAAGGGCTCCAGCAAGTAACGGATGGAGCAAGAGATGGAGCGAAATATGCATATACACCAGGACATACACCTACATATTTACATATTATATTATATATGTGTGTGTGTCACAACAGGTGCAAATATGGTTATAGATGCACATCTAGTTATAGTCATGAATGGACACGTACAGGTAGCCGTACTACCTACCTGTCGTTCCATCCTAAATAGGCTCCATTGCAGATCTCCTGCGCGTTTGGAGGCCTCCAGGGACTGCCGCTTGCAGAACCCGCGAGCGGCGTCCTGATCGTTTGGGTCGGTTAAGCAGATGGGGAATAAAAATGAGTGCACGCAGGTGAACCATTACGTGGAAGAACCATTAAGTTTGGATTCAGAGAAGACACTACTAGATCCAGCAGGATTCAAAAACGCGCACGAATGCCACATCACGATATACTATACGACAAGGAAAACCATACCCCAAACTCTCTCTTATCCCTCGTGACCTCAGCAGCGACCCATGGGGCAATTTAAGGACCCATGGGACCATCCCTCTCTAATCATTCTTACTTGCGCCGCCGCCGCCTTGGCATAGATCACCATGGCACGAGAGATCTCGGCCAGACTGTTGTTCGCAACAGATAACCGCCGTTCCAACCGCTCTACCCGCATGTCTCGGAGCTCCACATCGTGTTGTAGCGTGAGACACTTCTCGAGCAGTGTGTTTCGCTCCACCTATCGGGGGCATTACGGAGGAAGTCATAAAAAAAGTACGAACGCAATCAAGACAGAGATCTCCTGAATCTAATTTTCTAAAACCCTAAAATACGCAAACGAACGATGAAGCCTTCGCGTCGCGTTCGTACAGACCCGGGCGGGGTATGCCTCTCCGGTTATTGGGGACGAGGGGTGGAGTGAAGCGGAAGGGCACATTTGTAAGTATGGCATGTAGATATCCAAATATTGCCGTACGCCGTTCTAGCTGTCCAGCGGCCCTCGAGACTAACAAACATAAGGACCTTCTCGCATAGGCATGCTTTGGCGACAGGACGGCATCGGCAAACCCTAACTATAATGCCCACGCATTGCATACCGCCGACCACCAACGACTCAAGTCGTACCTGAGTTGATGCTAGATCGGTTCGAGTGATGTCAAGTAATCGGCTGAGCTCCTCTGCTTGCTGGTCAACAGTCGCCTTGGCCCTGTACCGCAGCACAAACACATGCACGCACGCGGGATTAAAGAGATCCTAGCGAGGAATGCATAAACTTTGGGGAGGAAAATATTACGGACAGAGACAGAAATGGTTTTTAGTAAGATTTACAGGCAAGGGTTCTGATACTAATGTTAAGCTGATTCTAAAATGTCTTCGGGAGTAATTAAAGGCACTTTTTTAAGCCCTGTCATTTCGCCATAAACCTTTATATACTTCACAAGCACTTCTTATACTTAGCCCATACTTGCCTTGCCCTTTACTTTGCCCGTCAAACACACAGTACGCATAGACACGGATGTCGTACGATACACGTGCCATGATGACCTGAAGGCCCCAATCGGAAGAGCTGCTGCCTCCCCCGAAACTCCGAAACCAACAAATCTCTTCCCCCTTCAAAGTCCCCGGGAAACGACACCTCGAGACGAAGCCTCAAAACCCTGTGTATTTCCCCCCCCGAAACAAAACCTCGCAACTACCCCCCAAGGTCCACTTATTCCCCCCACTGACTGCCCACCAACCCCCCCCCTCCCAACCCCATTTCGCGTTCCCAGTAGCAGTACTACGCCTCGTCTATTCGTCTTCCCCCCAGCCCTTCCTTAAGGCCTCCTAAGCCCTGAAACACAGCCACTGACCTCTTTAGCAGGGCCAGCGCCTCCTCACTCGCCCTAAGGCTGCCCTGTGTGGCCTTCAGCGCGGTATCCGAATCTTCCAGATCCTTCTGAAGGTTGGACGCCATGGTGCGGGTCTTCTCGAGCTCCATCTGCACTCAGGGGAAAGGGGGAACCGCTTTTCAGAGCACCAGAGCAACCCCGGCGCCAACGCAGCGCACATGATTTATAGATGCTGCTCGATGCGGGTCATCGAGCACGGTTGGGTGAATAAGCGGCGCAAGGATGTCAACAAGTGAGGCTGATGGTCCCTCCCGTTAACGAAGGCGGACGATCTGCCTGTGGCCTGAGCGCGGGGCGGTACAACATGGGACAACATGCACATCCTCCCGTATGCAGACAGGCAGAAGCGCACTCGAGCGTTCTCGCCTCTGGCGACCCATGAGCCGTAATTGATCAAGTACACACCGTACAATGCCGTAAGGTGCCGTACATACTACCGTACCTGAAGCTCGTGTTCCCGTACTTTGGTAGTCCGCAGGCTGTCACGGACGTCGTACAGTGCGCGGGCGGTAGTGGAGGTAGCCTCAGTCTGCTCAAGACAAAGGACGAGATTAGAAGCGGTGGTTTAAATGCATGTTCAAATTGATACCTGCTTGCCACCAAATGACTAAACTTGTTAACGTGCAGGACAGCTGAAAGTGATGACGTCATCATCCGTACGAATGCCATGTTGTGAGGCGTCGAGGCGTCAGCTTCGAAGGCAGGTTGATGACGTAAGAATGCAACTTTGGCGAACCCCCGGTGTGGAGAAGAGTTGGCGCACAAGTGCTCATGGTTAATGGCGCAGACACATATACACACACACACACGTCACGTCACTTTGCACTTTCTTGGCGCTTTCGTGGCACAACTCTTAAAACCCTATGTGACGCGCACGCGCCTGGTCGCGCCACATGCCGTACAGCTGCTTGGTAAGATCCGCGATAAGGTCCGCGTACAGCACTGTTGCCTCAGCCCGGGCAGGAGCATCCAGCGGCGGCAGCACCGCCGGCAAGGTCGTCATGCCGTCGGTAGCGGCGTCGCCGTCACTGTTGCCAGCAGCAGCGGCGGTGCCATCACCGCTGCCACCACCGTCGCCGCTCTCGGCGGAGATGCCGGAGCCGCCGGCCGCTGACTTCCGCGCCGCCGTCACAGTCGCAGCCGCTTGAATTGATGTTGCCGACGGCACCGCTAACGATAAAGCCGATGCCGCCGTCGACAGCGACATCGACGGCCCAGACGGCACACCTGACGCTACCTTGCTGCCGCGGTGGGTGGGATTGGAACTGACGCTAATACTGCTAGCTTCAGCGGATGGTGGCGCCGGCGCGCCGCCGTCAACGCTACTGGCTGCAGCAGCTGGCGCCACCGTTACGGCGGATATGACGGTGGTCAACCCGGATGCCATGGCGGAGGCGCTGTGCAGAAGAGACCCCAAAGAAGCTACCATTTGAGGGTTTGGCTGCGGGAGCAGGACATCAAGTGTTTCGCATGGAGTATGTTTGCGGGGCGGTAATCCGGCGTGACACGGCATACAAAGTAAATGCTAATTACAGGATTTGACCTCGTGACCCCTTGACATCAGATATCTCGCATTGGGGCCGGAATACAGAAATATATAAACATTTATCTACAGGTACATAGCCAATGAACAAAAATAAGTGTTCAAAACAGACCTTCATTCATTACGTAAGCAAATAAATATCTCAAAACAAATGTGAATAATTTACTGCATACCCGGAGCGCTTTTTCCAGAGCGAGCGCATCGTACACTCCCCGTACGTGATCCAGAATCCGGTTTGCCCGCTCCTCCGCCGCCGTCAGTTCCGCCGTCAGGTGGTCCCGCTGCATGATCAGGTCCGCCTGAACGGGAAAGGCAAAGGCGCAGCACGCCACGGTGGTGGAAATAAGTGTGTGAAAAATCGTACTCACATATGGAAACAGGGACAGATTGACTTTACTGATAGAGTTCATGACCCCCTCACCTGTGCAACCGCCGCGTCTGACAGCTTGGATGTTGCGCTAACGAGCTGAGCCTGTAGCCGTACCCTGCCGTACCAGTACAACAGAGTTAGACGAATGGTGAGAAGTCGAGAAGCCGGACAAATCGGACCAGGCACGAGTGGTATCTGAATACGTCCTACCCCGGCCGCGCTCTCCCCTTTCTCCTCCAATATGGCTCGGCACTGTCCCTTCAGACGCTCCCGTTATGGGGAACACGCGCTTTCACGTTTCCCCTCCTCTTCCCCCTCCTCTTCCCCCTCCTCTTCCCCCTCCTCTTCCCCCTCCTCTTCCCCCTCCTCTTCCCCCTCCTCTTCCTCTTCCTGTGTTTTTACAATCGCCATGAAGGTACCGCCCCACAGCTCGCTGCTTTACCTTTCCTCTACTTCAGCCACATATTTCGTAACAGCCGCCTGGTGCGCCTGACGCTCGCGCTCCAGGGAGGCCTGCACACATGACAACGCACGAATCCCATGCAGCACATGAATATCATGAAAACAGCATATGGCAGGTATGGGGCCAGCAGTACCGCCCGAACTTGCTCCGAAAGCATACCTGAAGTTCCGCCACCTGGCCTTTAAGCACCTGCCGCGCTGCCCGCTCCTCGGCGTGCGCGTTAGTCAACCACGCAACCGCTTGCTCCGTGTTGACTGAGTCTTGCTTGGCCTACTTGGCCGCGTCATTTGACCCATGGGTCAATCGCCCATAGACGACGCAGCCGCGCATAGACGGCAGCGCCGAGGAACGGAGAAGTGTAAGCGCGGCATCAGCACAGCAGGGGAGTATTTTTTGTGTGTTTAGGGTTTTAATGATGAGCAATGGATCTAGATACGGCGCATTCACTCATCGAGAGCTGATAACTACCTGTTAGCTGATAAGGCTGTTAAGCGACAGCACCGCTGCGCCTCCGACGGACACGGCACGCACTGAACAGGGATGCTCACACTAACCAACGACCGACGCTTCACGGTAATCGTACGAATAACGGTCTTGGGAAGTCTGGGGTCTGTGGCTGTGAGACATTGATATGTCCGCGTCAGGGATGATGGGAAAGCGCGGACGATCTGCCCCGGTGGGAGTGCACTGGACCTTAAGTAGTATATCATCTTCTCGCTTTGCCCCTACCCAGGCGTTTAGGTAGCCCCTCACCTTCCTTCTCCCAACCCCCAACCCACCCCCAACCCTGAGCCCGAATCCCGAGCGTGACCCCCAAACACAAAACACCGGCCCGAACCCACTCCCTCCGCACCTCCGCCAGCTGCTCTTTAGCAAACAGCAGCTCCGCCATTGCCACCTGCTGTGACTGGTACAATTTGAGGTAGTCGGAGCGGAATGCGACCTGGGAAAATAGACACGAAAGGGGGGAAGTGTGAATTGGGTGGGGGGGAGAAAGACAGGGGCCAAGCACATACGACAAAGGGAAGAAATCCCACTGAGGGGACATATGTAGGATTGTCCCCTTTTGTTAATGCAAATACTCACAAACACACGAACACGTACGCACACGCACATACACACACACACACACACAGAAACATCGTATTCATTTTCTCACGCGGAGTTTCTGGTGTTGAGATTTTTGTCGATTTACATATGCAGCGTCATGTTGATGCACAGACGAATGCGTACCCGGTACCTCCCTTCTCTCCGGCCCTCACCTCAGAGCTCAGACCCAACCCCCTTGCTAAAGCACACCTGCAACGCGCTCTCAGCAATCGTCAGAAAGCCCTTCCACACATTGGACAGGATCTCCGTGCGGAATTCATTGTGGGCCAGAATATCCTGTAGAAGAGAGGAGGGACGAGAGAATGGTGCGACGTAACTGAAGGGCCCGAGGGCTTTTGTCTGAAGGCCAATGTACGGTGGCTCAAATTCTTCCACGGGCGCTGAGTTCTTCGTCTAGAGGGCGGCTTGCAGAGATGGCTGGCCGAACGCCCTTATGCTTACATATATATATATATATATATATATATATATATACTTATATCCTCCCCTGCGCTGTAGCTCGGTCCGGTCAGGACCCCCGGTGCTCGTCTTTGTAGGGCGAGTCGCCCACAGCGCAGTGCAACACCCCAAATACTTAAATAAGGGCACATACAGAGAGATAACGATAGCAGAAGGTGAAGTGGGAAACTACAGACCATTTTCAAAAAACACCCCTCATGGCCCGCGATCATATCTACCTCCTTTCCCTGCAGCCCATACCCCGAGCTTCCCAAAGTCTCCGGCAGCTGCTCACCTGCATGACGTCAAAGAAGCCCACCGTATACACGTACATGCATCGGTACAGCCGATCAATGGCTTCATTAGGCAATCCGGCTCCTAGAAGCTCCACTCGGGAAAGGCCGTAGCTGGCAAGACCCTGTACGGGCCCCGGAAGGGAGGAGGGAGGGAAGGAGGGAGGGAAGGAGGGGAAGACGACTTTATGCGCCGGGCCAAAGGAGGGACAAGGTATGTACATGTGTATGTGCATTTGCGTATAAATGTATATGTGGATATGTGGATATGTGGATATGTGGATATGTGTGTATGTGTGTATGTGTGTATGTGTGTATGTGTGTATGTGTGTATGTGTGTATGTGTGTATGTGTGTATGTGTGTATGTGTGTATGTGTGTATATGTGTATGTGTGTATATGTGTATACGGTGGGGGAGTCAACGCGTGGAGCAAAGGAGAGGAGGGAACGGGGAGGTCGGGGAAAGTTGGGGAGCTTGGTGGGGCGCATGGCGGCGTGGGGTGGCGAGAAGGCGAGCAGCGACCCGTGGAGTGTGCACGGCAAAGCCGGCCAGACCTGACATGCAAGGAAAATGGTTTAGGTCATCGTTCAACGTACGGAACGTCCGTACCTTAAGCGCACTGGCGTCCATCTTAAGTGGATCTGAGGGGGGCACGGAGGGGCCCGGGACCGGGGCCGGGGATAAGGGAGATGTGTGAATATAAAATCGTACCACAGCCCATAGGCTCATGCTGCTGGGAAGAAGAGATGAAGAAAAAGCAAGGCCCATACACAATTTCACTTGCCATCACCTTACCTTCCGTTGCAGGCTACTACTGCACGAACACACACACACACACACACACACACACACACGCACACACAAATACACGCACACACACACACACACTCTCTCGTTCTCACCTCCCAGCCCCGGCGTGCCTCCCAAACCTGCGGGGCCCCCGCTGGAACCCGTGGCGTCCAGGACCTGATTGACCCACAGCTCCAAAAGAATGCGGCCGTATTCCCGCTTGTTCTCCCGGATGAGCGCCTGGGGAAAAAGGGGGAGCCCCCGCTGACGGTTTTTGGCGGTACAAAAGCGGCACCAGATCCAAGAACACAACTGTGGGCTAAATCGCGACTTACCTCGAGGCAGCGGGGCCGGGTGATACTCGCAAAGGCTCCACTCGGACCCGCTTCAAATTCCCAACCTCCGTCCCCCAAGCTCCCATGCCGCTCTGAGTCCCTTCCAACTGTAATGTCCCACATTGTACACGTGACTCACCATCTCCCGCTCCTTTTGGTCCAGCGCCAGTGAAGCCTGCGAGCGACCCGCGGGTCGGTGCACGCGATATTGAGAAAATGGACGTTTAGGAAAGCAGCAGCAGCTCTCGGGATCGTGCACTTAGTTTTCAATGGGGGTTTATACCGCTTTTTGCGCGTAGGAACCCTAATTTCGAACCCCCTCTTCCATAGCCCACCCCAACCTCGACTTCACAGTCACGGATGTTTGATCTGCCTATTATATATATCGGTCCCGCCCCTTGCCCACACTACAAGTACACGTATACACAGATACACACAAGCACGCACCTGCAGCACAGTCCGGTGGTCCCCCTCCACCATAGACCGCGTCATTAGCGCCGCCTTCCGGGCCCTACGTGCGGGGCTCACCCCCGGGCTCACGTCGTCCACCAGCACCGAGTCAAACGTCTCCACGGTAGCATCTGTTCGTGTGTGTTTTGTGTACGGGGGGCCAAAAGCGGCGGACCCAGTTACAGGACCCCACGAGACGAGGTGTGCAATGGTGTTCACTGCAGACGGTACACAATAGATTGAGATCTCTGTGCCGCATGGACAGAACGCTGGATAACACCAGAGACGTTAATGGGCGTAATCGCAGTCAGCGCCGACGGTGCAGCCCGTCTGTGCACGGCAGCGTGGTATCACGTGTGGGTCAGCTATAAACCAGGTGGCGCCGGCGGCTGCGGAGGCGGAGGCCACGGGCGCCGCCAGGGGCCCTGCAACCCGGGCGCCCTCAGACTTTCTACCCCCAAATTCCCGTGACTGCACATATAGCTGCCACGATCCCTTCTCCGGGCAGAAACGGCTCCCGTCGCCAGGGTCTCCGATTGTCCTTGTTGCATTTGGGTAGCGCCCCGCCCCGGACGCTGTCTTCTATTCTACTAATGCCACGAGCTCCAGGTTTACAGGGGCGATGGTGGGTGCTATAGCTGTGGTTCTGTGTGCCCACCTTTGGGCCGGTTTAGAGGCGGAAGATGGGCAGTCAGAGCACGGCCATCGGGCAGTGCCATGGCGGGGTCCGAGGGGAAGTCGCTTGGAGAGGTGCGGCCATTTCCAAACGGCTGCGAGGTGCGGAAGGACCCGGAGGGTTTAGGAGTGCAGATGGCGCAGAAGAGGTGAGGTCTTGGAGTCACGCGAAAGTATTGATTTGAATTATCATTAAAGTGAATGATAAGTGTTAGGTGTTGCTATTGACAGAAAGAACAGAGGTGTCTACTTGAAGCTGACGACAAGGTTACTATCCCTTGCCCCTGATGCAACCCAGCATAATCGTATTACTTGAAGTAAATTATATTAATGGAGACATAAATAAAATCAATTTATGAAGTTGTTATCCTTGAGAGGTTTCAGAAGACATAGCCATGCAAGCTCCGCATTTAACCGTGCGCACCAGCGGCTCCAACCGAGCACTCCCTTTCCGCCTTGGGCCCAAATTCGTCATCACTTGCTGCTGCGACATGGCTCCCGTCGCCGCGAGCAAGTTACTAAGTACTACTTCAGTTCCTTATAGTTCATTGCGCGTAGGTACGGGCGTACGCCCAAGCATAAATTAAAAACTCAAAAACCATATTTCATTCGGTTACCGGGATGCTTAGTGAAGGAAATTTGGCAAGTGGGAAGGTGAAAGTGTCGTATCTGGTCTCGGAGGATTTTAATAAGCCTCACAACTCCCAGCTCTGTCATTTGATTTTAATTTTTAGCTTTGGTTAGTACATATCCTTGCCACTTTCTTAAAACTTATATTCGCACACGTGCAATCTCAGCCAAAAACGGTGGATCACACTGGGTCGCCTATTATAGCGGAGCCCGGACCTTCGTAACCATGTCCTGCAAATCTGATGTACCTTACAATTTTGCACGAGCTTCAGGTATGTTTTGAATGTTTCAAACTCCTATCTGCATGTTAGTAAACAGAGCGAGGCTCGTCTCACGTGCGCGTGTCGTACCTGTCGTGTAGAGCGTGATGAATTCGTCTTCGGTGCTGCAAGGCCGGGCGCATCTGGTCAACGCTGCTTCAACCCAGATGACAAGGTTACCCCTGCCGAAGGTGAGTAGAGATTTCTATTCCCGATGGTTTCTGTGACCGGGCCTGTTGTTTTTCTTACCCATCCTTATCCAAGCCAGGCGCACGTATCGTTTTCAAACAACTCATGAGCCGACGCCCCGGGTATATGGGACTTCATTATCAATATCATACGCTGCGGTGTATAACCCTCAATTCTGGCTGGCCTTACTCCTTCCAACCTCTTACAAGCTATGTGCAAAAACGGTGTTGCCCCACTACATCCCATGCTTCCTCGGCACACTGCTGCTCCACACCTCATCTTCTTCAAAGCCCGCTGCTTCCTCATTTACCCTTTCTCCCAATTTCTTCGCGGATGCGTGTTTACAGTGGAGGAGTGGGCGGATTTCATGGCAAGCCACGGCATCCAGCGGGTGGTCTCGCTTCTGAGCGAAAGCGAACTGGCCACCTACAGCGAGCCACTGCAGCCGGCGCTGGCCGCTCGGTTTCATCGGGCAGTCGTTCTGGACGCCAAAGCGCCTGGGGCAGTTGGCAAGCTGATTTTGGAGCTCCAAGCCGCAGCGGACAACAAGGAGAAGGTCAGTATTACAGATGTTACAGCTGTCAGTGAGGGGGACTGTAATCGTGATCCCGGGTGGGGGATCAAACACGCCAGAAATGGGTCAGCGGGTATACACACACCTTTACCCTAAAGGTAGTATTCCTACAGATTGCAAGTAGGGGTCTTCCGTCCGTACCGTCTGCAAATTACGTAGATGTCATGCTGTGGTCGTGACTTGACCCTTTGCGGTGGTTGTAGTGGTGGTGACGAGCCATGAGCAGGCATGGATTTCATGGTACTGGGTTACGCACATCGCTTCCCCTGTATCACCAGGTGGTGGTACACTGCTGGGGCGGCGGCGGCCGTACAGGGATCGCACTGGCGGCCTGGCTCGTCCAAAACCACGCACTGGCTCCGGAGCAGGCTAGCAATGATGTGGAGCAGTACGCAAAGGCACAGGGTGCTTCGCGTCGCGCGGATGTATCACAGCTGCGTGATTTCCTGGGCAGCAGTAGCGCGTGATGACGAAGGGGACGGGGGGCCCCGGGGAACGGGGAGGTCCGTCTTTGGGGTTAGCTAGCGGAACCGTGAGGAACAGGCGGAGATGTGACATTTCCACCAGTACTTGCCGTAATGTGACGCTATTAGCTTTTTATTGGGAATGTAGACTGGACAGAGAGGGCTGTATTGTGGTTCGCCTGGCTAGGAAAGGAGGAGTCGAAAATCTCGAATATGCCGCCAAATGTTAACACACGTTTTATGCTCCTCAGCTGCAGCGGGAAGATAAGGGCAGGTATAGAGGCCCTGTGCAAGTCCCGGTGAAAATTTGGCCTGCCGCGGGGATGTGCTTTAACTTGCTCTCGAAGCTCATGATTTTAGGATTGCCAGGGATTGCTGTGCAACATAAGAGCATGGAGATGCTGTGGCAAAGTAATTCATCTTTGCTTTACGCGACCTTGATGGGCTTCCGATATAATTTAGGTAGGAAATAGTAAGCTGATGTTCCGAGGTGAATTTGGGCAAGGCCGAGTACAGAAAGAAGGGCTGTCATGTTGCAGCCGCATCGTAAGCGCAGTAGCTGCCGCACCAGCTTGCAAAACAGGAAGGAGCTGCAGGTATTTTCAGGATTCTTGGGCTCTCTGGGCTACTCGTAACCGTTAAAGTGATGTACGGGGACGCAATCCCTTTATGGCTTTACCGTATGGCACCGCTATTCCGGCGGAGCGCATGGGCAGCCAACCGTTAACTCACGTACATATCGCCCATAAAAATGTACATGAAGACGTAGGCAGCCATCGCACTATCATAAGCAATTAGTAGAACTCCTAAGAATGTATGCGCGATTCACGCATATGCCTTTTATGGTCCCTGATTTTTGTCACCCTGTCAACCCGGTGAGCGGACTGAATTCGCGTAAGCGTGTGAAGGAGGAGCGCGTCAGATTGACGACGATGCGCGGGTCCTTTGGCTGCAGGTCTTTTATGGCCAGAGGGGCGGTTCAATTAAGATACTTGCAAACGGGAATTAGCCAACCATTTCCGGATCCCAGACGGGCCAGAATGTGATGATATCCATAAAAATAAAACGTAAAATAACTCCACAACAATAAGAATGGGTCCGTCAGCGAGAAATCGTACACGTCGGCCCAACCGACTCAGGAAAGGACCTGTGAGGAAGACGGGAATATTATGAAGTTTTCGTATTAGTATTATCTCCGAATACCTTTTCCGCTTACTTGCATTCTGGACGCGGCGCTTTGCGGTGTTTGTAAGTTTTGCCCGCCAATAGGGAACATGAATTCGATAGGACAAGACAAAATGCACTCTTAAAATGGAAGCTCCTGCTGTAACAGAGTTCTTTTCCCTAAATGACTCGCCCGCAAAGCCAGCAAATGCCGATGACACAGTTCGGGACCACTATGGCTTTATGGTGCCTGCCGACTATCATGAGTTGTATCGTGTATATAGCCCAATCTGGGAACAGGAGGAAACGGAGCGTGAGGCGCATTGGTGCCAGTTCCTTATCGAATTAGCGCACCTAAACGCAGACGACGGCAAATTCGCCAGCATCGAGGACCTGTGCGCGGACTACCTCCAGGACGCAGTAACCATCGCACGCAACGAGCAGGGCCCGCCCTCGCCACATCGGCAGAAACTAGACGCATTGGTGCAGGGGGGCATCCCCTTCACCATCCGCGGCAGCGTGTGGACAGTGTTCCTGGATACTTCTGTCCGCAAGCAGCGCAACTACTATAACGTGAGTGGCTCCAGGATTTTGGGTTGGCATTAATAAAACGCAAATTGTTGAAACATGAATCCCGAAGCGTATGGCAAACATACCACCCCGCTGCCATGTCCTACTATGCCATGACCGACTACTGCCACTCCACGTGTACGGCAGGATCTGGTTAAGCGCTGCCTTGGAGATTTGCAGTATAGGGGTAATCTAGAACTCGATGAGATACGGCAGCAGGCGGCATTGGCATCCCAAGCCTTGCAGGTAAGCTTAGCGGGGTCCCCGGGTCTGTTTCGGTGCTCGGGCGTCGATACGGTATTCAGTGACAGTGGGGCTGTGGGCCGTTATGGGGGCCTTTTGCTGCAAAGTCATGCATTAAAATCCGAAAAATCAGCTCCAAACGAAGCATTGCATCACATCTTGTTATCCATCTTTTCGCGTCAGTGGTCGCCAATAACGGTCCCCGGTGGTGCTGTTGTTTTTCTTCTTACGACAGGACGCCGCGGCCCTGCATGGATTGCCTGGGTACGCGGCTGTGACAGAGAAGGCACTGTCCACGTGGAGATCCAACAGTAAGGCAGGTGCAGGGTGGGGAGAGAGCGGCGAGCTTGTGTGTATACAAAGGGCACGGTCTGGATGGCGTCTAGGCAGCAAGCTCCCTAGGAAGAGGACCTAAGCAGAGGAGCTGGGAACTGGTTCGTTCACCTTTTCGCGCACTGTCTTCAAATACCTCACCCCCCCCATTTACTGTCTCGTAAATGCAAACGCGCGGTGCGTCTCCAGGTATGGCTAACCCAGATCGAAAAGGACCTTCCGCGCACCTTCCCGGGCCTTACGCTGATGGAGGTCAGTGGCCGGCCGGCACTGCGGAGGGTGTTGGCGGCGTACAGCCTGCATAATTCTCGAGTGGGATATTGCCAGGTAGGTTGAGCGTATCTCACAATTTACTGGCCCCAATTAGGAAGCTCCGTCGAAGTTTATGTGGGAACGATATGGGTGGTGAATACGTGCGTTACTGGGACAAAACTGGGCTTGATATTCGTTTGGGTCAGCTACTCTGCTCCGGCAGTGGGTGCTTCTGTGGGAGGAAAGGTGCATGGTGTGTATAGGTATTATTGTGTAGATGTGTTTATATGTGTGTGCGTGTTTTGGTATTGAGGAACTTAATCGCGCCTGGGAGAAATGTTAATACGAACGACAGCGGATACCGCAAATGGGGAGCGTACAGTAGAAGGTTTTGGAGACCGCTGACAGGCTGACTGACTGGCTGCCCACGTGCTCTTTTTGCCCAGGGTCTGAACTTTGTGGCAGGGACGCTGCTGTTATTTCTGGATGAGGAGGACGCCTTCTGGTGTTTGTGTGCGCTTCTGGAGGACATCCTGAAGGGTTACTACGACGTAGACATGATGGCGATGCAGGTGAGGCGGGGGGGGAGGGCCCCGCCGGGTGAGGGAGTGTCACAGGGGATGCATAGGGGCATTGTGGCATTGCTGCTTCCATCTCTGCTTGTCACCATGCTGCGTATTATCGCACTTCCAATGGTGCTGGTTCTCCGTGTGCTTCTGCCTCCGCATTTAATATTGACGTGCACCTGTTGCAACAGGTGGACCAGCGGGTGTTTAAGCGGCTGGTTTCGGAGCACTTCCCGAAGCTGGCAGCCCACTTGGGGGGTTTGGGAGCAGACGTCTCGTGTGTTTTCGTGCAGGTAGGTACGGCAAACCCGTCATATAGCCATGGGTAAGAAACAAGAGGGCCTCCGTACGCATATATTAAATGCAGCCAACGCAAACACCAAAATCACGCGCGTTCTGACATTGGGTGTGGATGGGTGGGGAGATGAGTGAAAACACGCGCTGGAACTGCTCGATCCGGGCTTTTCTTAGCTGCGACTTTCGTGATGCACACTAGTTCATGGGCTCGTGGATCGGCGGTGGAGCACATGGAATAGGTTATATTCCGTACGCTTCTTGGGACGGGGGAAACACGTGTTTTTATTTTCAGCTTACCGTATCCTCCCTCCGTGTGTGTCTGTGTGCCCCGCTCTCTCCTTGTTCAGTGGTTCCTTTGTGTCTTCGTCAACTTCCTGCCCATCGAGGCGTGTCTGCGGGTGTGGGATGCACTCTTCTACTACCGATCGCCCACTGTGCTCTTTAAGTAAGCGGCCTTGCGGACAGGAGCCCGCCCAGCCCCGTTCAGCCCCGTTTCATAGTGGCCATAACCCATATAGCCCGTTTCTGATCATGATTATCGGCGTCGTTCAGCCCAGCTCGGTCACAGTCCTATCCACTCACAAACTCTCACTCAATCAAAACACAAAACCTGTTACAGCCAGACAGCCTTCCTCCAAGGCGTAGTGAACTACTGCGCCTTCAATTATATCACCCTCCGATAGCTTCTTGTTCTGTTGTCGTTACATCACCTTACAGGACCGCGCTGGCTCTTCTCGAGGTCTTCGATCCGGCGCTGTCCTGTTGCACCGACGTGCTGGACGCTCTGGACCTGCTGCAGACCATGGCTCCCCTCACGTACGATTCCAACCGCCTCATCAGTCACGCGTTCGGACCCGCGTTTGATGGGGTCACGGACACACGCCTGGCTACTCTGAGGCGGGAGTATCGCGAGGTGGAATCGGGGCTCCACGTCTGGGGGTTTGGTTATGTCGGGTCTCAACTCCTTCCAGTAAGGAAAAACTATTGTTGCGCGAATATATGCGGAGCGATTGTGTGCGTGTAAAAAACGTTTGCATACTTATATTTAAAAGCCTGGGGTCCCCCAAGGCACGCCCTGGCGTGTCTTGGGAGAAATTAACGAGGATACATTAGTGATCTTAACAGGCAAAATTTTGGGGTTTGCGAAGCCTGACCTGTACTGCGCAGGAGGTGGAGGCTGAGGCGGCGGCATTGGCGGAGGAGTTGGCCTGGGAGTCCTCAACCGCCAGCGGGGCGACTGCGGGCGGCGGCAGTGGTGCAGCGGTGATAACTCATCAAGCCGCGTCCAATGCCTCGGCGTCATCGCAGACAGGAACTCAGCAGGCCCCGGCCCCACAGCAGTCCAGCAGCAGGATCAGCGTCCTCAAGATGATCGCGAGAGGAATGAAGGAGAAATTTGCCGGCGTCGGTGTCGGCGGCAGCGGCGCCCCTGGCGGTGGTGGCAATAGTGCAATGGTGGCCTTTAATGGTTCCGGAGCCAATAGCGTCGAGCGTGCTGCATCGCCCGTCCCTGATGCCACACTCGCCGCCGCGATTACTTCCGTGGCGCTAGGCAGCGGTGGAGGCGGAGGCGGCTCTGCTGCCGGGCCCGTCGCTGCCGATGGCGGCACGGAGGAGCCCCTCCTCATACGCTCGTCCCAACCCTTGGACGCCTGTGGCGTTGACGTCGACAGTGAAGACTATCATCGACTCAACGGCGACGACGGCTTCCAGTACGAGCAAGTGGGCTACGTGGCGCCGTCAGACCTTTCCTCCGAGACGGCGGGTCGCGGTGTCAACTCCTTAGAGCTGCTGTCGTGTTCACCGCCACGGGGGCCGCGACCACCACTGCTCCCGGAGTCACCGTATTTTCACGGCGATGGTGCATCCCTCAGTGGCGCGACCGCCATCTCTTCCGCCGCTGCAGCTGGGAACGCTTCCGGGATCCAAGTTCATGAACAGCAACAGCAGCTTCATTCAACCGGAACGGCAGCACCATCAATAGCATTGCAGCCGACACGGGGAGCTGCGGGTTCAGCAGAGGGGGGAGATCACGGGGTGTTGGGCGGGAATACAGCGCCGGCGCCGCTGCAACCGACATCGTGCGGGAATGATCCGCTGGAACAGCTTATGGAAGTTGCTAGGGGTATCACATCAGCATCAGCGTTGGAGCCTGCAGCCCCAGCTCCAGCTGCTGTGGCTGCTGGAGATTATGGGGGCTGCGGCGACGGTGCCCGTTTTCTGCGGCGCAGCTCCGATTCATCGTTCCGTTGGCATGAGACTCCAAAATGGACAAGTTTTCGAATTTACAGTGGCAGCTCTGCCACCGTCGCCGGTACTCCTCAGGAATCGTCACTGAATACGGCATCGGCCGTGACGCCTATGGGGACGCTGCCCGCGGCGGCGGCGATACGAACGCCATTGGTACTTGGTGATGCACTAACAGGGTCCAGTGAGCCTCCCGTTGGCCCTATGTCCCCCCATGTGCTTATGCTTGCGGCGGAGAGATCGCAGTCACTTGGGGTGCATTTGCGGACTGGGAACAAAGAGGATGACGATGTCGACCGTGGGCCAGCACTAACGGCCGGCGGCAGCAGCGCCGCCACCGTTGAAGTACTTCCGCAGCGCATGGAACTCCGCGGCGGCGGCGGCACGGTGGATGGTTCGGCAACCACGTCTGATTTCAGCCAAGTCCAGGCTGCGGACCAGGCCCGTCGAGCGCAGGGCAGCAAGCGACGGTGCAGTAAGGCCGCAAGCATGGCCTGGGACATTGCCCTGGCGCCGCTCAAACTGCGGCAGCAGATGCAGCAACATCAGCATAACCAAAAGCGGCAGTCACCGCCACTGCAGCAACAACAGAATCACCCTTCCATGCAGAAGCAACAACAGCAGCAGCACCAGCACCACCAGCAACAGCACCACCAGCAACAGCGTGAACATCAACCGTCCCTACCGCCGCAGCCGGGAACTGCCTTGGACGCCGGGAACGGCGGCTGGGCGACGGCGCCAGGGCCGCATCCCCGCTGCATGCCCCATGGGTCAGAGGCAACGGTACAAAATCCACACGCCGCGGCTGCCCGCAGCCTGGTCGCCACGGCGGCCGGTTCTGATGGGCAGCAGCACCTCCATCAACATCCTCACCACCTGAGCTACCACCTGAATCACCACGCAAATCAGCACCTCCATACTGCAGCCATAGGGCCCCGTCCCCATCTCCCTGGAGGCGGAGGCGGCGCTGGGGTGACGTCGCCATTGCATGCCCCGGCAGACAGCTCCGTCGCCAGTACGTGTAGTGTACTGCTGTTAGACGAACTCAAGGAACACTCACCGGTGCGTAGGCAGCTCAATGGGCCTCAACGGGGAACGTTCGTGAAAGTGCGCGGGAGAGTTGACAGCATGACCGCTGGCTGCCCCCGCTGGCGTAGCGTTACTGCCGTCTGGTTTAATTGCCACTTAACCGGGGACAATCTTATTGCCTATGCTACTGCCGCTTGGTGATATTGCTGCCTAGTGATTACATTCTCTGCTGATTTCCAAGAGGGATATAGAAATCTTTCTTGTCCTTTGGGTGTTAATGCTGTCGTTGTTTTGCACTGGCTGCAGGCTGAAGCACGTGACGAGTGGGTGATTATGACTGCCCCCTCCGAGGGATTGTCGCTGATGCCATCCTCCTCGCCACTCCAAAACTGCCACGGGCAGCACGGCTTGAGCTACGGCCACGTGCCGCAAGTCGGCACTGTCACAATCACTGCCACGGGCGTCCCCGCACACAGCCTCATACCTCAAGACGGCAACGGCGTTGGTGGCGCAGGCGCCGCCGATGGTGGCGGCGGCGGCGGCGCAGGTAGCAAGTCCACTTTTGGACATTTCGGTGAGGTGCTTGCCCGGTATGCTGCTGGTACCTTAGGTCGCAGGCAGGAGAGGGACTGCTATTTCCTCCAAAGGCCTAGGGAAGGAGGGAACCACAAACCCAGACAAGACGTGGCAAGGGCACGGAATACCCCCATAGCATTCTGTAGGGCGCGGACACGCCTCTTGAAGTTTCGGTAGCTGTGAGCATTTGTGTGACCCTGCTCCCGCTGTTTCTTTGCCGCAATTCAACCTCTCATCCGCACCACTTATCAAGCCCACATACATCCCTGGTTGAACTAATGTGCTTGTGTATTGTTTATTTTGCTGACCCCTAGGGCAACCGGCACCGCAACAGTACCAAGGCCCCTTGCCCCCTGGCCTGTACAACACATCCCACAACAACGGCGGCAGCGGCATCGTTGGCGGCGGCAGCGGCGCAATGACGTCCTCAGCATATCAGGGTGGCGATGCCGGATCAGCTGCTGGCGGCGGCGGCGGGGGCGGTGCCGCGACGACAGCATCTATGAGGGGCGGCGAGGAAGCGGCAGGAATTGTTGAGGGATGGGAGGTCCCGGCAGTGGGTGGCAGCGGGTCGGTGGCAGGAGCACCAGGAGCACCTACGGGATCGACGGACTGGCGATCTGCAGTTGATGGGGCCGGACCGCCAGTCCAGGAGATGCGGGTGCGGGTGCGGTGGGCGAAATTAATAATTGATTACATACATAAAGCGCTGGATATGTTAATATTGCTGTCCGCTATTATTATGGTTATGTATTCATTTTTTTAATTCTGACATCGCAGTAAAAATGATGCAGTAATGCTACGAATGATTGACACATATAAGGGAGAAGTAGCATGGCATATTCCCCAGGGGCAGGGACAGGGCCGGAGGCTGGAGGCGGTTTCCTTGGGAGGCGAGTACTAGTGATGACACCAAAGGCTCTCGAGCCCGGTACTGCCACCATTTCGCGAGCTTCTCTGCTCTCTTTCCTTATGCCTCCACGTCACTGTTACGTGACACTGTGACGCATTCACTTCTCGCTTCCGACAGGAATCGTTTGGTGTGGAAGATTTGCTGCGACAGCAGAGCGCCCTCAGCATCCGGCTGCAGCGGCTAAAGCAGCCGTCACCACCCCTGGCACCAGCGGCGGACACAACAACAAGGACAGCAGCTACAGCCACAACAACAGCCGCAACAACAGCGGCGACAGCAGCGGTGGCGGCACCGTCCGGATGGTCCTTTCCCAGCGACTGTGGTGCAGGCGAGTCGGTGGACGGCACACTTACACGCCCCATCGCTGTGGCAGGCGCCAGCTCGTCCGGCAATAGTGATGTGGCATCTGCGAGGCCGCCCGCAGTGACCGAGGGACCGAAGGGCAATGACACCGGGTCTCGAAGCTGCCAGGTAGGTGTATGTGTGATTGTGTGTAGATCTGGTTGGTGGGCAGCTGGGTGCAAAAATAACTGATCACCCGGTCACTGGACACCCCCACCCCCTCACACATATACACTCACACGGGCGCAGCGCACCTAAACAAGCTGTAATCCATATACCAGGTGTAGGCGTGTGACTAATTTCAGAACTGAGCCCCAAGAAATAGAGAACACCGGCAAGTGGAACAACGACGAAGACCGCAAAATCGACCGGAAAGGATGTTCTTGGGCGGAAAGCCCTGTGTAGCGGGGCGGCCTTGTGTTGGGCAACGCAGCTATCGGAATTGCATGGGATATGACGCACTTTCGTCTTCCTCCCTCCTCCGCCCCTGTGTGCCCCGTCGTAGAGTTTCAGAGAGCTGTCACCCTCCCTGGACCGCCTAGTCCAATTACAGCGGCTACTGGAGGACCTGGCGGCTACCCTGACGGCCCCCTCTCCCCCTAACGTCGCCACCGCCGCCGCCATGGGAACGTCCTCCGCGCCGGGCGTCCCCGCGGCAGCTGTACTGCCGGCACCCTCCATCGCTGCTGCCGCCGGCGGCAACGGCTCCGCGTTCCTGCCGGATGGCTTGCTCTCACTGCCATTGCCGTACACGGCGGCAGCGACGGCGCAGACGCCGGCAGTGACTCCGTTTGATCAGTTGATAGTTGGCCCCGGCGGCCAGGTTAGGTTGCAGTCCGTGGCGGCAGCACCGGTGGCGCCGCCGGTGCTGCGCGGCGCCGCCGGCTTGTCGGCAGCCAACGGCCCATCTGCTGCCATCGCGCCGGCGGCACTGACGGAGGTGGCGCACGTACCCGCAGTACAGCAGCAGCAGCAGCAGCAGGAGCTTTTGCAAAAGGCTTCCGGACTTTGTTCAGTGTTGCGTGGCGATCTAAGCAGCGGTATCCAGCGGGAGGCCGAAGCGTCTGCGCTGTTGGAGCAGGTATGTCGCAAACATACGGCAGTGCCGTAAGGGCTGTACGGCAGGGAAGTGGTGCAGTTCGACCTTTTGTACTTCCACCCGCAAAAAAACGGGTGGTCTTGGGATTAGCGGTATCTTAAGACATGGACTACGAAGAGACTACGAAGTACAGCATTGTGCCTGTCGCACATCCTGTGTTGCCCCTTTGGTGAACCGCAATCACGCTGCCAACGGGGGTGGTGACGCGCATGCCTGTTCGCATGCCTACTTTTTTTTGTACTGCAGTACGACGTTCTCAGCGAGGTGCTGGCGGCGCGGCTGGACGAGCTCGTACAGCAGCTGGCTGAGAAGCAGTACACCATAGACAAGCTCAGCAACAAGCTGGACCAGACGATGCAGAAGTACGCGGCACAGGTGATGCCGCAAGTGTGATGCCGTACATACATTACCCATATATACCACTTATGTTAAGTTGGGCTGGATGCTCACGTATTTGGGTTCCGATCCTGCTTTCCATGTGTATAAGAAAGTGTGAGAAAGCACGGCGGCATGGAACTCTAGCCTTTTGTAACATCGTGTCTTAAACCTTTCCGCTCAACCCTCGCTTTTTTTACTTCCCGTTGTCGTGGACTCCCATCATGGCGTGAATGGATAAAAGGACACTGCTTTGGCGGATAAGGATTTCGCCATAAAACACCTGCAGTTTCAGCTCCAAGCTGGGCATGGAATGGCAGCCGCTGTTGGTGGCGGCGGCGGGCCACCGGTTAGCGGCCTCAGTAGCGCTTTGGGCTTAAGCGGAGCCACCGCTACCACGCCGTTGGGACACGTCGTCGGCGCGACCAACGTAATGTCGACGCGGGGAACCCCGGGGTCCACACCCGCGGGAGCCGGCGGCGGCGTTTTTAGTCTGGTTCCTACCGGCGGCGTCTATAGTCTCCTTGGGAGCGGGGGTGCTGCTGCCGCCGCCGGAGCTGCGGCTCCTCGCCACAGCAGCCCACCGCGTGGCGTCAACCAGAGCCTTTTGTGGCAGTTTGGCAAGAACTTGAAGGCGAAGTTTGGTGGGAGGGACGATCAACAGGACGGCTAAGCGTTCGCCTGGCTGGGTGGCTCCAGGGTGATGAGATGGCCGGACGATGTGGTGCAGCTCGTTGCATTGGGGTAGGTCTTTGGCCTCGCCTGTCGTCCACCGTTTAACGACTGCGACGCTGGGCTGCTGCTGGAGTGCGCGTGTTTGCATTTACGTTTGTGAGCCTATGTGTAGTTGCAGTTGCGATGGTTGCCGTGGCAGTGGCCATGGCGGCGGTAGCGCAAAGTGGACGAATCGCCTTTTGACTACCCGTGGCACAGTATCTTGTTGCGACACCGACACCGACATACAAACTTGTCGGTCGGGAGCCTGCTCTTGGCGAAAAAGACCGATGGGAGAGTTGAATGGTAATCAAATGGTTGGGACGCTAGTAAGTCACACCGAGTATCAGTCTTAAGCGGTGAGGTTGACTATTACCGGCCCCAAGGGGAGGGGTGGGTGGAGGGGTGGGTAGGGGGCTGATAGCAGTATGGCTGGCGGTAGGGGGGTGAGAGGGACGGCAATCAGCCTGTGGGTAGGGTTATGCTGGTCCGGTGGGCACGATGAAAGCATGGCGCGTCGTCTGTACGAACATGAACGTTTTCCAGTGTCCGGAAGGGAATGGGAAAGGAAAGGGAGGGGGATTGGCGATAGCGGAGTCGATCACGGGGGAACGGACCAACGACTGTCGAAAGATATGAGAGGGAGGAAAGCTGTGAAGCTATGAGGCTTCTTGTGCGACTGCGTTATATGGAGATTTCGTGATGCTGAGTGGTGCGCGTAAATAACAGACATGACAGGCTTAACTTGGTGGCATTGCTGTGCGAGGAAAATGGTTAGGCCAGGGGAATCGCGCCCATGGCTTGGGTCGTGGAGGAGGGCCCCCCTGCGGGTATAGCGACGTGCGCTTTCCCTGGATGGTTCCTAGCTTTCGGGTAATTAGTTGTTCCCTGGCCGACAATGCTGTCTTCGTGGGCCCCTCCCCCTAGGCTATAACCGTTAGTTTACCGGACTCCCTGAATAATCCCTATGCGTCCCAGCCTACTTGAAGTAAAGGCAGCTTCAATTCTTTTGTTGATGTTGATCGATCTATTCGAGCGGATTCTAACGGGTACCGTAGTGCTCACGCGGTTACTAGTCGCACAGGAATTACGACATTTGCGGGAACTTAACACCAGGAAACATAGCATACCGGATAATGCTTCCGGAAAACCTATATAACCGCAATAAATCGATTTGGCAACCTGATACGAAGATGTGACAGGATGTGACTGAGGTTAGACATGAGTCTAAACCGCAGTCTGCTGACACGCATACCAACCGGAATAAAACACATAATTCCAACATGATCATTTTATCCTTCGGCAATGTCGCAGTGGGCCATATGGGAGGTACGCCGATGAATGTGAAAGTCCGTGGAAAGGAAAAGAGAATTAGGCTGCGCACGCGCGCGCGCGCGCGTGTGTGTGTGTGTGTGTGCGTGTATGCGTGTGCGTGTGTGCGTATAAAATATATATGTAATTTGGAGAGGCGCCACGACCCACCATTCATACATTGGCAATAAGATACCTTCTTTCCTGCAGTGCACTTAGTTATAGGGACGCAAATGTTAATTCTTGTTCGTTGCACGTTATCGCCGAATCCTCTCGGGTACCACACTTAGGGTGCGGTCGAGGCGTGCACTTCAGGTGCAGTCGAGGCGTATAGCTGTGCCCGACTACTACCGCGGCAGGATCTTTCATTGCCGCATATACCGGCACACGTGTCACGGCACACGAAAAGTGACACAGGAAACGTCACTTTGAGAGAGCATCAGAATGGAATACAGCCCGCACAGCCAAACGCATCATTGTGCCTCAATGGCTAATCCTGGTTGACAGGGGATCGGAGAGGCGAGTCATTCACCCTTGGCTTCGTTTGTGAGGGTTTGTGAGCGCAGACCTGCCTGCCATTCGCAAACCGAAAGTCGCGGATCACGCGCGGGTCTTAATGCAACTGGTACCTACATCCTGCTACACACTGCAAGATATATGTGGACAGAGGATGTAAACACATGGTCTAAGCAACAGGTGGGCATAAACGGGGTTGCCCACTTGCTAGCAGACATGTTAAATCATTAGATCTTTATTATTAAAGCTATATAGAATATCCTGGACAGGAAAGCTTCAGGCGGCGCCGATGTCAACGATGGAAAAGGGTCACTTTGCGGTATGGACGGCGACCCAGTTGGGCAGTCCGTGCCGCATCTTGGCTCCAATAGACAGAGCATTAAAAGGCGCTAAGGTATAGCCATGATGCTGCGCTAGCGCTGGCACCGCACCGTCGGCGTGCAACATCAACACCGGAAGGCGCGACATTTCAAGTGCGCAGAGTAATCAAGCTTGCATAATTGTATATTAGAAGCTGGATCGTTGCGCGATATGCGCATTAAAAATCAGAAAGGGCGAATAATTGCGCGATACTTGTGCTTGCGCGAGGTTCACACATTACCTGTTGCAATTTCGGTAGACTTATTTTGCAGCTCAAGTAGAATTGCAGGATCTCATATATGCAACATAATCATTACATTGATGATCCTGAGGAATGATGCACGCACCAATAGCGATCTCGCGCCCCGCCGTGCGCCCGCCAAAAACGAAAAATGGCGGACGAAAGCCTACCTTTAATTCATAGCTGAATCTATGAAAGAATTACATTTAATGGTTGAATCATAATTTTATATTATAATGATAGTAGTCCGATGATTTGGGCTCGCAGAGCCCTACTTGACCCACTCCTTTGTCGATTCAACTTCCTAGCGGATGGAGAGAACCACAATGTAAAACATAATTGATTTTAAATGTTGCAAGGTGTTAATGACTGTAGCAGATACGCTCCATACCAGGTTCATTGAGTCGCACACTCGCCATTGGTTCGTGGCGGGCGGTAAACCAGGCTGCCTTATGCCGACCCCCGGTTGCCTACCATTTATATAGTATCTACATTAACGTTTACGAAGAAATTTTTATTGGCCTTCTAAAACCTGTAATGCATGTGGAAATGGCATACGGCGACCACAGCGGCGAATGCATTATTTGGGCATCTTTTGGCCGTTTTCTTGGTATTAGAGTTTCGATATAGTCTCGATAGCCTAGAAATTAGATATAATTATTTTAAGCTATGGACAGGCTAAGGAATCTTGTTCAACTGGATCATCTATCGAAGGTTAGTGAAACACGGAGCGGTAACGCACTAAATTATTCCGACATAAATTCAATCCAAAAGAATTTAAAATTGGAATTTTTACTATCATAGACGCATACCTAGATACTCCTAAAAATATTACTAACACTATCTCATTCTGCAGCTTTCTTGCCAAGAATCCGTCCGTACCAACCGCTGCAGCGCCGCCCATACATTCAACAGAGTCGACCGAGAGATAAACGTCTGTGCACTACATGAAATGACGCTAGTCCTATGGAGGATTATCACCATGTCCTGATGGGATGCCCCGGTTATGCTGAATAGCACGCTGATTCCATCCATCATCATTATTTTCATCCATCACCGCCACCACCATTATCATCATCATTATCACCATCATCATCAACCTAATTTATTTCGATCGACAAAATACATATGCTTAGGGTTACTCCCGGATGCTTAGCCCCTTTTTCAGTGCGATCCTTTGCGATGCGATGAGCCTGCCTGCGCGGCCTGCGCGTTAAGAGGTTTATATTGGGCAGAAAACACGCAGCTACGTGAAGTACACACGAATTAAATATCCACAAGGCAAAAAGCTGCCGCTTGGACTCTACAAGGAAAAATTGCATCCGCACCCAGCCAAGCTAGCTTTGCCTGCCGGTTCCACCTTTCCATGCGTGAGGTGCATCTTGTTGAAGCATGGTCATACCCCACTATGTTTTATACCTTGCTGCTAACCTTCCCGCTTGACAGCACTCAAGCACGGAACGGTTGAGGCACGTGTATGGGCAAGGTAAGGGGTGAAATAGGCACCGTGCGCAGGAAGGAGCAAGGAGTGGGCGCACGAATCATTTCGTTTCAAAGAACTCACGTGCCTCAGCGCAGGCCGACATATATCCAGACGTTACAAGCAGCTAGCTGATTTGAGACTCTGTGTCCAGTCATTCTCTTCAGGACTATCGGAGCGGGTTTCCTCATGTTTCAGAGGCGAGATAGGCCGCACCTGGCACCCGGCGGGGTGGTGCATGGCCTCTTGCATCGCATGACATCTTGATGTGAAGAAGGCCGTGTATACCTAAGAATTCAACACCGCCACGTCCACGGTGTTATCGGTTTTGGACGTCCTGCATCCCCTTCTTGGTACCCTTGTTGATACCCTATGTCATAAATTTCGTTTTGATGTCGTAATCCGGAACGGCAGGGTTCCAGAAGGCCGTTACAGCAGTCTGTGTTGAGCTTGGTCACAATTGAAGCGTCTTGAACTAGCTAGATTGAAAGGCTAGCTACTTTGATACGCTTCAATAATCAGTGAGCAAGAGCTCATCAGCATCTCGTGGAGTTTCACGCTCGGTTCCTTAATTAACTGAAAAGGTGACTTGTGCATAATACGGTCTGGCCGTTACGGTTCGCCTCTCCTGTTTGTTACTGCCGCCGTTACTATTCCCGTATTCCGTGATGCGAGCATACGACCTAGCTGCTCCTGGAATGCCTAGCAGCAATAATAGCCACAATATTATTCTTTTCCTTTTCAACGGGCTTGTGTGATATCAGCGGTTTCAAAAACAACGCTCCATTGCGGTTGATGAACGTCTCCGCGCAAAGGGAACTCTGTGTAAACTTTATTTACAGCCATGGAAACCATGGTCATGATCAGCTATAGAAGCTGATTATGTTTTGTCTCACTTCGTAATCATAATTAACTTTTAATTACATTTAGAAATGTTTTACAAGCGGGAGATCGAGGTTGGGAACCTTAGGTTTCAATGTCTTTGATGAAGCCCATTTTTAATTTAAAAGTAGTTATTTATAGGTTTTTCTTTCTAACAACAGGTACTTAAACGATGAAGCATATCATGTAAATAATTTTTGCAATGCCGAATCCGAAATCTTACCGCTATATGATAAATCAATATTTTGTTAGCATAGCTACCCGTACTTGTAATAAAATTTGGCTTTTAATTCATGATATTACGCATCTTAAGGATTGGGTGGGCGATGTCCAACCGGGGCGCCGGCGAATATTTCTATTACACACCACAATCAATATACATATTTTTAAATGAGAAATATTTATGGTTTTACAGCTGACATCATAACTATTCGCCAGTCGAGGGCATTCCCCCAGGTAAGACCGCCCGATGCCGTATAAATCGCGCTGTCGTATAATCTTTCGTGCAACGTTCGGCGTAAATAGCGCTGCCGATCAATGCCGAAGTGTCTCCGGTGTGGTGCTCACACTTTAGTACCCCGGATACCAGTTGTTAGCCCCACACGGAGCGAAGTGTATATTGTGCTTTGCAGAGTCCACAAACTGTGTGCATTGAGCCACTGACGACACACTTGGTCCCAAAATTTACGTCGTCAAATAAACACTTATCCGCGACTGCTTTTTACAGCGGGCCTGCTTTGACAGCAAGTTGTGATTGGTCGAATGAGACCCGCCAGGCCCTTTGCGCCGGGCGCCATGCCACTACTTCTCCTTGTGCTACTTGGTTGTGGGCTTGTCGCAAGCCCTGCCACAGCTGCGCGCGTCTCATTGTACATGAGCGAGGCGAAGGATGTCCTCAATCATCAATGGGACGGTGCCGCCGCTGACAAGCTCGCGCTGCAGCTCGAGACGCTTGGCTTCACTGTAACGAAAGCCAACAATGGCCAGCCTCAACTTTCCGTAGGCGATCTGGATGCCTATGTTATTCCTTCACAAAACGGACCTGTACTCTACAGCTCGGCTGAGGATATGGACGCAGTTGCCTCATACGTAGCTGCTGGTGGACTCGTAATCATCCTTGATTCGGCCAGCAACCAAGGCGAGGCTCTTCGCCAGTTCGTCTCAAAGGCTTTGGGCTATGATGGTAAGATGTTGCGCTGCCTCATCTGACTGCCAGTTTCGTTCATCTTTTTATGTTGTTAGAGTTTATTGCGATCACTGTCTAGTGTTCTTTGTTTGAAATCTGGTCCGGTTGTGTCGGCATTCTGTAATCATAAGACTGCACTTCTTCACCTTTAAGCTGAAGCACTTGATGGCCCTCAGGTGATTGGATGGCTTGCAATCCTATGGATTCCAACGACTTTGGGCCTTTTGGTCAGGCAACGTTGAGCTCTGCCGCTCTTACTTTCCTGCCGGAGACGGACAACGTATGGCCAGCAATGTTGGAGGACGCCCAGACTACCAGCTCATACTCACTCTGCCTTCATCAAGATTCCTCGGCGACGTCTATTCCTCTTTATGCGGCGACGGGCGCGGAGGGCAATGTCGTTGCCCAGGTACGATTCGTGTCATCTTAGTGTCACGCTTTCTAAATCTCCTTAGGGTTATCTTCACTTCAAACATTATTCCTATTATCAAGTAGAAAAGGGAAGCGCGGGTGCGCAGCCGATTCTTCGATATCTTTCGCTTGCCCGTTGCATTTAATTTCGTTTGTATTTGATTCCCATTCCCTACCCTACAGGCATTTGGCAAGGTTGGCATAGCAGGTGCTGTTGTCTGGCTCGGTTATAGCTGGCAGCAGGGCGCGCAGCCGACGTGGGGTGCCCTGCTTGCGAAGTTGATCCGCGACTTCGCGGATGGTGAGTAGTGACATATGCTAAATATCGTAAGCTTATATTTATTTGATTCATGGATTGTGCGAGTCTTGAACTTACGTACGTCATATATCAGGCAGTAATTCGCCCACCTTTCGTAGTTCTACTCCATTATACAACATCTGCAATCTTTGCAAGGTTCTGATATTACCATATATCGTAAGGTCGCTGTGCAAATGATTCTCGTGGTTGACGCGACTACAGCCGCACAATGTGCGTGCCGAGATTGCGTTTCCGACCGTTCCTCAACCTTCTGGACTGTTCATTCCAGTTCCTTGTTTATCTCTCCGACTGCAAGTCGCCTGCTATCCCTGATTTTCGTTTCTCGAGCTAACTTTCTCCCTTGCATTTCCGTGCACACCACCCCGTCGCTTCGGACTTCGTCGATACTCACCCTCAATAACAGGCGCCTACACGGCCCCCACGCATGGCACTGAGGCCGATTTGGAGGGGATGACACTCGACAGCGTCCTCCAGGCTGCAACTGACGTTTCCGATGATACTGCAGAAGTCGTACGGCGTTTTCTGCAAACTGCTGTCGGCACGTACCCGCCACCGTTGCGGTCACCCAGGAACCCCCCACGGCCTCCACGCCCACCGTCACCCCCTCCCCGGGGTCCCCGCTCTCCCCCTCGGGGTCCCCGGAACCCTCCTCCCTTCCCTCCATCTCCCCCGCCTTCGCCCCCACCGCCATCTCCGGAGCCGCCATCTCCGGAGCCGCCGTCGCCCCCACCGCCATCTCTCCCACCGTCGCCCCCACCGCCATCTCCTCCCCCACCGTCGCCCCCACCGCCGCTTCAGCCATTGCCTCAACAGAGTCCCCTCGTACCTCACGGTGGGCTTAACCCACCGCCTCCACCAAAGGCTCGACCACCGCCTCGGCCCCCTAAGGGCAAGGCTCCCCCGCCACCAATTCCAAACACCGTGCCCTTCTTCGGAATCAGCGCCTTGGGCGCTCGCGGCAAGACCAGGTCGGTCGGGATAGTCGCAAATTGTCGCAAATTGGTAATTTGTGTCTGTTTTCCTGCCTGGTTTGTCTGTCTTGAGACTGTCAGACTGCCAGCCTTTCGTTCTACATCGTGACGGAATGGGGTTTTGGGCAACGTAGGTTTCCTGGCATTTCCTCGCTTTCCGGCGCACTCTCGGCTTACATTTTTGTGCGAGTGTTGCCGTATTGTCGGTAGAGCTTAAATCTAGTTGAACTCATGTCGGGATTCTATCAGTTGCGTGCGAAGGGTATCTGGTATTTTGGGGACGGTCTTCAGCGTTCCAGTACGACAATCAACTCCGTGCGTCCTAGGGACATGTGGACACAAAAGGACCTTGCTGCAGTACAACCCCGTTCGCACTGTTCATCCTACTATAATTTCATTGCAGTTTACTAAGTATTACTTTACGGCCGTAGGGACCTTGTCTGGTATGATGATGGCGACTTCAAAGAACAGCTGATCAACCGGTCTCCACTGCAGCTGGTGAGCATTGCAACTCCGAGAGTTATCGTGCGCCGTTCTGCGTTCTTGATTATATGTCTTATTCTAGGGAGATGCTTTGCGCGTTGGACCGAAGTTAGGCATTGCAGTGCCGTAACGGATTGCAGTAGGTGTGGGCCCCAAATCTGTGTGTGTATGTGTATGTGTATGTGTGTACGGGTGTGTATGTGTATGTGTATGTGTATGTGTATGTGTATGTGTATGTGTGTGTACGTGTGCGTGTGCAGACGGGGGTTGAGGGAGTGACGTTGTGGGGTGGTTATATCCCCTGGTGGAACCACCATTGTTCTAAACTATCTAGTGCACGCTGGTTGTTTCGTACCTGCACGTCGGTTTTTAATTGAGCTCTGCTCCGTACGGTGTTCCAATTTCGTACCTGCGCCTTCATACCGCTTGCTGAGGATACCTCCGATCAGGCTGCAAAACAACGATTTTCCGGACGCTGTTAGCCTGGTCCATAGCATTACGAGACACCCACCTCGCTTTTCCCCTTCCAATCCAATCGTTTGGATGCTGCCGTATTCTGTAGGTGTACCGCAAGAAGCTGCCCTGCGTACAAAAATGTGGTAACTGCAACCGTGCGTGGAAGGCGACTAAGGAGGAGCTGTCGGTTGCGCTGTTCTTCAAGGACCCAGTCCAGATCACCAAGATCAGCGTCCTTCAAGTCAAGAACCCCAATGTCATCGCTGTAAGCATCAATCCTCTTGTACCTCACCGTACTCCCTAACTTCGTCCCCTCAATCACTTTTGTCTCCGGCGGGCGCAAGCACATATGCACACGCTCGACTCCCAGCTGAAGATTCCATCCAACAATCTGTGTCTGTGTGTATACGGTTGAACTAACAAGTCAAGGCTAGGCAAGGCAAGCAAGAGAAATGTGGAAATGACAGGAAAAGAAATTAAGTACGTAATAGGAAGGGACTTTGTGCTTTTGTGCGCAGTTGGCGTTCAGTGCTTTGCTACAGTATTATCACACTACGAAGCCCTTAGGCCTCCCCCCCCATGTTTACCCATACAAGCCGTACAAGTTGTACAAGTTGCACCTGATACGTCTACAGTCATAACTGTCGCAGTGCGCACAATCTTCTGCTCACACTCTCCAGGCCCTGGTTTTGATATTGCCTCTTCCCGCGTGCCTCTATCTATCTATCTATCTATCTATCTATCTATCTATCTATCTATCTGCCCATATCGTGTGTTTCCGCTGCCCAGATCCGTCTGCTCAAGTGGACGGGTTATCCGGATGGCATCATCGGCCCCGACGCCCTCGGCCCTGTCGTCTATAACAAAACCGAGACAATTGAGTGCGGCAGAACGAAGGAATATACCGTGAAGAAAAGACAGAGCGGCATCGACAAGATTCCGCCGGCGCACGCAGACCCAGAGTACTTGCCATCGAACCTTAAGGCACAACAGGGCATTCTGATCACCGTGCACCGCCCACCGAATGCTGGCATTGCCTTCGGACCCTTCATCGAGAGTGTCAAGTTCTGGGGTCGCGCGCTTTACGCCAGGCGCCCGAGCGAGTATTACGAGTAAGGGAGGTAACCAACACCTTTTTCCGCGCCAGCAGTTGCGGCGGATTTATCATTTCGGTACGTCGGTTACCGTCGCACTGGTCACGGACTTGGCTACGCCCGGCCGTATAACCTCACTGCGACGTCTGACTTCAGAAACTGCGAAGACAAAGCACACATAGTGCTTACCTTGGAAACGTCCACATGCGCTTGCGCCGGGTTATTTTAACATATTTTGTGGAGATTTGGATGTGAGGTTGTAAGTTGAGACTCATGATGACATTACATCGTATTGTTGGCGGTTGACCGAGGAAGGGAAGTGCAGGGTCGGCATCGCAATCACCACCCTCCTTCCATGACGTGCGCAAAGATGACATGAGTAATGTTTCCTTAGGAAAGCGTATTTGTATATGTGTATGTGGGTGTGCGTGGGGGTGTTGACTGTCAACAGACACATTGTACTGCTATAGCCTTGGAGCCAGTGCGTCAGCAACGGCGGGGAGTGGACACACTTGAAGGTGCGGCGTGCAGCAGCTGCATCGTATATATCGCATAAGTCGGTGGGCGCTCACACGCGTGTGACTTAGATATGAGACGCGCGGCTAAATTTGCTGCCTCCCTCATCCTGACGGCTCCTAGGGACTGAAGGGCGGAGGGTTCTGGACTCCTATCAGTTTCTACCAGTGCTGCGTTCCCCTCACCTTGGGCTGACTGCTATCCCTGTGTACTCTCTGAACCCCGACGGCCCGCTTCGAGGATTCGTGTGCCCGCGTTCCGTCGAGACCTTTCTGATGGGTCGAGCGAAGAGATCTCAGATATGCGGAAGGCGATGTAGGGCCCCGTTGACGGGCGTGGGATTAGTTTCGCCGGGGCTATGCGCCGCTAGAAGGCTCCCATGCCGGGGGCCGGGGCTGGTGCACTTGCGGCGTCTATTTCTCTGTCTCTATTGGGAGAAGGGACATGCCTTGATAGGGTTGGGCACCGCAGAGTGGAGGAGGTGTGCCTCGAGAGCAGCGTTTGGTACTTGTCGAATACGGAGTTGCAGATGGGGGGAAGTGCAGGATGCGCCTCTGCAGGGGTGCGCATCCTGCGATGCGCAGGATGTTGCTCGACTCTATCTATAAGCACTTTCGACACCCTTGTGATTTGATATGCACGTGCGTACATGCGTTGCGTCGTCCGTGCGTCTGCCTACGTGTCTGTGGCTTACTGTGTCACTGTGTAAGAATCGAGTCGTACTAAGTAGAGCGGTACGATGCTCATGATGCTTGACTTGGTCTTCGTATTGTGTCTTTAATGAGGTTTCGAGGGGCGGTGTGGGGGAGGAAGGGCGAGGAGGGAAGAAGTAAGTGTGCATTCGAAGAGGGCACTTTCATTCGTTTGCAGAGAGACGGCCGAGGTTGTTTTCCTACCTCATCCCGTCAATCTCTCCCCTTCCCTCCTGACCTACCTATCTTGTGTTTGTGAGCGGGTGGACCCTTTCTTGCACTGGTCCAGTTGCAGCAGCAGCAGCGAGCTTATGGTTTATGTCTAGCAAATCAATCCACAACGCGCCTCTGTGGATTGTTGGATTTCGTTGAGCTCCTGAGCAATCACGGGAAGCAGTCCGATGGGGGGAGCTGATGGTTGCGTCGTCGGTTCGCGAGCAATGTGTCGCCGTCCCGTTTTTGGATGCGTTGTTGGTGAGTGGTGTCGGGAAGGTTCGCCGGAGCGTCCTTTCCTTTCCATCCATCTTCCTGCCATGGTCGTCTCCGCTTTTGGTGGAGACTGCGGTGGTGTTGCCGGTGGCGTAAGCAGTGGCGGGGTTCTTCTCCTCCGTATTCGAGCTGCATCGAGCTGCATCGCTTCAGTGCGATTTATGGCAATACGAGTGTTGCTCCGCGCCGTGGCAGACGGCTGCTGTTCCATCATCACCGCACTGGAACCGTGACCAAGTGCGACAGCGCCAGCGCGCATACCCACAGACGCCCAGACGCATTTTCCGGCCGATAACCACCTTGATATAGTAGTTTCCTCGTGTGCACATCCGTTGAATATTGACCACCACCACAAAAGACAGCGTTGAAGATACGCTGATGGAAAATCCTGCGCTTGCAGGATTCGTTAATTGATATTGGAAGAATTCAGGTTGATGGCAATTGTACCATTCCTGGGTTAATAGCTTCGTTTAATTATGGACAGGGACGTTTTAGATTGCGTCTGCGTTGACATACTGCGTCAAGATGATCACATCTATCTCTGTAATAACGTCGTCGGCGTCACGGGGCGAAATCGACAATCCAACTAATCGCGACGTACTTGCGGTAAATGCCCTCTGGCGGGATCAAAGAGACGATATCGTGATATGCGCGTCACAATTGCCAAGTGCCAGGTGTGTGCGACGGTGTTGAAGGTGAGATGAGGGATGTTCGCCGATTTGTGATAGGTGAGGGAGAATGGGAGTTCGCCATCCTGCCTCCCCTGTGACTAGGCGTGGAATGATTGGCCGTTTGTAGTTTGCCGCCGGAAGGGCGATGTATGTATGTGAAACGACGCACGTCGACAATTTGCTAATCGAGGGCATGTACCGACGTGTACCGTTTGGTATAATGGCTTAGGTTTGGCATATGGTTTGGCTGCTGCGTTGTGATTGCTGAATTTCATGAAATTGTTGAGATGATTTAAAATATTTCTATTTTGCGAGACGTACAAGTACGAAAGATTTGATGTAGATGATGTAATACCTTGAGTGCCAGGACTTGTTATGCGTCTGTCCAATCCTTAGGACAAGTTGAGTAAAACTGCACTACTTCCGTATTGGGTAGGTTGGCGATAATTGCCGCACATCGGCAGTTGGCGTTTACAAGTCATTACTTCATCAGCCGCGCAAACGAGATTTATTGCTTGAAGTCTTCTGCTTGTATCTTGGGCACAAGCTACTATCCTTCTCTTCCGATTTCCTCCGGCCGCCGGACATCCGGTCGTGGCTAGCAAAACATTGCGCTCTGTGTACTGCCATGTGCAGCTCGTTTTTAGGACTTCATAACGTATGGTCATCACGTACGGGTAATGGGGCGATACATAAGTCTGAACCTCTTTAGTTCAGATGACAGGCCGTTTCTAATCCGCGACACCCTACCCCTACTACCGGTCAAATAAGTGTTAGTAGTCCTGAGTGCCGAGACGGAGACTGATCGCGAATTCCTTATGTTACATACTTCTTGTGGTAGAGATAATAACACGAGGTAGAGCCATATCTAGTAAAGTCAACGCTAATACCTCTGCTCCGGAACCAAGTGTTCTGGTCGTCCGATAAACACTAAGGATAAAGCTCCTTATGCTGTTAACGTCTGTATCATCTTATTCTTATTCGTAATAATTAACAAGTTGTAAGCTGTCACTGCTGCTGCTCCTGGAGGCCATTCCGGCCATCCTCCTTATTTGCTTGCGGCTTGCGCGTCTCGCCAGTCCTTGTCCTGTCTGGGGACCCGGACAGCGCGGGAAGGGATGATTTACAGAGCTGACGGTGATGATGGTAGAATGTATTGTTGTGGTTTTATTAGATTTTATTACCTAATGATAAATTGTCCTCAAACAGCTTGTTGGTTAGCAAAAAAATTCTAGCTTGACTTAGGGTTTTAGGGATTTTATTTGAGCTTGACTTGCGGGACGGATGATCGGAAACGGCCTGTTTGTCCGGACGGACCAGAAAGAACCAAAAATGGATATGGGATTACATAAGTCAAGCGAAGCTTCGATCAGTGCCCGCCTTCGGCGATGGCGGGCCCGGAGGCAAATAAAGGGCTTTTCCCAGCCTCTGGGCGAAGCCGACATCACATCCTTGCAGAGACCAAGTTATTAAAACCATCGCGGATTCCTACAAGTTTTTGTTATCAGGTTATTTTGTAGTCAAACCAACGGTAATGCCCAATAGTGCCAGGTTCGTCGCCATGTGTGCGCCCACCTCCTAAGACGGCTTGCAACATCCAACGCGTCGAAGGCCGCAATCTTGGGATGAGAACAAAACATTCTTCACAATGTAACAAATAATGTATTAAATACTTCACGGTCGGGCGCAGCGCCCTTGGCTTCATGCAGGGTCAGGCCCCAGTGCCTAGCTAGGACAGGGGCAGTTAAATATAATACGTTTCTCGCAGTGAGAAGCATATTATAATGGATATGTCGTGTGCGTAGATGGGGCGAGGTAGGAGATGATCTGTGATGGATATAGCCGTTGCACTTGCTTTCAAAGTGGACAGTTTCCTATCATCCTAGGAGGTAGGAGATGATCTACTCATCCTATTCGTTCATATGCGAGTGAAATGCGCCGCACACGAGCTCTTTAGGCAAACCGTTGACTTTCCCAGTTGCGCGTACATTTGGCTCATGTGATTTTAACTCATGTTTGAGCGAAGTTTGCGCCACGGAACCTAGGCAATCTCCCGATGGAGCCTTGATCCACGAGGCGTAAAGGGAGCGAGGTTTTCCTGAGGTTTTCAAAGATTATGTCGTTAGCTCGAGTGCGATGTTCCCCATGATCTATAGCTGCGTGCGTGTGCGTCCCTCGAGAAGGCTTGAGGGAATCACCGGGAAGCCACGCGTAATCCTGGCCGTTTACGGGTGGTACAACTTTAAGGCATTCATTTAACCATTATGCGTAACCATTATATTCCATGCGGCGCATGGGCTGCCGAGTTGAAAGCAAAACTTAAGAGAAAGCAACGCAAAAGACGCTATGGAAACGGTGCGAACAACAAAGGCAAGGAGGAAGACACGAGTCCAGCCCTATGCGAGAAACGCTGGCTTCTCGGTGCGAGAAGGCTGGTTCCGGCTATTCGCCGTGTTGTGACCTTAGGTTAGCCTTTTGTGCCCGCCCTCACCACCCGGTAGATGGAATGTTTTAGATGGTTGAGCCGGACGCGCCCATTTTCCAAGCCTTTAATAAAACCCCGAAACCCCAAAACCCTAAATCTTGGTCCACCTCGCTTCTCGCACCAAACCGTGCGATCGATTTACAGCTAGCAGCCAGAAACTCGAATTGTTATAAAGCATATTAAGATAGCTCGTAGCTTGAAGCAGAAAACAAACTTCCAGTGCTTGGGTATTCCCATCCACTGCAAATGGCAGCAATTTCATCTGGTGGCAATTTTTACAGCTATATGAATATACCAATGCAATGCCTTTGTGTTGAGAAAAGCTTGGCGCCTGAACGAACATGCTTACCTCTATCTGTTATGTTACGTCCATCTTGAGACTTGCGCAAAAGCTACAAGCTGAGGCATAACTGACGCGGTGTCTATCGGCATTCAAAGTGAGACATTCTGGGAACGTTTGTCTGTTTGTCTGTCAATTGACCGTTGACATGTGCCGCAGGGCCCATCTAATTTCGGCCGAGCTTAGCACAGCGGCAGAAGATTGCACGTCAGATCTTTGACAAGTTTAACGTCATTATGTCTGAGCAAAATCTTATTCGTAATAATTAACTTCCTCGCAACTTTGGTCAACCATGGGAGAGCCATCTCACGTCACTGCTGGAAAAATTGCCAGCCGAACTGAAGCTGGGCTTCTTGATATTTTCCAATCAGCACCATGTATATGGGAGTTCTTAGAACCACTTGATATGACTTCTTTCCGCTGCTGCAGCCGTCAGACCCGTGCACTTCACGATGCAGCCTGCACAGCCTTGCACATCAGGCCTGGTATATATCAGACACTGCCTGAATTAATTGTTGCTTTACGGGCCATCATCGAGCGGGGGTGCCGACCGTTGGTACTGACAGTGACCGCGGCCGCGCCATTCTCCCCGCAGTTCGCGTAAGCGGGGACAGCCTTTTACATAAAATCTTAAGAATCCCACGTTACGCCTATCCGACAACGTGAATTTCGGCCGCCTTCCCTCGACTCATAACGATCGGTCTTTCCACCGAAGCCCCAGTCCTTAGTGCCTTTATTTTTCCTGAACCTTACGCGCTTCATGCCTCACCCTCGTCCCGGTCTGCCCCATCCTTCGTAAACTGCACCGCTCACTTAACTGCATAGCCTGCTCTTGGCCATCCTCTTTTCCTCGTTATACCGGCGGGTCACACATATGCATATGCCTGAGTAAACACGCCGAACTCGACCGAAATTCCAAACCAATCTGTTTCTTCCAGCTTTTCCACCAAAAGCGAGTGCGGCCGGTAATCCGCTGTGATTCTTCTCTTCCACACCACCATAGGCCCGCGTCTCCACGAAGGCTAGACTTCTAGGGGGTCGGGTCTCCTCATCGGCTTACGAATTCACATATCCGTTTAAGAAAATACGGCATTAGCGGTAAACCTGTGCCTGTGCCTTACCCATATTTGCCGTACAGTTGCGAGATACTAGACGTCTGTGCCCGTACGGCGAAGCGTGTTTCGCTTCGAGGTCAATACCACCATCCTGTCGGCGTCCGCAGCCTTGCCGATGCCGCGCCTTGCCTACAGCACCTCACACTGGACTTGTACGACACCGCTGCCAGTCAAGGAGCTGACAGCCTGCTGCGCGCGGCCGGCGGCCGACTCACTGTTCTGGAGCTGCACATGTACAGCAGTGCTGTACTGCCATGCGACGGGCTCCGAAGTTGCACGGCGTTGGAGGAGCTGCGCCTGCAGCTCAGTGTGGATCGCAGTATGCACATAGGGCCTTTTAAGTACGGGTTTCGCTCGTACGCTAACCGACTGTTACAACGGCATAGCGATCTGGCTCTACCGGCAGAGCAACTAACGATGGTGGCGATGGGAGGTTTTTTTTTCTGGCATAGACCCCTGCAGTCCGCCGGACTCGCAGCAGCAATTGAACCGCCTCCGGCAGCACCGTCCGCAACGCCAGCCGGGGATGGGGATGCTGCAGCTGTTGGTGGCGGGGCTGGCGGCACCAGTGGCTGTGGTGACGCCTGCATCGATGGCGGTAGCAGCAGCAGCGACAACCGCCGCAAGAGCCGAGCAGGTGTGAGCGGGCAGGTGCGGCGGCGGTGAGATCAGCCTTCCTAAGAAGCATCGTCTTCTCAAGCGTCGTCATCACTAGGGGCTTGCTTCACCGTTCACCCCTGCTGACGTCATCATTCTACTGCATATCGAGAAACCGATCCATATGTCATGTTGCGCGCATCGGCTGTTACGCGGACATTGCGAGTACACGGTGTATGTGAGACCTGGCTTCCCCGCTCTCGCCACCGTCTTCGCTCGGCCTTCCCAGGGGCCCAAGCGCCAAACAGCCGGCTGTTCTGCCCTTGTGTTGGCCCTCCCTCCAGTTCTTCCGTAAACGACGTGACGGGGGTCAGGCACACCTCCCCCCTTTACCCCTCAGTTACCCCCATCTTCTGGGGTTCCATCGGCAGCGTGGTCCGTCCTCTCCCTCCCCCCATTCGACCCCTTCCTCTCGCACACACACACATGCACTAAGATAAGGCCTTCGCTCAGTCTGCGCGCGTCCGACATCTCCTTAACCGCCGTGGTCTTGCTGGGAAAGGGGCCTAGAGGGCTGGGCGAACTCGCCCAGCCCTCTAGCCCCTTTTCCGGGATTCGATATTTGCGGTTTGGCATTGTAAGTTGTTTGAAAGCGAGATGTTTTCCCGCCAAGTGTCCCAAAACCCTTCTTTTCGTAACGGCCATGACGTAATGCAACACATGCACGCAGTGCCGCCGGCGGTCGCGGCCATTGCGTCGCTGACACAGCTGCGCTGCCTGGAGCTGTACGGCACCTCTATCGTCCGCGTCTTGGATCCGCCTAACAGGCTATCCGGCCTCTCTGCACTTCGGAATTTGTCCCGGCTGCGGGTTGATTTGCCGGTCAACACCGAGGATCGGTATCCAAGCAGCGCCACCTTCGCCGCAGCAACGCCGGACTCCGCTGGTGCCTGGTGCCTGGCGCCAACGCTGGCGACATTGACGTGGCTTCAAGATCTGGATCTCGGTGCGTCGTACACGGTGCCGCCGGATGCATTACCCTCCCTGGAGGCTCTTTCGAAGCTTTCCCGTCTGTGCTGTGGCACCCTCATCGCGCCGCCGCGGCAATATCGGCGCCGCATGCACCCATACGAACTGCACCACCTACAAGAAGAAGACTTCCAGCAACAAGAGGAGCAGCTGCAGCAGTGGCCATTTGTCCGGTTGCCGCTTCCAGCTTCGTTGGAGCAGCTGCAGGTCGGCTGCTTCGTCTAAGGGGGTTCTTTTAGTTTTTTAGTTGCCTCACATCGCTGTTGTTTACTTACCAGCTTCTGCAGGTCGGCTCCCTTGGCCTGTTATGCCTCTCTGCCACGCAATGCGCGACGGCTACTATGTGGATCTATTGCTTCGATGCAGATTCGGATCCTAATTAGGAATGGGAGTTAATGCTTGCGGAGGATCTTCGCCGCTAGCAAACGCACGCGGGAACGAATCCGCGGGCTTTGGCCGCTGTCTTGTCCTCCGTTACTTTGGCTTTCTTATCTTAATGCGCCGTCTCATTTACCTGCCTCCCCGCCATATCACCCCGACAATCACCACCGGAACCTGCCGCCCCCTTCCCCTGCTCGTAACCCAGGTAGCATCCCTGCCGACAGCCCCTGTCTTGGCGGCAATTGCAGCGCTGCCGAATATCAAAGTCCTGACGCTGACGGGTCGAGGTGTCCCTGGAGCCGCTGTAACCAGAGGAGGTGCCGGCAGCGGCAGCCTGCGCCCAGGTGGCGGCAATACTGCTGTCGAGGGTCAGAAGGCAGGATCTGCCACGGGCCCAGCTTGCGGTGGTGCTTCCTCCTCATCCGCCCTCCATACCTGTGAGCCATTACGGCTGACGTTAGCTGACGAGCCCTCACCTCGCGAGTACGAGCACCTGGCGGCGGCGAGAATGGTTGATGAGGTGGCGGTTGCGGCGGTGCTGCTGCGGCGGCTGCTGCCACCATCACTGCTACGGCGCGTGGCGCTACAGCCGTATAGTTGGTTGCCGACGACCAAGCTGCAGGGACCCCATGCGGCGTGGCTGAGCGAGTTGGCGCCGCTGGGAGAGGTGGTGGAGGCAGTAGAGTTGGTGGCATTTGCATTAGGGCCGGGCGATCTGGCAGCTCTGCGGGCAGCGCTGCCAAACCTCAAGGTGAAGACGCGAGCAAGCAATAATAAGCCGAATAAAGGCATTCTCTATCTGTTGTTCCGCATGTGTATGTGTATGTGTATGTATGGATATTTATACGTACATGTAAGTCCTAAAACTCGGTGTATGTGTATTTAAGGGGTGTTACACTGTGTGTATATGGATTATGTATATGCGTGCAGGAGGAAACTTGATAATGACTTGTTTAGCAACTACACGGTTTCAGCCTCAATCTCGCTAATCCACATATACCCAAAGAGTATTTTTCCGGCATGATGTACAGTCGGGCAAGCGTTTAGTAATGTATGATTAAGTCATTTTCCTGATAGTTACACGTTACTTTCTTCTTTTAGGAATGGTTGATTAAAATATGGCTTTAGCACATATACACCATGTGACATTGCCAGTTTCTTCACGTCTCCTTGTCTTAACCGTACGGGAGGTGTAGTGTTCCCATATGGCTCGTACGGACCGTACACACTGATCGGCATCAGCTCAAGTTCACGTCTTTCACCCTAAACAATTGGGTACATGTGCAGATGCTCAGTTTGTACGTCTGCCGGCTGGATGCGGATGACATACGGCATCTACAAGACGTGCCCTCCCTGGCGCTGCGCGTGGACGCCAGCTGCGAGTATGCTTGCATGTACGGGAACGAGTATGACGCTGCAGGGCTCGACGCCGGCAGTGAGGATTTCGTGGACGAGGCTGAGGCACAAGATCTGGATCCAGATCACCAGGGCTTATGGCCGGTAGCGGCGGAGTTGCAATGGGCATACGAACGTGCACTTGATGCGACGGACGATGAGGAGGGCGAGGGAGAAGAGGAAGGTGGGGAACTGGCCGAGGCTGAGGAGGGTGAGGCGGATCAGGCGGCGTCTGACGCATGGGTGGGTTAGGTGGGGAGTCTTCGTATGCTTTAATATAACTTGAACGCAAGTCGAGTGACTGTCTCGTGCAAGGCCCAGGTTAGGGCAGGGGATGACTTCAACAACATTGCACTGCATCGCGAGGCGGTACCAGACTACCATACCATCCAAACACGTTCATGGTTCATCCTGAATCCTAAGCCGATAACTGTCCCCATCAACGCCACTTTCACTTCGCACTGTTGGGGGTTCTGGTGGGGGCGACAGAAAGAACAGTCGGGGCGGTCAGGGGAGAAGATCGAGAAAATTAAGTGTTGTTCTCCAGACATTGAACCGCATCTATAATGTCTCGCAGCGTCCGCACGCATGACTGCAGCACGGGTGGCTCCGAGACGTCCGATCGCGGGAACACAGGAACTGAGCAAGCAAATGAGAAGTGCGTAGCCAAGCGACGAGGCTGACAGTCGTTCGAAAACCCAGAAGCGGCAACGATACACAGCCAAATACTCAGAACAGCTTCCGAAAGTAGCCAAAAAGAGCCTTATGAAGGCCAATATTACCACATCATGTTTTCGACAGCAACGGATATATAGGGGTCCCCCGCCAGCCGACGACATATACTATTTACCTGTCGCCTCGACGTTTCCAAAAATTTCCAACATCTTCGCCTCTCCGGTATTTGGGTCCTTCGATAATGTACAAAATACGTGACGCTTTGAGGCCTCCAGGGGAAAACTGAAAACCCAATGAACTCTTCATAATATCTTATCATTTGGCTGTAAGGTGCCTTACCGGCAGCAGCTTGCCGTACACAAGTATCGTACATTATCACAGGCATACAGCGGGTCATCTCCAGTGGGTACAGACTGTGTTATCTGTTTCCAGCGACGGCCGTTCAGATAGAGACCCTTAGCGACCGCCATCGCGGCCGCAACAGAACCTGTCAACAGTTGTATTGCACAGTAAATATATATCGAGCAAGAACATTGATGGAATGTCCCTGCAGAAAGTGACGAGGTTTTGTGAGATGTGTACTGATTGATCACCTTTGGAGGGAGGTTATTGCTAGACAACAACTGATACGGGACGCGATGTTGGGATGGCTTGAACTGAATGCGGGACAGAGACAACAGCAGAAACTGGATCCACCGAATCCGGGAATCACAGAATCCAGCAGGAACCGCAGAATCCACTGAAAGATGGATTGACTGTATGGTTGACGCTATCAAGGCAAGGTCAATGCCCTCAGGGCTGCTTGTAGAATGTCTGGTCGATGTACTTCTGCCACTCCGTGCGCTTCTCCTTGTAGTTGAGCAGCGGCGCCGTCCAATTGCCCTGCTCGTCCATGTAAACGGGTTCGAAAGGCACATCATAATCCTGCAAGGAGGAGGGAAGGAGGGAGGGAGGGAGCGAAGGAGGGAGTACACTGGGAGAGTGAGGACAGCTGTAGCACGAGGCTACCCCATCATCTCCAACACGCAACAACCCACCAGTACTGCGCCCATGCGTAAAGACTTCGAAGGTGCTCGTAACAGCCGAATAGTACTGCATTCGTACCTGGGCGCGCCGTACCAGATCTGGGTCGGCTTCCAACACCTGCGGTGCAAATGATTGCAGTAGCGGGACTGGTGGCGGCCATAGGGTAAAGCAGCAGCGGACTCAGTCGCAGGCCGACGAGAGAACAAAGGCGGCAATGGCACCTTCACCATCCGATCGCGCATAGGGACGGGTTCACCTATTTTCCTCCCTTTCCGGCCGCTAGCGGCCCCTACACGTTAAGTAAATCGTCAGGGAGCCTGACTCTTTCCTAAGCAGCAGTTGCCGTTTGGAACCATTTTCCCCACTCGTAACCCACTCCTGAATTCCGACCTCTACGGGGTCTTTTTCCAAGTAGTACCACTTCGTGACGGTGATGAGGACAGAGACGAGGGCTCGGGGCTCCATGAGGGCGGGCTCAGCCGCCAGAAGACGTTCCAGGTCCTTGGCGCGGGACAGGAGGCTGCGAACCTGGCATAAGATGGGGGTGATGGTAGGTGGTAGTGATACTGATGGAATCATGGCAGTGTTGGTGGTAGTGGTAATGGTGGTCGTGTTAGTGGTATGGCCTCCTCACCCTCCAGCGCCTCCTTCCTACCTGCCGAGCCGAGCGATCCAGCTGCTCCGGTGACTGCAGGAGCAGCTTGGGCTGGGCCACAAGCACACGAGCCAGGTCTAATCGGGGGTAGTGAGATTTGAGAAGGATGATTTTGGAGGCCACAGCCCGAGCATCCGCTGCGAGGCGGGCCTGCATGGGATCGTGTTAAGCAGCGGACCCGGGGGCACAGGAACCTTCTCTCACGAGCGCTTAGTGCTTGCCTGTATGCTGGAATAAAACAAAGATGGAGAGGTAGGGCCCATCTGAAAGGGACATGCGGTAACGTGCGAATGCATCCGGCCACCGGAACCCACAGGGTTCAGGAAGAGGGCTTCAATGGCTCCCACTGCATGGAGTCTGGGGTCCAGGATTTAGAAAACGGAGCAAGACCCACGAGTCCCGGATGATTCAGAGAGAAATTCTGCGCATTTTATAACCGCGTCCGCGATTCACTCTGTTCTTTCAGATGGCAAGCTGCAGCGCAACCTGGCTGGCAGTAGCCAATGGGCGCACTCACCCACTCAGAGGCCTTGAGTGTATCCAGGTTGGGTGTGAAGCCCGGAACCAGAGACTCCAGCGTTTCCAGGCCAGCGCGGATTTCCTCGGGGGTAGCTGCCACACGGGCCGTACGTGCCGCCTGTTGGAAGCGAATCAAATTGAGCGGACGGCAGATGCGGACTTCACGCATACTTGCTGTGAGCCCCGTGCATGTGACGTTGCGCACGGATGGTGTAAGAGGAACCTTGCCAACGAGGTAAGAACAAAGAAGGAAAGGACGGAGTTCGCGTGCGTCAGGGAATTCAAACATAACTCAGCAGGACAGGAAACAGGATCGGAAGGCCAGCGCGCCAATGAAGTGTTTCTCCCCCAGTGCCTAAGCCCGTCCGTCCCGTTCCCTCTCCTCTCCACTCTCCCCCATCCGGATGCCCGTTCCGCCGCACTACTACATCAGATTGTTCAGACCTCTTCGTAAGATGTTTATGACGCAGTTCCGATGGCCCTTGCTTGCCCATCCCAAATTCACGGTAAGAGACCGAGCTTGTGCTGAACAAGCACACCTCACATGCGCACATAGCCCTATGTTATGAAATCCTTCATGCTGGCATTGCAAGACACCGTTCGCAACTTCGTTATACAAGAACTACTACCCAATCTACCCAGTCTAGACAAACCTTCATGCACACATACACACACCGGTGTATACACATTCAGATATAGATACGCAGAAATATGCAGATTTGGAAAGCTGTAAAAGCAGACACCATCATGGGCAAGGAAGGGAATGCTCGGCATGGGCACTGGGAGATGCCGCACCTCCACAATTTCCGTTGTCACTCGCTGTTTCCGACGAGCCAACAACTCGCCATTGCGTTCAGCAGGTGCTGTTGCGGATGCTGGAGTTGATGCGGATGCAGATTCCGGTGAATCAGGTACGGTTGCCGCGAAAAGGGGCCTTGGGTCAGGTGCCGGCGCTGTGATTGGCATTGGTGGACCAACCGCTTGCAGCGTTGACGCTAATGTTGATGTATTCTGCGTCTCGGGGAGAGTATCTTGCTCTCCACGCGGCACTGCAGCTCGAATCAGCCGATGCGAAGATGACAGCCGCAAACTCGCAGCGGATCCGTGGCGTGTACTGATGGAAGGCAGGTGCATGTCACGCGGGTGCTGGTATTCTCGCAAGTTTGGGTCCGATCCGGGATGCGGTGAATGGGTGGTATTATTTCGTGATATGTTACGCGTGAAAATTGCTTTGGGCAGCAGCATTTGCCACAACGCAGGTGAATGGCGTGCGGCAATCACTTTGCGTGTGCTCTACATACCATGAATAGTCATGAACACAGAGAAAGATTTCGGCAACGTTGTGGCCGAAACGTATACCCTACCAACAGTCATCTTGTTCACCTCGCCCTCTTTGCGATTCTGCCGTACACCTGTCCACCTGAGATTGGTGCCAACTGCAACAGCAACAATGACATTTGTTCATGATGCTGAGTTTGGTATAAACTTGCTTATTGAACCCATGCATTTTCACCCCCTTCCTAGGTCGACCAAATATCGGGCCGCATTGGTGGAAACGCGAGCCACTGAGCAGGGTCGGCTATGCTTCTGTGCAGGTTCTCTACGCCATTTGGCAACGTATCAAAGGTAAGCGTTGCAAATTGCATCGGTCCTGCGATGTCCGTCCACTTCGAGTCTCCCTCCCGTGTCGCCCGGGGCACTCACGACCGTGCCAAGGAACGTATGCATTTATGCACTTTTGAAGATTCAAGGTGCGCTTGATGCATATTTTTAACGCTTTAAGTAAAAGATGCTTTGTTCACGGGCCTCGTTTTTCGGCTGCCGAAACTGCGTCGTCGCCTCTATCGCCCTTTGCTTTCAGGTGCGAGGAAAAAATCCGCAGACAGATATCATATGGACTTGCATGACATGGTGACTTGATATGAACCCTTGGGGGTCTCAGTCATATTACGGGTGCTTCGGCTTCGTGGGTCGGTCCGCGGGGCCGCGCAGGCTTTCTTGGTTGTTTTCGTTATGCGCTAAATATGTCTATTATTTTAGTAGGTTCTCTCATTTTATCGGTCATTATGTGTTGTGGTTCGAAACCTCAACAACTGACAAGTTCGCACAAGGTACCTTCAAACGACGCAATAGCTTCGCGACTCAGCAATTCATTTTTCCATGCTTAAAGTATTTGTGTTTCCTCCTGCTTTGGATTGACCACTTCCGGACTTAGGGGGTGGGCTCCGAAGGCCTTCTTCCATCACGCGCAAATTTGCACGATAGCGCAGGATATGCAGCAAGATGCAGCCAGAAAGCTAAAATTAGGGAAATTGCAGAGAAATAAAGAGGCAAGAACAGTCGTACAGTCGGGTGTCTCCTTTAAAGAGGTCCCAAATGGGCCTAACGTGGTGCACCACCGGCTGCTCCCCGCCGCAAATCTTTCCAGCTCGCCGCAGCTTAGCTACCGCTTCGAGCATTACATCAGAAGTAGCACCCAGGCCCCCGGCCTCCGCGGTGTCCGTGGAGGCCTGGCGCGGCCGACGATGGACACGACCATGGCCGCGCCCCGCGTTGCTCGCCGCATCAAGTTCAGGCTAGATGATGGCTCCCTTATAGGCGACTCAAACCTTTTAGGAGTCGATGGAAACGGCATCGTGCGCGTTGCCGTCGACAAGTCCGTTGTTGACAGGAATCTGGCCTCTGAGAAAGATCTCGAGCGCCTCCAGAAGCTCCTCTCGCACCCTGAGCTGCCTCAGTTGCCCCAGCAAAATGGAGGATATGACGTAAGACCGTCTTCCTTGGTTGCGCCTTGAAAGGCGAGGCGCTGAGAGATGTTGACCTAGGCAACTTCCCGCATCTTCTCAGGGACCACCGACGAAGAAGGCGCGTTTGGACTCGCGGCCAAGCCTCAGTGCAGGAGGTACGTTTCGCTTATCTTTGGACTGGTCAGAACGGTTTGAGGCTATAAACGTATTGCCCCCCGGCTGCAGCAAATGATTGGGTGGCCAAATGCCGAGAGCTCATCCAACAGGTCATTAGAGGCCTCAAAAGCGACGCACGATGGTTTATGGATCGCGTTAGCGAGAAGGATGTGCCCGACTACTACACTGTCATCAAGCGCCCAATGTGGATCAACCTCATCGTCCAAAAGCTGGACAGTGGTGAATACGCCAGTGCGCAAGACTTCGCTGAAGATGTCCGAATGATATGGGCGAATTGCATCCTTTACAATCCGCAAGGCACGCAGGTGCGCCTTATCGGTGAGAAGGCCGAGAAGCGCTGGCGGAATGAGTGGGCCAATTCTGGGCTTGCGGGCGAGCGCACGAAACGGATTACTGCTGGAGTTGCGGCGCCGAAGTACGATCCCGATTTCGAGCCCCCTGCACCCAAGGTGACCACCGACCGTCCCACCAGAAGCGGAAATGCGCAGAAACGTCAGGCACCGCCAGCACCGGCACCGGCCCCAAGCAGAGTAAGCCCTTTCTCCTTTGCTAATGATATGTGTCTGACAACTCATGTCAATGTTTGTGATACTGTTCGCCGTAAGGTCGTTGCATTTCTAAGTTGGGTGTGTCGATTGCCTGAAAAGCGAGGCACCACATGCCTAAGAAACGAAGCAGGATTGTCATTTCTTTTGACAGTATATGTATGGTGTTTTCGCATGTTTACATCAACGTCGCGATTCTCTATGTGCTGTGTACAGCAGGCTGCCAACGGCGGGCGGGCCTACAGCCACGAGGTTACCTCTGGCGGGAAAGGTCGGGAAAAGGCCCTGTCTTTGGAGCGGCGAAATCAGATTGCCACCGAGTTGCAAAATGCGCTTGGCGAGCTGTCGGAAGACCAACTAAGCGGTAAGATAACTCGTATGCGGCGCCTTGTAAAACCTGTGCAGCTGGTATCGCACCATGTGCACGCCTGTGCGTTCTTTCGTCACAATCCGTGCTCTGCATTTGGTTGCTCGTCTGTTGCTCGTCTCTCAATCACTTGTCACTCTCAAATTTCTGATGCAGAGCTTATGGGCCTGCTGCCATCGGAGGCCATGCAGCCAGACGAGGCGGGTGAAATGGAGCTTGACTTCGAAGCGCTCGACGATGCCAATCTGCGCAAGCTTGAAGCCTGGCTCCGGAACGTTCGTGGGCAGGGGCCCGTGTCGCCGTCACATATCTCGCACAACCCCAGCGTCCGCTTGGAGGCGGGCGACGTGGACGATGAGGTGGGTTCTTTCGTGCTGTGGCCTTTCAATTCGCTCAATGAATATTTTTAATGCATTGAAGACCACAGATCACTCGTGCAGCGTGCATGCCTGCTTCACAAGTGAAATCAGTACTACATCCGTGTGCTGAAACTTGCCTGTTCTTTTGTGCTCCCGTTCAGGACTATCAAAGCGACTGAGGCAAACTTCGCGTCGATTTTGATTTTTCGCGATGGAGCATCTGCTGTACATTCAATTGCAGCAACTAGGGGACATTTCTAGGCCAAATGTGCAGATTTGCACCTTGACTTCAGGGTAGGAACATGCATGACTATGACTGCACTTTAAACTCTTTCACTCGTGTGTTAGACATATGACTTCACGCTACAAAGAGTACTGTTGCGCACGGATATTCCGAGCAGTCTAGCTGCTTGTACAAGGGTTGGGATTTTGACCGCAGCGGAAGTGCTTTGGATGAGTGTTGTTGGGCTGTGAAGGTGCTGGGCACGCTGCATAAGCAATGTGCATGGCTCAATGCGCGTGTGTCATATACTCGAAAGGTAGGTACATGAGCAGGCCTCTTAAACGCCGCTTGTATTTGCGGTTCAGACTTAGTGCCATGTACGTACCGATTTTTCTGTTGAAACCGGGGGAGCATGCTGGATGGATGTAGGCGAGAAGGGTGAGCGAATGAGCGTACAACGTTAATGGAATAGGAGGTTGGGCATTCCCTGTTGTGGGCAGCTGCCATGCAGTCGCACCGCCTGTATGTGGTGATCTTGTTATGTGTTGTTTAAGGTTGGAGGGGGACTTGGTGCTGTATGCATTCATTGTAAGGCCGTAGGCAGGGGGCTTCCTTTAGCAGCCGTCAAAGATATAAATTTTATATCACCTGCTGCATGGATACCTGTACGGCATCTAACTTGGTACGGCACCCAGATGCGGCGCTGGATTTGCAGCAGCACAAGTTAATGAATGGCGTGTTTAGATGTACAGCTGCGTTCCCCCTCCATCGATCCATGGGAACATCAGTAATGTGTTCGGGTATGGCCAGGTAATACCGGCACCTGCAGACTAATTTCCGAAACCAGGAAGGTCCGCAATGCAGAGTACATCTGTACTCTTACAATAAGGCACCTGTCCCGAGCAACTGCGAAAGAAATGTATAGTCTACCCAACGTGTTAAACTCAGTTCCTCATGTATTCCTCTTCGTTGACAAAATTTCCGACCTGAGGCTTGTTTGCCGTTCATGTCGGGATGTGCATGATGCAAATTGTGCGCGCATAGCACTTCATTGTCCAATCCTCATTAATCTTAGCGGACGGGAAGCAGCTGTGACGGTTGCGTCGGAAGCATTTCGTAACATCGCTAGTCGTGGCGGACGACCAAGAATCCTACATATTTATCTTTGCAATGATATCTCAGAAAATATGCTGTAAGTACTAATACATTAAATATGTCAGAGTCGTTATGGTTTCGGTGCAAGTAGCGCTTTCTGCGATCTTAACCAACCTTCATTTCGGAAACTTCTGTCATTTCATATCAGGTTCGACATCCTCACTCCACTAGCTACCTTCGTCAGGAGTTTGTATATCGGGAGCGCAGGCAGCTGTTTTCCCAGCTCGGTCCGGCTCGCGGCCATAACACCCCAGCTATCGGCGCTGCACCTTGAGGTTCGCGCCCCGCAGCCACTTCCCCTGCAAGCTACAACTTTCTGCGGTGCAGCCAATACTACAGATATTGAAGGAGGGGGGAAGCCGGCCTGCGATGAGACTCGAAAGCAAACAGCAGCAGCCGTGGTATCGGCCTGGTCGCGTACCTTTGGCTGCAGCTTACGAACCCTCAGCCTAGATCTAGAACTCAGTTCAGATCCGGATCTGGAAATCGCACCACATTATCACATTACCTCCTTGCTGCCTGGAGATCTTGGGAATTGCTGTCCGCTATTGGCGGAGCTTCGGGTGCGTCTGCAGTTACCATCAGCGCAAAATGGACAGCACCAGCAGCACCAGTCCTCCGTTATGCGATCTGCAGTGGCGGTATCTTTGCTCAGCACAGTCGCCAACCTTGACAATCTGACGTCCCTGGAGCTGTGCCTGCCCTCCCTGGCGTTCCGGCCCCACTGGGCCACCACCCTCACGACGCTAGGGCTCCTTCCCCATCTCACAAAGCTCGTTCTGCCCATCCGCGGAAACGATGAGGCCGAAGGAGACGTGACCCGCCCGCCACCAAAGAGGACACACCTGGTGTACGGGGCCACATTAGAAACCCTTCTCCACTGCCGTACACCAACCCTGGCCACGCACATCGTGGAGCTTGACCTGGGCTTAGACCTTGCACTCACATTGCCGTACTTGCCGTACGACGCACTGGTGCTAGTGCGGCTGCGTGTCGGCGAGCTCTCGGCGGAGTGCGTGTCGTACAGTCAATGGGATGTCGTTCCTGAGCCGCCCCAGCCATTACCGCTGCGGGTGCTGTCGGCGGTCCCTTCGGACCTGTGGGCGCGGACGGGTAGCGAGGACGGCGACGGCGGCGGGCGGCCAAGCTGCTCGCTTCCATTGGCTGCGGTACGACTGCCGCCACGGCTCCAGGTGCTCCAGGTAGGGATTATAACTGGGTAACGACAGTCTTCTTGTTCCTTTTTTATTGCTTGCCGACGTTGCATGGGTTTTAGGGTTTAGGGAAGGGACGGCATTACGGAATTCCAGAACTCCCGGTTGGGCCTAGGGAATCGCCGGGCCCGTTCATTTGGGGGATGTGTGACAGAGGGCAGGAGCCGCTGGTCAGCCATGTGCTGCACACATGGCGGGAGGCAAACACGGCGGGAGCCTTAACATTACAACCGCTGGTATGGTTGTTAGTTACGCCGCCCTCCCTTTGTGCCATACGTCATAGGTTTGCACGTCCGGCATGATAAGAAATGCCGTACATTTTGTTAAACTTTTCAGCTTCTTGGGCCTTTCATCCCTACCACCGAGCCGGCGCCGCTCACCTTCAATCCCGTCCCCGGTTCGGCGGCCGCATTAGGCTGTGTTGCCCACTAGATATTTCCTTTGCAGGAAGAAGGGAGGGGTGGCCCTAACGTTCCACCCACGGTGTATTACCCCCTCATCCCCACCCCCCAACCAGACCAGGTATCTCCCGGGATGAGTTCGCTTTGCTTTTTGAGACCATTCCCCGTTTCCCCGACCAGGTTCGCTACATGCCGGATGTAGCCATTCTGGCTGCCCTCGCCGAGCTGCCGTATTTTGACACCCTGGACTGTATGGCTGTACGGCACCCTCAAGGGGAAATCTGCCTGGACCTGGCTGCCGTCGGTCTGCCTGGCCCGCCAGACCTCGACGGATGCTGCGGGGCTGTCGCGTCGTGGTTTCCTGCCATTGTGGCGGCGGCGGCGGGACTATTGCGGCGCGTACTGGCGGACAGGGACTGGCGGAGGCACCCCCTGACGCTGCGTCCGTCGCCGTTCTCTTTTCATAGGGAGAGCTACAGCCGATTGCGTTGGGCAGGGCCGCATGCACCTTGGATGGCGGCAGTAGCACCCCTGGGCCTTAAGGCGAGTTGTGTGGTCAATGAGGACTCCCCAACTATGAATGCTGTACTACAGACGTCACGAGCTTAGCATCCGTAGTTGGATTATCTTTTTGTCATCATCATACTGATTGATTGCCATAGTTATCGTACTGGATACGGTAATGCCCGTACAGGAGCTGTACACCCTCCATCTTCCCAAACGCGAACCGAAAAGTTCCGGATCCTGCTGCCGTACAGGTGACACGGCTGCGCCTGAAGCAGATGGCTCTGGAACAAGGGGACGTTTTGTCGCTGGCAGAGGCACTACCGGGACTGCAGGTGCGTGTGCTTTATATCAGTGTGTGGAGAACTAATGATTTATACCATCGAATGGAATAGGCTTACGGTGGAACCAAAACGGACCATCGCTGAATGCTCAACCGCAGCTCAAGCAGACTGTACGGCCTAACATGACGTGATGATAAGGGTGGGATGCAGTATGTGCGCTCGTGCTGCAGAGCCTGTGGGTCTTAGGCACGGCACGGTTTACTACGACTGCGTATTGTCGCCAACAGGATGAATGAATTTCCAACCTGCGCCTTCCCCCGGGCCCCGGCCCCGTCCCCAAAATCTCCAATCTCCCACACCGCACACTTCCATACGCCTCCCCTCCGTACATGTGGCCTCTGGCATGCACGCGTACGGTGTACGGCCAACCGCGCGGCAGTCTGTGGAGTTGACTCACTGCAGCGCCCGCCGCTCAAGCCTGCGTAGCTGGAGTACGGCACTTGGGCCCGATGTGCTGGACGCGTCCGGTGCGGATATGCCCCCGGGGGGACCGGACGACTGCGAGGACATTTTTGGAAGCAGTGGTAGTGGCAGCTGTAGCAGCAGTAGCAGTAGCGGCCGCGGCAGTAGGGGGGAGGAGGAAAGGTCCCCTGATATGCGGCTCCGATAGCGTTGTGACGGGGCATTGGCGGGCAATGGTGGTCTCGGAGGCTGAACGGGGAACCCTCTGAGGATAGGGAGCGTGCGGAACAGCAAGAAGGCGGGTGGGCGGGCTCCCGGACACAGAAGCGGGTTCCGATTAGGGGGAGGGCGCAGCATGGTAATACGTGGAACAAAAGCCGCAACCATACACCCTTATCCGTACGGTCTCTTTGTCCGTATGATACATTATTTCCCGCCGATGTCGATATCGAGGTCAGTTTCTGAAGTTGGCATACAGAGTCCCGCGCGCGTGCGCGTGCGCGTGTGCGCGTGTGAATGACAGCTACTGCTGCTGCAGTCACGCATCATGGAGACGTTTCTTCCGGAGTGACAACAACCAAAACGCTGCCCGTACCTGTACCTGCACCTGTACCCGACCCGCACAAACTGCACGAGACGCGCCCCAGAGAGAACACGCTGCCGAGGATTTTACAACATGTAAAACCTCGAACTAATTGGACGCACCCAAGGACCTAACATACACATTGCACCGACACCATCCTTGCAAGAAGATAACCAATACACGTTCATACCTAAAATGACATTAACATTACCTTTCGATATTGAAAATAAGTACGGCAACAGTGATTCAGTCGGCATCTGCGGGGTAATCCGCCTCTCTGTCCAGTCCTGCTCGCCATAACTGAGTGCTGTCGTATCTGAGTCTATGTGTCCATGCGTCCCATGTCAGCACACACACACGGACACTGGCTCAGACACAGACACAGGAAAAGGAGCTAAATTATTTTACGGACTTGCGTACGAATTTCTCGTACCCTGTTCCCGTTTGCTCACCTCTCACACACACACCCTCCCCTCCCCCCCCTCTCTCCCTCATTCACAAAACGCACTCATTCGAGTGCTCTGCACCAAACCCCGCTCCGAAACCCCACTCCAGGGCGGCTCTTCGTTTCCACAAGTAAGGCACACCATATTTAGCCGGCGAAGGCCATGGCCTTACCACGCCGGCAAACAGACCTGACATAAGTGCTAATCTCATCTCACCTCACTTAGCCTCAACTCATCGTATCAAACCTCGTGGATTTCTCTGCGATCTGCTCCCTGTGGACTGGATGATGATTTTGCGTCTGGGAAAGAGAAACGCTTCCAGTCGCAGACGCCTCCGTCACGGTCACCACCACCAAAGAATGTGACACCGCACTCACACACATCAGATCTTTGTACAAATCCCGGCAGGAACCTGATTTTGTTTTTCTCCCATTACCAGATGTCAGCGCCACCACTCCCCCGAGTGATGAAATCTGCATGGAGAGGAAGTGACATGCCCAATACCACCAACCCTCCAGGATGGCTCGCAAAACACCCTGCCCTCCACCTTGTCATCATGACATGCGCTGCGGAGCGATGTACGTTTGACGTCCGTACACCTGTGATACCCTGTACACCTTGTACTCCCCCCCCATTCGACCTGGAGCTTCTCCCCCGTACGATCCTAAGACTAATTCTCCCTACATAGCTGCTCTGCAATACACCCGTCGTATGCGTTGCGCCGCTACCTCGTCCGCCGGACTATCTAATCATGACTGCTTCTTGCGCGTGAACTCTTCGGGCGACTTGACGACGTCTATCAGAGATAACGACCTAGCCACCACTAGCACCACTAGCACCACCATCTTCATACCCCCATTTCGTGAACACCGAGCGCTCTAACGCCGCCATCTTTTGGTTGAGTTACCGCCGCCACCGTCTCTGCTTCCGCCGCCTTGCTTCCTCCAGCCGTCAGCGCTGCCAACACCTCCGCCGCCACCACCGACGCGGCAGTGAGCATTGCACGGCACCGCGCCGCCCGCGGGTCATCTCGCGCCGTTGAAAAGTCCGCCTCCGCCGCCTCCGCCGCTTCTGCAAGCGCAGCCAACCCGGTGAGCAGGCCCGGGTGCGCGCGTACGAGCTTCCGACCCAGGTGCCCACATCGCGACGTCAACGTGTAGAGCACCTGCGAAGGAGGACGTCATTCGAATTACGAGGGGGTACAGTGCACATTCTCCTGATTTGTGCGCCATCGTTCAAAACAGGTGCTTAAGCAGGCTCAGCTCTTATTTTCACAGCAGGAGCCGTACTTCACACCGGAGTGTACGAGATACCACCGGAACGCCTTCTTTCCTTGCTCCGACCGCATTCCTGGAACAACGAACGACAACAGTACTACGTACAGTGCGCGCTTTACGCACCTCCACTGCAGCAGCCACCGCGTCCGACCGTCGCCATGCCGCCAGCAGCCGCAGCCACATAACGCCCTCTGCGTCCGCAATCCCTGCCTCCGCCGCCTCCCTCCGGACCTCCTCCATAATCACCCGCCCGCTCAGGAGGTCCGCCAATGCATTCAATGGTCCCTGGCGGCCCTCCACTCCAGAAACAGCCCTTCGCGTCATGTATTCCGCCGTACATTGCATTGGCAGTCTTGGGGCCGTTTCCGCGAGGGAGACTTCATGAACGGCTGCGACGTCAGCTGAATGCGCAGTGTCTGCGGAAGGAGACGTGGCGTTCCTCCCTAAATCTGTGACCTCCTCTCCGCGGGTGGGCAGTGACCCATGGGTCGTTCCCGCAGGATCTGCAGCGGCGGCAGCGGCGCCGCCGGATGCTTGCAGCGGTGTTGGGGCTTGATTCGGAGTCGTAAATAGCAGCGTCAGGCTGCAGGACGTGAGAGCGTGCAAGACGGCGGGCTGGTTCGTGGAAACACCTAGCCATGCCGCGAGCAGCCCTACATGGAGCAGAAGGGGGGGGTGAGAGAAGCGAAAATCGAGAAGGGATAGAGCCAAGGCGCTCTGTCTGTCTGTGCATGTGTCGGTAGTGGGATGGTGGTGTGGGATCCGGGATCCCGGAACTGGGATCCGAGATACTGGATTCGGGATCCGGGGAGGGGATGCTACATGGTAGGGAGGGTATATACTTCACAGAGTTGTGTAACGCCCAGACAGCGCTGCAGGGAGGGTCACAGCCCCGCCCCCTCCAACCACCCAACAGACCCACCTGCCGCCAGAGTCCGCAGGCGCAGGCACACATCCCGGCCACCAGCCATCAGCCGCACCACCACCTCAAGCAGCGGCCCCGGCCGCTGCAGTCGCACCATCGGGCGGGTTGACATCACCTCCCGGTGGCGCTGCTGGGCGCTGCTGATCACAGCACCTGCCTCGTGCAGCTCCCCTATTGCTGCTGCTGCTGCTGGGGCGGCGCCGGCAGACTCCATTCCCGGCAGCAACACGTCGCTGAATCCGATGTCCCCGCCTATGGCCGGTGGGTTAGACTCCAGGGAGGACGGTAGACGCAGTTTATGCGGCAGGGCAGTTAGCAGCTCGAGAAGGGAGGCCGCGAGGCCGTGAATGGCCGCAGTGCCGGCGATACGGTGGCACGTCTCCACCTCCAGAGCGGCAGCGCACGTGTCCAATCCCACGCCGCACAGCAGCTGCTCCGGTACCAGCTCCGCCACAGCCAGGTTTCGGAGCACGTTCGCCGCGCAGGCGCCCCAGACCAGCTGCTGTTGCTTCGCTGCAGCCGTCGCAATGACCTCCCCTGATTGCTGCGTCCAGGTCTCCGCCGTTTCCGTTGCCGCGCCTGTAGCTCCGATCTCACCCTTCGCAATTTCCGCAAGACCAGGGCTGCTACTGCTGCTTCCGGCACCACATCCGTCACAGTCGTACACGGCGGGACTGAGCCCCACCGCCACGCCGACTAACCGCCAGAGGCCCCGCACCACACCAGGATGTGTGCGGAGAGCAGTCTGCAGATCGCTGTACGGTGCTCTACTGCCAGCCGTACTAAGAGAACATCGTGCCGCCTTCCCTGCGTCTACACGCCGTACGATTTCGAAGCTACAGCTGCCAACGGAATCATCAGGCCCTGGGTCGTAGCAGCCGTGGCGACGACACAGAGCCGCCTCCGCCAGCGGCCCTAAGCCCGATCCCGCCAGCGGGCTGGCGTCTGAGGCCCCATGCTGCATCGGAATGTCCTTGATGTCCGGCTGCACTGCAGCCGAAGCCGATTCCGCCGCCGCGGCTGCCGGAACAGGACCACCGGGGCAACCGACCGTTGCCACCTCCGCCGCTCCTTCCTGCGATTGCTGCCGTTTCCGCTGCGGATGGGGAGGTGCTGTGAAGGCATACGCTGAAAGCATCTTCAGCGCCTGACTAAGCTCCACATTCGCTTCCGCTGCCGCGGTGGCGGAGCCCCCGTTTCCGCTGCCGCCTAGCAGGTGCCTCTCCAGGGTGGCCCACTGCGGCGCTGTCAGGGTGGCCAGGTCAGGCACCTAACGGAAGCAAAACACGGTGAGATCGGGGTGTCGTGAAGGGGACAAGATCCAAACCGGGTGGGGGTTGGGAGGGTCAGTAACGGGGTTGCGCAATCCGGTGTACCTTGGCCCTACCTGCCGGCCCGGATAGCAAGCAACTAGTGCGCCGCCGCTCTCCCATGCGTTCCCTGCGTCCCCGCGTTCCCGGGTTTCATACTAATAGACATACACATGTGCATACACACACACGTGCTCGTACGTATACATACTCACTGCCGTGGCGGTTGCGGTTCTCGTTGTGAATGCTCCCGCGCCACCCACCTCCAGAAACCCCTTACCCCGGCACACCCGACACATATTCGTGCGTGTTACCACAGCCAACAGCCGACAGCCGAAAGGGAGTCACCTCCGAAAGGGTCACAGCTGCCAGCAAACCAATTGACCGCATCCACGAACGTGCAAGGAAGGCATAGGAGTATACGGCTGCTTGTCGCCACCTCTGTATCTGTAGCCCCCTAACGCCCACCACAGCACCCAGCTGCACCCCACATCGCCAATTGCAACAACTCAAAAATCTAGGGAAGATGAGAGGCCGCAAAGTGAATCACAGTCCAAACAACCCACCGGCGAAACCGCCATCGCCCTGGCTGCAGGCCCCCTGTGATCTTTGCCCCTCGCAGGTGCTGGATTCCGCCCTTGCCGCGGCCGCGAGGGGGGCTGAACCGCGCGCAACCCCGTCGGCCCGATATTGTGGAGCAGCGGTGGCGGCGATGGCGACGGCACCGGCTGCAGTAGACCCCCAAGCCGCCTGGCCGGCGGCGACACATCTGATGGCGCCTCCCGCCGCCGCTTCTTCGGCGGGGGTTGCTCAATCGCGCCGCTGCCGTCCTCCAAACCCGTGTGGATCCATTTCCCCCAGTCCTCCAGGCTTTCCTGTTTTTCCTTCTCCAGCTCCTTCTCTGGTAATAGCCATTGGACCTGCTTTACCGGACGGTTTCGCTGCTTGGTTGGCGGTTTGGGAGCCACTGGCGGCAGCCATTGGATCTGGACCGGAGGAAGCTTCTGTCCCATGCTGCTGGTACCAGGGGTCGACGCAGGCGGCGGCGGCGGCGGCGGTACAGCGGATCCCGGCAGGAAGGCCGCCACTGATTCCGAAACCCGCTGCCGCTGCTGTAGCTGCGCCTGTGGCTGCAGATATGCGGCCGTCAGTCCGCCGCCGCCTCCAGCATTTGGAGAGTCAAGGCGAGCTACCTTCTGCGTGTCCACGGAAGCCCAGCTATCAACTTTGGCTAACTTGGCTGCATAGCAGCTAGGAGCCCCGCCGGGCACCGGCCTGTCCTCGTTGAGTATGCATTCGGGCGGGCTATATGGCCCGGGCGAGATTGCTGCAGCTGATGTGATGTCACAGAGCCCTGCGGTGGTGGCGGCCGCATCAGGCATGCAACCCCAGCTGGGGCTGAGGCTGTGGCGGCTGAAGGAGCGCAACGGCAAGGCGCCGCTTCCTGTAGAGCCTAATCTGCCGCTTGTTGTGAGGGAGCCCGGGCGCGGGCTCGCGCCTGAGAATCCGGGGGAAGGGGCCGTGAGCCCAGGCTTGAGTTGGGGAAAGGGCGGCTTGCTAAATGCAGGGCCCACGCCGAGGCCCAGCAGCCGCGGCTTACTTGCTGATAAGCTCGATCCATGCTGCTGTTCCATTTAATGTGTCGCCGTCTGCAGAAAAGGTTCTTATTTAGTGCTTGCAGGTTCAACCGATGGCGTCGTCGGGAAAATCGAATATCAGGAAGGCATCAAGACCTACGTCATATAATTTTGGGCTTGTTGAGCGTGCTGAAATAGTGATGAAGCAAGGTGTGTCCAAGTGATTCCGTCACTGATGGAACCTGCCTGGCGGTTCTTGGTCGAGGACAGGATTGGATTTATTCAACGCTTCTTATAAAGTTTTAACATTTTTAATGTAATTGGACTTTTACCTGCGTTCGAGCATTGCGGAGGACATGGCATTGTTTCGGTTTAGGGGCCGGCCAGGGCCCTTTGGCCGACATGGTGCAGAGCTGGGAAGGTAACGCCCATGGTGTCCACCATTATAACAGTTATTTTGTACTACTCTAAGAAGCCCTAATTACAGGTTTTAATGCCATATGCTTGAGATTGTCATACATGCGGATCCAATTTCCTTTTACAGCGCGGGATCTGTCAGCTCACTAAAAGTATTGGCTTTCCCAATGAATACATCATGGTATCCACGTTACAGTTATATTGCTGGTGATTAGTACCTTTGTCGTGATTCAGTTTTCGCATCTTCAACGTTGACCTCTGTCCCAAGGTTTCTACAGAGATACCTTTCCAGTAGGCGCGGCGGCAAGAGAGTCAAAGCCAACCAAGTATAAGTCAGAAAGGGAAAGATGCTTCAGGAGGGGCGACCCTCGCGGGCGTGCAAGGATGAGCTCTTGAGCAATAAGCCCTGGATTGAACCCGGCGCCCAGCCGGCATCTGCCGCTCAGCAGGCCGCGAAACAAACACGTATCACCGATACGTTTCCGGTGCGCAAAGGCCCTGGTAAGTCAAAGCGGTTTCGGTGCTTGCGAGCACCTAGTCGCAACTGCCGTTGAGTTGCGCCGGCTTTCTAATGCCATGTCATTCCAAACGCAGCTGCATCGCACAAGGCCGAAAAATCTACTGCCGTTGCGGCCACCACTCGTGGCCGCAAGCGGCGCAACCCGCCGCGAGCCGGCACAGATAAGGACGGCGAATACCTGGCAGAGAAAGAAGAGCGTCAGGGTGACGACGAGAAAGGGCACCGACAGCGGCAGCAGCAAGTCAACACAGTCGCCACCGTTGACTTGCGCAGATCCTCTCGAAAGGTCACCTCGGTAGCGCCATCCCGTGGCGCAGGCGCAGATAAGTCGACTGGCAGGGAAGCAGGCGGGAAGCTCGAGGACAAACCTGGTGCCACGACACGGCGCCACGTCAGTGGCGGCACTGCCGCCACGGCCAAGGCGTCCCGCTTCTTCAGCAGCTGGGAGGTCGACGGGGAGGAGTTCCGTGCGGGTGAAGACATCTACGTAGTCACAACAGAAGATTTTGATAAGCTGCCCAAGGATGGAGACGAAGAGGACTGCTGCATGTGTGGACGCAACACAAACACGACCCGGATGGTGGAGTGCGACCGCTGCCTGCGCGGCTTCCACTTCCGTTGCCTCAAGCCGCCGCTGAAGGCCTTGCCGGAGGGCGAATGGCTGTGCCCCGACTGCGTGCAGGGGGTGCCCGCCTCCTCTCTCAACCGGTGCATTAAGACGTCCTGCCAGGTATGCGTGTGCGTGTCCGCATCGACAGGTTGGGGAAAGCCCATGCAGGTCCGTGTGTGTATATGTGTTATATGTATGCTTGATAGATGGCAACGAGCAAGGCGCGAGGAAGGCAAGGGTAACACGAATGGCCAGGCATTGGTGCCCAATCATTACGATGCCTCGGGCCCCTTTCTTCATCCCTCTTCACGCGGCCCAGAGTGTGTACACGCTCGTGCGTGTTTGTGCACATGTTAATTTGATGGCCTCCTCCTGCTTTACCCGTTCCAAAAACTCCTTCAGCGAATCCCCAGGGCGAGTTGGTCTCAGTGCTTCCCCTGCCCGCAACGCTTTTTTCGCGTCCCGCTGCGTGCACAGGCTTTCTTGTTCGGAGACAACATCCTGGGCCTCGCGCGCATCTCCGGCTGGGTGCGGGATGCGCAGGGTGAGATGCACGTCTTGGTACGGCATTATAAAAAACCCGAAGAAACCCATTTGGGTCGCCAGGTGAGAGTAACGGGCGGGTGTGTCCGGGATGAAAGCTTGAGACTGTTGGGACTGCGCGTCTGTCAATAATTCGGTAAGTTAGCTAATCTTTTAGTCTGTCTGTTAGCCAAGGTCCGGAGTAAGAAACGGAACTTGTCCTTCCTCTGGGACGCAACACAATTCCATGCAGACGGACTGACGAAGCCGCGTGCCCCTCACGTCCGCTGTGGCTTGGCCCGGTCAGGGCCCTCGGTGCTCGTCTTTGCAGGGCGAGTCGCCCACGGTGTAACACCCTTTCATATATACATACTTAGGGGGGAACGCACGCACACAGACACGGGGACGCATACATACACACATTCTGACACAACTCCTAGTCCCCTCCCTGCATGCACGGACACGCATAACCGTAATGATACGAACCTGGTAAGGCCCACATCCTAACCGAGCACCCGCTGCTTCTTGCAGTCCCACCACCACAGCCGTGAGGTCTTCTTGGGCGTGGAGGAGCACCGAGAGCCCGTGGGCTGCGTGTGGTCCCATGCGGAGGTCGTGACTCCGGACCAGTTCGCTAGCACAACGGGAACAGATGTGTTTATTTGCGAATACGAGTACGACGACAAATGGAAGGTATGTATGCTCCGAAACTGAGCCACAAAGATGTGATATATTCATCGTTTATTTGCATATGTACGTATATGTCGAACCATAATGAAACATATGTAGTATGCGCGTGTATCGGTGTTATAGGGTAGGAGGTATACTGTTTACATCGTGTATTTGTTGTGATACGTTTTGGAGAGAAAGCGGGAGGAGATCAAACCAAGCCAAGTCACAGAAATGTAACAATGCGTCTGTGTTTGTGGGGGGATTGCCGCGATGGCTCTTTTGCAGCGCTTCCGGCGGTGCCTGGGATCGGAGGACGGTCCGGAGGCGGCCAGCGACGGCGACGATGAATGGGACGCTGCGGCGGCGGCGGCGGCGTCAGGCAAGCGCCGCGGCCGTGGCGGTGCTGCCGCTGAGGAGAGCAGCAGCGATGATGACGATGTCGATCTGGAGGACGAGGAATCAGATCACGATATGGAATACAAGCCGGTACGCACTTTCCAACAACTTCTGTTACCGGCATTATAGCTTTCCCCCGGCCAGCCTTGCCGTGGAATCTTGTCCCTTATTGGGGCTCGACCTCGCCATTCCCCCACCCTGGACCAAAAGAAACCATTTCATGCGTATCATCAGTCCCCTCCCATCTGCACCCGCTCCGCCGCCAACACATACACACACGCACACACACCGCATCACACATTTACGGTGTTCGGTTAGCAGTAGCGTCCTTGGATTCCTGTATCCAGTACTTAGGGTTTACATACCCAATCCCTAACCTGTGTATTCGCCTTCCCCGCCTCTCCCCTCTCCTCCCCCCGGCCACATACTGGTGTTCTCAGCGCAACACTCTGGACGGTTGGGTCATTCGCAAGCCGCGATCTGGCCGGCCGCCGCATGCACGCACCCGAGGGCAGCGGGCGGGGCGCGCCAATGCCTACAAGGCGCTCATCGACGTGAGCTAGTACTGGTTAGCAGATCCCCCCATACCGGGGGGAAAGGGAGTTGGGCGGGTCACTGTACCATTTGGATATTGAAGTTAACACAGGCAGGCAAGCTGCGATCGATGTTGTGTATTTGAGGTTTGCGTGCTGCTTTGCGGTGTTTTGCCGTTTTCGACCTTTACCCCAAGGCGTAACACACACAGATATTCACGCGCTTATATATACGCATTGTGAAGGAGAACGTCATGGCGGTCACTTCCTGTTTGATTTTTACTAGTTTGTATCCGGCCGGGCTGCACCAGCGCCAGGCTTGGTAAAAACTGTAGTATACACACAGCGCCACGTACACACAACACACAGCCACACGCAAACGCACTTGTAGGGGCAATCTTATGTGTTATGATGATTGTTTATTGTTGCGATGATGATGATGATGATGATGATGATGATGATGATGAAAAATTCTTATTGCTGAGGACGGGACTTCTTAACTGGCACGGCGCTCCAACAGGAGAACGGGTCAGGCCTGCTGCTGGACCAGGGTGCTGTCGCAGTCCCGGAGCGCGGACCCGTGGGGCAGCTCGCGGCGGCGCGGCGCGCTCTTGCACTCAATAACTGCGCCGGCGGCTTGCCATGTCGCGAGGTAGAGAAGAAAGAGCTGCGGCACTTCATTGGTCAGGCGGTGTCGGCGGGTGAGTTACCTTTTCCCTTTGCCTGCTTTTCGCGGGGCGTCTTCGCTTAGATAGCTGGTCGACCTGTTGGCGGAATATGGCGTTCCGCTGCTGCTGCTTTTATACCCGTCCTGGCGGAATCCGGGTGTGTTTTCTCCTCCTTAGGAATGGACCCTCTCCCCTCGCGCCCCGTCCTGCCGCGTATATGCCCCCTCTTCTCCTGCCGCCCATCATCTGCCGCTGCACGGGTTCACGATGTCCGTAGATGGCGTAAGTCCCGGAGTGATGTACATATGTGGTGTGCCTGGCACTGGCAAGACCGCCTGCGTGATGGAGGTGCTTGCCAGCGTGCGCTCCGCAGCCCAGAGCAGCGGTGTGCAGGTAAGACTGCGGCAGCAGCGGGGCCGAATCTGGAAATCCAAACACATGAACTGGACTTGCTGGACAGAGCTGCTGTGTTGAGACATACACAAGAAGTACATACATATACACATAGCTCTATTTTAAGAGGCCCCCTTCCCTTTCCTTATCTTGCCCCGCCTGACCTGGCAAATCATCCCCACCTCATCTCCATTTCTGTGCAGCTCATCATCCTGAACGCGCTGCAGCTGCCCAGTCCACAGCACGTGTATTCCAAGCTCTGGGAGCGCATGTCGGGGCAGCGCTACGGCCCCTCGCGCGCGCTGCGGGCCCTGGACGAGTCCTTCCTGAGCGGCCATCGGCGCCACATGACGCTACTGATAGTGGACGAAATCGATGTGCTCATCACAAAGGACCAGGCGGTGAGGAAGGAAGGGAAAGGGGGATAGGGCCTAATCTACGTCTCCGTTCCCCCGCTGCTTGTGGTCTGTTTCGGCTGGGGACCAATTTCTGACTTTGACGACGTCCCCGTCTTTCTTCTGTGGGCCAGGTGCTGTACAACCTGTTTGAGTGGCCGCTGCAGCGCAGTGCCAAGCTGGCTGTCATTGGCATCTCCAACACGCACGACCTGGACAGCCGAGTGCTGCCACGCATCGCCAGGTACAGTGGCGGGCGTTCAGAACCGATGCGCATGTGATGGTGGTGATGGGGTGAAGTGAGGGGCAATCCGAGAGAAAAAAAGCGGCTTTGAGCGAGGGTAGGGGAGAGGATGGGAGGGGGAAAGGCCAAGTTGCCTATCCCTCTCGGGGGCCAGAACGGTAGACATCCCAGCCGCGAGAGGAAAGGGTGGTTGGTACGATGGGGGTCCCGCATCATTGCGGCGTGGTAAAACTTTGTAACAAAAAAAGAAAGAGGTAGAAAAGGGGTATACTAGCTTTCGTACTCGGTATACCTGCAGGTATGTGCAGATGTTTGTGGAAGGATGTGTATGCTTGTATGTGTGTGTGTGCGCGCGCGCGTGGGTGGGTGCAGGTATGTGGTCTAGCAATATGCCCTTCGCTCGTTTGCCACTACCCCTCCTCCTTGTCGTCCGCCTTCCGCGGCCTCGACGCCTGTCTCCTGTCCTCCCGCTGGAGTTGGTGCCTCACCGTTTTCTAGTTCGCCTCATCGCCGTCGTCCCGTGGCGCCCCCCTTCCTATTCATTACTCGCGCTTTGCCGCCCACCCTTTGCCTACATGCAGCCGGCTGTCGGGCTCCAAACTTGCCTTCAACCCCTACAACTTCGAGCAGCTCCGGGAAATCCTGAACAGCCGTCTGCAGGTGAGTGTTGCTGCCGTCTTAACTTGGAAGCGTTGCGTGGCTACGCAATATGGTATAGAAGGTATGTCCGGGTGCATGGAATGGAAAAGACGCAATCCGTGTGTCGATAATCACTTTAGATGAATGGCAGGTGGATAACATTATGATGAAATGGAATATTCTAGAAATGTGGGTCCTAACGGAGTGTGGCTCTTACCTCTTGGTTCTTAAGTCTTTTGCTATGCTTGCTGATATATGCCTGTGCCTGTGCTTGTGTTCGCTGTGACACTGCAGGGCGTCACGGCGGTCGCCAAGGCCGCAGTGGACTTCTGCGCGCGCAAGGTACGTAGTGATGTTGGTAAAGAGGAAAAGGGACCGCACTTCGTGGCGAGGGGTTTTCTGATGTGCTCATGATGAAGCTACAGACATCTTAGTTCGACAGCCTGAGAGTAAGTTGCAATTGGCACATTATTTTATCACGATGGATTTCCCCTCTGTGCGGGTAATGTGTGTATCTGTGTGTGTATGGCGTGCCAGGTGGCCAGCACAACGGGTGACGTCCGTCGGGCGTTAGAGCTGCTACGCCGTGCAACCGAAATTGCGGAGACAGAGCTGGCTGAAAAGCAGCGCCAGCAGCAACACCAGCAAGCAGAGACGGCCGCCTCGGGTCCACCTGATCTGGCCAATGTTGTCGGTGGACGACAGGTGCGTGGCCTATCGTCAGCCCCTCGGTTGAGGGAACGATGCCCTTCTGGTCACTAGCACACCATCGTGCCGTGTACATTAAGGCCGTGTAGTGACGCTGGGTAGATATGAGCGTGGTCGTTGCTGCCGTGGGGTTGTCGCATCCTAATTAAGCAACGCCCAGCTCAACACCTTCCCCCTTTGGTGGACCATCTTTGTTTCCCTTTTGCATCTTCCCCCCAGGCCCACATCGCCATCCGGGAAATGTACGGCAGCGTGCATATGACACTGCTGCGGTCTGCTGGGTTGTACCAGAAGCTGGTGCTGGCGGCTCTCCTGGTTGAAGTCCGGGCGCAAAACAAGCCCGAAGTCACAGTGGGGGTGAGTGCCGCCATGCAAAGCCAAGGCTCCAGCTCGTGTTTAGCCGCAGGCACAGGTACAGGGCAAAGGTCTGAGCGATACCGTAGATTTCCGGTTCGCCTGTCATTCTTCATTTCCAATCCTTTACCTTGCGAGAACATAGGTACCAGATACACTCCCGTACTCGCTCCTGTAAGTTTGCTCTTATGCTAACCGTTCTTTGTCACACCGTCATCACCTCATCATGGGTATTTTACTTGCTTGCACAGGCTCTGCACCACCGGCTAACAAGCCACCTAGCGCTGCTAATGAAGAGCGCAGCCTTGCCGCTCTCGCGTGTGGTAGAGGCTGCAGCCGCACTGGGGGCGCAACGGTTGGTGCTGGTGGATGGGGGCTGGCAGGGCCCTGGCATGCGGGTGATCCTCAACGTCCCGCAGGTGAGGTTGCTGCCGCGGGCCATGTTAGGGTGCAGTATGGTGTGCGGCAGCATAAGGATTTTACGCATTGGGACATGTACTTAGCAGGGGGATGAATCCCATTTGCGTTTAGTAACTGGGCCGCGCTATTGGAAAGTCGAGAAGTGGCACAGCAACATTACGAAGAACGAAAGATCCAAAGAAATGGAAAGAGATGTCCAGGTGATAGAAACTGCTGATATGGGACATTGTGACAGGTGCCAGACTGATTTGATTTTGCACCTTCCGGGTACAGCTGCTTGTACTTTGACGTCTCATACTGTCCTTTACACGGTTGCACTGTGGATCGTTAACCTCAGGACGACTTGGTGGTGCTACTCCGTGAGGACCCTGCTTTGGCACCTGTGCAATCATGCTTGGCATGAGGGCGCCCCATACTGCTGGTACTGCCCTAAAAGAAGGCGGTCAAACAATGCTAGAGGAGGAAAAATGGTCGGGGGGCTCATAAGGCTGTCAAATGGGGTTGACACGTTATCCGAGTGTGCGCAAGCACACGTGGGGCAGCCATGAACTGCCTGAAGATTGAACTTTGTTGGAGAATGGAACGGCTGGGAAAAACGCAGGAGGGCCACGGGACCAAGGTGTTCGCGCATTTGCATTGCCTTATGCGCCAAAGACATGGTACTCAGCCACGCACCGTACTTTCACTTAATGGTTAATACTTCTCAGAGTTGTTTTTATAAAGCGCGCTTGGACGCGCGTAAAGAATGCTCTTGGACACCAAGTACTTGACTCAAAAACTATTTAATAATGGCCGTCCACTCATGTGCGTAGAATGCCTATCAAATAGTGTGGCTTGGGCATGACATGACGCGCATGGTTTCTGGTAGCTTGTTGCAATTGTGAGGATTTATGAGATCCTAGACATACAAAAAGGACTACGAAAAGGAGGCAGGTCGTCCACAGCTAGGAGCTGGAAGTACAGACGGATTCAGCTGCAATGAATTTGACGTATCTGATAGTTACCATGGATCCTCTTCTGTGATTTTTAGTGCGGAGGAAGGGGCGTCTGGGGCTCAGATACCCTGTGGGACAGTATGAATAGCACATGTGTGCATTAACTATCCTGATACGATTTCTGGTCTGGGTTTTATAAACGCTTATGATGTGACTATGCTTTTGTGCGGTTACACGCTTGGTATCCTGTACCTTTCGTTTTGTTACACTGGCTTCCATGGAAAGCAACAGGTTTTTAATTGCTGCCTATCTGCACGCATGTAAGGCTTCCAACCTGAGGTCTGTTGACCTCATTTTAGACTCTTATTGCATGTTGCCCAGGTCCCATACGTACAGATCAGTTGAGCCATAAGAAAGCAGGCGTATGCTCAGCATGGCAGTCATGCTTATGCTCTGCCAATGAAAATGGATATTGCAAATGAGATTCCCAGTGGTTATTCTCAAGGGGAAAAGAAGGGTATGAGGCCCTGAGATCTTGAATGTGAATCTTACATGTAGAGGGCAAAGGTGTGGGGAAAGCACTGAGCAGGACAGGAAGGATTGCTCTGGAGGTAGATGGTGGGGGCACGCCAAACATGAGATGTCTTGGTGCCCCTCTCACGGACGCAGAGCCAGTAGATAACCCCAGGTGGCCGTTCCTGGGGTGGTGGAAGGGGAAGCCCCAAGCCTGCCCTTTCAGGGTAATGGGGCGGGGCAATAATCACCTGATGCCAGTATCCCCACATCATAACCCTGGTAAATGCTCTGAAACATAAACTGGAGGCACAATAGGTCCCGGAGTGACGTCAGGATATCCACCAATCCAGTTGGAGATGTGGCCTGGGCCAGCAGATACTAATACAGGCGGCCATATTTTCCCTCTATCATTGGCATGACCGACATAATAACGGCCAACCATCTGGAGGCAAATATATACCTAGCGGTAGTCACTGACCCAATGGCTCTCACACGCACGGGTTGCCGGTCCTAGTGACCAGATTGAAAGGCCCAAGTTGATCAGCTTGGGAAAACCTTCCACTCAAGCCTCACGGCCTGTGGCCGGCTATTTACTGCTTCCTGCCAGGATGGTTCGGCAAACACCACTCCTCCAGGTACACCAAGAGGTCCTCGGGGCTAGCATCGAGCAAGGTAGTACCATTCCCTGTGCACGATAACCATGATCACAATTTGGCAGCTGCTGCATCCTGCCGCTCCCCTGTGCTGCCTGCTAAGGCCTGGTCCAAAATAACTGCTTGGTCCTTCTCAAGGCCTCGTTGATAAAAGCCAACTGGCCGGGTGGCAACAGGTGCTGGACAGGAGGACAAAGCGAGGTGGCGTAAAAGCAGATCCACAAATCCCGGCAAGCAAACCTGCGGTAGGGGTCAGAGGGTTAGACCCTACCGAGAAAGACACCAGGCTCAGGAGAGTTTACCAAACTAAATGGAGAACGGCGGGCTTGAAGTAGACCCAATACTTTTTTTTATGGAGAAAGAGACAGATCGAGCACAGGAAGTTGTTCCACAGGGACATGCAAAGACCCAGAAATAGTAACCGTGCCATCAAAGCGCTGGCTTCTCGAGGCGAGAAGGCTGGTTCTTGGACGAAGCAAGTAACTAAATGCATCTTGCTCGTACTTGCCGTACTGAGATTTTGAGATTAGTCGCAGGTCACAACATTCCCGGCTATTCGCCGTGTTGTGACCTTAGGTTCACCTTGTGTGCCCGCCCTCCCCACCCGGTAGGGCACGTTTTCGCGTTTGTTCGTCCACCAGGCCTGGATTAGCCCGGTGGTTACGAGCCTAAGTGTCACGGCCGGCCACTAATCCAACTTAAATATGGGGTTTGGTTGGGCGTGGTGGTAGAGTCCAACAGGGGGCCGGGCTAAGCAGCAGGGCGGTTTGACGGAGCACAGGTCAGTCAGTCGAGTTTGGTAGGTTTGTTTAGCAGCGGGGCGTTTCTTAGGCGTTATCAGGTTAGCCGCCGGCGGCATTGCTGCTGGGGCCTTGCTAGTGTTATGCTGATTGTAACTGCTGAGGACAAGAACTCCCGGATCTAAGATGAAAGATAATTTTCGTCAAAATCCTTAGGTGGCGGTGGTAAACCAGCCACAACCTGGGCGTAACACCCATCTACCATCGGCTCTGAAAGGGTACCAGTCGAAGCGACTGGAGATGCTCTAATAGGATCCTGCAAAAACTTGCCGTATGAGAGGCTCACTAGGCCGCTCAAGTGAGGCCACATTCACTAGGCCGCATGTTCGGGTAATGGTAGTAGACGGTGGTGTAGTCCTGTGCATCTGTCGCCCTGTGACCCCAGCTTCGGCCTCTATTTCCTCGTAACTAGTCCTGTCCACCCTATTCCTCTGAATGGTCTCACGGGCCGACCTGGGCTCATGGCAACTTGCCCGCGGGCCCTACAATGAGCTTGAAATCGAACTTTGCCTCCCAGTTTTAGTTCAGTTTGTGCCGTACTTTCTATCGGTATCCCGATCCTTCGTCCACCCTCTTCACTAAGGAGGATCGGTGGTGCATGGACTTGCATGCGCTCTTTGGCATGTAGCCTCCGTTCATCGTGCACCCATTGGTGAGTGTGCCAGCACTGTGCAAAGTAACTCGCAAAGACCCGTCGATGCGTACTGTACGGGCCCCACCGGATTATGGACTTCAGCGCGCTTTCAGATCTTCCCACGCTTCAGCAGGAGTGGTCCAGCATACCAGCATATGTTCCATAGGTCCCGTCTTTATTTTTGCACAGTTTGTTCATGTATGATAGCGTTATATTTTTGCTTTAGAGATTTGGGTCAGCACCTTACGTGCGTGGTCCAAGATTTCGCTGCGCGGGCAGGGGGATGCAAGGGGGTTCCATCCTCGATGGACGGTTTCAGTTTATTCTCGCGGAAATTATACTCGAGGAAAACCGGCAATGTGCATTTTAATACCTAATGCTACGTTTATGACTGCGTACATAGACTCACGTGCACAGATGTAATCCTACTAAACTTCGGGAAGCCAAATCTTGCCAACGATGTCACATACATGCTTTGGTAAATATAGAATTTAATTTAGAGATTATTGGAGTCAAATTAAAGGCAGAAGTATACTTTCAGAGGCTACAGCGTGGCAGCTGTGCCGGCCAACAAGGCGAGGAGCATCAGCCTAACGAGTGCCCATCAAGCGGCTGCGAGGATTCTAACGTGTTTCAGAATAAATTCCATATATGAAGGTCCCTTACTGCGTGAGAAAGAAATGCGCGGCAGAAATCTTCAACGCGATGTCTCACAGAACACCTTCAAAATCGTAAAATAGTATTAAGTGATTCTGCATCACAACAACTTGCTATAATTTATTTAAAAACCCAAGAAATTTCAACTGGGGGATGCAGGCCCTGTACGAAAATCCGCCCGCCGTCGCGTTACTCCGTCCACGCATGCAGAGTATATAGAGCATGAACAAGCTGTTTTCCTTACCCCCTAGCCTTCACCAGTCGGCATGGTGGAGACTTTTAAATTTTACAGCGCCGCTGCCCTTCATTTAACCTTACACGAGCAGCGAAAGCCGCTATCCAAGCTCTCATCCCTTTCCTAAAAGCTGGGCCAACTCGTGGCGACTACCTAACGCCTCCAGCTATGCCAGCATCGGGCCTAATACCAATGGCCCGAGGTTCGGCCGCCTTGCTTCTCCCCCTGGCGCTTTTGACAATAACAGGCTCGCTTTCGAGGGCCGAACCTGACATGACCCGCGTTGCCGTGTACATGGACAGCACCAGTGGTGTATTAGACCTTCAGTGGGATGACGGACCGGCGAACATTATCTTACAGCTTGGGCAGCTTGGATTCGAAGTAGTGCAGGCCACCGATGGTCAGCCGAACCTTATCGGCCAAGATAAACCCGCAGCATACATTATACCTGTACAGAATGGCCACATGTATTACAGCTCTGTTGAAGACATGGGCGCTGTGGCGGCCTATGCGCAATCGGGCGGCTTGGTCATCGTCTTGGACGCGAACCGTGGTCAGGGCGAAGCCTTGCGCAACTTTGTGAGCGCTGCTTTGGGCTATGATGGTGAGATGTGCAAGTTTGGCGAGGTTGCTTCCTGTCGCTTGAACCGTTGACTTGGCGTCCGTTACTTAACAGCTTTGGCGACAGGTACTAGTTTTGTTCCCAAATTTATCCTCACTTTCTCGCCCCGCCTTGAACATGCAGGCCGTTGGAGCCACTGTAAAAAACTTCACACGAACATGCTAGAGCCGCTCGGGGTGCCGGTACTGAATGGCTACGCGTCTACGTCCTTTCTTGCCGACTTCACGGACTCTTGGCCAGCAGCCCTCGAGGGTTCGAGAACAATGAGTTATTTGACATGGTGCCTCCATGAAGACGAGTCTGCCTTCACATTACCACTTTACACTTTACAAGATGATGACAGCTTGCGGGTCGCCGTTCAGGTAAGGTTTTGAGCAGTCTCATGCATTCTAATCAAATGGAACATAGTGACTTGAATTGCGGGATCGATTCGTGAGAGCTCATAATGACTGATACGAACTCGGTGATGACGTGCACTTTTCGCGCAACGTCTAGCTTCGTAAGGTTTTCAGGTAACTTCTGTAGCATTTCCCATTTTTTTCTGAATTTTATATGTGTAGGCTTTTGGCAAGGCTAGAAATCCTGGTGCAGTTGTGTGGATGGGTTACGACTGGAAGGATGGTCCTCAACACCAGTGGGGCGCCCTCTTAAGCAAGTTAGTCACCGACTTCGCCCAAGGTGAACACTGTGAGGCGCTGTCCTCGCTTTCATTCACTGAATCAGGCACTTGTTGCAGCAGTGTGTGCCAGCATGGCCTACCCAATTGAGCACATGCGGATCGTACGTGGCAATTCGCCAATCCATCCATCAATCAAGCGCCATTTCGCAATTAAGGACAATGACTTGCAAGGCAGTTATTTCCAACACCGAAGGTTAATTTAACGGGCTGCCGTCCCATTACTAACATGTGGCCGTCCTTGTTTACTATTTTTCCGCGCCCTTCGACTTCCCAGGGAAATATCATGCGCCTCTACACGGCAATTCTGAAATTCACCCATTGTCCGTCGACTCAGTACTGGAGGTGGCAACCGATGTTGCTGCTGAGGCGGCAGAGGTTGTCCGCCGCTTCCTGTCGTCGTCAGTCCCCGGAACGTACCCCCCTCTTTCTCAAGAGCCCAACGCGCTACCAAGCCCTCCTCCCTTGCCACCCGGCAAAGCTGCGGAGTCGTCAACATATACGGCATTGTTCGTGTGTGAGACGGAAGGATTTAACCTCATGCAGTTGGTTCAACGTCTGAAGAACGCCACGGCTTACGCTTACGTAAGTCTTTTGACAGCCGATTCCATCCAGACTAAACCATTGGAAGGGAATTTGTTTCCTGGTATTTTTAGATTCTTACAAGATTCAAAAGATCACGATCTGTGCTTGGAGAAAAGCTGTCTTGTCCCGTGGTGGACTTCCTGCCTCTCAGACTGGGGCGTCGGAGCTCCAGAAAGTTCTGGGCGCCATTGCCGACATTTGATTGGCTTTAGTGGTTTGCCCAAGTGCCTTTCCATCCGCCATTGGTTTTATTTGCAACCCGCTAATAACGACTGCCTCCTCCATGTGCCATGGTGTCGGCCATTTCCTTAAAGGGTGTCCACCCGAAGAATGTGATCATCAACTTTGTCGTGTATTGCAACGGCACCCATCAACGTGGGCCCTGGCGTCGTCGCGCGATTGAGACTTCCGAGCGGATGCTCACTGCAACCGAGATTGACGCAGTGTTTGGCAAGGCGGACATGAAGCCCTTGGAACTGGCTCTTGTCCGCATTTCCCCGGCGACCGACGAGACGGTACAGCAGGTCAGTGTCTTTGTGACTGTTTGAGTTGTTCCGCACGGGCTACGCAGAGGCATGCTTCCTATGGAAGGAAAGGGGGAGAGGATCTAATTTATACGAAGTTTTTGGAACGCGTAGCAGGTTGCTCGTCATCGCCTGCTTGAAGTGTACATCCGACGTCCGTGAATACTTGTGAATGTGTTCCCTCCGTACAGATGGAGCGCGAGGAGATCGAGGTTCTGCGTCGTGCGATGGAGGAGACATCTGCTGAAAGCGGTCTGTTACAGATTGGCTACACTGTGATACGGGTCATCGATGTGGCGTTCCCTCCATCACCGCCTCCATCACCTCCGTTGCAGCCTGGGCAGCTTGCGCCGCCCCTAGCGCCGCCTTCCCCGCCATCGCGCCCTGCGTTTCCCCCTCCTTCACCTCCTGTTGACACGTCCATTATTGAGGCTGCGACTGGTGAGTATCATGCAGGCGGCTATACATAATGTCCCTATATGCCAAATCAAGAACAAGACGTATCCCCTTAATGTATGCTATGCACGGTGGCGTATGTACTCCTGAATGAAGAATATTCGGATGTTATGCGGGAAGTTGTTTCTCCAGGCAGGTGTATGTTCACTAGAGCACGATATGTACGGATTCCATACAGGTGCTCTGGACGTCAAGAAGGGCTGGTCTCCGCCGTCGCCGTCGCCCCCACTGTTGCCGCAAGCACCGCCTCCTCAGCCATCTCCCCATCCACCGTCGCCCGCCCCGCGGTCGTCGCCAGCTGTGTCTCCATCGCCGCGTCGAGGGCCGCCCTCGCCCTTCCCGCCACCTAGCCCTCCATCGCCCACTCCTCCTCCTCCCCCACTTTTCATCAAGTTCAAGAACCTGACTGGTCAGGGGGCACGTGGCAAAGACAGGTATTATTATATCATTGTTGCAATCGACCTGGGATCCGGGCTTGGTGTAGGACTGTGTTCCCGCCCAACTTGTAGGGTTGTTGTTGCATGGCGCGAGCCCAATGCAGCCCCATCCAAAACCGTAAAACCTCGGTACCGTCTTTTGTTATCTTGCCAGGTCTCTAGTCTGGAATGATGATATCGACTTCAAGCAGCAGCTTACAAATCTATCTCCACTTCAACTGGTAAGCTCTATTGCCATTGTACATGCATGATACGCACGAGAATTTGTAGCGTCTGGTGGTTTTATGTTGTTAGCGAGATTCAGGTTTTAAGCTCGTTACGTACATGCATGCACGTTTTGGATGCATTGTCCCTGCCTTCAGCGATTTGTGGCATGGTAATCGAGGCTTGAGGTTCCTGTAACAACGTCCGATCCTCTCTTCCCCTGCGTGCACGCACTGCAACGATAGGTCGACTTGGCAAAGCCAAACTGCCCTTCGACGTGCACAGCTTGTCCCTATGCGTGGAAGGCGGCTCCGCGTGACCTTAGTGTCGCAATCTTCTTCAAAGAGCCAATGCAGATCACGCGAGTGTCCCTTAAGCAGATTAAAAATTCCGGTGTTATTACGGTGGGTATTATTGTGGGCTACTAGCTGATCTGTCCTGACGAATTGTACTGTTGGCTAGGCAGGTTACACCACTTTTATGCATAATGCCCACATCGGTTCATATACCATGGGTCAGCAGTATCCTGGAAGTGTTTTGTGATCTTGTGGCTCCCATTCGCCCATTCCTGTAGGTGCAATTCCTCAAGTGGGTTTTCCCCCCACGAGGTGTCCTTCCGGGCAATATTGCCCGTACTGTCTGGAATGTTTCTGATGATACAAGCATGTGCCAGTCGGTGTTGGTGGTTCGCATCGGCCCCAAGCGGAGTGGCATTAACCTACCTGTGCCCGCCGGGGGAAGTCAAGAAAATTTGCCCGCGAAGCTTCAGGCCACCGCCACCGGTGGTGTCCTCATCACTGTGGAGCGTCCTCCGAACGCTGGCCTCAATTACGGTCCATTCTTGGAATGGGTACGATTTAGCGGTCGCGTGCTCTATCCGTCCAGTTCGAGTTTGTACAAGAATGCATAGATGCACAAGGCACAACCTTTCTCCACTATGTAGGCAAAAATAGTGCATCCTAAAAAATAGTGTGTCCTAATGTCCGGTCATGCAGATAATTAGGTACGGACTTAGAGGTGGCCCGTAAGTGGCCCTTTTAGATACCGTTGGCTGGGGGAGGAATGAACGAGGCGGAGACCCATCAAAGCTCATCGTAGCTGACTTAGGGTTTTTGTGGGGCAGTCATTGATACCTTTGTTTGGGCGTATCCTTTTGTGCTGTTTTGCTGGCTGGTATTTAGACATTATATTCCAGCGTTTGAGAAGATTAAGATGAATTGCCCTTGATTGCCAACCGATTCTAGGGGAACACTTCATAGTAGGCATGACAAGGGAATCAGGGATTGCCAATGCTCGGTTAGTAAGATAAGATGTAAGATTCACATTCTAGTTCTCGGGGCCTCATACCCTGCTTTTTCCCTCAAGGATAATCACTGGGAATCTCATTTGCAGTTTTCATTTTCATTGGTAGAGCATAAACATGACCGTCGTATACAACCTATGTACCGACTCAGCTCACTCGAGTTGGATGAGGTTAGGTAGCCGACCTGATCGCCAAAGGGATGATACGTCCGTGTACATCACCAAAAGGACGGAGGCTTACGGATGTGCAGCACCTCCGACTCGTTTTGGATACCCTGCACAAGGAACGGCTTTATGCAAAATGCATTGGGCACAAAGCCAGGTCGAATACCTTGGGCATGTTGTCTCAGTCGATGGGATTTGTATGGATCCTCGTAAGGGCGGGGATGTGACAGCTGTACAGCAGTCGGCGCTACCGATCACTGACACTTATCTCACTCAGCCACCAGACATGGGGGACTTGGGAACAGAAGTGGTGCCAGCTACAGAGGTAACGGTATTGCAGGACCCGGTGACTGAGGCAGACCTCACACAGCCACCGGAGGAGCAAGGGTCACAACTTGGGGACGGGGGTGAAGAGGTCACTGAGGTGGAGAAGGGTGGCCAGGTAAGTTGGTTTGTGAGTCATGTGAAATAGGCAGGTTAACTAATTTCATACGGGTGCAGTGTACAGGTTTAATGGTCATTGGCCTTACTTTATAATAACTGACATATGTATAGTTTTCAACTACATCCTGCCTGAATACAAATGTGTTCATGGGACAGCAAGTTGGCCATTTCAGCTGTATGGATATGTTGGATTTGTTGTATGTCGTACAATCTTCACCACCCAATATGCAATATTGTCTATCATAAATGTCTTGCTCCTGACCATATGGCATCACTTCCTTTTCCCTTGCCTGCTCACCTGAACTGTCTCATAGGAGGCGGCAAGTGGCTCAGGTGTCGGTCCGAGCTACCAGACGGCATCCACATTCATGGTCGGTGTCTCTGCAGGCGACTCAGGTGGCCCGACCATGGGTGAAAGTCAAGCCTCAGGATCCCGAGGTGCTGGATCCCCGGTTAACCAAGGCAGGCGCACATTACAGCTCCGAGAACGGGTGATGACCCGGGCAGTTGCCCGGGCAGTGCAGGAGGGGAATGACAGCAGCTATGGCCCAAAGAGGAAGGTAGGTCATCGTATTCATCCAATACATTTGCAGCATCTATCCGCAACTGGGGAATTCATTATTATCAAATATCATGCAACATTTCAACCAGTGTTACATTGGCGCAAACTCCTAGTACTGACCCAACATAACATCCTTGGGTCCAACTCAATGTAGCATACACTCCTTCATACATGTCCCCATGTCCCCTAATTTAGGTGCCCAGGCTGGTGATGTGTTAGGGTTATGTCACAACACAAGAAGCACAAACGTTTATGCGGTTATACTGGGTAATAAACTACTAAATAACACCTATTGGGTGCAAGGTGCAAGGTGCCTACGACCATCACAGGCAGTTCACTGCAAGGGGGGAAAGGGATATAATGAGGGAATTTACCCCCCAGGAATCATGCACTATTTACACTTTCAGTCTGGAGTGTTTGCAGTTCAGCACCTTGACAGTTCGCAATACAACCCACTCCATGCACAGCAGGCTGCTCAAGCGGCGGGCTCAAATGCTGGCAAGAAGATCAAGAAGCACACGGCACCATGTGCTAACACTACAGAGGCTGATGGCACGTGCAGGGTGGAGGATGACGGTGACAAAGATGATGTGGGTGCCGGTATTGTGGTGGGTCGTCCTTTTATATCCTGCTGTACCTCATACATAGAAGTTGGCTTTGTGCAGATACCCATTACAGTTACTGGACTGTACTGGTACGTAATTAAGTATACTTGTTTAAAGTACTTGTGTGCATGGCCCATATATGCTCTGAAATAGATGAATCAAACAATAAGAGATGGTACAATTTATTGAGAAAAATATGTGCATGCATAACCGGCAATACAGATACACACACAGCATATAACTGTGTGTACCTTGTGTGTGTGCCCCCCAATGCAGTACAAGACAATTGAGAGCAGTGTGTACCGTGTTGACTCACTTGCTGATGTACCACAAGCTTTGGCACAGCACGGGATTGCCATCATAACTTTGCACAGCCTCAAGGACACTGTCGGCCCAACACAGCTGCGGACGGCTATCCGCTTTGCACACAAGCACGCCGGTGCCATCTTCCAGGACATCCCACGGGACGAGAATGGCAACTTCATCCCAGAGCGTGACATCAGTGGAAGAGAGACAGATGTCCTGATGTCTGATTTTGGGACCGGGCAACGGAGGCAGATCATCCTTGATGGCGAGCATGATGAAATCCTGGCCAACTTCCGTGGTAAACCTTTTTCCTGCCAATGGTTTCATCGATAACCTCATACTGTTACTTATTGCAGCATTTACTTCTTGCAGTATTTGAAATGGTGGTAATATACCTTTACTTATTACATACTTATGCTGTGCGGCAATGCCTCTGCTATACTGCTGCATTTTATTTACTTATCTGTACTATCCCGACTATTTACCTCTATCTAAAGGTGCGGTTGAGACGGAGCTGGACATCCTGCGCACAAAAATAATGGCAGGCCTGACCTCGTACATCAATCCACCTGCCATGCTCATCAATACGCAGTCTGCACGTCAGAAGCCTGTTAGCCGCCAATGCTGGCACACGGACCTCAGTGAGGGCCAGACCGGCTTCGTGGCGATTGCAGCCGTACAAAATTTTTCACTACTTGTCTTCCCGGGCAGCCACGTAGAGGTGCAGGAGTGCTGGCGGCTGCAGGGCATGCTAAAAAAGGGCGTCATTAGTGAGGCCTCTTTCAAGGCATGCCTCGGTAGCCATTCCTTCAAGGCCGTGCGGATGAACCTCGAGCTTGGCGATATCCTCTTCATGTCCGGCCATACCATCCATGCAGGAGACCGGGGCAGTGATAAGCACCCTGCCCTGCGCATGCATTGGTATGTGACCGATGAAGAAAAAAAAATGAAACGTCACAGATTGTCCTTTATGGCAATGACTTTGCCAACAGGTTTCAGTAATGTGCATGCCTGTAGTTGGTTGTGTACACAGGCACACATGCAGTTATGAGGGAGGGGGTTGTAGCCAGCAACTATGGTAGTATGCAGAGCAGGTGGAGATGAGATATGAGGATGCATGTCAGGATGAGGGGCTGTGGCCAGGGCCACATACATTGCATGTATTTTTGCTACTTACATTTCATCCTGAACCTCTTGGCATATACCCTACTCAATCTCATGGGCCAGCAGTACCTTACATGCAGCAGGGTTGCTTGCCTGTTATGTGACACAGCATGATACGGATCTTTGGTATGGGCTACCAGTATATGGAGATATTTGGGTTGATTTGCTCATTTGTTGGTCTATGGTCATGAGGATGCCTTGAGCCATAGTATGGTTTAGGGCCATACTTCACTGCAGTGTTCTTTGTGCATATGGCTTGGCTTGTCATTTTCCTTTTTAATGCCTTGACTGATATTGCGGTATCATGATTGATGGTGTATGTAACAGACATGTTGACCTAATAACACATCAGGTAGAACAGTTGCATTGGGGTGTTACACTGTGGGCGACTCGCCCTACAAGGGCGAGCACCAAGGGGCCTGACCAGACCGAGCCACAGCGCACGGGAGGGGCACGTGGCTTTGTATGTCTGTCCTATCCTGCCACGTGGTCCCCCTCTCACTCGGACCAGCTACAGCAAAGAAAGACTCAGAGGCTCTAGTCTGGCCACTAACAGAGCACTGAGGCGCACCACGAAAACAAGGAGGGAACAGAAGAAAACAGGGGGCGACTAACTGCACAAACAAGGGGACCACTCTCCTCCAACACAAAACTGACCTAGTAAGAGCCTGACAAAGACACACAGAAGCCCTCAGAGGAGAGACGTCAACAGGATAGCACACTCAAACACAGCCAAGAAGGAAGAACCCAGCTAAAGACAGAGGGGGGGATGACGAGCCAAATAGGTGCCCCCCTAGAAAGCCTCCCGGCCCCACCCACAGCTGGCCCCTCAAACTCCTGCACTGCACAAGAGGGAAAGACCCTTCTCACTGCTCCCCCAAACCCTTAGAACCCGGTGCCTGGACACAGGCAGTTTGCAGTCTGTTACAGGATTTAAGTCCCATCCAAGGTAGATTCATTAACAACACCAAACAGCCTAAAAAATGCCAAAACACCATCAGACAGTCATATATAGTAATCAACAACGTGAATTCTTGTTCTACTTTGTCAACATTGTTGTTGACAGCCAGATGGACCTGCACCTGGTGTATGTAACAGAGACGTAGACCTAATAACACAGCAGATAGAGCAGTTACAGGCTGTTACAGGATTCAAGTCCCAACCAATATTCATTAACACCACCAAACAGCCTAAAACACGCCATAACACCATCAGACAGTCATTTATAGCAATCAACAACGTGAATTCCTGTTCTACTTTGTCAACATTGTTGTTGACAGCCAGGTGGACCTGCACCTAGCCCAAACACCATCAGACAGCTCCCGATTTGTTAGAGACCTCTGTTACACTAACATTTTCTAACAGGCAAGCCAGTTAGGCGCTGTTATCCCCCCTATAAGTTGGTAGGGAAGACTGCTGCAGTACTAAATTGGCCAATTCCCTCCACGGTGCAAGAACTTCAACAATTCTTGGGACTCATGAACTACTTCCAGAAGTTTGTCCCCTGCTATTCGTTGGTAGCAGTGCCGTTAATCAATCTGACATGGAAAGACGTTTTTGTCAGAGGGGACTCTTGGACACCTGAGTGCCAAGCTGCGTTTGACTCAATTAAATGCGCCATTACCGATGACATCGTTTTTCAATTCCCAGACCACGCGAGTCCTTTCCATGTAGAGCTCATTACTGCTGATGCTTTGCTACTTGGAACAGGGACCATACTCCTACAGGGCTGACATCCAATTGCGTACACCAGCAAGAAATTTTCACCGGCCAAGCTTATCTATACGACTGGGGAGCAAGAGCTCTTAGCAGTTGTGCATGCCTTACATGAATGGTGTTGCTACCTCGAGGGTTGTCCATTTGTGGTAAAAACTGACCACAAACCCCTAACACATTTCTCCAGGGGGTTCCTTAGTTGAACTGCCGCCAAGCTTCCTGGCTTGAGTTCCTCACACATTTATTTTGATTACATGTGGGAACATTGCGCAGGATCCTTAAATGTAGCGGATGCACTTAGCCGTCATCCATCGCTAAACATATGGCCATCATCACTATGGTCACCTGTCACCAGTCTGCTGTTGCGGAGCTCACGGTAGCTGGGCTAGTGGATCGCATTCAGCGCTTATACGTGCATGATCCCTGGTTTTCCGAACCTCTCAACACAGCGAACCGAATGAATGAAAAAGGTCTGTGGTTGTGAACTGAGGGGGATCAACGTCAGGTTGTCGTACCCAATGATGACTTGTTACGGCATGATATCCTGGATCGAATCCATTTGGATCCTCTTGCTGGGCACATTGGTTGCACTCGCATGCTTGAGTTGTTTCGACACACTTTTTGGTGGCCACGTATGGCGAAGGATGTAAATCATTACGTCCTGTCCTGAAATGTTTGCCGGCGGAACAAATCCCATACGGGCTCATCACCGGGCGAACTTCGACTCTTACCTATCCCAGCCAGCAAAACAGCACAAAAGGATACGCCCAAACAAAGGTATCAATGACTGCCCCACAAAAACCCTAAGTCAGCTACGATGAGCTTTGATGGGTCTCCGCCTCGTTCATTCCTCCCCCAGCCAACGGTATCTAAAAGGGCCACTTACGGGCCACCTCTAAGTCCGTACCTAATTATCTGCATGACCGGACATTAGGACACACTATTTTTTAGGATGCACTATTTTTGCCTACATAGTGGAGAAAGGTTGTGCCTTGTGCATCTATGCATTCTTGTACAAACTCGAACTGGACGGATAGAGCACGCGACCGCTAAATCGTACCCATTCCAAGAATGGACCGTAATTGAGGCCAGCGTTCGGAGGACGCTCCACAGTGATGAGGACACCACCGGTGGCGGTGGCCTGAAGCTTCGCGGGCAAATTTTCTTGACTTCCCCCGGCGGGCACAGGTAGGTTAATGCCACTCCGCTTGGGGCCGATGCGAACCACCAACACCGACTGGCACATGCTTGTATCATCAGAAACATTCCAGACAGTACGGGCAATATTGCCCGGAAGGACACCTCGTGGGGGGAAAACCCACTTGAGGAATTGCACCTACAGGAATGGGCGAATGGGAGCCACAAGATCACAAAACACTTCCAGGATACTGCTGACCCATGGTATATGAACCGATGTGGGCATTATGCATAAAAGTGGTGTAACCTGCCTAGCCAACAGTACAATTCGTCAGGACAGATCAGCTAGTAGCCCACAATAATACCCACCGTAATAACACCGGAATTTTTAATCTGCTTAAGGGACACTCGCGTGATCTGCATTGGCTCTTTGAAGAAGATTGCGACACTAAGGTCACGCGGAGCCGCCTTCCACGCATAGGGACAAGCTGTGCACGTCGAAGGGCAGTTTGGCTTTGCCAAGTCGACCTATCGTTGCAGTGCGTGCACGCAGGGGAAGAGAGGATCGGACGTTGTTACAGGAACCTCAAGCCTCGATTACCATGCCACAAATCGCTGAAGGCAGGGACAATGCATCCAAAACGTGCATGCATGTACGTAACGAGCTTAAAACCTGAATCTCGCTAACAACATAAAACCACCAGACGCTACAAATTCTCGTGCGTATCATGCATGTACAATGGCAATAGAGCTTACCAGTTGAAGTGGAGATAGATTTGTAAGCTGCTGCTTGAAGTCGATATCATCATTCCAGACTAGAGACCTGGCAAGATAACAAAAGACGGTACCGAGGTTTTACGGTTTTGGATGGGGCCGCATTGGGCTCGCGCCATGCAACAACAACCCTACAAGTTGGGCGGGAACACAGTCCTACACCAAGCCCGGATCCCAGGTCGATTGCAACAATGATATAATAATACCTGTCTTTGCCACGTGCCCCCTGACCAGTCAGGTTCTTGAACTTGATGAAAAGTGGGGGAGGAGGAGGAGTGGGCGATGGAGGGCTAGGTGGCGGGAAGGGCGAGGGCGGCCCTCGACGCGGCGATGGAGACACAGCCGGCGACGACCGCGGGGCGGGCGACGGTGGGTGGGGAGATGGCTGAGGAGGCGGTGCTTGCGGCAACAGTGGGGGCGACGGCGACGGTGGAGACCAGCCCTTCTTGACGTCCAGAGCACCTGTATGGAATCCGTACATATCGTGCTCTAGTGAACATACACCTGCCTGGAGAAACAACTTCCCGCATAACATCCGAATATTCTTCATTCAGGAGTACATACGCCACCGTGCATAGCATACATTAAGGGGATACGTCTTGTTCTTGATTTGGCATATAGGGACATTATGTATAGCCGCCTGCATGATACTCACCAGTCGCAGCCTCAATAATGGACGTGTCAACAGGAGGTGAAGGAGGGGGAAACGCAGGGCGCGATGGCGGGGAAGGCGGCGCTAGGGGCGGCGCAAGCTGCCCAGGCTGCAACGGAGGTGATGGAGGCGGTGATGGAGGGAACGCCACATCGATGACCCGTATCACAGTGTAGCCAATCTGTAACAGACCGCTTTCAGCAGATGTCTCCTCCATCGCACGACGCAGAACCTCGATCTCCTCGCGCTCCATCTGTACGGAGGGAACACATTCACAAGTATTCACGGACGTCGGATGTACACTTCAAGCAGGCGATGACGAGCAACCTGCTACGCGTTCCAAAAACTTCGTATAAATTAGATCCTCTCCCCCTTTCCTTCCATAGGAAGCATGCCTCTGCGTAGCCCGTGCGGAACAACTCAAACAGTCACAAAGACACTGACCTGCTGTACCGTCTCGTCGGTCGCCGGGGAAATGCGGACAAGAGCCAGTTCCAAGGGCTTCATGTCCGCCTTGCCAAACACTGCGTCAATCTCGGTTGCAGTGAGCATCCGCTCGGAAGTCTCAATCGCGCGACGACGCCAGGGCCCACGTTGATGGGTGCCGTTGCAATACACGACAAAGTTGATGATCACATTCTTCGGGTGGACACCCTTTAAGGAAATGGCCGACACCATGGCACATGGAGGAGGCAGTCGTTATTAGCGGGTTGCAAATAAAACCAATGGCGGATGGAAAGGCACTTGGGCAAACCACTAAAGCCAATCAAATGTCGGCAATGGCGCCCAGAACTTTCTGGAGCTCCGACGCCCCAGTCTGAGAGGCAGGAAGTCCACCACGGGACAAGACAGCTTTTCTCCAAGCACAGATCGTGATCTTGGGAATTATCATGTTTAGTAAAGTAAAAGTACCAGGAAACAAATTCCCTTCCAATGGTTTAGTCTGGATGGAATCGGCTGTCAAAAGACTTACGTAAGCGTAAGCCGTGGCGTTCTTCAGACGTTGAACCAACTGCATGAGGTTAAATCCTTCCGTCTCACACACGAACAATGCCGTATATGTTGACGACTCCGCAGCTTTGCCGGGTGGCAAGGGAGGAGGGCTTGGTAGCGCGTTGGGCTCTTGAGAAAGAGGGGGGTACGTTCCGGGGACTGACGACGACAGGAAGCGGCGGACAACTTCTGCCGCCTCAGCAGCAACATCGGTTGCCACCTCCAGTACTGAGTCGACGGACAATGGGTGAATTTCAGAATTGCCGTGTAGAGGCGCATGATATTTCCCTGGGAAGTCGAAGGGCGTGGAAAAATAGTAAACAAGGACGGCCACATGTTAGTAATGGGACGGCAGCCCGTTAAAATTAACCTTCGGTGTTGGAAATAACTGCCTTGCAAGTCATTGTCCTTAATTGCGAAATGGCGCTTGATTGATGGATGGATTGGCGAATTGCCACGTACGATCCGCATGTGCTCAATTGGGTAGGCCATGCTGGCACACACTGCTGCAACAAGTGCCTGATTCAGTGAATGAAAGCGAGGACAGCGCCTCACAGTGTTCACCTTGGGCGAAGTCGGTGACTAACTTGCTTAAGAGGGCGCCCCACTGGTGTTGAGGACCATCCTTCCAGTCGTAACCCATCCACACAACTGCACCAGGATTTCTAGCCTTGCCAAAAGCCTACACATATAAAATTCAGAAAAATTGGGAAATGCTACAGAAGTTACCTGAAAACCTTACGAAGCTAGACGTTGCGCGAAAAGTGCACGTCATCACCGAGTTCATATCAGTCATTATGAGCTCTCACGAATCAATCCCGCAAATCAAGTCACTATGTTCCATTTGATTAGAATGCATGAGACTGCTCAAAACCTTACCTGAACGGCGACCCGCAAGCTGTCATCATCTTGTAAAGTGTAAAGTGGTAATGTGAAGGCAGACTCGTCTTCATGGAGGCACCATGTCAAATAACTCATTGTTCTCGAACCCTCGAGGGCTGCTGGCCAAGAGTCCGTGAAGTCGGCAAGAAAGGACGTAGACGCGTAGCCATCTAATACCGGCACCCCGAGCGGCTCTAGCATGTTCGTGTGAAGTTTTTTACAGTGGCTCCAACGGCCTGCATGTTCAGGGCGGGGCGAGAAAGTGAGGATAAATTTGGGAACAAAACTAGTACCTGTCACCAAACCTGTTACGTAATAACGGACGCCAAGTCAACGGTTCAAGCGACAGGAAGCAACCTCGCCAAACTTGCACATCTCACCATCATAGCCCAAAGCAGCGCTCACAAAGTTGCGCAAGGCTTCGCCCTGACCACGGTTCGCGTCCAAGACGATGACCAAGCCGCCCGATTGCGCATAGGCCGCCACAGCGCCCATGTCTTCAACAGAGCTGTAATACATGTGGCCATTCTGTACAGGTATAATGTATGCTGCGGGTTTATCTTGGCCGATAAGGTTCGGCTGACCATCGGTGGCCTGCACTACTTCGAATCCAAGCTGCCCAAGCTGTAAGATAATGTTCGCCGGTCCGTCATCCCACTGAAGGTCTAATACACCACTGGTGCTGTCCATGTACACGGCAACGCGAGTCATGTCAGGTTCGGCCCTCGAAAGTGAGCCTATTATTATTGTCAAAAGCGCCAGGGGGAGAAGCAAGGCGGCCGAACCTCGGGCCATTGGTATTAGGCCCGATGCTGGCATAGCTGGAGGCGTTAGGTAGTCGCCACGAGTTGGCCCAGCTTTTAGGAAAGGGATGAGAGCTTGGATAGCGGCTTTCGCTGCTCGTGTAAGGTTAAGTGAAGGGCGGCGGCGCGGTAAAATTTAAAAGTCTCCACCAAGCCGACTGGGGAAGGCTAGGGGGTAAGGAAAACAGCTTGTTCATGCTCTATATATCCTGCATGCGTGGACGGAGTAACGCGACGGCGGGCGGATTTTCGTACAGGACCTGCATCCCCCAGTTGAAATTTCTTGGGTTTTCAAATAAGATTTTTACAACTTGTTATTATGCAGAATCACTTAATACTATTTTACGATTTTGAAGGTGTTCTGTGAGACATCGCGTTGAAGATTTCTGCCGGGCACCTTATTCTCACGCAGTAAGGACCTTCATTTATGGAATTTATTCTGAAACACGTTAGAATCCTCGCAGCCGCTTGATGGGCACTCGTTAGGTTGACGCTCCTCGCCTTGCTTGTTAGTGATCCCACGCTGTAGCCTGTGAAACTATGCTTCTGCCTATATATTTGAGTCCAATGACCTCTAAACTGAATTTTATATTACCGAAGCATGTATGCGACGTCGTCGGCAAGATTTGGCTTCCCTAAGCAAGTCCAACCAGTTGGATTACATCTGTGCACGCGCGTCTATGCACGCGGCCATAAACGCAACATTAGTTATCAAAATGCACATTGCCACTTTTGCTCGAGTAAATTTTTTCGAGGATAAACCGAAACCGTCCATCAAGTTTGGAATCCCCTTGCTTGCATCCCCCTGCCCGCGCAGCGAAATTTTGAACACCGCACGTAAGGTGCTGCCCCAAATCTCTAAAGCTAAAATATAACGCTAACATTCATGAACAAACTGTGCAAAATTAAGGCGGGACCTATGGGACATATGCTGGTAGGGTAATAAAGGACCTGAGGACCACTCCTGACCACTCCTGCTGAAGCGTGGGAAGATCGGAAAGCGCGCTGAAGTCCATTATCTGGTGGCCCGTGCAGTACGCATCGACGGGTCTTTGCGAGTTACTTTGCACAGTGCTGGCACACTCAACATTGGGTGCACGGTGCAGCGGAGGCTACAAGCCAAAGAGCGCATGCAAGTCCATGCACCACCGATACACCTTAGTTAAGAGGGTGGATGAAGGATCGGGATACCGATGAGGTCCTGATGGGGGAAAGTACGGCATGAACCGAACGAAAACTGGGAGGCAAAGTTCGGCTTCAAGCTGATTGTAGGGCCCGCGGCCAAGGTGCTATGGTCGGTCCATGAGACTACTATCCAGAGGAATAGGGTGGACAGGACTAGTTACGAGGAAATAGACGCCGAAGCTGGGGTCACAGGGCGACAGACGCACAGGACTACACCACCGTCTACTACCATCACCCGAACATGCGGCACTGGTCCAGCAGCATTCAATCAGTCCTAGGACATAAAGGCACTATCCACGCCAACATCCTCCGATCGCATCATTTCTTCCTTGCTTGCTTTTCCTGCCAGCATGCCTATGAGGCTAACGACTTCACAGGCTGTGGTTGCGTTTCCAGCAGTGTTTTCATCTACATGGGCGTGTGTTCTTCCTTCTTCTATGTCTCCCTTCATGTCCCTCCTGAGGGAGGGGAAGGGCAACGTCCGGAATAATGCTGGATTACCTCACGCTGTAAATACGGTGCTATAAAACACATTCCAGGTAACTGCGATGAGCCGTATAAGGCAGTCGTACACCGGCCACATCAACAAGCGAACACGTCAACCTATCCGATGTGCTGCAGACATATATAGGATTGGAAGGGGTCCGATCCTATAACTGATTACCAAATGTGCTCATGTCTTATCCTAGGGGAACGTGCTGTAGCGCATTCCCCCGGACACCGCAACGACCCCTACCCCCGCATGCACCGCTGCTGTTTGTTGGAAAGGCAAGCGTGTCACGACAAGCGCCCGTGTCACGACATACTTGGTGCCTGTCATACTTCGTAGCTAGCTAAGAAGTTTGGGCGAAGCAGAACGACGACCCAATGTCGTCGCGAGCAATGTTCGGACCAAGTTGTAACCGTCTAATGGATAGACGAGTTAACAACGTTATTTCCCGTTATTAGATGGATAATTTTAATTTGTTAATTTGGTTCAAAGGGATAACCGAACGTTAGTAGTTAGGGTGGTTCCAGAGCCGCAGTTTGTAGCGTTGGATCCAGTTTGACGTTAGGGCCTTGTGAGTCGTCGGCGGCGGATTTAACGCGTCGAGAGCTTTGACCAAGTGTCAATTGGCTCTCGAAGCTATTCTTCGTGAGCGTAACAGACCATCTATGAGCTAATAATTATTGTAACCATCTTATCGCAATTCGCCAAACTAGTTCCGTCGGAAGTCGTCGCGCTGCACAATCGTCAAGACGTCGGCGCGCGTGAACCCCTACAAGGAGAAGCCTTTGGGACTACTTCCAAGATCCGCTCTTGAGTAGTATTCGCCTATTAACATCCGCTGTTAATAGCGCGAGCACCTTTGCGAACGGACAAGTGAACGAGATTGCGACGAGATCCTTCAGCCAATTGACTCTGCACGCTGCGTGGAGCGGTAGTGCATAAGGTCGTAATATTCAAGTAAGATTTATAAGGGCAATTTTGAGTCACTGCCTGCAGCCAACGAGTTCGCTTGGGTCAGATCCGCTCTGACCAAGCCGCCACAAAACAGGCGCGCCACGCCCAAGCTAGCGAATAATCCTCATTGTTTGTTAAGCGGTTTCTGCAGGGACGTTTGCCTGACTTCTAGCTGCCAGTCGGGAATTGATCTAGAATTACTGCTTTCTCTTGCCTCAGTATTGTGCCATCAGTGCCCGGGACTGCTTAAACAGGCAGTCATCAACCCCAAGACTTACGTGAGCAGGATCCGCACCTGCCACGTGAGCTGCCACCTACAGTCTCCGTGACTGAACGTGGCACATCACCTAGTCTGCAGCTACAGTAAGTCCCTGCGGTGGACGCCATCAAAGCCCCTGTGGAGGACAGCTCACTGGGTGCTGCTTGTGAAAGCAAGCTCCACAACCTCCTAAGCCCTCTAGCGCCTGTAGCAGTTCACCATTCCTCTGTGGGACTACCTCTTCATTTCGTTGAGCTTTTAGTGTGGAGCAGCGCTGGCGGACAGAACCAACCCCCGTCGTAACCCTGATAGAGCCGCCAGGCCCAGCACCAGCGGTTCCTCAAGGAGTTTACGTACACAGCGGGAGGAAGTTGAGTGGCAACGCAACCCAGAGTTTGATGACGGTGTGTCAATCCCGATTGTAACACCGTTACCGAGAAAGGCCAAGGTCCCACTAGTCCAACCAATTGCTGAAGCCTCATCCAGCACTGAAGAAGACCAGTCAGAAGCAGACGAAGTTGAGCAGCAGTCAGACGAGGAAGGGCTAGAATCAAGTGAGCAGGTTTCAGGTGAAGAAAGCCCAGAAGATAAATCAGCTGAGTCCGAAGCACCAGAGCCCAGGGAGGTTATAGCTGCGTGTGAGGATTCCGCATCCCCACGCACTCAGCCAACCGTAGGTGAGCAAGAATCTGGTGAGGAAGATCAATCAGCAAAGTCAGAGGCATCGGAGCCAAAAAGAACCGGAGCTGTGTGCACGGATTCCGCATCCCCACACATCAAGTTAGCTTCATATCAAGAGCTAGACTTCGATTACGACTACAGCCCATATCAAATGGAGTCTACAGCACAAATGCCCAAATTCACTCATGAGCACCTCCCAGCATTTAGGGCAGCTGCTCACAGAGCCATGAGCCACCTCCGTGGGCGCTTTCGATACCAACGAGGTCAGGTGCCGCTGGAGGATGCCATCGACTTGTTGGATGGGTTTCCCACACCGGAGACACCCTTCTACACGTGGCACAAGGCTTTCATGAGAGACGCCAAGGACAATGCCACCAGATGGCTCCGAGACAAGTCTGGCAAGCCAGATGCGCAGCTGGATGGGGAGTCCATGCTGGAGTACTACCTGGAGAGACTGGATAGGCATTTTGAGCCCCAGAGGCGCAATGCAAAACTCATCCAGTACTCCCGGCTCCGGCAAGACGACATGTCGCCAACAAGCTACCTCCAGGAGCTTGAGCTGCTCATCCCCTACGCCAAGGAGGAATACGGTGAGCGGGCCATTGCTAGGAAGTACGTAGACGGCTTAAACGCTTATGTGCGGGAACGGATCGAGGCTAAATACTGTGACGTGAGCACACACGAATGGTATGGCCTCCTTTCCAAGATAGCAGCAGATGCTGAGCGCATATGGATGAACCAGCAGCACGATATGGAAAAGAAGGTGGCTCCAAAATCGGCCAGAGAAACCACAACTTCACAAGTCAAACAAAGCCAGGCTGAGCCTCGAGTGCCATCCGCTGGCGCTGGGTACTATTGCAACCACCATGGGGCTAACTCCTCACACGACAGCAAAGATTGCCGGGTGCTCCATGGCAGAAAGTCAGCAGCAAGCACGTCAAGGGGTAGCCAAAACTCAACGGTTGAGGCCCTCATAGCGGAGTTTGAAGCGCAAGCAAAGCGCTTACGGGCAGCGATGGCATCCGAGGAGAGACCCGCACTGCAGCAGCATCCCCAACGTGCCCCCGTGGCCGGTGCTGGGCACAAGGAACGTGATACACCGTCATGTGAGTACTGTGGGCGGTTTGGCCACACGGAAGAGCAGTGCTTCATCAAACACCCAGACAAGGCAACAGCTAACTTCAAAGCACCGACCAAGGCTCTGCAGAGTACCTTCGATCGCAATCTAGAGGAAATTCGTCTGCAGCAGCAGCCAAGGCAACAGCGTGCAGCAGCTGCAGCAGCGGCTGCCCAGCAGGAAGATGAGGAGGAAGATGTGTACCTGCCAAATCGCCGCAATGCTAACCTCAGCTCCGTGCTGTTGTCAGCTGAAGAGTACCAGGCGGGAACCAGCTGTGCTACTCAGACCCATCAGCAGGTACCAGTATCATTCCAGCCGGCCCCGATCAAGATGGACGTGTACCCATTGCCCAAGCTCATCACCAGGCCACGGGCGGCAACACACACAGCAAATCAAGCAGTGCAGGAGGTAACCGTGCAGCTAACTACCAGCTGGGCAATGCTGGAGAAAATCGCCAAGTTACACCAGCAAACGGAGAACAGCACAAAGACGGGGCACACATCTGCAGCGGGGGAAACTTCCGAAGCCCCTCCACGCAAAGCCATGGCGGCCGAAGTCAAGCAGCAACCGGAGCAATTGGAGCAGCCAATGCAGCCGGTCAGCATGTCTACGCCAACGGGTTTACCCTATTGTGTAACTGGTGAGCACCAGGCGGGCAAACGGGGAATCCAGCAAATTCCACAGCAGGAACGGGAGCACCTGCTGCAACGGAATCCAACAGCTGCAGCATACTTCAAACTGCAGCAACTCATGTTCTACTACCCACCTGGTGCTGTGGGCATTTATGGCCTGGAAACGGGAAGGCTCAAGTTCTTGCGTGACCACTGCGCGGATGTAAACATCATCACTCGCAAAGCAGCACAGCAGCTACGGCTACCCCTAGTTGCCTCCAAAACGACGCTCAGCACGTCGTCAAACCCGGAGGTTAGCACGCAGGAGGAAGTGGACTCAAGAGGAATTCAGCTCATCCTTTTGCCGGGCACCCAGCACGCCACGGCACTCAACCTGACTCAGACGTTGGTGGTGGACAACACACCCTTGTTTGACTTCCTGGTGGGAAACGAGCAGATGCACGCAGTAGCTGACTCCATCACGCAGTACCCCACAGCACAGCTGCATTTTTTGCCGAACCTGCTGGAAAACCCGGGGTATGTGGTCACGATTCCCATGTCCTCGATCAAACATCCAGCACACGCCACGGCGGCTGCATTCCTTAGGACCGCCTATATAACCTCCAGCTCTGTGCAAGGCTCAGCGCCAATCACAAAGCTGGGGGGTGGGTGCACCGTTAAGAAAACCCCCTGCTCAGCTGTCACCTCAGCAGGCGACCTAGCAAAACAGACCTCAGGCAGCGGCCTGTGGGCACTTGATGCCCTGATCACCTCAGCGGCACCTTCAGAGGACCTCAAGCTTGAGCCAGCAAAGCCTCGACGGTGGACCAGCAAGCGGAAAAAGTTCATGCCAACCCCGCCCCCTGGTGCACGGGTTTATCAGCCCAAGTGGACATGGAAGTCACCTATGGCAATGGCGCTACTGGCACTACTGCTACTGCAGTTTGGTGTAGCCTCATACGTGGGACGGCAAGGCAGAGGACACAGATTTGCAATCACGTATGAAGATGGAGAAGTGGAGCTTATGGGTGTAACTGAGCTGCGAAACCGTCTGGCATCCGTGCCCACGGTAAAGAAAGCAGCCCAGAGCACAGCAGCTGGAGAACCGGCAATCCTAAGCTGGAAGCTGGAGAGTGTAGAAGAGCTGGAACAAACCCTGGGTGAGGGCATGCCGGGCTGGCATCACCAAAGCAAGGTGCAAGCCCTACGCACAGCACTAAAGCAACCCAGGTTGGAGGAATGTCAACCCTCCTTAGGCGAGGTGAAGAAGCTGTGCAAGGTAGTACTGGTGGAAAAAGCACGCTGTATCCTGTTGCCATTCCGGTGGGAGAACGAAATCCGGCAAGCTTTGCACGACGAGGGATGTAGTGTAAGGCAAATTTCAGGAGAGCCTAAACCTGCAGCAGTCGGCCCCAAGGTACTATTGCAGGATGGAAGGCCGTGCACTGAGGCTGTAGTGTTTGGAGCATCGAGTGAGTTGCTGGATCTGCTGATGCCCAGCACCATGCAACAAATAGGTCTTTTGATGGCTGTCTGTGCCCCGATGAGGTACATCACCGAAGGGGATGAAGCTAGAATAAATTGGTTGAGAAAGAGGCAATTAGAAGGAAGGCTGGCATTGAGTCCGGCAGGCCAGAAGGTATGGATCATGTTGTTTGCCACTGTAGCACTCAAGGAGGCTTTACTGAGGCCGGTGGAAGAGATGTGGGAGTTGATATAAGGACCCCTAGACCTTAAGGCATACCAGCGCAAATCGCTTAAAGCACTCAGCGCTGGGGGGGGGAGTGACGCATTCGCACGTAGTATGTACGAAAATCAGTACTATGTCGTGACAGCTGTCACGACATACTTGGTGCCTGTCATACTTCGTAGCTAGCTAAGAAGTTTGGGCGAAGCAGAACGACGACCCAATGTCGTCGCGAGCAATGTTCGGACCAAGTTGTAACCGTCTAATGGATAGATGAGTTAACAACGTTATTTCCCGTTATTAGATGGATAATTTTAATTTGTTAATTTGGTTCAAAGGGATAACCGAACGTTAGTAGTTAGGGTGGTTCCAGAGCCGCAGTTTGTAGCGTTGGATCCAGTTTGACGTTAGGGCCTTGTGAGTCGTCGGCGGCGGATTTAACGCGTCGAGAGCTTTGACCAAGTGTCAATTGGCTCTCGAAGCTATTCTTCGTGAGCGTAACAGACCATCTATGAGCTAATAATTATTGTAACCATCTTATCGCAATTCGCCAAACTAGTTCCGTCGGAAGTCGTCGCGCTGCACAATCGTCAAGACGTCGGCGCGCGTGAACCCCTACAAGGAGAAGCCTTTGGGACTACTTCCAAGATCCGCTCTTGAGTAGTATTCGCCTATTAACATCCGCTGTTAATAGCGCGAGCACCTTTGCGAACGGACAAGTGAACGAGATTGCGACGAGATCCTTCAGAGTGACGCATTCGCACGTAGTATGTACGAAAATCAGTACTATGTCGTGACACCCGGCCCCCGCCCCCGCCGCATTACTTCTTCCTCACTTCCCTGGCACTTCCCTGGCATACCAGCGTGTGTCGCTCATTCTCAACACTGTTCGCCTTTTTTCGCAACGGCCCCCCATGCATGTGCAGCTGCTCACCGCTGGACATTCCAGATGGGCCGTACCGTGGACAGGCACCGCAACAGAACCCAAGCAATCTGAAAGATGAAAGCGGGAGCTGCGGGTGCTGAAAATCTATGGCACACGTGCCAGAAGGGTTATGGAGAAGAATTATGGTTGACCTTTTACAACCATAGCTTCGGGGGCCAGCTTGCAACGCCTCTCCCTACGTGCACGATGAGCGGCGCACCGTTCTCACCCGTCTAGATCAGCCACGGCGTGCCATTGACCCAGTCATCTAGACGCTCCATCCGTGGCACCCAAGACGGTTCGATCAAAGTGCTATCACAGATGCAGTCCAAAGTTATCCACCGGAACACTGCAGAGGCCGACAGAGGGAGGTTGACTGCGACGCACCATGAGGGTGGGGCGTTCCTGGCAGAAACGGCAGATGCGCGCAGCTGCCTGGGTCTGCATCGGAAGCCCAAAGACCCATACTGAATTTCGCCCTGCCCTGCCAAGTGCCGCTGGCGGCGCGGGTGCGTCTGTATGTACGGCTGGCTCTACTGCTACACACGCTGCTCTGGTATATGCACCTGGAGGTCCGGGTTACCGCCGACTGTTCCATGAAGGCAGTATGCGCGTTGGTCAGAGTCAGGCCTGTGGACGCAGGCAAGTGAGATCTGGAATGAATCCATAGCTATCGTCCGCACAGCCAGGAAAGGGAGAATTTCCCGAAGCTTTTGATGCGGGAAAAACAACAAATGACAATCATGCGGCTATCAAATGGCCCCCATATCGGCAGCTACCTCGCATGTGACCTGGGTGTAACCATGTCGATACCTACGTCACGTGCATGCACGCGTAACCGGGGCGCAAATCTCCGTAACAACGGTTAACCTCATGTAATCCGAATGGAACGAGATGGAATCTGCGCATAACCAGGGGGTATCCCGGAGAATCTTTGCGTGACCTCGACGTAACCTGATGTAACCCAGTGTAAGCCAGTGTAACCCGAGAAGTAACCGGAGAAGTCCGGGGGACTTCCACGCCACGAACGCGGCTACGACGGCAAGCTTCGGCAATCACATAACCCAGATCTCAGTCGGTATCAACGCGTGCTTATCCTTGCTGCTAATGGGTATTTACGACCGGTGCGCACATGCATTTATGACCGGCTCCATTGCTCGTGCTGTTGCGCAGCAGCTGCAGCGCTCGGCACCTGGGGCACCGCAATAATGCGTTGCCCTGTGCAAGGCGTTGCAGCCGACCATAGTTAAACAGTATGAAGCCAAAACCTGCATCGAGCTGGAGAATCCCGAGAAACAGAAGAGAACCGTGAATGGAGCCATGTCAGGTGCGCGTGGCGGGGAGGCGGATACCTCGCCCTTCCAGGCAGGCCAGGGAGCGGGGCTACGAGAACGCAAACGAACTTCGTGGTCACCAATGACCCAAGGCCGCGGTCACCCCGCCGCCTGTCGTGCGCAGCTTCAGATAATTATGTACCGTAGATTCGATCTGACCAATAAGCGTTGATAATTCTTAAACTTTTTCACAACAGCGAGACATGGTAACTTCATAAAGACCGCAACTGGGTCTTGGATTAGCTGACATTGTTTTGTGACAAATTCAACTACAACCCTAATCCTTGGCATCAACAACGCATTGATGCGTGTCGTCATGTCTCAATTAGAAAGGCTGCAAAGGATTCCAAAGTTTTCCTTGCAATCCTGCCCTGACACAACGTGTTAGATAGACCCATCCTCAGTCCACACAATCCAGCGCAGCGGTCGAATGTATCCATCCCTCCTCCAATCTACCTTGAAGCCACGTGTACTCAAGGATAGCGTTCCTGTCGCGGTTAACCCGTGCGATAAACGCTGCCTTCAGCAGCTCGAGGTCAAGAACGCTGGCGCCAGGGTCCCGCTTGATGCCTTCCCGATTCAGTGCACTATCGCCCGAAGAGCCACAGCCAAACGACAAATCAACCGCAGCTCCCCTTAATGACTCTGACTCGCATGGATTGCCTGCTATATTTCCCTTCGCCATCGCATAGCAGCTACACCACACAGCAGTGCACGGAATGGGTGGACGGTGCAGAGCGCTTCATGTCTTAGTCACCAGTTCCGTGCCGAGAAGGGCCCCGCGTTTTTTGAGCCCCGCCAACACTTGATTGTCCCGGGAATAGCTGAGCCCCGCCATAACTTGATTGTCTCCTCTGCTGCATCTGCACCAGTCCGTAACTGTCGTTATCGGTCAGGTTACGTGCTTTGGAGCTTGCGTGGCGGCGGGGGCGAATGTAATGTGGCCGAGCAATGCACTCCAAATCAGCGGGTACATTCCATGCTATGATACCTTGAAATGGGTCCTGTATAGGAGCCCAAGATACTGTTGGTCGTAGTTATGGGCGGACGTTGGGCACATAGGTTTGACAATCCTGACAGATCGCTCACATCTGTGCGTGCTAGGGTTTTATGGTTGCGCCACCAGATGCCAGTAGTTCCTGCGCCGCTGCCTGTAGCGCCACAAATGAAAACAGTTCTTCTACCCACGTTAAGGCTATCTAGGGAACATTCGCTGGAGCCTTTAAGAAACCTCCCGACATGCACGGCCCATGAACACGATCATCCACATCGCTTGTGAGTGGGGGCAATGCATGCAGCAGCAGCGTCATTGCGATTGTTACTGCCACCGTCCTAATCCAAGAACTTATTTATTCGCCGTCAGGGTCGGCACCGTATCCTCTCCAAAGGCACGTTTTCAATGGGCTGGTGCACCAGGAGCGTACACTTTACGGGCAGAAAGGCCGCACGCAGACAGTGTAGACCTTGCGCACTCGATCCGAAATGCCTCGGTCATGCCTTAGGATGCTAGGTTTGGAATTGCAGCAGTTCCAACAGTTGCGCCATCGGATCAAGATTCATAACACATGGCGTAGTTGTGCCAAGGGAGGGTTTCCATCGTGAGAGTGCGCAGTAATAAACCATTGCCAGGATGGAAAATAGGCTGCAACTGCAGCTGTTTGGTGACGACTGCATCCACCAAAAGCCGGTGGGACTCCGCGTAAAGCATGCAGCGTCCCTTAACCGCTAAACTGTATGTACATCGAACATGTTATAAAATAATTAAACATCGACACCGAGCTAGGACTACTTCTCCGTGACGCAATGATGGCGGGAGTAGCTTGAAAACCACGTAGAAATAAAAACGTATAATTTTGAGTTCAAGGAATTGTCCAAAATAGTCCTTTGATGATTTCGCTTGCACCAGTGGGCTACCGAAACGGGCAAACTTCTTCATTCGACGCTGTACAAATTTCATGCAATAGGGTCAACTCGCCTATCCTTACCAATCTATATTCTGCATAGTATGTAATGTGGCGTGCAAAATGCTCTAATATTATCCATTATGAAGTCTGTGATCAAAGACAAGCCTTGCAAGTCGCGCCCTTCCGGGTGTATTCTGCGCTTATACAGACTCAAATTTTGACGCATATAAATGGTATTTTGTATTATACATATCTTATTGGTCCTGCCTCCTGTATACTTCCTGTGAGTCCATTCAATCAGGAAACGGTACCACTGCACGGAACCTTGGCTCCTGCGAGCGCTAGCCCTCATTTATTTTTCAAATTGGAGGCTGCTGAATGTGGCGGTCGGAGCAGGACCCTGGAGCGCCGTCCGGTGGCAGTTCCGCAAGCAACCATGCAACCCCCGAAATTCCTACCCACCACGTGGCAGCGAGTGCTTTTCAACATCCTACAAATAATCCCACACCCTTCTCTACCTTCCCAGCGGCATGGGTTATTGGAACGGCAGCAGTGCCCGATGGCTCATCACTGCCTTCTCGGTCTAGCATGAATCCGGCTGGCAGCATCGTCCATGCTCCAAGTGACCTCTTGCCAAATGGACTCCTTACAACGCCACAGCCATCGACACCGGCAACCCAGCTCCTCAAGGTCCTTGTGAACAATCGAATCACCATTCCCGTTCAGGAAGCAAGTTATAGCTCCTCAAACGGTCCATTGGCAGATTCTCCAGCGACTTCAGGGGGCCCCGCAATTCGGCCGCTCGACAGCCTCGTCCTGCCATCTCCATCACTCTTGCCCGGGGGCGTCCACAGCTTGCCCACGCCTACTTCAGCTTCTTCGCAACCTCTCAAGCCCATCGATGGGTATGGATCACGTGGATCACCGCTTGAAACTGCATCAAGCAAAGAATCCATACCTGGCCCAAGCGCGGAGCACAGCAGCGGCTCGGCCAAGGGCCCCAGCCAAACGCCGCGTCCAACATCAGGTGCCGGTTCTAACAGACGTTCGGACGCGGCTTCAGCACAGAACTCATCAAGGAATGGCAGTGGTGCCAGCAGCGGCAGCAGTGGCGTCGCCGGTACAAGTCGAATAGTTGACTCTTCGTCTTCCGCAGGGACTAGCGGAAGCCAGTATTCGGGACCCCGTCATCCGCAGCCAGCTGCCAGCGGTCATCACACTGGATACGCTGGTGTGCCGTTCCATCACGGTCACGGAATGCACCACCCCGGCGGATCAACTTTCCAGGTGCCGCAGCAGCACCAGGCCCCGCTGGCTGCGACCGCCGTTGCGGCCGGGGCTGTGTTGCAGGCACCCGGCTCGCCAACTGTGGGCTACTCCGCTACACCGTACTATATGTCGCAGATGCCTCCCGGCGCCGTGATGATGGGGGTGCACCACGCGGCCAGCACCAGCGCCGGCAGCGGCAGCGGGAGCGGCATTCAAAACCGTCCCAGTATTGGTGGAAGTGGGGGCTCGCGGGAAGGCAGTGCCGGCAGCGGCTGGCGAGGCAGCCGAAGTGCCGGGGGTTCCGGTGCCGGCTCTGTCAGCGCTGGGAGTGGCCCTGGCGGCAAGCATGTGTTCTCTTATGGTGCATCACAACAAATGATGCATGGGCATATGGCCCAAGATGGCGGTGCGGGCCCTTACGGCATGCCGCATATGCCATACCCCGTCTACGGTATGATGGCTCCAGGAATAGTGATGCCGCAGGTAAGCGTGTGCCGTAGTGGAGTTAAACCTGGAAACTTCGAGAAAGGCAAATAAACCAGACGGGGTAACGTGCGGCGCCAATGTAATGTGCTGGTCAAGTGCTATCCCCAGGATGTACGCTGTCTTGTTTTTTTGCAGGTTGAGGCCATGGCACCGTCATCCTTGTCGGCCCTAGGCCTGCGGTTGAGTTTCCTCCCTGCACGCGATTCCCTGCTGTTTTACGTGTGAAAAAATGGCGTTATTCGCTCTGACTCGGCCCAAGTAAATGCAGCCTCTATTCCGTGTTTCGGCCACGCCTACCTACCAGCAGGTTCTCTCTCCTGTTGTGGGCTCTCCAGGTAGCATGGAGCCCCACGGACCTCTCGCCCACCAGCCGGTGCACATGGGCCCCATGATTATGTCGCATGCGCCATCTATGGCCATGGGCATGGGCATCGGACATCACATGCATTCCTTCCCGCCGCACGGACACATCGGAGGACCACCAATGGGTATGCACCCACATCCTCACATGGCTGCACATTCCCATGTTGGTGGCTTTTCCCACCCCCACGGACCCCACTTCCACGGCGGAGCTGGCATGGGCGGTGGGTATGGCCATGGCCAGCTTACCTTCAGCCACTCATTGGGCCCTCCAATGCACCCTCACGGGGCTCATTACAATGGCAACAGCCGCGGCGTCGGTGGCAGAAGCGCGGGGACCGGTGCGGGATCCTTGCACACCTCTGGTAAGGCAGCTCGCAACGCTGGGATCGGCGGCGGCAGTGGAGGCGCCACTGCTGGCGGAGGTGACGCTAACAGCAGCACGGCTCCTGGCGGAGGCGTGGCATCCGGCGTCACGGTGTCTGCCCGGGATAGTCCAGTGGCAGGACGGGGCCGCACAGGCAATCGTGAGAAAGCAGAAGCCAAGGCGAGGTCAGCGGAGCAGCGCGAACGCAAGTGAGTTAAATGATCGCCGAGGGATGCGTCAACGCGCGGCTCTGCGGTAGTCTTTCTGCGCGAACAGCTGGATACCGAGTATGAAATACGGGTCGGGGCCCGCACCGAGATGGTCTGTATTGAACATCATGCGTTGATTCCTTGATTTAGCATCCTGGAGTTGCAGCTGTCCGAAATGCAATGCTGTACTCTTCGGTATATATTCTGGTCAGTGTCAAACCTTGTACCGCAGCAGCGAGCTACCGCACCAGACTAACTGCCAGGTATCTAATGGCGTCCCGAGTTCTTCAGATCTTGACGACACCCGCATCTCTTTTGCGGGTGCTTTCACGGAAACCACGAGGAAACTGCGGAATTGGCGCCTTCCTCCACCGCAAGCGGTGCCCGTCCGCGCAAAAAAAGTAAACATGACGGTACCCGTTTTGACGTGCATGGTTGGGATGCCGTTGCCCACCCTCCACGCGCATGTCTTCGGTCACCCGCTGCAGGCCTGGCAACTCCCGGGCTCCTGCCGTCATCGCACAATGCATCGCGGATAAGCCAGCCCTGGAGGAGCAGCTGCATAGCCTTGTGCGGCAGCTGACGCCTGGGGAAGAAGAGCTTGCTGCGCACCAGGTCGCACTCACGGCCGTGAAGGAGCTGGTGGAGGGGCACTGGCCGCACGTTAAGGTGCATCTGTTTGGTGAGTGGATTTCTTCTTATGTATTAAGGATGGAATATAACGACAGGGTAATAATCGCATGGTAAACCCATTGGGGCTTTCCATTGGGGTTTGGGCCATGGCATTTGCCCACCATGATACCTGTTCCCGGAGGTGACTTTAAAGGATTCAAATTCGGTCATTCATCATAACTCTACTCCACCAGGATCTGCTGCCAACGGTCTCGCCATCGCCGGCAGCAACGAAATCGACATCACAATTGAGGTACCAGACATGGCATGGGACGATCACGCCGCCAAGGCTGCTATGGTTACGGAGCTCGGTGAACTCGCCTCAGGCATCTCGGAAGCCGCCGCGATAGGGGCTCCAGCAGTGCCCGGGACAAATTCAGACGCTGCCATGGCTACTAGCGACAACGCTGTGGACGCAGCCCAGACGGATGCGGCCATAGTTGCGCTGGCCACTGAGGGCGCGGATAAAGCTGCTGGAGGAGCTGAGGTAGTAGCGGTGGCCAGCATAGAAGGGAAGTCGTGCGCAGTGGAAGGCTCAGAGGCAGACACGGAAGCAACCGCGGAGGTGGTTGCCGGGGAGTGGACGCCACCGGTAATGGAGGCTGTATCGGCGCTGCCCAAGGCGCGCACGCCCATTGTCAAGATGACTGTCATCAGCACACAGGTAGCGCGGCGCATTTTTTTCTGAAACACATAGAGCTCTGAGGCTGAAATGCGTTGGGCATCCTGACGCAGCCTGCCTTCGTGCTTATGTGCCCGGTTCGGCCTCGTGTTTGTCACGCAAAATCCGCTAATGTACCGCACTTGTTGTTAATTTGCATCCTGCTATCCGGTTGCCGCCACAGCCCATAGCCCCATCGACGTGCCTAATTTCCCTAGACGTCTTAGGTCCCCAAGCCCCAACCCAAGGTTTCCACCTAATCCTTCCCCATTGAAACCGTCCCGTCCTCACAGACCCGCGTAGAAGTGACCATCAACAACCTGCTGGCCATCTCCAACACCTGTATGTTGAGGGACTACTGCGAGATTGACCCCAGGTTGCGCCAGCTGGCGCTACTGGTGAAGCACTGGGCCAGGATCCGAAGCGTCAATGACGCGTACAGGTACGTCGTGCGGCAGGCCTTCCAGATCCAGGCTATACCGAAATATCGGGCGGAGGATATACTTACCGCAGTTGTAAGTCATCCAGCTCCTCGCGATGGTCCAGCTCTTTGGGGCTTCGATTTCCCCCAGGCGCACGTCCATCTATCTGTGTGTCCGCCTGCATGCCTGTCTGTCCTCGGCGTCGTCCCCGCCGAGCTGCCACAGGAGTCCTAGTTTCATGTGCCAGCCCGTCCTACCAAGGGCTGCGCGCTGGTCAAGGGCGCTAGGTTCGGGTGCGCGTTGACCTCCAGTCCCGTTGCTAACAGGGTTAATCAAGGTCCCTTGTGAACGTTCCCCTTTCCTTCTCTAGCAACTGATGCCAGATGTAAAACTGTCTAGTTATGCCGATGAAACACGCTACGGATCTCTTTTGCCATTGCAGGGGCTCTCTGTCGTCGTACGCCTACGTCCTGCTGTGCATATGGCTATTGCAGCAGCGCCAGCCGGCCATTTTACCAGTGCTGCAGCAGTGCGAGCCGCAAACATTCGACAAGATGGTTGGGCCATGGCGCTGTTCTTACAACGACAGGGTAGAGGAGTTAAAGGACTTCGGGGTGGCAAACAAGGAGACGCTCGCGGAGCTGGTGCGTGGGGCGCTGGGGCCCGAGGTGCAGTTTTATGTCTTGCAGCAAGGCCCGGAAATGGCTGGGAGAGGAAGGACAATTGATCAATTAACAATAGGACAAAGGGCCAGTTGCGTGGACGCAATTATTTCTGTGAGCACCATAAGCGCACGGGAACAAGCACGTGGAGTGGCGCGTTGGAGGTACAACTGCCAGCAACCTTCTGATGTGGTGCCACATGCTGGCGCTCCACTACTCGCCATGTTATGGGCTATTGCTCTTTGTTCCCATTTGCCATTACGGATGATACCAGCGCCGGCATCATCACCGTCTCATGTTATGACGATGTATGCTGCCGCATGCTTCCTCCGCTTTACAGGTCGTCGCATTCTTCGATCACTGGGCCTGGCGCCACGACTACAATGGCTCCGTGGTGTGTGTGCGCACGGGCGGCACAATGCCCAAGTCTGCGAAGGAGTGGACCAAGCGGCAGGTGGGTTACAAGGGGTGAGCATGGGTTACGCGGTGTGCAGGGCTACTCGATCAGGCCAAATTGGCCACCACACATGAATCGTTCGGATTGCTGCTTCTTCGCCATTTGCTGAAATCCGGATTATTTGAACGGCGCACGCTGATGAATAAGTCGGTATCATGTTTTGAAGGTCATCTATCCGCCGACGAAGTACACCCCACCTCCTACATGCAGGGCAACGAACGGCACCTGATGTGCATTGAGGACCCCTTCGAGCTCAGCCACGATTTGGGTCGAACGATTGACAAGGCGGCAGTGCAGGTTGGGTTTAGGGTGGAGCATGGCGACTAGGGAAAACAATGGACGGGTCACAAGAACTGCGCGAAACAGATGGCCGGGCCCTCGGCGTAAAGCATCGTAGTGACGTGACGGATGCCTCTGTGGTGGAGCTTTTGTATCGTGGACAGCGAGGAACACTCCGTTGGCTCTGGATCAGGGGATGCTTTTTTTACCGAAAACGCGTGTGTAGTTTGGATCCTGAACATTTCGTCAAGTGCGCATATACCAACCCCTTAATAACTTTTCCCTTGGGGTTGCAGGTTCTCCGGCGCGAATTTGAGCGTGCAGCGCGCATCTTCGCGTCTAGTCCGGACCCTCTGGTGGAGCTGCTGGCCCCTCTGACGCCCGAAGAGGAGGCTGCAGTCGCCGCGGCGCTTCAGAGCCGCAGGAAGGTTTCTAAAGACAAGGAGCGGTTGAAAGATAAGCAGGCGGCAGCGGCGGCAGCCGCAGCGGCAGCAAGCGCCGGCGACGCGGATAGTTCCGCGGCAGAGGCGTTTGCGGCGGAGAGTGGCCACAACAGGCTGGCGCCTGCGGACGTTGCGGCAGGGGCGGCAGAGGAACAGGACTCGGACGGTGAGGCGTGGTCTGGGGACGGGCACATTAACAGTGTAGGTCAGGAACCGACGGCGTCAGCCGCTCTCAGTAACTCAGAATCTGGGGGCGCTGCAAGCTGCGACGCTTGAGTCGAATTACCAGGGTAGGCATGCAGGCAGGCGGGCTGGGTGGACGATCATATCTTCACATGCAGGTTTATGAAACATCCGCGTGAGCAGGTCTGTATCTTTGGCTCAGGCGCCGTCCATGCGTGGCCTAGGCGCAGGCAGGAAGGTAGGCGAGTGATATGTCAGGGACGATGGGGGAATGGGGCCAGCTGGCGCCCAGCTGTTACGGCGGTCCTTAGATGGACTCGCATCTTAGATTAAGTTGCGGCGCTAGATGACGTCAACCTGGTATTTTATCTTTAGGCGGCTGCTCTAAGACCTGCTCGTGAGGGTGCGGTGTGGCACCTGAGAACATGTTATTCTCGCCTAAAGGCAGGGATTCTGGAGGAAGAGGCATGGCGTGCGGTTCAAGCTCCCAGGCTGCGGAAACGCGTCTGCTTACTTTTACTCTTACGCGGCAATAGCAAGATGGTGGTGTGCCTATAAATGGTCGTCATACCGAAGTGTGAAGCTCACGAACCGTTTTCGTGGTGTGCATCGGGTTGTGGCGCTGTGAGTGCAATATACTTAAGGTATCCAAGCGCTGATTAAACCTTTGAATAACCACTGAGCAGATGGCCGGCGTCGTTGTTGCCGAGGGGTTTGGATTTTGCATGCTGTGGGCATCGACGTCGTTGCAGGGGGCATGTCAATGAGTGCAAGATGCCTATAACATACGTTGTCTGTATGGTAACTGGATGCTTTTGAGTTGGCAAGTGTGCCTTTCTTGCAAGAGGTTTAATGCGGCTGCAGCGCGCGCATACGCGTCCGGTGGTATAGGTCATAAACTTGACGCTTATGTACAATTAAGACCGACATACGGCCGTCGAGGATCCATCGGTCGGCGTGCCACGACGAACAGAAAGGGCGTCCTTGTGTTTTAGGTGGCTAGTTGCTTGTGGGAGAGTGCGGTCCCCAGTCTCTCTTATGCCAATGGCCATCGAAAAGCTGCACTATATGCGTTTTATGAACATTTATTCACTACCTTTCCTTCATGACAGAAATATGAGCCGTACGCCGTGCTATTGTGGTCGTACTTCGAGCTCCTTACGTAGTATTAGGCGTTTTGGCGTGGCAGTCTATGTAGAGGCGGGGACCTGACTGTGGAACAGCATCCGGGCGTTGCAACGATATGGTGCTGGGCTGCTGATTAGCTGCTGCCTCGCACGCGCACGCATTTGAACATCCTCACATACGTTCTCATTTAGCGTTTTGGAGCTGCACTGAGCGGCGCAGCTCCGCACGAATAGCCTCGCCATTCGCCGCAGCCGTTTCATGCTGCCCCCGACTTGCTTCTGGTATCCGATCTCGCATGCGCACCAGTCTTCCTTTGTACGCTTATGAGACCGGAACGCAGGGCGGCGCGACGATCGTGGCAGGGAGGAAAGGGTGGGCAGAAGAACGCTTTTCTGCAATTAAGCGGGTTGATGCATGCTGGCTTGATTTGGGCTGGCTTGGCGACTTTTTTGCGTTGACATGAGGGTTTCGGAGCCCTTGGCCTATTGGATCGAGCATTACGGACCGATATGCATCGCTGTAACGGACGGCTGGCTCGTTGCTCCGCAGCCGTCACGTGCTCCGCCCTTTATAATCCCTACGATATGACCCCGGGTGTCGCAGGGGTGTTCGTAACAAGGACTAATGCAGGGCGCAAGCTATGCGCCTGCCGCTATGTCTTACGTATGCGCGTGTGTGTATTTTGGAGATGCCTAACGTCATGCCTATTGCTGGACCAACTCGTCTCCGTGCAGCCACTGCGATTGTTCGTGCAGTCGAGGGGCCGCGTGGCTTTAACAGCGGGGCGTGTGTCGTTGCGGATGCCAGTGGAGGAGGAGTGGCGGACTTTTTGCGGTTAGTTCAGGTGCACGTGTCTTCCGCTTTACGCATGGCCGTCGAGGAATGCATGGATGACTTAGGGAACGTACGTTGATGGTAGAGGGTAACATCACGTTCTATGTGCAACGGCGATACGACGTCTAACATATCAAAGATGTCACGTCTGGGTATAACGTTTTCCTTTTTCCTGTATATTTTGTTAGCTAGTTTGTGCGATATCACGCCTGGAGGAAAACTGTCGTTCTATCGGTGGGACGCAGAGACCGCGGCACGGCCGTACCGCACGTTCACATGATGGGCTTTGCTGGGCCGAATTCTTGTTAGGGTAGGCGACCTGGAATTACCTTTGCTTGCCTTGTTGCGGATAGGCGGGCTGCACCATGGGGCGGCGCGCGGTGGTTGCGGTGGTGGTATGAAGGGGCATTACACAGAGCGGTAAGGTGTGGCCCCATCACGCTAGGGAGGGGGCTGCAGCACCGCTGGCTGTAGCCACTGAATTTCACCACAAGCGCGTGAGGTTTGTAAGGCATGTTGCGCCGAGAGGCATGTGAACGAGGTAGGCAAGGGACCATGTGCCGAACCTGAAATAAAAAACACTTTTCAAAATCTTGGAAGCTGCGGTACATAGCGAACGGCATCGTCGGAACATGCTTCTACAGTGAATAACCGAAACGTTTGCGGAAAAGTCCAGCTAGGGCAGGCGTACTTCTCATAAATTTAGTGTGCGTGATACGGAATTTCGTATTGGAGGCTATCGTTGGAAGCCAGGCATTTGCGGCAGGTATAGAGCTTAAGTGAATGTACCGACTTGTACGTGCTGGCACTCCTTGCTTTATGACTTTCGATGCCCAATTGAAGTATTACACAATATTTTACTCGGATTGCGGATGTAAGTGACACAAAACCTGACAACTGTGCTATATACAGCTACGACAGGGCGTCGGCGCGCCCGATGGCCGCACCCAAAGCTCGTCATCCATGACACATTATTACCTTAAGCTTTTTAAATGTTATAGTTTGCTATATTTGATATATTGCAGGCTTTTGACGAACTCATACGCCCAGAGGTGCCGGGAGGCTCATGAACCGCTGATATAAACCGTAATTGGGAAGTAAAAAGTGTGGCACGAAATATTAGCACGATAACCTGACAGATAACGCCGACCCAAAGCAAATCAATTCTGGTACCGCAGAACGGAACCGCAATCTTATCGGGCCTGTATGAAAAAGTTAATTTAGAATCATGAGTGAGACCAAATATTCAGCCATTTCTCAAATCTCGGCCCTCTCGGCCTTGCTTGCGGAATCGGGTGTCGTCGTCCTCGACGGGGCACAGGGTACCGAGCTCGAGCGCCGTGGTGTGCAACTTGGAGCGAACAAACTGTGGAGCGCACAGCTATTGATTGATAACCCTGACCTTGTTCGCGCTATCCACCTTGACTACCTGCGTGCCGGCGCAGGTGGATCCGTGCCAAACTCGGTGGTCGGTACCCTATGCCCTTCTCCGGACCGGTCACAATCCGGAGGCTTCTGATGCTCTCTTGTGCGAGCTTTTGGATGAATGAATGCCGTTACCTTTCCGCGTTGCGTTGCGGTCTCACACTTGCCATGCATGTTTGTTTGTGAACTTCCCATTGAAGGGCATCTTCCAAGACCCATGGTACCGCGCTGACTTCCCAACCTTAATCACAAATCACCTTATCCGCAGATATCATTACCACTTTCACCTACCAAGCCAGTATCCAGGGTTTCGCGGAGGCAGGTGTGGACGCGACGACGGCCGCGGCATTACTTAACCGTGCTGTCGACCTTGCCGACTCCGCTCGTGAGGCTTTCGTACAGGCGCAACAGCTCCAAAGCTCTAAGGATGGTGCCCCGGAGCTCAAAGCTTTCGAAACACTGCGGCAACAGGAGCAGGAGGACCATCAGGCGAGTGGCAGTCCACTTTGGGGCCTTTCGCTAAATGCCGCTACTGCTACTCGCGGCGGCACGGGAAGCAGCCCTGGTGCCAATGTTATACAGATTGGCGGGTCGTCATCATCATCATCAGCTGCTGCTGCTTCTGCTGCTGCTGCTGCTGACGTGGCTCTTGGGGCATTGCAACGGCAAGGGCGGCCGTTGGTAGCCTTTTCCTCCGGATCTTACGGCGCTTACCTGGCAGATGGATCCGAGTTCCATGGCAGCTACGCAGATTCTATGTCAGTACAGCAGCTATCAGACTTCCATAGGGCCCGTTTAGAGCCTGTACGGAATCGTACGGAAATTGACCTACTGGCTTTTGAGACTGTGCCGTGCCTGCGGGAGGCGGAAGCCATTGTGGACCTCCTGCGACGGGAACAGTACGGCAAATCCGCCTGGATCAGCTTCAGCTGCCGTGACGCCTTCCACACCTGCCATGGAGAACACTTCGCGGAGCAATGTGTACCGCTGTTGGTGGCTGCGGCGGCGGAGGGGCTGGTGGTTGCTGTAGGAGTCAACTGTACGGCACCGCGCCACGTCAGTTCGTTGTTGACAGCAGCGCGTGAGCAGCTTGTGGCGCGCAGCACAGCCACCAGCGGTCCGCTGCCGCCGACGGCGGCAGCACCACATCCTCTTCAGGCGCAGCCTCAGATACAGCCACCGGCAACGCAGCCACTGCCGCCATCAGGATCGCCCCTGGAACATTTTCGCCAGCAACAGCAGCAACAGCAGCAGCAGCAACTCCTGCAGCCGTCCAACTTATTACTGCTTTGTTATCCCAACAGTGGCGAGGAATGGGATGGAAAGCACCGCTGCTGGCGACACGTACCTGACGACATCGCCGATCCGGAGCGGTTCGCGGAGGCAGCGGCGGAGTGGGTGTACGGCGCACCACGACTGGCGTTAATAGGCGGCTGCTGCCGTACCGGCCCGGAACATATCCGGGCTCTGCGGCGGCGACTACACCGGGAACGCACGGCCGTGGTGGGGGCGGTGATGGCGGCCGGTGGTGGCGTGACGGCGGTTGTCTCTACTTTGCCGGCTTAGATGCATCAGAGGCAGTGGTGGACAGTGCGATGTTTGGGGAGGCAGGCAGGAACTGAAGCGAGAGGACAGTCGATGCAACTGTGATGTAAAATGTATAGTACCATATTTTCTGCGGTTTTGGCAGTTGTCAGGTAGTTGTTCGGTGTTCGGCGGTTTCTTATCTTCAACCATTATGTTACATCCTCTTTTAAAATACAGCCTCTGGCGGTTACAGGACCAGCGATTACAAGAGCCGGAGAAGACTGCCGGCACTAACAATTATCTCCCGCCGGGGCGCGGGGGCAAAATATCAAAAGACACCCATTCAGAGTAGAGTAGAACGCGCTCATCCAGCCTTTCCTCTCATCCTCATCCATCGTCGAGGTGTTCACGTTCACGTCACGTCAGGCGCTGTCACGTTCACCATGCAGCGGCACATGGCTCACAACATGGCTAAGCGAGCTACCTAGCAACTTCGGCTGCACACGTGCTCGTAACGGCTTCTGCCCCTTCAAATTGTCGATGTGCTCGTGCCTGCGTAAACTTCAACATCCGGCGTCCCACCCCCGCAAAGCTGGCGGCGTTGGCTGTAGCCATGGCGACTGCCGCAGCCGCGGGTGGCGGTGCAGCCGTTACGACGGGCACGACCTGCACAGCCGCGGGAGCTGCTCCGGGCAACACGACCTGCTCGTAAAAACACATGGCGGATAAGGAATGAAAGCGCCGTGGAATCATTCGACGTTTGGCACGAATGTGGCATTTATTGCATCCAGGCACGCTGTCAGTTTGGGGGAGGGTGAGGTGGGAAGGGATTCCACCACTCTTTGAAATGGACTCTAAATGAGTGTACGAAAGGAGGATGTAGTTGTGCTTATGGCGAGGATGTACTTGCGTATGCCATGCCTGTCGTTCCTCCTCCCCTCGATAAGGCCCAAATAGAAGGGGTATCTAACGCACACCTGCTCTTCGGCATGGGGCGCAGCGATCAGTTCTGGATCATTGGGGGGGGGGGAGCATCCTCAAGGACCCAAAGACCAGCAGTCCTTCACCCATCACCCAACAAAAACGGAAGCACGGAATCAATACTCGCCCCCCGTAGGTTTCGGTATCTCTCTCATCGCCCAAATATGGATGGAGAAATTCCAACGGCTATTCAGAACCAACATCCCACAAAAAGTCTCACCGCTGCGGGGCCCGCACCGGCAACTGGCAAGACTGCCACAGGTGCGGGCGCCGGGAACACGACAGTAGGGGCGACGGATACCGCTGTGGCCCTAGCGCTTGCAGAAGCGGAAGCATATGCACCGTCCCCAACGTATGCGGGGCCATGCATAAAGCCCCACGTGAGCAGCCGCCGGCCCATGGCGCCTGGCAGCGGTGGCGTTCAAAGGGTAGAAAGGTTAGCAAGTAAGGAATGCGAGCCGTGCGGGGTGCGGAAGCCCGCTGCTGGAAGGTTGATGCTGCGGTCAGTCTCAGTCTCCAATTCTGATGTGGACGACGTCGGATATGATGTGAGCTGGTATCTTACTCACTTCACGCCTTTTGAAAGTTACTGAGTCGTTTCTTTTTTTCTTTAAGTCCACCGCTCCACCCCCTAAGCCCGGTAAGACAGCTACCGATTCGTCCTAACAGGCCGCAAAGCAAGTTCGGTTCTATCCGCTAGTATTCAACACAACGCAAGGTTACATTGTGTGAGCTCGGGGGAGCTCCCCTGTGTGAGCTTAGAGACGACGATCACTTATAATTGTAATCGTAGCGGTTCGTATCTTACCTCGATTGTTGTTATTATTCTTATAGCGAGCGCGATCGTGATCGTGATCGTGATTGCCGCCGGCATTTTCATGTTCGTGACCACGCAGGTGACCAGACCCCGTGTTGTGGCCACCATCACTGGATGCGAAGGTGGGTGCGACTTGGGCAATCAGCAGGGCTGCCGCAGCCAGCAGCAGCAGAGATGGCGACGGTGACAGGCGGGTGCGGTGCCGGGACGGGGCCATTGTTTTTGCCATTAGTATTGAGCGGAATTGTGCTGAGGAGGAAACGGTGCTGTCCCGAAGATGACGGTGCCTAGGGGCTCTGAGACCGTCGTCCCGGATGCAATACTAGCTATGAGACAGCTTGGCACAGCAAGGGCCTGGTGGCACTGTTCTTCAGGATGTTCTTTGGTCCTCTATTTGCGTCCGAAGCAGTGCACTGCAGCGCAGTGCAGTGTACAAGGTAGCGATATGGAACCTTGTCATTCGTGTGGGGCTTTTATTGCTTGTGTGCTGAAGATCTCGGCTTGCTCGGCCTGCTCTTCGGGCAAGGTGCCTTCGTCAAGGTGCAAACACCAACGTTGTTATTGTCCGAGGCCGTAGGTACTGGGAATCCTGGAGGTCAAGGTTTCTTTCCTCAGTCACCAACGGCCATGTCAAGTTCTGAAAGAGCACGACGCTATTCCTTTTTTCGACGTCTCCCGCTTGCGCTCTGATGCTGGGGGGAAAGACGTTTAGGATTTATATCTACATATATATATATATTTTTTTTATTTAAAATATATCTAATATATATATTTTTATATATATCGAGGAGCCTTCCCAAGGTTATGAGTTGGGGCGAGTGCTGCGACCCATGGGTCACAGCGTCTACCTATGAGCTGATAAGGGCATATGACTATTCTGATAAGTACAATATTTTTCGAAAGGGGGGGGTAGAAGGGAATGCTGGCCGCTCTAAGAATATCGGGTTCCACGCACGGCTTACTAACAATGCCTGGAGCTCCGCGGAATCAGGCCTGGTAAAGCTTCCGACGGGCTTCTGGTTTCCAGTGATGAGTGGCGCGGGTTTTCGTGCAGGCATGCATTATGGGCCACTAAGCTGATGCATCTGCAATGCCGACTGCAACTTACATGCACCTCCTGGCGGGGCAGGGCTTACGGGCCTGATGAGGAACTCCTTAAGAAGAAGAGGGTCATTATCTTGGCAGTACATTATCAGCCTAGCGGCGACGGCAAATCACCTGATCCAGATGCCGCGTCGTTTACCGGCCGTTCTTGCCGATGGAGATGACCCGGTTAGCAGAAGCCTATGCATTAATCGCTTCAATCGACCCTTTGTGGAACTTTGGGCTTACACTGCAGTGCTCAAGACCAATTACAACACCACCATCACTACGACCATGACCACCACCACCACCACCCGTACCATCAATATGGCACAACTGCTGCCATCGCTGTCGCTATCAACAATGTAAACTAGAATCAAAAAACGCTCCCTCTCTCCTGCGTCCCTCCGGTCAGCCACCTGCGCACACATCCACTCAACACAGTACCTCCACCACCACAGTGTTAAGCAACTGTACACGTGGGAAGCAATCCTCGAACCAGCGCTCCTGCAAACCGCCCTACCGTATCAGAAACGCAGGAGCAGCAACTGAAAACGACTTCAATACCAACGAAGAACCCGAAGTGTGAAAATATTTTTCGAACCAATGCTATTGCGTTATTGCGCCTCTATACTTCCTGCACGCCTGCTTGTCCGCCAGCCGGAATCTCCTCGTGCGCAGGAAGGAACTGTTTTTTGCCCGTACGGGAGCTAATGTTGATAGCGTATATGATCTGGGCCAGATTGGCTCAAGCCTGGTTGCCTGGGACTTGCGACCAGGACAGCTTCTGGGACAGCTACTTTCCTACGAGCCTGTCTCTCATTCAACTCCAAGCAGTCCCTGGTCGTGCCAAGTCAGTGAGCAGCGCGAGGCCATTGTGTAGTACCCGAGACTGCTATCGTCAACATGAGAAGCGACCCTGCAGGTAGGGTATCCTCCTCCATGTGCGTTTCTAGGTTAGCGCATGTTCATAATAGGCCTTTTATGTTGTGTGTTATCTGCCTCCCTAGGGGACTGACCGCGAGTCAGTGAAGATATCGCGCACCGCCATAAGTGGTATCGGACCGGGACATGCGTGTGTGCACGCTAGTATTTGTGTATTTGTGCAGGGCGTGCGAACGCAGCCGCCCATCCTGAGTTAGGGCACCAATTGCGGTACCGGCCTAGAAGGATCCTTCACCCAATCAAGTACCGATCTTTAAAGCGGCGCGCAAATCCCAAGTGTGCAATCAAGCCATCGTCCCCATAGGTAAGATCGGCATCCTGGTGGGGGACCATTGGAATTTACGACAGTTCATACACATACACATACACACAGCTAAAACAAACATAAATAAAATGCTTTTGTTTGCTATCTTGTCCCGTCTACTTCCCGCGGATCGGACCTGCAGCGGCAACTTCATGACGGTCCCCAGTTTTGGCTAACCCCTAGGGAGCTCCAGCGCAGATCCCCGCATAACAGGTCTCCCGAACTTCCTGCAGCTCCGAAGACCCACATCAGACCCACATCAGAAGAATGCACATCACAGCAGGCCGCGTGGGTCGTGCCTCAGCGCCTCGCCCCCGAGTGGACGCTGCAGCCAGCTCTGCAGCTGCCGCACGTCCTCCTCCGCTGCAAAGCAGTCCCGCAGCTCGCAGCTCTGAATGGTATTGAAGGAGGGAAGCGGCGACCGAAAGTGCGCGCGATGGGAATAATATGAGCACCCGAGGCCACTGTCGTCCGGCAAAATACCGCGACTGAGGACTCAGGAGGAAGACCCGCATATTCGCACTTTTTAAAACATGAAGGTGCGCGTGCGGTCACCTGGGCTGGGGCCCACACGCGCACCTTCATGTTGGCGTATGCAGTGACAATAATAATAATAATAATAATAATAATAATAATAATAATAATAATAATAATAATAATAATAATAATAATAATAATAATAATAATAATAATAATAAAGATGATGATGATGATGATGACGACGACGACGAGAATAATGATGACTACGATTAAGAGTTACGCACCTTGCATCGTAGGTTCATGAACGCATCGTGGGCTCATGGACCGCGCGTATGGCGTTACGACAGACATTATAAAAGCTGCTTGCCATCGCCCGACGGACCTAGGTCATGGATAAGTCCTGCCACGCCATGGCTATGTCACACCATGGGTAGCTATTAGTTCCACACCAATACTCACAAAGGGGCCGCACTTACCCGGAGCTCCGGAATCGCCACTTGCAGGAGTTGCAGATCTCCTGTTTCCAATTCGAAGTGTCGCAGTTGCAGCGTGGACAGGCCGGCAGATCCTAGTGGCGCAAGCGCCGCCAGCCATGAACCAGCGTACGGGCCCCGCAGTATCGTAGTGGCCGAGGCAGTGGTTCCGGAGCCACCACCCTTGCCACTGCCTCGTTCGAATGGCCGGATTGACAGCGCCGGCAGAGCGGCGGGTCGGGGCGCTGGTGGTGCAGCAGCAATAGCACATAGCGGCGATGGTAGCGGCCACGGCGGTGGGTATGTGAAAAGCAGCCGTGATAAGAGCCGAAAGGCCGCCAGCGCGACTTCCGCAACCCACGGACCAGCATCAATCGAGTCAGCGGTGCAGAACGAGCCCACCAGTGCCAGCCGCAGCCATTCGCCACTCTCCCGCGGTGTCTTCTTAGAGGCTGCAGCATTGCGGACTTCAGCCCCGCGTGCAGCCGTCGTCACTGTTTCAGTCGGTTCTATCGCCGCCGGCAGCCCAGATCTGAGCGCCTCACCGCCACCTTGCATAAGTCCCCAATCAGCTACGGCTTCCCGCACATGCGTCGCCGCCTCTAGCCCTGCTGCCACGTCGACGAATCCGGAGTTCGATTCCAAAATATCTACGCCTAGATCCGGTCCTGCCAGGTCTGCCTCCGTCAGACGTGCAGTACATTGCGCCCCGAGATCGTCCGGCGGCTGCTTCTCCCTGAGTCCACCAGCAACCAGGGGTGAATAGCAGCCGGGATCACTTGGGCCCAGGTTACTCAATGCACCCGAGACGAACGGCAGTGCCGAAGCATAGGAGAAGGTCGAAGCTGGAGCAAACTGATCAACAACAGTAGCAGCAGCAGCTGCTGCTACTGCTGCTGCGGTGACGGCGGCAATTGCCTTTTCAAAAGCGCGGCACTTTAGGACTTGCAGGCCAGGGGGTGGAAGCGAGTCCAGCGCCGCCAGCACGGGGGCGCAGGGCAGGCGGCGCACCTGTGTGGGGATCCATTTGGGGCCGGGAAGTGGGAAAAAAGGAAACGCAGCGGGAAGCGGTGTGCCGTAATCGTGTTATACCCACTACCTAGCACAGTCAGGTCCGACGGCCTCCAGCCTGCCTAGCCCTCAGCCAATATTGATTATAAAAGATCAGCACTGAAATCTCACCTGGCACCCCATACCTGACAGTAATGCGGCCAGGACCCAGGAGGCCAACGAATAGTGTAGGATGCTTCTACAGATCCAGATCTGATCTAAGACAGACAGACAGACAGGCAGACAGACAGACAGACGGGGAACAAGTCCCCAACCACCAACAGTTTTAAGTGAGAGCTGGAGCACGGCGCCAGCTGACCCTTCCTTGCTTCTGGTTTGTGCTTCAATTACTTCAAAGAATGCATCCGCGGGAGCGTGGACAGCACCTTACCTGCAGCTCCCGCAGCCGCGGCGGAAAAGGCACGGCAGGAGGCGGCGGCATCTGCCTGGGGCCTGGACCACCCAACATACTGCCGCCGCCGTCGTGCGTTGGCGTCGGTGGCAGCACAATGTTCCGGCACGCCAGCGTCGTCAGCTGCAGCGCGCGCGCCAGCACTCTCATGTCGCACATGGTCAGCTCGTACGATCTGCCGAGGTGAACCTCCACGAGGCTGTCTAGTGACGCCGTCAGGGGCATGGCACGCCAACGCAACTCTGCCGTTTGCTGTGCGCCGGTCGCCGTCAGCGGTGACGATGACGCGTCAGCGGCGAAGCCATCGGGCGCCGGTGTCACCACCTCCGCCAGCTGCGGCGTCAGGAAACCTGGTGGCATGTCCACCCTCAGCCTCGTCAGGGCTGTCAGCTCGGACAGTCCCGCCAGGCGGTGGGGTGGATCCAGTAAGCGGGGCAGCGACGAACCCACGAGCTCCAAAGAGCGGAGGTGGGTGCCTAGGGATGCGATGGCATCGATAGCTGGGGGCGCTGCGAACGAGCAAGGGACAATATGAGCTAAAAGAAGTACGTATTATACATTTAAGTTGATACAAAGAAAGAAAACAAGGAAACGCCGAAGGAAAACATGAATAATTGTGGGTGGAACAGAATGAGTCGCAGATGCTGGGAGTACTGTCTGAGCACGTGGTGTGAGGCCCAAGGGGGGGGCCGGAGGAAGCGAGTTCCTCGTGGCAACGAGGTCGAGACAGAGGTGCTGGGAAATTCGCAGGGGTCAGGATTCCACCCAACACACTCTGGAGAGAGGTATCATGCCACCGTACCTTTGCTGGATTCCCCGCCCCCGACTCCTTGTCCCTAAAGCGCCACTGCTTGCATGTGTAGCAGACGCCCTTACATCGCCCATCCTGCCTACTTCAGCAGGAAAAGGCACAGCCCGACTGACCATAGACGCATACCATTCCCATAGCAACCCCCTTCCCAGAAACTTAAAAATGCTTGCCCTTTACTTCCTCCGCCTGGGCCCTCCCGGTTGAACTCCCGCCCCGTCCCTGAGCTCAACCCACAACACACCGTTGTCCCCTCGCATACGTAGCGGCCCTAGCGGTGCCAAGGCATGCATGTCCAGCGTCAGACGCAGATCCTCAAGTGCGGTGCATTCCTCCAGGCTGCAGGCTGGCAGCGAGCCGTGAAACCGAATTCGCAGCTCCAGGACTCTCAGCCGATGCCCGATGGCGGCCAAGACTTGGTCTGCACCTTTGGCAGAGCTTGCCTCCGAAAGGTCTAGCACCAGATGCTGCAGTTGTGGCACAAATGTGACCAGTGTAGCTCCAAGACGGTCGCTCAGGCGCGCGGAGCCATAAATCGCGATCCGGAAGGCATTGAAGGCTACTTCTTGGAGCACGGCACACCTGATAGTGGAGCAGGTAGGCGTTAAAGTCCTATTTATTCCAGATATTATTTAACTTGATACAAATGACGTTTTAGGCTCCTGCCCTAGCATTTTCCTTATGTGCCCAGGAGCGGCAACACACGAAAACCAACAGCTCTTACAGTGTTGCCTCGCAGTCCGCGTTGATCGTGACCTTGATTGGCTGACATCCACGCTTTTTAATGCCCAAAAGGGCGTCCAGTACAGCTGAACGTCCGACGAGCTGCGCCTTCTGAAATGATGCAGCCAGGCCTAAGTGAACGTGTAGCGAAAGGCATGCCGCATCATGCAAGCCTCGAGTCTCTTTGCTAACAGTCCTAAGGCTGAGCGATGATTGCCTGCCCAGTAAAGACCACAGACAAGGGACGGCACGGAGAACATCATACAAGGTGGGCCCGCCACTATCCGGTAGGATTTCACTTAAGAATTGTGCCATACTGTGAGCAGCTATGCATATATTACCTAAAAGAATAGCACTTTCCGAGGCGCACACCATTTACGTGTACAGTACGTCTACGGGCAAAATTCCTGCACGGGAAGGCAGGACATGGTGCAGTACAGGTTATATTAACCGGGGCTGGAAAGTTTGAAATGATATTTTTGTTACATAGTCTGTGAACTCGACAAATTATTGACGCGGACACAGGTCCGTGAAGCCCAAGCGCGATGTCTAAGACCGCACCAGATGGCTGTCCTAAACAATTCCTTCGTTGATATCCTTGGCGATGGCACAAATTTAAACCAGCTGGGTCGTGCTGAATTGTATTCGACACAGCGGAATGTACAAAGTAGCGCACAACCTTTTCTCGGACTGTGCGGCAGATGCCGTACCGCGCTTGCCGCCAGAAAAGAATTCCCTCAATTAACCCGCCTAAGCATGACCTTGGGTGGCTCCATGTTATCTCGTGATAATTTGCCTTCCTCCGTCTTTCCTCGACTGCCAAATAAGGGCGCGGCTTGCTGTGTTTGTAGCGCGAGGTCGTTCCCCCAGAGGATGGGAGCATGGGACACGACACCCACTAACCACCGTTTCCACGTTCTTGACCGTCGTGACGATTTACGTTGCCATTGTCCTGATCACCATGACTTTTAATGCCATGCGTCCTGTTTAGGTTTTATATGTATGCTAGACGAGGCTTTCAGGTAGGACTAACCCTCGTAAGGCCCACAGGTTGACATAAGGCCCTCTTGTGTTGAAGTCGTTCGTTTGGGCGCTCCACTCGAGCCGTTCGGGCTTCACTGTCAATCCTACATATACATGATATTCCATACGATGCTCTCCTTTTCCTTCGTCATGACTAGATGTGGCAATTTGTATGAACATCTGCGATTGGGTGCAGATGCCAGTGACCACGGCAAGGAATTACAACTAACGCATTGGGACAAGGTGTGCCAGAGTAACGAGCGTGCTAATTTGTACCACGACATTTTGCACCGTGCTGTATGTGCTCGTACGACAATGTGTCGCAACCGTTCAGATTTTTTGCAAAAAAAATTGCATAAAACCCTAAGAATTCTGGCTCCTACAGCTGTTGCTTACCTGCGCCCCATTTGATACCCTATCTTCCGCGGCTGTGTACTATTATATATATATCATATTATCTGTTTGGATGAAGCTCTAGATGGCACCTCCTCTTCCCGCGGTACAAAACTGGATGGCTATTCACTTGGCGTGCAGGGGACTAAAACCCAACCACAAACATTTACTTGCCGTATTCACATGAACTACTACGGTACATATGTGGGGAAGGGAACATGTACATCCCGGAGGATTGTTCCGGGCAGACGTACGCCTGCAGTATCGTAGCAAGTGGTGCTGTGTGCCTTGTGACGTACTGAGGCGGAAGGTAAACTACTTGCTTTTGAAATGCATATAATATAGGATGAAAATTAACCCTTAGCGTATTGGTTTTGTACGTCTTTTGTTTATCGTTTAGCGAGATGGCAGCTCTGCTCTGTTAGACCTGACGACGAATTTGCAGTACAGGTGATCGTACCCAACTTTAGGCATATGATTGGAGAGACGCAGTTTCGGTGGAAGGGTTACGTGATAAGTTCAGGAAGTATGCAGCGGGCATTTAGCTATAGATGTTCCTATATATGGGTACGTAACGGAGTCGATTTAGTAATGTTGACCTGGCTATGAATATAAATCGGGAGTACGACTGGACCTGGCGACGTTGGTAGAATTGTTGTGGCATTAAAAGCTCTGCTAAGACATATGCTTTTGGTCTGCCCCACGCTGCATATGGTTGCTTGGATTTCCGGTGTTCCGGAGGATCGGACGGGATGTATGCAGGTGTGATCGCTGGTCAGAGCATCCGGTGTTTGTAAGGACGAGCGGCGCAGCGGCTTATAGGGCCCTATAGGGACCGCACGACGTAACAGTGTTTGACTGGCGGGATTTGTTTCGTTTTTTTTCGCAATCAAATCTAGGAATGATGGGGAAAAAATATAAATATAATATAATATAATATAATATAATATAATATAATATAATATAATATAATATAATATAATATAATATAATATAATATAATATAATATAATATAAAATGTAATATATAATGTAATATAATATAATATATATAATGTAAAAAAAGATGCAGACTCTCCATCCGATCGTGCTAAAAAGCTTTGCTGCGACTATGATGATTATTTCTGGACTTTTTCCTTTCAGGATTTTCCTCCCTTACCTTTCTGGTATTTGTGGAATCCATGCCTTCAAGCATTTTCCCTTGGTTTGAGCTTGGATAGACCTGACGGTTCTCATCAGCAGACCGACGATTCATATTCCAAAACGAAGGCTGCACTGCTGAGCTTTGAATTAATTCGCGGCATGGAAGGTGTGGGCCCAGCCACACTGTCGGCAAACCCACCCGCCTACGTCGTACAGCCTCATTAGATATAAGCTACATAGCTGCTACATCAGCGAGTAGCACACAAGTGAAAGGAAATTTACAACCCGAAAAAGCCACCCTTGTTTCCGATACGTGTGTTCGTTGTTGCCCTGCGTGATGGCTAAGTCGCACAGCACATGTTAGGGCATCAGCGACAATCTTTCCAAGTCGTCCAGGTCTAGATCCAAACTGTTGTCCAGATGGGGCTCTGCAACCCACATTGCCGTTCCTGATCCGTACAACAACCTGCAACTCATCGTACCACACCACACCGCACCGGTACTACGGTACGGTATTTTATATCCGGTGTCAGTATTACTTCCTCGGTCCACCGGTATAGATCACACCCCGCCGCTGCCCACTCTACCCACCGCGGCCTCCACCACCGCCCCTGCCTCCCGACAAACGCGCACAAACACACTCTCGAGCGTGGCGCTGGAAACGGCCCAATCCAACAGCGCCACCTGCGCCCCTGGCGCTGCGGCTCGCTGAACGGGTGGACACTGCGTCAGCCCCCCTGGGGCTCCGGAACCAGAACCCATAGTGAACCGGGGCATATGCACATGAGAAGAGAGAGTGTGCCCTTGCGTATCGGAATCGGTGCGGCCAGGCGCAGCCGCAGGAACAGCAGCCCCGGGTGCCGCGGCCGCGGCCGCGGCCGTCCACGCCGCCGACACCGTGCTGGCGTACTCGCCGACGCCGGCGCCATGATTGTTTTCGATGTCGTCATCGTCGTCAACTTGTACCGCCGCCATGGTCCGGAAGAGCTCCGCCAGATCAACATCACGACGGGGCACCTCATAGCTGTGGAAGCCGTTCAGGCAGTACACCTGGCGGTTGGGAGTTGGGAGTTGGGAGTTAGGCATGGAATGGTACGAAGGTGTAAGGAAAAGTGGCTTACTGCCGGAAGAACTTGGGGGCACCCGTATCGTCAATCTTCTTTCCAAATTTGTATCGTCCCCCTTCTGCCAACACCGCCCCACAAGAATGTAGTAAACTAATAAATAATATTAAATCCCTTCAACGCGGATGGCCAAGCAAACACCGAAAAGTGCTCTGCTCTGTCCGGGGGAACCGCTCCACCTGCTTGGCAGACGCGCTGACGTGGCTGCAGACGAAGGCCTCAACCTCCTCGTCAGAGCAGCACGGCGCGGCCGTCAGACTACGGTATTTAAATCGGGCCAGTGCACGACGCAGGTACGGGAGGACAGGCGGATATGGAGCGGGGGTAGTAAAATATTCGGTTAGCAGTTGGGAGTTTGGTTCAGGTTGGTGGGTGGGTGGGTGCGTGGGTGAGGGGGGGGAGTTTGTATGGTTCATTGAACACCGTTCTTGCCCTCACCCCCTCATCAACCCTCACCTCGCCTGGGTTCTATACTTATCATGTATCATAATAATACACGATATCGTCATTGCGCATAATGTATAAATTATCTATGAAAACAGATGAAAATTAATTTTCATGTGTATGAAAATCAATATACACACATCGGTTTTAAAAGGAACTTCCTCGATACATATATTCAAATCTCGACCTTGCATTCCGACTCACCCGTTGCCCCACGCAGCCCCACTCCATCAAAGCAATCCAACCAGATTTCCCCCCCTCACACACACACACACACACACACACCTGAGCATGAGGTAGGAGCTGTACCTCGCCATGAGCTGTTGCGGCGTGCCGATGCAGCGCAGTGCTCCACCCACCACCACGCCCAATCGGTCGCACAGCGCCTCCGCTTCCTCCATGGAGTGGGTCGTCAGAATCACAGCACAGCGCCGCTTGGCGTGAAGAACCGCCTGGAGTGACAATGGTGTGGGACAATCGAAAGCGCGGTGGTGCGACTTGACAGCAAGGGGAGATACACACGGCTGTTTGTGAAAACCGCTCGTTTGGACGTTGCACTTGAGCTCTACTATAATTATATATATATGTGTGTGTGTGTGTAATGAAAGGTCATACGTACATAGATAGATAGATAGATAGATAGATAGATAGATAGATAGATAGATAGATAGATAGATAGATAGATAGATAGATAGATAGATAGATAGATAGATAGATAGATAGATAGATAGATAGATAGATAGATAGATAGATAGATAGATAGATAGATATAGATATAGATATATAGAGAGAGAGCCACGTGCCCCTCCCCTGCGCGGTGGCTCGGTCCGGTCAGGGCCCCCGGTGCTCGTCTTTGCAGGCCGGGCGAGTCGCCCACAGTGTAACACCCCTTAATATATACATACGTACATAATGCAGATTAATTTAATTTTTGTGTTTACATGTATGTACATGGTGAAGAATACCAGCAGCCGGTAAAACCGACATCTATATATAATTTGGCGCACATTCTTCTCACGAAACGAAGCACTCCCGATTGGTCATCGAACTCCCACCTTCCATAAAAGGCGGCGAGATGCCGGATCGAGGCCGGTAGAGGGCTCGTCCAGGTACAGTACGCGGGGGGAGCCCACCTGCACCGGTCCCAAGTGGCGCCATCACTGCCGGGGGAAGACGGGCTTAGAACGAGACAGAGCGTACGGCACAGCATGATGACTCACGCGAGGGAACGGCCAGCACCCCACGACCTCATCACCGCATCCAGTTGGATCCTGGATTCTGTGGATCTTCGTTATAGGGTTACAATTTCTCACACGGAGTCCCCTTCCCCCCATCAACCGCATCTCGCCACCTCACCAGCGCACACACGACACTGAGCCGGCGCTGCATACCACCACTGTACCCCCCTGCTGCCCGGTCTGCCACTTCCCGAAGCCCCGCCTCCTCCAACACAGCCGCCACCGCAGCGTCCAGATCTGGTCCCCGCAGGCCCTGCGGAACCGAAGATTGGTTTTCGGAGCCGGGAATGGGAGCTTGGATGAGGGATGGATAAAGGGGGGAAGCCGGGTGGGGGGTGGTTAGCAAACTTAGAAGACCACAGAGGGGTCCGCGTGTCTCGGAGATCTTGGTGAATTACCCGGGTTTGAAAATGTACGTCGCGTACGGCGACGAAAGGAACGGATCCGTTGAGCAGAGGACCAAAGCTTTTTACGGATAAGGCTGTGATGAAAGGTTTTAGATCAGGAGGTAAAGGTTTATGATTGGAGGTATGCCGTGGTGTCGGGGACTCCTGAGGTGGGTGGGGGGGGGGGCAGGACACCCCGCTACGGGCCTAGGGTGATGGCGTGCGTGGGTGCGGTCCGGTGAGACGTTCCCAGCAAGGAGAGGGTACAACCCGGCAATACACACACACACAAAATCACACACACAATCACACACTGTGATGGTGCAATCTCTCGCACATGTATACATACAGCCTCTCATGCGATTCCACACACACATACACACACACGCAAACTCTTTTTCACCATGCATGGCCCCGTTGCTTCATTGTCCGTATTTCACTATTACTACATGTTTATATTTAGTGGCTATCTTTCATCTTTCGCGTGTTAGCTCCTTCCTCGCTCAGAGCACACCTTGATCCTGCCGAACAGCCGCACGTGCTCCCGGCCGGTGAGCGAGGGCCACAGGACGTCATGCTGCGGACAAATGCCCACCAGCTGAGCCACGCGGGCGGACTGGGTGGACAGGTCCAGACCACATACCAACACGCTGCCAGAGCTCGGCTCCAAAATACCTGTCATTGGGGTTATGTGCACCAGTAGTAAAGATTAAGGAGCGCTTACTGTCTTTGATTAGAGGCATCAGATTATCAGAGCTTTAAGGAAATTCATGGGTTTTTAACCGGTCACACAGGGACCCATGGGTCATAAGATCCTATAGGTCATATGGACCCACGGGTCACAATATCCCACGGGTCAGCCCCTTTTTCCCGGTGTAGTGGCACCGCTACCCCAACAATCCACAAATGGTAAATCCTTACATGTTGATGCATTGTCGCATCTAGCTAGCTCTGCGGTTCCTTGCTCTAATCGTACAACATCCACTCACCCACGTAACCGTCACTCCCCCAACCCCCCACGCCCGCCCAACGGCCCACCACATCCATGCAACTCCTCCCCCCCCCCCACACACACGACTGAAATGCCCGATTTTCCCCATGATCCATGCAACCTTCCATCGGCCAATAAGACATGACCTCGCTGACCTCTGAACCCCTAAATAAACTTGGACAACCCCTCACCTTGCATAATCCTCAACGTCGTGGTCTTCCCCGCCCCGTTAGGTCCCAGCAGCCCCAGAGTCTCCCTGGAGCCAACCGCCAGGGACAGATTTCTTACAGCCACCTGCGGACTAGGCGACCCGCGAGCACCACCAGCTGTGACGGTGGGGGCGGAAGCGGGGGGGGTATTGACGGACCCCTGTCGCAGGAGGGCAGACAGACAGAACAGATGGACGGATGGACGGATGGACGGATGGACGGATGGACGGATGGACATTCCCACGTGCATGTTGAAATGCACAGAGGCAACCAAGCGCTCAATCACAAGGGGACATACACGTGGCGCGCACCGCATACCCAGGAGCTCTTTTACGAGCGCCAGTTACGAGCGTTTTCGAGCTTGAAGTTAATAAGCTGATAACAACGATCAAGAGAACGCATCCTGCCACTGGCACCCCGGCGCCCTACTGTATGTGTTGCAACAGCAGCTGTTTGTGTTTTCTTGAGTCCTCAGCCGTGTCCATTATTAAACCCTGGATCGTACCTTGCCGGGGAAAACCTTGCGCACGTTACGCAGCAGCAGAGCCGGCGGTGGCGTAGTGTGGGACCCGAACACATTTCCGCCAGAACTGGCAGCGGTGGCGGTGGCGGCGGCGGCACGGCCACCGGTAGTCGTGCCGCTGGCCGCCGTTAACTGCCGCCAAAGCACCTCTACCCGCCGCCGTTCCTCCTGGACATCTTCACTCTCCAAGTCCTCGGCAGTGGTGGCATCGGCCTCTGCCGCTGCCATCGGCGCCGCCACCGCAGATTCCTCACTTGCAGTGCCGCCGGGGGCAGCAGCGGCGACGGCGGCGGCGGCGGCGGCGTTGTCATTGCCCGCATATACCGCTGCTGCATCTGCTGCCGCCACCGCCATTGCCGCTGCGCCGGCGGCATCCCTCCCCCGCCTCCTGACCCTGTCTCCTCCCTGCTTGCTCCGCCACCGCGCTACGGACCTGGCGGGTGTACGGCATTCAGTCCTCGTAACCACGGGCTTTACCTTTCCAACCTACGATACAATCAACACAATCCCCCCGAGCAGCGGGTGGCCCGTCTACAGAACAACCGCCACTCCCAGTCCTGCCAGTCCTCCAACCGCAATCCCATGCGCCATCTCAACCGTCCAACGGTCCAGACCGATCGTGGTCCATCCCACCTTGCCCAGCGCTGTCTGGCGGCTGAGGGTGCGAACCAGTCCCAACCTCGTGGATCGTCCGGCTCTAACCGGAAGCCTAGGAAGAAAAAAGGGTGGCTGTGGACGCCCTGCTCATCCGGCCCAAACACCTGCAGGGAGCCGATGACCAAAGGGGACCCCAAGCGGGAAACATAAGGTGGTCAAGGAAGGGATCAATTCAACGAACCCTCCCTCTACCCCCCTCTACCCCCCTCTACCCCCCTCTACCCTCCCTCCAGCACGGAAAGGTAGCGGGGGCCTAGGAACTGTTTGTGCGTGTACAAACTTAAAAAAGCAGCAGTGAACACTATTGTCTAAGATTAAGACATCGTGTTATATTGTATGTCCCGAGTTACTTTGAAAGATTACAATCTATCACGCCATTCAATACGCTACTTACCTTTGGCGGGCAAAGCAAAGACCCACCTTGCCCCAGTACCACGTCCACATGACGCACCAAACCGTGACCGCCGCCAGCAGCGCCCAGGCAATGGTCGTACCGTTGCCGTCGTCGTACAACCGAGACCAAGTGAGGCCTGCATACACCCATTTTTCGTGACCGAGCGAGTGGGGCGCGGTCTCAGCTTTCGGGGTTGACCGTTGAACCCTGATATGATCATGCAGTAAAGCCATCATGCAAAACCCAATTTTTAAATAGCCATCCATGACGGCTGCTTGCTCGATAGGGCATAGCCGTACCTTACACGGTGCCGTACCTTGAGGGTTGCCGTTGGCGGCAGCAAGGAAGGCGTATTGGCTCATCTCCCAGAGTCCCCGAAACAACGCAAAAGGGGGGAAGGCCTCCAGTAGCGTCGCTAGCCAGTGGGGCCCGGATGTCACAAACTGTGAAAAGGGGGGGGGGGTGAAGGAGGGAGAACAAAAGAAAGGGGGTCATGTGAGCCGTGACGAGGTTCCATTGACTAGATGGCCGAGTTCATCCCCCCTTCCCTCTATCCTCTGTCTATCTATTTGTCTGTCTGTCACGAAAAGGCGCGCGCTGTCAGGATATTCGAGAACTCATCATCACACTCATCTGTCTGCCTTCATGTCGGCCTGACAGCACTGCATGCGGGAAGGGCAAGTATCCATTGGTCCAGAAAGTTATGTTTTGATGTAGTGTAGATCAATTACGGCTCTGGTAACGGACCCGTGCATGACTGCTCTGATTCTTTTTCTGTTCCAACTTTCAATTGCCTGGTGCCGTACCTGCGCCACGATCATGTTTGACACCAGGCCCGTCAGTACGACAGTGGTAGTGGCAGCTAGTGTGGCGGCGCCGGCAGAGCTCCAGGCCGCCGCGAACCAAAAGGCCCACGAGACCATCGCGTTACCCCACACTAGGTAAAAAGCCGCCTGAAGGGGTGGAGGGGGGGTAGTTGGGTTCAGTTAGTAATGGTTGTTACAACGGGTCCGTACGAATAATCGGTGAAATCTCACTTGATGGTAGGTGCGGCGGCTAACGACCTAACGGAATAATTCCACCAAGGAGTCGTACACGGCACGTACCACCCACAAGCTGACACAAACCTGCACGCCCGGGCTGGTCTTGGTGAAGATGTTGAGACCGATAGCGGCTCCGAAACCCACAAAGATCAGCATGAAGACGGCGTACAGCGCCGCGAACCAGCAATATGCCGCCAGCGCGGCAGGAGCCGCTCTCAATCCCTGTTGCCTCATCAGGAGCTCCGCGCCACTCTCCCTCTCCGTGACTAATGTATGGACGTACGTCTGTTTGTTTATATTAATGTCCAGAAAAATGAAATTAGTATTTTGTCGTACAAAACGAAAACTCCCTAACTGAACGCGAAGGACACTGTTAACAAACATAATTTGGGTCCTTCTATTTTTCGCCATCTCCTCACCCCCTGGTTGTGTTGTTCGGAGGGTTCCCTTTTACCTAAGACCCTAGCCCAATCCACTCACCGGTAGCAGCAGCTGCATAACCCACATGAAGAACAGAGGGCCCATGAGGGACGCTAGGTCCAGGCGCAGCGGTGACCCACGGGTCGGAAAGCCCTTAATTCCTAGAAACAGGATTGCAGGATTGCAGGATTGCATACGACGTGGATTGCTCGGCGGTCAGGTAAAGGTAATAGTGCGTGGGGCTGCTGGTAAGGCTATGCTAATGGTGCTACTGATTTTCTCAGAAGTGCGAGGACGTCTACGTAGACTTAACTGAGTGCCGTTCGTTCGAAGAAATTCAAAGGGTCAGAATCCCACCCGGCTCCGCCGTTATATAAGGCCCGATCCCGTGCACTATCAACATATATGCCCACGCCCACGCCCACACCTCGCTAACCCCTCTCCCAGGCGGTGCGAAGGGCTTTGATATCTGTCTGTTTGGGGTTTTTAGGGTTTCGGGGGGTTTCGCCTGTTGACGCGTTGAGAGTTGTTAGGGTCTTGGGGTTTTATACTTCGCCCTGCCACATCAGGGTTTGCTCTCACCAGCAAGCCTCAGGACCCAGTGGGTCCGGTTCTGCCCCGGGATGCCCCGCGATGCGGCAGTCGCTGCCAACCAGGCATTTGTTGCTGCGTTGATGGCGGCGGGCCAACGTTGCACCCGGGGAGCGACACTGGCCTGGGATGTGGGTTTTTGAGGGGCTCCAGGGAGGAGGCTAAGCGGCGCATTATCCGGAGGAGAATTTGCACACACATACAGGACGTTACATACATAGCTGTATTAATACAGACATAATAAAGGAAAGAATATTTTGTCACTTAATTTTATTTATTATACTATATACTATATAATATCATATATACACATGTATGCACACGTATCATGTCACATCATACCATATCGATATATTGTACCATATTATACAAACAACATGTCAAGAATAATAAGGGAATGCCATAAAAATAAAAAAATAAAAAAAATAAAAAAATAATGTAACATAAAATAAAATAAAATAAAAGCAGATACGAAGCGTCCATCAAATCACTAAAACCCTCAAAACCCACGCACTGCGTGGCAGCGTAGCGCCAGCAGCTAACTGGCTACGATGAAGCATAAACATGAAAACGTCGAAGTGAAGAATGTTTACTCCATAAATACATTATGCTTACCGCAATATCGCTGTTGTTGACCCAGATTGTCAAGTCCAGACCCATGGGTCCACTCGTCCGCCAGTCGTATACGGCACTCGGATACTGTACGATGCGCTCGTCGCTATCCATCACATCAGCGCCGCCAGCCGTCGCCCCAACCATTGCCGGCCCTCGACTCTGCGGGGCCGCCGCCGCCGTGTTTGTACCCGTCCGCGCCACCACTCCCGCAGGCCCCGCCGATGGCGGGATGCCTACTCCCTTCGTTGGGCTCGCCCTACTCGTCATCGCATCCACTGTCGTACTGTTCGCTGGACCCTCCGAACCTATGGCAGATGCCACCGTTTGTTGCTGTTGCTGCAGCATCCGCCGCCCGGACGAGGCATATGTCGATGGTGGCGGCGGCGGCGCCGCCGCCGTCACATCCGCCGTCGCCTTGGGGCGTCCGTCACCGCCAACAGGGCTGGCGGCGGTATCGGCGGCGGCGGCGGCGGAGGCGGCGCACTGCGTTCCTGACCAGCCGCAGAACAACTCCCGCTCGATGGCAGCGGCGTCGGGGCCCCAGGAAGGGGCCCAGGTGGCACATTGTAGCTCCGGAAGCCCCATCCCCCGGCTGAGCGCACATGAGAGTTGCGACATCACCCGCCGGTCCGTGGCCGTGAGTGCGGAGCAGTTGCGTGATAAATAGTAGAGCGGAAGGACCTGTAGGGTACGGAAGTGCGGCAGTACGCCACACGGGTGGTGTACGGACGGGGAGCCATTATGTGAGAACGAGAGAAATGAAATACGGCGTGACGGAGGAGAGGGGAGAGGGGTGGGGGAGCATGTGCTTGCGTTTTCGTCAGTTACATGTCGAACGCAGGAAAAGGGCAGTTGTTGGTTTTATGCCGTACACATATATATTATTTTTTTCATTTTTTATATTTTATATACCTGATCTGGATCCGTGGTGAAATCCAGCTCAACACCCCCGCCGCCGCCGCCGCTTAACAGATGGCCGCCGCCGCCGCTGCTGCCGTGTACGACACTGCTGGTGCCAGCGCCCCTGGAGGCGCCCAGGATCCGTGACCCAACGATGAGTGCCGGTTCCAGCAGATTTGTGTACGGCGCGTCAGTTGCCGTACCCAGCAGCAAATCGTAGTCGGATAAGATCTGGGTCAGGGCAGAGGCGGCTCCCGCCAACTGCTCGGGGGACAAACTGGCTGCAACAGATGCTGGGGACGTGGATCGGTTGACTGACCCATGGGTCACAGCGGACGGCGCGACCGAGCCATTTGAACGGAACAAGACTGCCACGTCGACACTGGGGTCGCACAAGTCAATGTACGTCGTACGATCGTTGCCGTCATCCGCACCACCTTCGCCACCGCCGCGGCCGCGGCCGAGTGTACCGGACAGAATCGCCATCATTGGATTGCTGCTACCGCCATTCGTACTGCTGCTCGTACTGTTGGCACCGCCACTCGAGGTTCCGGAGCGGAGGCGCTGCTGTACTTCTCTCAAATCCTAGGGCCCGGATCAGTCGGGTTTGGTTAACGACGGGGAAGAGCTTTGCTACGTGACCCGTGGGTCACAACGCTTCTGCTGTGCTCTCTTACTAATCGTCTTTCCTAGCCCGCTTTCCGAACCTCATATTCCTGGTTGCCGGGCTGAGCCGGGCTGGCCCCGCCACCTTCTTCCACTCGTTTCGACCTCACCGCGCCGAGTCTCATTCGCCCGAATCAATGGACGAACAAGCTTAGTGCAGCGGGTCGGTTCTGAAGCTTACACGGTCACACGCCTACACCTGGTATGTGGATTACAGCTTGCGTTTAGGTGCGCTGCGCCCGTGTGTGTGTATGTGTGTGTGGGGTGTATGTGTATGTGTGTGTATGTGTATGTGTGTGTGGGGTGGGTGGGGGTGGGTGGGGGGGTTGCCAACGACCCCCTAAACGCATCCCCGCACTTCCTCCTCACCCTCAAGATGCGGGCTCCTATGCCGCGATCTCCCTCCCTCGGCACCACGTGCTGGCTAAGATTGTGGCTGGTAGCGAGGTCCCTGCCTTTGGAGGGCTCGCACATGAAGTGGCGGAAAGAGAAAAATTAAAAGACACGGAAGGTGGCGTCATACCAAAATAGGCGTGAAACCTTTTAGTAATACACATGTGGATGTACGGAGAGATGACAGATGAGGAAGGTACAAAAGTACGACAAGAATGTGAGGCCGATGGACGAGCTTGGATGTCGTACATTAAGAAATAAATGCGCAGGCAAGGGAATATGTATGGAGCGCAGGCGCCAAGATGCTGGAGCAGAGAACTTAGGAAACTGCCGAGACGTCGTACCAGTGTACGGCGCTACGATGGGACGTGGCAGCAGCGAGGATGGTGGCGAAGATGGCTGCACCTCTGGGTTGCGGGTCTGGCTGGAGGGGCCCATGGGTCGGTACTCATCCGGCGGCACCTGGCCCATGCGAGCGGGCGGGTGGGAAGGCTAAAGCTCGGAGGCTAATGCCAGTACGTCAGACCAGGCCGGCGGTTAGGTTGCCATCTCAACCAGTGACAGTGCGTCGGGCCAGCCAGGCTACGACCAAGGACTTACGTCACTATGACGAACTAGGTTTGTTGTACAGTGTCGTACATGGGTATGGGTACCATACATGCGTTCGTGACAGGGCTTACTTGCAGTACGGCAGGCCACGTGGATGGATACCGTACATCGCAGAAGGCAATCTGGGCATACGTACTGTACTGCGCGCCACATTGGCTGCGGTCTCGGGCCTGCACACGAGGACCAGGAAGACAGCTTGCGAGCTTGGCAGCACAGCTCGTGCTTGCGAGAGTACGGTGCTGTCAGGAGTACGGTACGGCAATTATTTCGATGGTGGGCGATTTCGTCCCCAAGCAATCCAATCTGTTTTTCAGTTTTATCGTTGCGGCAGATTATTGAGTTTGATTCCAGGTATTTGCTGCGGTTGTAGCGGTTGTAGCGACGTTCTTATGAACAAATGCATAAGAGTGTTGCAGGTACATGGATAATTGGATACGGCATACCTTGCAATGTGCGTACGGCGAGCAGGGCCGCTCTGAGGTGGCCCGATAGCACTCCCAGTCGGTTTCGGAGCCTGGCACCAGGAGCACAGGGGAAGGGGGCAGCGAGCTGGGGTTACTGGTGCAAGACAGACTTGAGGGTCTCGGAAGGTTGACGTGCGGGGTGAGGAGAGCGGGCGAGGCACTGGCACCCGCCCAAGCCCGGCACCGGCTTGATCCCAGAAAACACACACGCGCATCTCACGTGATGGAGGTGGCATTCTTGTTCCCGACGGTGCAAGCCGAGTACCGCGGCTGGACTGGCAGGCCAGCACACAGACAGACGCCGAGACAGACAGACGGATAGAGACACAGAGGCACAGACAGACAGACAGACAGACAGACAGACAGACAGACAGACAGACAGACAGACAGACAGACAGACAGATGGACAGCAATGGGCCTCCGCACCTTCTGGTCCGGACGCAACCCAATCGCAGCACTCCAGGCACTTGCACCCGCATCGGTAGCTCTCACTGGACCCCAACTGGGTGTTGACTAGCCGCTGGAGCACCTGCGGGGAATTTGAAGCCAGCAGTAGCAGCAGTAGCAGCAGCAGTAGCAGCAATAGCAGTAGCAGCAGTAATAGCTCTTGCAGAAGGACCTATTGAAGGACACACGCGAAAGGATTAGGACTTCCTTGGGGTTCGTTGATCTCGTACTGTAAGTTTACATCCCAGTAGTACAGTCCCAGTTTAATGACCTCACCAGCAGCAGTACGCAGAAGAGCAGCGGCAGTCCAAGAAGGCAAAGGTTCTGGCCCCAGGCACGCTTCTGCACCGATCAGCGGCTCAATAAGAACGAAGCGGCAGCAGGATAGGGCCGTAAAGTGAGCAACGACCGATAAGATAGGCAGGGGTTCGACCAGGGCCTACTAGGGCTTGCTCGTTAGGATATGTACTGACAGACGGACAGATGGACAGACGGACAGATGGACGGATGGGCGGATGGACGGATGGACAGAAGAGGCGGGGCGGCGGGGCCAGAGGATTCAGCATGACGACACCGGCCAGCTGGATGCGTCTGTGTACGCACGCCGTATCGCATGATGCAGGTAACGGTTGTTGACCATATCCCGCGGCAATGACGAGCGGCAAATCCGAAAGCATTTGTAACTACGGATCTTCTGCAGTGTATTATTGTACTAACAATTAGTTAGGAGTTCGTTAAGAGTTCATTAGTCACATGCTGTGAATACCCCAAACGGGTTTGCATGGGTCGGGGGTTCATCACGGGGGCTAATGAGCGGTGCATACGAGTCTCTTCATTTATTCGTTTTGGGAGATGGAAGAAAAGGGTACAGATCGACAGAAGGAACAACGAAAGGTGGGAGAGGATGGGTTCACGTGTTAGATGGACGGGGGAAATGTCCAGAAGGCCAGGAAGGAGGCGTCTGCATATACAGCGTCCCTGGGTCCCTGCCTTGGGCCTTCGTTGCCGTACCTGTAAGGTTGTGTTTTTGCGGAGTACGGCGGACGTCTGTAGGGCAAAGAGTTGCCACTCGCTAAGCTCCCTCTCGGAATTGGGTTGGCGGCCGCTGCCACCAACGCCATCTGCTGCAGCCGCCGTGCCAGCGTCACCACCACCGTCGTCTCCACCACTGTCGCCGCTGATGCTGCCGGCATTGCCGCGTCCTGCGGTGGTGGCAGCGATGGCGCTGCCTTCATCATAAACGTTCGACGCGCCAGCGTGTGGTGATGATCCAGCGCGGAAACTGCTGCAGCCAGCAGCGGGCTGGGGGAGATGCTCCGAAACCCCCGGGTTACTCCCCTCCACCATGTCGCTGGCAGCGAGGACCATGCTGCCCTGCCCAGCGGCGTCACACTGAGTTCTGCTTTACTGTGCTGGTCTACTGCGCAGCGAAAGCCTCTGCGGATGCCCCTTATATATTGTGGAATGTGCTACTGTTGCTACTGTTACTACTGCAACTACTAATGACACTAGTACTGTTAAGACTGCTGCTACTGCAGCTGCACCCGTGGCGCCCTGATTTGGCGGCTGCTGTACGGACTACAGGTGCATAACTGCATCCCTCGCCCGTCAACTTCACAATCCGGAATTACTACTTGCTCGTGCCGTACAGTGATGTGACTTGGGGTTCATGGTTTAACTCATGCGCCGTTATCTGTTAGGGGTCCGTCAGAAGGCTGCGTGCTCCTGAACCGCGTCAGCCCGCAAGACCCACGGGTCATAGGCGGAACAGGCAACCAACATCTTTACTGGAAACCGTTGAGGCCCATAGCTGTTATCCGTGCTTCCACGACCACTTGTTGGTGAATCTTTAAAATTTAAAGTGGTGCTGAAGTCTCATTGAGTCCGGAGCAGTCAGGGCTTTGCAAAGGCGCTGGTGAGAAGCATGCGAGGGATGCTGGTGAAAAACGCTTAGAAGTGCAGGCGGCAAAGAAGTCCGGGGCAAGGGGAAACAGTATCATGTAGATTAGCCTCAAGGCGGCTGCAAAGAGGGGCGAGGGTAGTGTGACAGCTGAATTCTGGGAACGGCCAACGGCCGGCACGGCGGCCTGGCTTGAAGTGGACCATACCCGGTACGGCGCAATAGCTGACATCCGACCTCTCAAACCGATTTCTTTGATTTACGTACGCAGAGAGGGAGAGCAAATCAAGCGGAGTTTCTTACCTGATGAATGACGGGTGTAAGATGGGTTATCACGCCATGGTCGATTTGACGGTTTCTTGCCCAGTCCAAAGGGGGGTAATAGGCACTGCAAAAAATAAACATATCCAAACTTACTTTGTGATAAGACCTATTTTTTGTTTTGTTATGATGGTTTTAATTTTATCTCAGAGACAAATGCGTCGGGGCCCGACAAAGTTTCGTGTGTGGCAGGGGTCCCTCGGTCGGGGCCGAGCGGCTCGGGGTCGAGGGTCTTGGGAGGTTTCTTCATGTTTGGAACTTTGAAACAAAACTTTAGACGGAGCTAATCCTTTGATTGAGTTCTTTACTTGATGGCACTATTTGGAAAGTAAACTACTTTGTATGTACGTTGTTGTGGCCGGCATTCGTATGGCGGCAGCCCATAACATCAAATATAATCGCTGATGACACCCAAATAGTGCAAACGTTGGTCGCATCAATTTAGAAGATGATAACAATGCATCTGGTAATGCGACTAAAACAAGCCAACGGCCAGGGAGGGCTGCGGCAAGTGCCTCCATCCCGCCAACGCTCCGCTTCAAAAGTGTGCGGAATGTACATAATACGTAATGTGTGGCGAAGGTGGCGGAGGCAGAGGTAGTCAAGAGGGCAAGGGTTGGTAAGGGTGGAGGTGGTGACGGAGGAGGCAGTAGATTTCATGCGTGCTCTCTCTCTCTCTCTCTCTCTCTCTCTCTCTCTCTCTCTGCAATGATAAACTAATAGAAAAAATTGTTCAGAGCCATCAGCAGTTGACTGGCTTGATTTAATTCAAATTCAAATTTGCGGATGTACGACAGATTCCTGCGTCAGAACCGTACGCCAGAGTCGATCATTCGATTTGGGGTTCCAGAAAACCTTCTCACGATACGCTCTGAAATTAAACTCCCTACGCCCTCCATCCAGTCTATTATTTCTTCCATCGTGTCCTGTACTGTCCAATGTAGCTCGGAATGCCGAGCGGAGCATCGGCACGCACGCACAGTGTGCCCGGGGTGTGCCCATACATTACCCAAGAAAACTCCCCTTATCCATTTTTCAGTTCACATGGTAGGCAGGATTTTAATACTTATTCACCGTTGACGTAGGCAGGTTAAAATCACATATCAACCCCGTAAAACCATCGCTTACTGCATAAATCTCCGTCATTCATTCGTTCGTTCATTCCCAGCACAAGACCAGACAACCTGAAACGTCCCCGCACGCAGCGCCATCTTCTCGTTGGGGGCTGACAGCCGTGAAGTCCCCAACCTCCGATCACAGACTTGTTAACATGCAGGCCCTGGCCCCGAGGGCCAACCGCCTCTATCTCCCCTCCACTCGCTTCTAACAACCTATTTCCACAATAACACAATAACACACACGTACACACATACACATACATATACATATACATATACACGTACACAGCTACACACGTATACACATACACAAAGGTGATTGCAATAAAAACACACGCCTCGGAGGTTACCTTCCAAGCACACGGACAGGGCGTCGTCACGCATGCATAGTCTTCGTCGTCGTACGTACGCCCGGGCCTCTCTGGTCTTTCTCCACAGCCGCTTCTAATCCCCCGCCGCACGATACCCGGCGTGTGGCAGTGCGGCTTTCCTCACCGCAGTCCCACCGCCGGTCGCAGCCACTCCTCCAGCCCCACCTGCTGAAGCAGCTGTCTCAACTGATCCAGCGTCTCCAAATGCACTTCGCTGCGAGCCACCGGAGCAAGCGAACTGTGGACAGATTTCTAAGCTCAAGCGGATGAGTCGACCCCGAAAACATAACTCTAAGTTTTCACGAACCTGTTCTAATAATCGTCGGTGCATGATTCGTACTGTCGAAATGCTATATAAGGAAAGTACGAAACTAAGAAAAGTACGAAGATAACAAGAGCTCAGCCACATTTTAAACTTCAGGTGCTGAAGCCTTACCGATAGTCGGGGAAGGCGCGCTCACTGCCGCTGCCAATACCATCCTCTCTGCTGACACAACTGGTTGCGGCGGCTGCAACCGCCGTAAGCTGTTTTCGATTCTGTGTAACCTGATGCAGTTGCTGCTGCTGCTGCTGTTGGCGGCGCAATGGCTGTTGCACGAGGACATCCATCATGCGCTCCTTGCACTGCAGCACCAGCAGGTCATCGTGCCACCAATCATGAAAACGACGATAAGGACAGATGCAGTTATGCAACCGGCGGTGCGCCGTCCCCGCAGTAGAAGGGAGTGTAGTGTGGGAGCCGTACATTGAGAAACCTGCCGCTGCATCACCAGTACAGCCCCTAACTTCACCACCGTGGAAGGAGCCCTTGTCGTACCGCCCTGTCTCACGCAGATACCCGCACACGCACCGTGGTACGTCCACCCCCCCAACACACACACCACTACTATCCCCACCCCAGCCCTCAGTCACCGCCACACTGCCGTCACCATCACGTAATCCAACATGCGGCTAACCCACTTTGCGCCCTCGCGAGTCCACATCCACGCTTTCTGTACGGTGCCGTACAAGGTACTCGCGCAGGGCGAGGCCGTCACCCTCCAGCAGTATGAGGATCAGGTTCCCCTGGAAGATCAAGCGGCCTGCGGGTCAGGAGTGACCGGAAGACACTACATGTGACGTACATCGTACCGTGCGTGTGGCATATCCTACTTGGCTCCCTGACTGGTGGTTGCCAGATTAGGATATAGCCTGTGGGGGCACGCCGCATGACTGAGTCACATCGGAGCTCACGCGTAACATGATGTGTGGATTTATACACACATAAACACAATTACACACAAAGCACCATCGCGCGCTGTTCCAAGCGCCAGTGCCATCCATCCGTACCAGTCAGACGCAGCTCCCGGACCCAAGATCCAATCGTCCTGCCGTACAGCGCCCGGTTGTGCATATGGTCCAGCCGCAGGAGCAGCACCTGCCCAAGTACATCACCACCGCCATCAGCACCGCCGTAGCCATATTTAAAGGTAGCAGCAACTGGGGTTCAGCAAAGCTTCTGGTGTACCTATAACCGTACGATTACAAAAGGGTCCGGGCCATACGAAAATAGAAATATCTGGCCAACGACGATAAAGTTGGATACAGATTTTTGTCACACGTTAATTTCGTCACACTGACCCAACGGTCCCAACGGGTGCGGATCGATGCAATTTGGTCGTCAGCTTCCGAAAAAGAGGAGGAGAAAAAGAATCACCGAGGAGCTCGCGCTGCGCTGCATCCTGCCTCCCGACTAGGCACTCTCTTAACCCACATGCGGGATATGTGGGATTATTTGTACTGTCTTCTGGAGACGGGCTTTCTCCCGTCCCTCTTGGGCCTTACCTTATTGTTATCACCTGGAGATAAGGATAGCGGCGGATGGATACGGTGCAGCTATACGGTGCGGGATGACGAACAAGATGATCTGAACGAAGCCAGATGCTTTGTGACAGTTGGCTTTTAGCATCTCTTTATTACCCGCCCGACCCACATCGTCCCCTGCCTCGCGCGAAGAGGCCCGACCCACATCGTCCCCTGCCTCGCGCGAAGAGGCCCGACCCACCTGCAACTCATCATTTTGACTCCCCCGCGATGTACTCTCAAGGCTGCCCTGGGACGACGCCACGTCAGCTGCTTCACCTGCCCCCTTCCCAGATCCCCCATCCGTCATCATCCCATCCTCTCCCGCAGCTTCCACTTCCAGCGCCAACTGGTCCAGCGCTGCCTGGGCGTGCTCGCACAGCTCATGGAGGCAAGGCCGGCCCTGAAGGAGATGCCAGAAGTGGGTTGACTATGAATACCCTCTGAATTCGGGGCTCCTACGATTTGATGATTTTCATTAGCTCCAGCCTGCAGGCCTCGGCGCGTACCTCTCCTGCTGCCTCCTCAGCAAGCCGCCCAAGCTCTGTTGTCAGCATGTCTACCCACTCGCGACCCACAAGCCCCCGTCCGCGGCCAGCACCCCCTGTGCAGTTGATAAACACTATGCATTGCGCGGCCAGTGACATGGATGCCGCATCCGTCTCAGATGCCGGCAAAACGGGCAACGACTGCGGCGGTGACGAGTATGCAGGAGGCAAGCTGATACGCAACTCCAGTTCAAGTTGCTGCGGCTTCCGATGTAAAGTTTGTCCTATAGAGTTCGAAGATCCGTGGAGCAAAGCCTCCCTGATTAAGTAGGGTGCACGCATATGGAGGAGAAATGGAGTTTGGGGAAGGATTGTATGTCACAGTAGGGAAACCGTGTTACGGGGTGATGATGGTGAGGGGCGTCAGGGCAGGGCGTCAAGTATCCAAGCGTCACGTGCCACTGGCGTCATGATGAGCCAATTAGTTACATCTCTAGAAGGATCCTGATAGCAAAGCGCTTACTTTTGTTGGTCTAACGCGTTAAGGCGGATGGTCGCATCTACTGTGTTTGAGCCCAGGAGCGCGGCAGCTCTGGCCTCCTGCACATAAACACAATATTTTTTGCCTTGATGCTTTAAAAAACATTTTGCGCAATTTTCAAACCCTGGCACGACCATCAGCAGAAGGCTGCATATGCTCTGACCTCTAACGTGCCAGAGGCTGCAAGATCTAGTAATTGCTGCTGCAAAGCATCAGATAGGATAACTTTATCTGCTCCGTGGACGGCTTGCAGGGCTGCGAGCTCAAGTAGGGCATTCACGCGCAACGCTCCAACATCCATTGTAATTCTAAAAGGGGCAAATAAGTTTAGCTTTCTTTCCAAGAGGTGATCTGAACGACGTTGCCTTAAGGAGCAAAGAGCATGACGAAAGGAAGGAGGGGGACGCCTTTAGGGATGACATGCATGACGCATACACGACGTTACATCACAGTAGATTGTCCAAATATACTGAAACATAGGGAGATGGAGGCCAAAGGAGAAATGGATGAATCAACTTCGGATTTGCCCTTACGGTTGTTGTCGACTTATCGCTAAAATCCATCGTACAACCGTTCACTGATCGGGTAAGACATGTCGTGAAAAGTCAACGCGCTCCAGGCGTTCTCCTTGACGATGATCAAATCCCTGATTGTAAGATCTGTAGGATTTGGCGCTTTGCCTGGAAAACTTGGTCCATCCAAGAGTACAACGCTATAATCGGTTAGTCCAAAGCCTGCAAAGTAAGGTCATGTCACGCATTTATCTCTTGTCGCAGGCACATCCAACCTCAAATGCATATCACTTACAGCCGCAGGGCTCCACACCCAAATTAATTACTTGCTTATATAAAGTTTGGCGTTGCAAATACTTAATTGATTGCACCATATGGACGCGAAGGATGGAAGTGACCCGTGGGTGGAAATGGAAAACATCCGGCGCCAGGACCGTCCAAGGTCACCCCATCCAGCCTATTGGATCCTGTAAGGAAAATCAACCCCAACAGTCAGCACTGTGCTTAGAGGTGCGCGCGTCCCCTGACGTAATCAGGATGTTTTCAAAATGTCTCATCATGCATGGGTCATGTATGGGCTTTCTGTGTATGGTTCATACATACATGGCTTATGCTTGGAGCACTGGTGGCAGGTGGTATCCAACCTCTCAACATTTCCCTGCTCTCACTACTTGGCCTGAGTGTTACTTGAAAATTCCAACTAATTAAGTCATCTGAACAAACGCAAGGCGCCATTTTCACGATCTTACTAGCTCACATCGTCTTTCACCTTGTATTTTCTCCGTTGCAAAACTTCGGTATGTACACTTTCGCAGCCCTGTCCGGCTCAATCAGACCGTCCCACAACGCCAACTTTAGCTCAATTGGCTCTACCGCGCACGGTCTGGAACCCATTATGACATGCACGAACACACCGGCTACAGCTACTCACTGGATACCTGTGGGCTCACTGCTGACCACCGTCACTGCCGCGAACTGACCGATCCTACCGACCTCACCAACATCAGCCTGTGTTCTAAAAATTATCCTGGCGGTGTCGCACATGCACACGCGAGCATCCTTTTCGAGCCTTCGATATTGGACCTACGTGAGTAAATGGCCTACCTGCTATTTGTACAGCCCAATACACTTATGTCGACGAGCCATAATCCTTTCCAGGATTCCCCATAACGGAATAATACACGGGCCGCAAATACATCATGCCGATGTGAACAAGGATGAAAAAACAAAAAAACATACCTGCAGCCCACTATCCATCCAAACCTAGAGCATAATATATAATTATCCATCCGGAAATGAAAGCCTGTGAAGATCCGACCCCTGGTGAAGGTCGGCTGGAGCAAAAGAGGACCTCGGACCTCGCACCGAGGACCGAGGACCGGATCCCACGCTTGGGGGTAAGTAAGGAAAGGTAGTATTCAGGTGGCGGCGCAATGTGGCGGCGCACCCCGTTCACTATGTGGCTTCGCTACTCCTTAGATTCGGCTATTCGTATTTCGAAACCCTAAAAACCTGGGCAACCAAACAACGAAGACTTGGGAGGCAAGGCAGCGTGTTCATCTACGAACAGTCATAAACATTGGGTTGGGTCTCTAAAATCTGCCACCCATCGTGAGGCCCTGATTGCATATTCTCTTTCCCTGCGCATTTCTAATGCCGTGCGCGGATGCGCCGAAACCATCAAGACTAATGAAGCCCTGACGTACGAATGAAGGGCGGGGTCGTTTCCGCCGTCGTCACTGCTGTCACCGCTGTCGCCGCTGCCAGATCCTGCCTTTCTGTTGGCAGGAGTTGTAGTTTCTCGGGTGCTGCCACCGGCGCTCATTGCGATGCAATCTAGAACGCAGAGGTAAAAATCCATCCATACCACATACCATGTTGCCACTAAGGTCTTGAGAGGCCGCAGTGGCGTCTGCATTACGACGCCAGCATTTGTTATTACGTACCGCTACCGCTGCTGCCACTTTTGCCACCCCCTCCGTCACACTCCTCCTCCACCGTCGCCAGAACGGTCTCCTGCGCCGTTGCCACAAGCATCTTCGCATGTGCCGGAGCCGCCACCGCCGCTAGCAGCCCTAGCGGCGTGCACCGCCTCCTACTGCCTGCTGGGTCATGCTGTATGCTTGATGCGCCGGTATTGCCGCACCGCCATCTTCATCCGAAGTTCCGGCATTCGCGTGCTTCTCGAATTCGTGCTGGGGCAGCCACGGCATACATTGCGAACTTAGAGAACAGCATGGCGGCAAAACCTGGCCCAGCTGTCATTTCCGCAAACACCCTTCTATGAACAGCTGAAAGATAAGATGCCGTGACATGCGTGCACCATCTCGGGCCCATGTGTGCGAATATAAAGGCCCTTGCAAACGGTAACACCTTGGACACGACAAATACAGGCGTTACCTCCCGGGGGCTCTCGTAACCTAGTCTGTTATATTTCTTCCATCACCTCCACCCGGTGCCCGTGTGGTCTTCCTTTCGTCTGGTCCGTAATTTTACCCTTTTTTCCCAAACACACACGTCAGCACTCCGGGATTCACTTATTATGCCACTCTGGGCGGCCTCCTGATATACGACGACTCACCAGCCTAGTGAAGCGCTTGTCGCCCTGTACCAGACTCCACAGACGGGCCGCGGCCCCAGTGGAGAGGAAAGCCTTGTAGTTGGTGAGGTGGGAGATGCGGTACGTGCGAGGACCGCGGAGTTGGTCACCGCTGCTATTCGTCCTCAGCGCCATCTCGTACGACACAGCTGTCGTATGCAGCGAAGTGGGGGGAGTTTGTTAGCGAATAAATCAAAGGCCGTGATGGGGTTTTTGTTAAGGGGTTTCGTTAGGCGATGTAACCTGGGCAACACCAGATATGATGTGGCGCGGCGCAGGGGCCCCAACAATTTCCTGTCCAGCGTCGACAAGAATATACATAGATGTTATGTGGTGGTGGTGGTGGTGGTGGCGAAAATGTCCGGTGGTAAAAATGTTAGGGTTTTTGTAAACGCGTAGATATGATGATAATTCATGATAGTTGAACTGGTGACATTTGGAAAAGAGTGTCATTTTTAAAACCCAAATACGTAGAACAATATAATCCCGTCTCCTACACATTCTTTCGCTTTTCTCATGCAGCAGAAATATTTACCTTTTCGTTTCGAAGGCATCTGGGTTTCTTCCGTGTGCCAGCAAGTGCATAGCCCGCCCGACCTCCTAAGCACTCGGTACAAGAACAGCAAGATCCATCTGTCCTCCGGGCCGCCATGTAGACCGTAGATGTACGGCACGACAAGGTGAAGAGGACAAGGTGGCTAACGTTCAGCAAGAGGGTTATTATTATTAGAGTATTGGAGGCAAACTGGAAGAGATGAGAATCGGAGCCTGAAGTGCTGAAGTGATAGGAGACCTCACCGGCCAAAGCGTGGCTGGCTGCGTCTACGGACGTCAGGCCGCATCACCCGGTAAAATTTATTGCGTCCAAATCTCTCCCACCCCTTCCATCCTTCTCTGTAAAACCCCTGCCTACCTGCCAAAGATAAGCCACGTCCCGTAGACCAGGAACCAGATCAGCAGCGGAAGACCGTTGGGCTGAGTGATGCGGCGGCTCAAGGAGGTGTGGGACAGGGAGGAGATGCCCTGGAGGAACAGAGAGCGGTGCATAGGGGTGGGCCGAGTGGAGTGGAGTAAGGCGGTGGGGGGAATTGGGTGATGGGTGACTTGACCTTGATGGGAAAAAAGAGGGGAAGGTGAGCCCCTGAAGGAATAGGCCACGGAGGGGAATGTTACCAAAAACGCAACCGGGAAGAGCGGACGAGGAGTCCGGAGCCGGCGTGGGGATCAGGTTAGAGGCAGGGGTAGGATTGGGGCCGGGTGCGGGGTTAGGAATCACGACAGACAGGGGACCCGGGAACAGAAATCTCCGTGAACCAAGTAACCTGCATTTCCGAAAGCTGTCCCAACCTGCTCGGTGATAGCCGCAAGGCGGTAACGCTGGGCTCCGGGGCTTGGGCTGACTCAGATTGTGGAAAATCATTAAAAGTTTTAAACCTATAAAAGCGATGTGCTCTAAGTAACTGAGACGGGAGGCAGCAGGATGGGGCTGCTGATGTTGGAACACAGGTTATATTCTTAAGTTGCACCCACGTTTTTCCGTACCCCTACCTCCTGCTGATTTTCTCTCCATTGTCGTTTATTACATAACCTTTTGTCGTGCTCAGTCCTCTCACCCTTTGCAACTCTTCCCCCTCCCTCAACCCTTCTCTCTCTGCTGCTACCCGCGCACTTATCGCTCCTCTACCTGTCTGGCGGCCGCCATGATGTCCTCCATGCTGCTGAGTTCGGCCTTGAAGTACGTGTGCATCCAGAGACCGAACGCGCAGTGACCCATCAGCAGCACCGGAAGCAGGTCTGAATGGCAGACGGCAGCAGGTGGTTGAGGGGGGTGATCAGGGGTGCACATATGTGCTTGTGTGTGATCAGGGGCAAGGGACGGGTGAAGCCACCAGGATACAAAACGGACCAGCGCATCACTCACAGACTGAAGCCGGCAGCGTTACTTGTAATCCGGTCCCACCTTTGGCAACCTACCGCACAATCAAACGACAACACCTCTCCGCCTTCGTCAACAGCACCAACGTTCCGCTCTGCTATGTTATGCTACTCACACATGATCGCTATTGGCAGGTCTGTCTGGTATCTCTGAGCGGGCTGGCGCCATGCGAGCAGGTTGAGTCGGTCCCACCAGATCGCCACCAGCACATAGACGGCGACGATGAGGTAGCAGAGGGGCATGCCACTGCCGAACAGGAACGCCAGGGTCAAATTGAACAGCACATCCGAAATGCGCTCCTCAAGAGTGAACTGGGGGAGCAAGTGGGGTGAGAGAGGAGAGGGGTTGCTGAAGTGGCAGCAAATGGAGAATGAGGGGACGACAAAAATGTGAACTTTATTAAATCTAAGCTTAATATAAGGCTCTCTTTAGCAGACAGTATCGGGCGAGCAGATGTAAAGCGGTTAGCTAGGTCCAGATTGGTCCAGAAGTGTCCAGAGCACAAAAGAAGTCGACTATTATGTCGACCCACCATCGCCGCACAGACAAATATGCAGTTCATGAAGTAAGGTCTGGTGTAAGCGGCATTGCAAATATAAGTTGTGCGCTGAGTTGCCTCCGGCACTTATATCTCTTTCGCCTTTTACTAAAGAGATCAGCGAAGGCAGTTCGCTAACGGCGCTTGCTTTCATTTTTGAAGCCTTCTAAGGCTACCCAAGTAACATGTTGACAGCTATGAAGATCTTAAATTCTTCTGAGATTACACGTCCTCTTAGCATTATATAATCCCGGCACATGCAAAAGTCAAATGCGCCAAGAGATTCTATGTCCCATAAAAGCTGTTTAGCTGCAACCTGCATGCTGCAATTAGCAAGTGACTGCCTAATGCGTCTACAGAAGCGCAGTCAATTAAATTAAGCAGCTATCGCCATCACCATCGCCTCCCCCTGCCTCCCTATCGCCACCTGGCACTTGTCGAACGCCTCGGTGTAGACATCAAAAGTCGGCACTTTGTTACTCGAACAGCAGCGGCAGAAGTGGCCGTAAAGCAGCCAGATCCGCCAAATCAACTTCGAGATCCAGTCTTCCAGTGATCTCAGAATTGGACCCGCCGTATTCACCATCATGAGAATCATGATGGAGACACCAATCGACGCGTACCTACAACGGCATAACAGAAAAGCGGTACTCAGTTATCACATGCGCGTAACGTCGTACGTTACGACAGTATTATAGAAAATATGCGTGAAGGTATGAACTGCGCGAACTGGTCTTTAGCGGCACGACCGTCCGTGCCCTCGTCGGTCACGAAAAACGTCTTTTAATAATCTTGGAAAATGCACGGCAGTCATACGGTGCAAGCATTCGCTCACATCTACGTACCATTCCGGCGTGAAATCATTAAACAAGCCGTCCAGAACGAGCTGCTGCAACCAGGACGGCTCCTGTAGAGCATTTCATGGGAGGGGGGTTTGAGAGAGGAGGAGAGTGGGAAAGAGGAAGCGGCCGGGAGGAACAACAAAAGATGACAAAGACCAAAATCCAAGACCGAAGTACTTATTGTGAGTATTTCAACGGCCCTTTATGAGTTGCTTACTTTGGCAACCACATAACGATAGTTATCGACCGCCATCATGCATCCCTTTTCCTTCATCGTTCGGGAGCCCGCATAATCTCCGCCGTCTTGTCGTTGTGTCTGTCCCTAATCTCCACGAGCGGAATCATGCCCGAGCCCGAGCCCGTCGTTCTTCTCCCAGGGACCGGAGTCATTTCTGGTCAACTGCTCATCATAACGAAAGATAAGACACGCCGCAGGAGCTCCGCGAGACCTCGCGGGAATTATAACAGACATAGATCTAAGGTCTAAAAGTAAAAATTCCCTTGACCCGTCTCACGTGCTCGAGAGCTCTCTTTTGCAGCTTCCGGAGCGACGAGCAGTTGACCAGAAATAACACCACCACGGTGTTGACCAGCTGGACGAGATACGACCAAATCGCGTAGCTGCGGGGGAGCAATACGCACAACTGTTTTAGGGTCGTACGATTATACCCGTATCTTGTACTATAACCACCGGAAGGAGCAGACGTAGGAGGCATTCCTCCCTCCATCTGCCTAGTGTATATTTTACCCGTGAGAGGGTTCCTGCGTCCCCGTGTCGATTGTTTGCCCTAAAACCCTAACGTACACATACACACACGGAAACGAGGGCCGGCCACGGCCTAAAACCCACTAAAACATGTACGACCTCGCACCTCAACTCCGTGTCAGTGGTGGTCCAATGCTTCTCCACGTGGAATTTTAACAGACGCAAAAGGTTCACCAATAGGGAGTTGATAACGTGGATGACCAAAGAGATCGCCACAAGAATGCCGTACCGCCTAGCCGTACGGGTGGGTCGGGCCGAGTGATGGAGTAAGGAGGCTAACAGGTATTCAAGATGTACATGTCGTACAGCCTCGTGCAATGTACACAGAAACACACATACACACACACAGTCGTTGCAAGCTCCAGCTTAAGACACCCGTAAGGCCCCCTCAGTCGTACCGCGCGTCCAGAACGTTCCAGTATTTTGAGCAGGCGATCTCCATGTGCGCCAGAAGCTCCGGGGTTGGGTCGTCCGTGGGTACGGCACTCAGCCCAAGACAGTAGCAGGGCATGCAGTACGAGGCTGGGCATCCGACGCTCTGCAGGTTTTAGATGTTTTAGAAGACGGTGTTACGGGATACGCAGCTGGGGGGTTAGGACGCGTCGACGGGATCTGATTTGTCGTACATTTAAACATCGCTGCCATTGAAATGATATGAAAGTCACTGATCCAGGTCATCCTAGAAGAGCTCAGGACACAATGCCGCCTGGGTTAAGAATAAGATGAGGGAGTCCATGCTGTATGATTCCAAAGCAACAGCTTGCTCACCTCAGCGCACTTGGTCAGATCCTGCCGGATGGGTCGCTCGTTTAACAGACGGACGGTTGCGTTGGAGAACGACCACTCCGCACTGAGGAGGAGGGCAAGAAGATTGTGTTATGGCATGGAGGGACCGGGGGAAGTACGACACTGGACGAGAAGGATTTCACAATATGCGTCCGCATGCTGCCTTACCCGTAGGTCATGTTGATGTCGGAACCGGGGTGGAGCTGGTTCGCATAAGCCATGCAACTGGCCATAGCGCTCACGCAAAAAGCGTCGTACGAAGCCTGCATGTACGACGGACGTCAAGAACAAGATCATCTTACTCCATGCTCAAAGAAATATATTGAGAGTTGTCTTTTGGATCCGGGCTTGCTTTCTTCTAGTTACAAAGTTAAACGCCGTTGTCGTTATCGCTAAACGCATCTTAGATACATGTTCTACGTCAACTGTTTTATACCAGACCGTACAAACACACGCACACCCTCTCTATATATCTGTGTATATATCTATACCTATCTATACCACTAGCTATATCTAGCTATATCTAGCTATAACTAGCTACAACTAGCTACAACTAGCTATATTTAGGTATATCTAGCTATACCTATTATATAAGCACGCCTTGGTAAAATCACCCAGTCTCTCTCACATCCGCGCCGCACCTTGTCCTGTTTCACTGAGCTTTGGCCAGACGCATGGGCATCCGACCCCATGCCTGCCCTATGGAAAGATTGTCGTCGGGAAATTGCAACAGCAGAATCACCAACAAGCAGCAGCAGTAGCAGCAGTAGCAAAATACGTAGGCGTACCGAGATGCACCAGCCGTAAGAAAGTAAGGGTTTATAAATTTACTTATGTACTCGGCCAAACAGAGCGTAGGTTATCGGGTACAACACAAATCCCGTACCTGAGCCGTACCGTAGATCTCCCCTATACTTCAAACCCCCCCGCCTGCGTAACACCCCTGACGGGTCTCACCAAATGGCCGCTTCCAGCTCCGCCATGTCCCAGGGCATCTTCCTGAACTCCTTGCTCTGTACGGCAGACAGCCACGTGATGAGGGTCCCGCACAAGATGATAAACAGTACCATTATGAGACCCGTGAGCACCTGGCGTTCGAGGAAGAGAGAAGGGCGAGAAGACAGAGGGAGGGGTTAGACTTGAGTAGGAGGGCAGAAGGGGGAGGGCAGAAGAAGGAAGGAGGGCGCCTTACACGGAGGCATTTAAGAAGGGGGGGTCTTATGGAGAGGAAGTACGAATACCGCGTGAGGGTCAACTGTTTTGGCAACACGATGATGTGGTGGCGGTGCACGGGTAGCTGGGCGGAAACGGCTGGGCGGGGGCTAGGCGCCCCAGGACGGATGGACGAACGGACGGAACGAAATCAGAAAGAACAACCACCAAACATCGAAGTCACTCAGACCCTAACACTCTTCAGTCTTTATTACCGAATACGGGCCAACGCACACACGCAAACCAGCCTGGAGGTTGAGTACACGGCGAGCGGAGGCTCACTCCCATCACTCACCTGAATGAGGATGTTCGTCCGGATGCGTGTGGACATGTTCTCGAAGCGGTAGTCGTCTGGTGCTGCCGCGCGCCGAACCCACAGCTTCCACAGCCGTCCACCGTGGGACATGCGCAGGTCGCGGCGCATGAACAGGGAGGCCCACCAGCCTGCCGAAAAAGCAACAGGACGGGCCGCGTGCGATACCAGTTGGAGAGTAGGTAGCATACGGATGCGACTGGATTGACGCTAGAGCACTGGGCTGCGGTCGTGCGTTTACATGTACATGCCATAACCGCCTGCCTCCAGTAGCTTCTTTCCAATAAGTTCCATGGCGTGCTATATGCTAACATGATTGCACCCCCCAAGAGGTCCACATTTAGGACTCACAAGTCACAACTCTCTTCAGTCCCACCCAGTCAAGCCCCCGGGCCCCCGCCTAGCGCCTAGCCCAAACTCAGCACGCCACATCCATCCACCTAGCACCCACCCGAGGGCATCGTCTTGCACACCTCCGCCCGCATCTGCTCCGTGTTGAAGGTCACGATGGCCTGTGGAGGGAACCGGGCGAAGATGAGGTCCAATGACGAATTCCACCTATTGACTGGATTATCTGGGAGAGGTGCTGGACATCGTTTTACCTCCCCCCAACAGCGCAAAACAAGGTCCTCCTCAAAACAAAATAATGAACGATTCATAACACGGTTTTTAAACACCTTGAAAAGGCTTACTATTGGAATCACCCATCGACCGTAATTCACCCAAAGCTTCACTCCCACCCTCTCACCGCACAACACCGTAGCTTCCTTTCTTGTACGAGCTCCCGTACAATCTGCTCCTGTTCCTGAATAATGGCTTCCGGTGGCATCCCCGGGGGCTGCGTCAAGCCGGACCTGATCCCAGTGGTACTGCTGCCTGTCGTACATAAGAGTCGTTTACGACGCATTTGAGGGCGGGAAGTGGGGAAATTCGTGGTCGGTGCGAAGGGGTGGATGATCTCGTGTCCTGGAAAAAGGCGCGGCCCTGCCTATGGCCTCTGCTGCATATGGCCAAAATAGGCATGCGCACGCACGTGTACGGACATGCAAACCGTCGGGGATCCAGATCTTGGCCGGTGGCCGTACTGGATGCACAGCGACTTGTACGGCGACTCACAAATTTTCCCGGGTTCTTCTTGGCACGTCATCGATTTCAGCGGCGGCATCTCTATTGTCACCGACGCGGACGGCGCCAGCACGGCGGATACTGTGGCGGCGTTGGTGTTCGCCGTCGCTTGTGGCTGTGCTGCCAAGTTTACTTCTTTCGTTTTCCCTCGAAGAAGTTCGGCCAAGCGGTTCTACGAGAGTGGGTGGGGCAAGGGAACACCTAATGGTGAGGATGAGGGCAGCATCATGGATATATCCGGATCCAACAGAATTCAACAGGATCCATCACCGCTCGTACAGGATCCACTATATTCCAGCTGGATCCATCTAGTAGACTGCAGGAACCGAGCAATAAGATCTCGGCAGGCCTTCTTCTCGTCGGAAAGTGCGCTTAATTGACACTGACTTAATGGGCAAGGATAGAACATTTTTGTCCTACATGCAAGCAGTTGCAATGTCGTACCATGTACAGTTCGTTGCAGTGCACCAACTTGCACGCCTTGAAAACTTCGGTGTAGTTGAGAATGAGCTCCACCTCCATGACCTGCAGTCAGTTGGGGAGATTGAGGATATAGTTATAAATATATAATTTAAAAGCAATATGAACATGCCTTCCTGCCCGATGATGTTATTAATGATGGAGCGGAACCCATGAGGGCTAGGCATGAGCTTACAGGAGGATGTGAGCCCCTTTCAGCACTATTTTGGCTATGTTTGGTTTCGGAGGCCCCCTGGCAATGTCACCTATATAAATTTCTACAAGTTCCTATACAATTTTCTAGCGATGGTCCTAATTAGGATCATCAAGCAGCGACAGGTTCAAAGCCAAACTTTGACAGCGGGTGCTAGACGACATTTCACAGTGGTACAGTGCGCCGCGGCTGCACGACACAATCACGCACAGCCGCAGCCGCAGCCCCAGAACGTTAAAGTCATCATTGTGCCATTACATCCAATTATTGCGTACCTCCCTCCGTCCACACACCGCCACCCCTACCTTGTCCGTTTCGGCGCCTCGGGAGAAGTGCCGTTCGAAATACGCGGAAATCTGGCTCGCTCGGAAGAGGCGTGGCAGGGTTAGTTGGGGACGGGGGTGTATGTTGGTGATGTTGGAAAAGGTAAGTTATATGATAAGTGAAGTAGTACATTCATCGTACACGCGTACGAACGTACACATGTACACTGGTACGCAGCACGACTTAATGTGCATGTGTGATCATCATGAGACATGACACCCGTACACATGCATGTCGTACCCCACTATTATTTCGCTGCACAAACACATGTACGGGTTCAGGTGCCGTACCTCCATGGCGGACACGTACGGCGGTAGCCCGCCCACGACAATCGCGTAGTCCGCCACCTCACGGGTCTTACGTTTCTGCCGCATCCACCACTTTCGAATCTGCACCCAACCAGCAATCAACAACCAACCAATCAACAACTATAAGCTACAGGAAAACGAAGACATTCCGTCATTTTTCACGTTCTTTCGTGTAATGGTTAGGGTGAGCTGACCCTGCACAGCTTACACACATAACTGTCCGTTGACCACTGGACGCCTCATCCCCCAGCTGTACATAATCGTACCTACCCGTACGGACAGTACGAACACCAAACACGACAGCACCGCCGTGGACCCCATATCAACGAGGGAGATCCCTGGAGGGGCGGGCGATGTTATATGGGGGGTAGATGCAGTTTCACAGTGTTACTTGACCCCACATACCGGAAAGCTATGGCGTAATCCTGATGATTCAGGCGGGCGCACAACTGAAATCTGAGTTTGAGGATCTCGAATATGCCGTATTGGAGCATAGCGCCCACCACGACCAAGTTCTTTTCGCTACCGTACTGCCGTACAGTGCAGAAACAACCTAATAAATCTTGCTGCTTACGACTCACAGGTCAAAAAGACGCCCTTCTGCATGGGTCCCTTCCATGCCTTCCCAATTTCGGTGTTCATGTACTGCAACGTGCCATTGTCCTTCTTATCGTCCACAATGGCTGCAAAGGTGAAGGACGCCAGCTCGAAGCTGTCGTACACCTTGACGCCGTAATTGTGATCATACCGGTGTGTGTAGTCGGTGAAAACAGATGCATTGATGGTAACAAGGTACGGCACCTGGATGGCATGCAAGTCGATGGAATGGTGGGCAGAGGTTGAAGTGCGGTGTTTGCATCAATTGCATTATTGCGTCAAACAGAAACATCCAAACTCCCCACATGCGTGCTTACCGAGCAAAACATCATCCAGATCATGAACCAAAACAGCCTACGAACCGCGAAATGTGGCATGGAGCGTGTCAGGAAGGTTTTGAGAGTCGCCTCACCTGACGGCGAAGGCAGTGTTTTTCAACACATGACAGACGCAGCGTAAAACCCTGAACCCTACTTGGTGACTTGGCTGTGGCGTAATAATGCTAGTAGGTCATGCTAGTGCACATGATGTCCTCAGATTTCTGTACTTATTACTGTTTAATGTAATATAATGAAACAATATCATTATTGATGTGTCATGGGCTATGGTTTGCCTCTTTGTGGAGAAACACAACCGAGTTTTCGCCACTGGCCTTCGCCTCCTTTACCCTGTACGGGAGAAGCTTTTTCCACAACCGCACACCTTGATCACCAACTTGGTGACCGGATTGCGTAATCCAGCAAATCATGGAAAAAAACATATTGTTCCGTCCCTGTTTATACTCGCAGTTCGCGGAGTGCGGGTAGCCGGACGTGGCCGGACGCGGCCTAGGCGTGCGTGTCCACGCCCGACCGGCACGGCTGAAGCAAGCAGGGCGACGGGGACCTTTGATAATATCGATAATGTCGGCTTACCATTCCAGTAATTTGAAGTAGATGCCCAACCCAATACCGCGATAGCATGCAATTTTCTCGTTGCTGGCGCCGAAGTGCAGACTTTCCCTTTGCTCAGCTTTCAGCGCGGCGTCCCGTTCACGGGCGGCCTGATCAGATGATTGTTAAGATTAGTACCACGATGTTAATGGGATCAGTTCTGACGACTTGCGATGCCGGTTCCATGAGCACATGGATGGCCAACCTGCTTTGCGGCTTCAACCAGAAAGCGCCTCGCTGCATCTATGTCATTTTCAGCTGATAAGTCCGAGTTGAGAGTTGATGCGACGTTTGGCTCCGTTCGGCCCTGCCACAGTCCACGGTTACGGCAGGCGAGCCGCGACGTTGCGAAGTGCACGGCCGCGAGCGAAGACATTGACATTTAAAAACATGAAGATCTTACCATGAATGCTGCCCCAGGTCCTTAGTGCCAAGGAAGAACCTAGGAAGAGGAAGCTAGCTAGGCATAGAACTGAGGTAGTCTCAACTCATTGTGTATGCATGCTTCATCAAGAGCGATATCTGAGCTTATAAAGTTTGAGATATTAAATAATACTGAATACGGTATCGTTCAGGTATATAACATCAAAAAATACACAGTCGCACGTCAAAAGGTGCACGTGGCGAAGTTCATTGTACCAAGGGCAGCAAAATAATGACAATAATATAACAAAAACTCATCTTCCGATAAGCAGCTATATGATCGCCGTATATGAAAGGTTATCATGCATTACGGACCAGGAGACGGTCCGGACAGGGTGACCGCACGGGCACACGACGGATATCAGACTTGCAGTTGCAGCAAGAGGCTGAAAAATAACAATACCTAGCATAAGAAATCGTTTTTACCGAGCAACCTTGGAATAGTCAGCTACATCTACCTCCGCCTTACGGTACGGTAGAAACAAAAAATCGCCGCGTGCAGCCTTGTAGCGCAGTAAGATACCCTCCGCATAATAAATTTTTACTAGAAAGAGCTAAACAAATCCCAGTCATAAATAACTTTTTCCAGAGGATTATTTTTGGGCCGTTAGGATATACACATTTCTCTGCCCCCCCGGGTACCCAACTGCTCACCGACCCCATGCCGTGCATACCACTTGGGACCTAGTAACTCCCTCTGTACCTGGCCAACTCAAAACCTGAAAGCATATTATAAAACATACGAGTGGTTATTTTTTATTTAAACACACAGCATTTTTTAGTCCCCAATCCGTTTATATTGCAATTCTTCAAGTTTTGGCTTTTAACGGACTATAACCCTCTATAACGAACGGTTCAGGCACGAGGGCAGCCCCGTAATCAAAACAGTTCCAAGAGCCCCATACAAGATAGCGCGATTCAATTTGCATACTTGAGTTATATGGAGTAACAGTGCCAAATGCTTGAACTAGAAAGCTGTTCAAAGCCGTACAGCGTCCCAACGCGAGGCAGGGCTGCAGCTGACCTCCCGGCGGCGGGCTGCGCAGTGGAGGGCATTGCTGTACTTATAAGTAAGGGTCATGCGTCGATCCTTTCATAAGCACAGTCATTGTTCATAAGATCCAAACAAACCATGACAGGTTCAAGGTTGAAATTGTAGCCAGGGTCCGGTACGTGGATTGTATTGGCTGCACCTCTGCCATTCACCGGCACGACCAAACGCAGCCCCATAGTAAGACGATTACATCGGAAGAAACTTAAATGCGGAAGAATCAACAAATAGAAAGTTCGTAACAGGGAGCCGACTTGTGAGGAGCTCGAGAGGAGAGACGCACATACAGACCCTAGTACGTGGAAACTGAAGGTGCGCAAAACTACAGAGCTAGATAGAGTACATTAGGTCACCGTCACAGCCTGCAAACGTTTTTTCCTTACCGGATTAATACTGGCACTATTACGGCAATCCATGTTCACTTTAGAAAAAATTCGGGATGTCATAGTCATGTACTAATTTGGCACGACAGAGTCACTAAAACAGAGGATGAGGACAAAATCAGTCCAACAAATACAGACCCTTGCGGATCGAAGGTCACTTGAACCACGGTCCATGTGTACTAAACGTCAGGAAAGTTAAAACTGTAGATTCATGGAAAGTACGAATGGAAGACGTATCCGCTTCGCCAGCCCGCAATGTTGCCGTGCTTTGAAAGCGGCATTACGACGAATACTAGTCAGTTACGAGCATGATTTACGTTTACGGCAGTTAGCAACAGGGGAGGAGCGCCGCGCGACGATGCGTGCTAGGTCGACTAATAATTAATTGCTATTGTTGTCGTTACCGGAGCTTAAAATTGCCGCTAAGTGGTACACAGCATCCCGACGTGCTACATGCACATGTACGACCTATGTACAACACATTTTTGTGCACGCCGTCGTTGCAAACGGCCGTGGAAGGCAAAATGAATCGGACGCTAAGATCATCACATTTGAAAGAAAATAAAAAAGCAAGTTCCCTTGACTCTATGGCGTTAAGCCAACATCGCCACTGAAGACATTCCACTAGAAGGGAGGTGGCGGGCTCACCGACGCTGCAGCTACATGCCAACGAGGCTTTATGCTTTCAGATTGCTATCCGGCACAGTGTCCACGGCAGCGGCAACAGACGCCGCCACCGCGACCTCGCCCATCCCAGATCGCTGCTGCAGCAATGGTAACGAGGGTGGCAGCGGCGGGAGCTGTGTAAGGCATTCCGCGACTGAGGACGCCTTGGTCTGCTTCGACAACTGCTCCAGTGGCACTGCCTTGTACTTGAACGTAGCCCTCGACCTAGGGCCGCAGTCCTTGCTGGGGACAGGAGTTGAAGATTTGTTTTTCGGGATGCCGCTGCCGCCACCCGACTTACGCTTGACAGGACCCTTGGACCCGATGGCCGCCACCGCCACCGCCTCTGCCAATACAACGGCCTCGGCCTGTACGACAATAGCTGCCTCCGTCACGGCATCGTCGGCGGAATCCTTGCTCGCCATCGTGATCTCCCCGGCGGTGCCGTCGCGATCACCGCCATTGTTCGTGGCGTCACCCGTCGGACACGCGGGAGGCGCCGACTGGGTCGTTACAACAGAAGCGTGGCTGCTTGAAGCCGACGCCGCCGATGACGACCGCCGCATTCGAATGGCCGGCTCTGATCCAGCTGCAGTGATCAACGATGCCTCGCCATCGGCACGATCTCGCACCGGCAACAGCCGAATACTAGCCAGCGACCTAACCACCACAGGTTGTAGATCCAGCTCGAATGGCGGTAATGGCTCTGACGGCGCTACCATTTTCAAGCTGCCGTGGCCTGGCACCAACAGTCCCTCGGGCATCGCCCGCAGGGAGACGCGCTTCACCAGTGCGCCAGTATTTGCCTGTAGCGTCGCGATATGTTGTAGTGTTGCTGCTTGCAGCCCGGCTGACGGCACCAGGCCCAACAGGGCAGAATCCGTTGACGGCAATGGATGTTGCGTGTCCGCCGACGACGGTGGTGGCATGTACTGCTTCGGGGCATCCCCCATGGTTTGTGCCAGACCCCGAGATGGCGGCAGCGGCAGCTGGGGCGTCAGCGGCAAGTCGTCACGCGCGGCGGCAGCCTGGGCAGCGGCAAGTGCCGCTGCGGCATTGGGCAGCGACTTGATGGGGGCGTCGGCAACGTCAAACATTTCCACTTCGCGCTCCTCGGTCCGAACCTGATGGCCGTCATGCACCTCCATTTCCACGTGCACCCGGAAGGTGGTCTGCAGGTTCGGCGGAAGAAATCCTTGGTTAATTTAAGGTTTTATCAATGGTTCCAATTCCATTGCACCAAGAGCAAAGGTTAACCAAGCTCGGGCCAGTCCTTCCCTCGACCCTCGTTTAAAAAACAGGATAGAACGAGCACCAGCTGGCTAACGGGATACAGCACCCGCACCTATGTAACGGTGAAATATAACGCGTCGATTAAGACGATTGTGATGCCACCAGCATAGCCTTTACAGCACTTTGACAAGTACACAGCGCCCGTGGGCTCTCCTGTGACCGGGTGACCGTTGCGGTCTCTTACCAACGGCTACCAGCGATTCACTTATTATGCCACTCTGGGCGGCCTCCTGATATACTCCGCGACTCACCAGCCTAGTGAAGCGCTTGTCACCCTGTACCATACTCCACAGACGGGCCGCGGCCCCAGTGGAGAGGAAAGCCTTGTAGTTGGTGAGGTGGGAGATGCGGTACGTGCGAGGACCGCGGAGCAGCTTGGCCACCTTCGTCGTCGATAGAGCCTCCTCATACGACACATCTGTTATCAACGGCAGTCGGTAGTTGGAATTAGTTAGCGCAGGGACCGAAAGAATCTACACAGGAGACGAATTGACGGCGGTTGACGGAGGCGAAATCGGACGTTCCGCGACCGAGGATTATCAAGGGGCATATAAGAGGATAAAGTTATCGCTCCTGGAGGTACTGTCAAGGTGCGCCTTTCCCCGTTCTACGGCCGTTCTTACATCGGGCAATGTCGTGCAATCCTTGCCATTTTGAGAGTCTGGACAACCCCAGGCGGCCCACCTGAATGGCCGCTACGATCCGTTGAGCTGCCCTTCGACCTCATGGAGGTCGCCAGGCGAGTGCACGACCTGCCGAAGATCTTGAACACTGCCCACAGGATCCACCTGTCATTAACGCCATAAAACATGTAAGGTGAACTGTTCTTTATAAATGCCTGGCTACGTCTACAGATGTTCACCTGATAAGACATAATTGCGTCCAAATTTCTCCCACCCCTTCCATCCTTCTCTGTAAAACCCCTGCCTACCTGCCAAAGATAAGCCACGCCCCCAAGGCCAGGAACCAGATCAGCAGCGGAAGACCGTTGGGCTGAGTGATGCGGCGGCTCAAGGAGGTGTGGGACAGGGAGGAGATGCCCTGGAGGAACAGAGAGCGGTGCATAGGGGTGGGCCGAGTGGAGTGGAGTAAGGCAGAAAAGGGAAGGTGAGGCAGTGGAGTGTTTTCCTTAGCGTGACTTGCGTATCTTGTACTCATTTTTCACACTCCTGCCTTACCGGGTTCACCAGCCCCGCATTGGCTGCCGCCATGATGTCCATGCTGCTGAGTTCGGCCTTGAAGTACGTGTGCATCCAGAGACCGAACGCGCAGTGACCCATCAGCAGCACCGGAAGCAGGTCTGAATGGCAGACGGCAGCAGGTGGTTGAGGGGGGTGATCAGGGGTGCACATATGTGCTTGTGTGTGATCAGGGGCAAGGGACGGGTGAAGCCACCAGGATACAAAACGGACCAGCGCATGACTCACAGACTGAAGCCGGCAGCGTTACTTGTAATCCGGTCCCACCTTTGGCAGCCTACCGCACAATCAAACGACAACACCTCTCCGCCTTCGTCAACAGCACCAACGTTCCGCTCTGCTATGTTATGCTACTCACACATGATCGCTATTGGCAGGTCTGTCTGGTATCTCTGAGCGGGCTGGCGCCATGCGAGCAGGTTGAGTCGGTCCCACCAGATCGCCACCAGCACATAGACGGCGACGATGAGGTAGCAGAGGGGCATGCCACTGCCGAACAGGAACGCCAGGGTCAAATTGAACAGCACATCCGAAATGCGCTCCTCAAGAGTGAACTGGGGGAGCAAGTGGGGTGAGTGTTGGGAAAGCGGAGGGGTCATGTTGAGGAGCCGACAGAGAATGAATTTATAAACCAACGGAAATTTTACGAGTACAGTAATGGGAGGTCTTCACACCCCTATACCTCACGTTCACGGACCCAAACCTTCGTCTACCTACCTGTCGGTTGCGGAACGCTGCGTTGTAGTCCTCCGGCGAGGCCAGCTTCCCCATATGGACATACAACAATTGAGCGCGCATGGCCAACTTGACCGCAACGTCCACGGACGAGAGGATCAGCGGGCCCGCCACGTTGATCATCATCAGGATCAAGACCGAGAAACCGATCGAGGCGTACCTGCAAAGCGCCGTAATGCAACATGAGAGATCGTACGGTAACAATCCAATGATCAATCCTGGTTGTGCATCCGACGGCGCCAAATGCCGCAGCCGCCTCAAGTCCGATGGCCGGTGTCCAATGTCCCGAACACACCTTCATAAGGACACGCTTCAATGGCTTGCATCTCAGGTGCGACAAGCAATGCGAACGGCACTTCTAACGAACGGCCTATCATACCAGTTTGGTGTGAAGTCGTCGAACAGCCCGTCCAAGATGAGACGCTGCATCCAGCGGGATTCCTGTGGCATGATAATGAAAGCGAAGACGAAACGTAAACGACAAAAAGTGACACATCTCCTCCAGACTGAGGAGCTGATTTACGCTGAAGAAAGGCAGCTACCAGAGTTCCTGAGGAGCAAACATCTGCTGAGTTTCCTAGGAAGCATGCAGCCCCCGAAACGTCCCGGGTACAAGATTCGCCATATACATACGCGAGCCTGTGTCCTTCCCAACCCCGTCCCCTCTCTCACATGCTCCAGAGCCCTCTTCTGCAGGTTGCCCAAAGTTGAGCAGTTGACGATAAGCAGGACTGCGACTGAGTTGATCAACTTGACCAGGTACGACCAGATCGCGTAGCTGTAAGACAGCAATGTGGTATAGGAGCGTTTAAAACACAAAAGATAGAAACTAAATCATTCAGATCGAGAACAACGTCGACAGTGATGATGAAGATGATGATGATGATGATGGCCCACTCTATCTTTCCATCCAAGTAACCGATCTCCCTTGTCCGCATTTGTGTTGTTGCTATTTTGAACATGCAGGTAGTGCACATGCACATTTACACGCACGCATTTGCACGGGGAGTCGTACAAAAGGCAGACCTGAAGCCCTACACCCACCATGCCCTACCTAAGCTCTGTGTCAGTGGTGGTCCAATGCTTCTCTACGTTAAACTTGAGGAAGCGCAGAACGATGGTGAGCAGCGAGTTGATGACGGCGATGACAACGGAGATAGCAATCATGATGCCCTGGCGCCTGGAGAGTCGGATGGTACCGGTGTGCAGAGGGTTATGGCATGGTTGGGGTACGGATTGTCGCTCTGTAGATGCAAACACCTCCCATACGCCACTCATAAGCTGCTGGTGTCGTACATGCATTCAATCAGCATTTGTACGGCAATATATGGTACATGTTTACATGTACCTTTTACAGGCAGCATTTCAACTGACCGATGCGTAACCTCTCCCCATGCCGCACCCGCTCCTGGTTCCTGCCCTTCCCTATCACTGAAAAGGCTGAACCTTAAGCCACTTATGTACCAGGCATTTTTGAGGTGGAGCCTGGCTGCTTAACATTTTGATGCCATTTATGCCTAAGGTAAGAAGCCATGGTCCAGCCTCACCTGAGGTCCAAGGGTCGCCAATAAGTTGAACATGCATCCTTAATGTGCGCCAAAAACTCGGGGGTTGCGTCGTCCGTGGACACAGAACTCAAGCCCAGGCAGTAGCATGGCATGCAGTACGAGGCCGGGCAGGAGACGCTCTACAGGTATGGGAAAAGCGGACAGGCATCAGGTTATGAGAGCGCGGTTAGGCGAAATGCCATAATGGGTTGGCAAGAGGGCCCCAGAGGGAACCCTGGGTGCATCCTTCAGACGCAGCACACGCAGGATTAAATGAGGAGAAGAGCTCAGGACACAATGCCGCCCGGGTTAAGAATAAGATGAGGGAGTCCATGCTGTATGATTCCAAAGCAACAGCTTGCTCACCTCAGCGCACTTGGTCAGGTCCTGCCGGATGGGTCGCTCGTTTAACAGACGGACGGTTGCGTTGGAGAACGACCACTCCGCACTGAGGAGGAGGGCAAGACATGGAGGGACCGGGGATGTGAGAGGTGAGTCTGTAACTTGCCATGTCGGAAAGCATCACGCACATCCTACCCCTGGTCATCACATTTTGCATCGAGCATGGTGCACAGTGATGCGTGCAGAAGGCAAATAAATCATATGCCCAGCTCAGATGCCATCGGAGCAATGTTTTCGTGCCAGTTCTGAAAACCAATTGCCAGGTTCAGAAAGCTCGAAGTGAAATTGAGGTCTACCGAGTTCGGCAATATAGTGCACTGCAGTTCCCAGCCCTTACCCGTAGGTCATGTTGATGGCTGCGGCCGGGAAGACTTCGTCCACATGGGCAATGCAACTGGCCATGGAACTGGCGCAAAAAGCGTCGTACGAGGCCTGGAAGCATGGTAAACGGAGAGCACAATGCAATCACCTTCAAAACGACAAGAAGCCAAGAACAGTTAAGCTAAGGGTGACCAGGCCCGTCGTCCCAGCGAACGCATGCTTGCGCCTATGCAGCTACGCCCCGTCCATGGATCGTTGGTCCAGCCCCGCACGCACGCACACACGCACCAGATCCAGGGCGGTATTACTGGTGGAGATAGAGCCGATCTTCGCCATGCCGATCCTGGGTGAGGAAGGAGTGATGGTTGCATTTGGTGAGTTAACACAATACTGGCTGCACAGTGCGACAGACGTACTGAAGGTATTCCGACACCGTCCTGTCTGCGCACTCGAACACAGAAGTCCATTCAAGCCTTCCTTCCACAGGCGCGCCCAAAAATGCTCCCCAAGATCATCAAGCCCTACCAATCCCCATCATCTTTGCCCTCCATAACCCCCTACTGTACTTTAACCTTTTTGTACTTTTTAATTTTTTACTTTTACTGTGCTTTTCATCCACCCACTTCTGCGCTTGTCCCATCAATTATCTGCCCACCAATTTACCTACCAAACCAAGCAATAGCTACCATGCCGTTCGTAATAAAGCCTCCATTGGTTTAACTGAGCTTCCCAACACCCCCACGCACCCGATGGCCGCCCGCAGCTCCTTCATGTCCCACTTGATAATGCGGGCCTCCTTGCTGGAGGCGGCGGACAGCCAGGTAATGAACGCTGCGCATATGACGATGAAGGTAAACATGATGAAGCCGGTGAACATCTGCGGAGAATGCGGAACGAAATCAGAAAGAACACCAAACATCGAAGTCACTCAGACCCTAACACTCTTCAGTCTTTATTACCAAATATGGGCCAACGCATACATGCAAACCAGCCTGGAGGTTTGAGTACACGGTGCTCCGCTACTCCCATCACTGACCTGAATGAGGATGTTCGTCCGGATGCGTGTGGACATGTTCTCGAAGCGGTAGTCGTCTGGTGCTGCCGCGCGCCGAACCCACAGCTTCCACAGCCGTCCACCGTGGGACATGCGCAGGTCGCGGCGCATGAACAGGGAGGCCCACCAGCCTGCCGAAAAAGCAACAGGACGGGCCGCGTGTGATACCAGTTGGAGAGTAGGTAGCATACGGATGCGACTGGATTGACGCTAGAGCACTGGGCTGCGGTCGTGCGTTTACATGTACATGCCACAACCGCCTGCCTCCAGTAGCTTCTTTCCAATAAGTTCCATGGCGTGCTATATGCTAACATGATTGCACGCCCCAAGAGGTCCACATTTAGGACTCACAAGTCACAACTCGCTTCAGTCCCACCCAGTCAAGCCCCCGGGCCCCCGCCTAGCGCCTAGCCCAAACTCAGCACGCCACATCCATCCACCTAGCACCCACCCGAGGGCATCGTCTTGCACACCTCCGCCCGCATCTGCTCCGTGTTGAAGGTCACGATGGCCTGTGGAGGGAACCGGGCGAAGATGAGGTCCAATGACGAATTCCACCAATTGACTGGATTATCTGGGAGAGCGGCACTTTCGTTTCCCTTCATCGCAGCCGCGCCGGGCATCAAGGTATGGCGCTGTAGGCCCATGCACACAGGAGCGGTGGCAACACGGCGCCGGCGGCAGCAAAGGGCGCCACAATCTTGGGCCTACAGTCCGCCTAGATCTGAACACAATGCCTCCACTGATGGTTGCATCAACATGTAGACCATCCACCAACTAGCCACCGGAATAGTCCGCAAAATGCCCACATATTAAAGTCGCGATAACCCCTCCCTAGCGCCATCTTAACATGCCGCACCGCGTTGCTGCGGAGCTTCCTCTTGCCAGTAAGACGCGACAATAGCAGGTCCTCCTGCTCCCGAATGTTGGCCGTCACCTTAGCCATCTCGCTCCGCATGTCGCGGGACAATGAGGAGCCCTGTTTGACTGCAGTACAGCGTGAAGTGCACGTGATATACAGAGAATCAGCCGCATACCGGTGTCAACATCACGTGGAGGGCCGGCAGAGGTCTTTCTGAATCGGACGCATGGAGGGCCACGAGGTAATACGGAGAGGCAATACAAGAAGTAATGACTATTTGTGACCCACAAAAATTAGAGATTCCCTCGTTACTAGCCCAACCCAGGATTATAATACCACCATGTGAAGTTGTATGGCGAAACTCACGTGGGCCAGACTCTGGGTCGTGAATGGAAGTGACCGACGGCGGCACCGCTTGTGCTGCTGCCGGCTTCGGTGACGACGGCGGAGGGGAGACGGGCATGCTGGCGGTAGCAACGGCGGTGAGGTTAATGGTCTTGCCACCGCTGGCGGGCACGGGTGACGACGGCGTTGTCCCTGGTCTCGTCCGCTTCGGCACTGATGTAATCGTCGGCGTCGCTGCCTTCTCCACCGTGGGATCAGCCATGCTGGCGGGTGCAGCTGGGGTATCCGCCTCCATTATAGGCGGCAAATCGTGCGCAGCACTCACCTTGGCTTCCATGCCGGCGACGAACCGCTACGCAAGGGAAAGCAGTCAGGTCAACCTACTTGAGCGAATGGTCTTACAGAGGACGCCAAGTGGCAAAGAGAATTTGACCTCAGCCCACGTTGCAATGATCGGTGCTGAACTAAAGCTCCCAAAACTTTGTGCCCCGGGTGGAAGGATAGCACCAAACGGTGTTTCCCATAAGTGAAATAGGCAGACGGTCGGTACTACCTGAACGCGGTATGCCACTAATGTAAAACGAATGACGGCCTAGGGCGTCCAATATGGGGACACATGGCGTTCTGGTAAGTGTTTTAGCTGTTGGCCTTCCTCCTGCTTTAGCCATCGGTGCATCACCGTACCTTAAGCTGCTCGTTCCGGTGCGCCTCCTTGCACGCTTTTATGACGGTGGAGAAGCCGCTGATGAGGACCACGTCCATAACCTGCGGATAAATTGTCAATAGCATGATAATGGCAATTAATGTGTGATACAACGTGCCATGGAGGCTCTTGTTCTTTTGTGGTGGGCACGCACACGGTGGTGCTGTGCGGGGAAAAATAGATGCGGATGGGGACAAGAGACGCTTTCAACTTTCTTTCGCAATACTTGTCAACAATCGGTTACTAGAGAGTACTTCGGCCTGGAGGGTGTTCTCCCTATGTTCAAACAAGAATTCAAGACGCAGATCGCATTTGGGTTAAGCTTCCGGATCGGGCGTACAGCGGTGTATATAACCCCAAACCTTATGACCTCAGCTGCAAAACGGGCGGCTCTAATCTTCACACCCAAGCTACGAGCACATGATGCCCCACCCGCCCTCTGCGTATTTAGGGTTTGTATTTTCCTTTCTTTCGCCATTCACCTTGTCTCTCTTCGGGTCCTTGGAAAAGTATCGTTCGAAGTAATCGCCAACCTGCGGGACAAAAAGCATGTGTGTGCGATGTGGAGGGGCATACCGAGGAGGGCTTACAATCACCTCGCAGCCAATCATAATCGCCCACCCTCCATGGAACCGTGGGTGAAAATATATGCGTGCATATTCATGGTACACACGTGGTACTCGTGTGTCTGTGTGTCGTACCTCCGTTGCAGTGATGTACGGGGGCAACCCGCCAACGATGACCGCGTAGTCAGCCACCTCACGTGTCTTGTAGTCCACCTTTTCCAACCACCGTCGCACCTGCAATCAACAAACAACATGACTACCAAAACCCAGCGAACAGGTGGAGAAGGCAGAGATCCACGGTAATGGCTCACCCAAGCCAAACGAATAAAGTGTGCTGATATGCACCGCATGCAACGTCATGTGTGCTTACCGATCGGCCGTGCAAGCAATGACCCAGTCACCATTCTGGCTCGCAAGAGATGCGTCAAACATTTCCCAATCCGCAGACTAACCCAGCGACGGTTGCCCATGCTTATTATTAGTCAGTTACTCCCACCACTGATCCGTTTAGATTGGCAGCCCTGCTAACTACCTGTTCAGTAACTCGTCACCATTTGCCAACTTGACTCACGTCCTCCACCTTCCTACTTACCAACACGAACAGCACCAACACCACGCACGACAACACCGCCGTGGCGCCCGCATCAGCGAGGGAGATCCCTAAGAAGCGACAGGAGTAAGCAGGGGACATGTCTCATCGCAGAAACGCCGGTAAAGACTGCGCACAGGGGTTGACGGTGCGAAGCGTAGCGTGCCTCGGCCTACTTCTGTCAACCTGATCACAAACTGGGTAGCATCAATCCGGTATCGCATGTCCTTGCAAAAGGATTCCAGCACGGCGACACAGAGCTGCCTTTGGCTTTCTAATCTCACTTAGAATGGCAATAAATCTTGCTGCTTACGACTCACAGGTCAAAAAGACGCCCTTCTGCATGGGTCCCTTCCATGCATCCGCAATATTGGTGTTCATGTACTGCAACGTGCCATTGTCCTTCTTATCGTCCACAATGGCTGCGAAGGTAAAGGAGTCCAGCTCGAAGCTGTCGTACACCTTGACGCCGTAATTGTGATCATACCGGTGTGAGTAGTCGGTGAAGACGGAGGTGTTGATGGTGATGATGTAAGGCACCTGAACAAGAGTCGGTAGTGGAGAGCTTTGAGCAGGTTTTATCATGAATAGCCAGTCAATTACGTCTCAGATCCATCGATCCAACGAACAAATGCGCTGCGGGGACACGTTTTGTTGCTTGTTCTATCATCCTGTCGCATTGCAGCCGGTCACCCTTACGCAGTCACAGGCGCTTGTTGTGACTCGATGGGCACTGTCATCTTCCGCAGTTGCTAATGGAAGGAGGTCCATAGGAGGTCCCTCCCGTCCCTCCCACAATAAACTAACTTACCGAGCACAACATCATCCAGATCATCATCCAAAACAGCCTGCAAACCACGAACAGCCCGAGGGCCGTGCCGCAGGATCAAGAAGCATGCATAATTGCGACAAGGGTTCGTGCGTGATGGGTCTCTTCCCGATTGATTGGTATCAATCCCCCAAGAAAACATATTTCCTACACTCCAATCCATCCTAAGCGGTTCCCATTCTTGCCATAATCCTGGCCCAGGTGCCCGTGCCAGGTCCGGTTTTAGTCAGCCGACCCCGTACCAGTGCATCTTAATTTCGCCTCACCAGTGCAGTAGTTTGAAGTAGAGACCCAGCCCCACACCACGATACGATGCAACTTTTTCATCGCTGCTCCCGATGTGTAGGCCTTCGGCCTTCAACGCGGCGTCTTCTTCGCGGGCAGCCTGTGTGCAGGGAGAAAAATGTTATATATTAGGAATTTGCATAATTTTTATGACATCGTGTCCCGCGGTTGAATAGGGGTACTTGTCAATGGTACCGACCTCCTTTGCTGCATCAACTAATGAACGCCTTGCTGCGACGACATCAACTCTGTCTGGTCGATGATCACTTTGCCTTGAATTGCGCTTGGGAGATGTTTCCTCCTGCCGCAGTCCCGGGTCATAACTCTTGGGTCCGACAACAAGAAGATGATTTACCAATAACCCAAATCTAATCTATTCATTGGAAATGCTTACCATCGTTCAACCAGGGCGTTTGCCCCAGGAAAGCGCCTATCCAGCTGCACTGTTTTGCTCCGCCAGTAGCAAGCTCAGAAGGAGTGTACCATTAAAACCGTTTTGGCCTTCATTGCCATGCTCAATCGCCTAAAGCTAGAGGAGTCAAAACAAAATTCCATAGCTCCAAGATTTTTTGACGTTGGCAGCGCTTGTCGTACGTAAGTCACCAAACTACAGGCAACTACTGGCACCCATCTTGGAAACCAAGTAAAACTTCATGACTTGTCAATTCTCATGCATGTTGACGAGTGAATTCCCGCAAACTTTGTGATCATCAGTGTGGGTGCGCACCAACTTTTGATACCACAATCATTGCCCAATCCAGGTAGCATTTAGTCGGTGGTTATCGATGGCTACGGTAAGCTCATAAGCACCACATATGTATAATGCTCTGTGCGTGAAATTTTCAGCGGCTAGGAAGAAGGCGGGTTTGTCTAAACTGCCGTGAGCTGTACTGGGCTTCGGTCCTTGGATCCTGCATGTGCGATATTTTGGAACGTCTATTTCATCGATCAGTGGAAGCAGTATCTGAGATATGTCTTCCACACCGCGATCCGCGAGCACTTGTCGAAGGATTGCCTGAGCCCCCAGTTAGAAGAATTTAATCGTAGTTCGTCAGATACGAATATCTCGAACGACTTAGGACCAACAAGAGTGGATACGGCTCCGCACTTACATAACTTGCCATAGTCACAGATGACTAAGTGCCATCCGTCCGAACTCGAACTCTTTAGTCAGCACATGACCATCATAGTCAGCAAAGATTATTAAGGTCTACATCTCAGTGCATGCATGCGATTTGGCGTTGCAACATGGAAAAGGCAACGCAGTGAAGAGATAGGCTATAGACGGCGGCACGAGCGACGTTTTCCGTTCAGACGAGCGGGAATTCGAAAGAGTGCGCATCGTATTTAGTTTCAGAAATTCCTACATTACAAGAAGCGCAAGTCCTTCCAAATTGTAATCCTGAAAGAAGCAAGCGATCGTCGCAAGCATCGTGCCATGGGGCAATTGCTCTTCTGCACGCGCGCGCAAACTCGATCGCAGCATATGCGGGTAAAAACAGCGCCTATTGGAACCTTACAAAGGCACCGTCTGTTTCCACATTGAAAAGCATAATTCTGCGAGACAAAGAACATATCCAGGGCCCCCCACGGCGTGATGCCAACAGCGTGTAGAGAACCTCCCAGCCTAACCCCTGGCAATACAGCTTAAGTTAATATCGCCTCTAAGCAACTCACAGCTTCTGAAGTCAGAACAATCTATGTTGATTCAAACGATCTATGCGCGATTTGTTTACCACCTCGAACAAGCCCATTTGTACATGTGCTCCGCGAGCAAAGCATGCGCTTATAAATTTGCAGCAGCGTCGGAGCCCCGAATCCTGACAATTTTGCATTGCCCTGTTATTCCAAGCTTCCTGATCGCCCACACCAAATAGAACCATGCCACAGTTAACTCCGTACGAAATGCACGGAAAGAGATGAGGTAAGGTAGAAGAGGACAGAAGAAAAACGGGACCGGACATAATAGGAAATGCGACGCCCTAAGACAACTGACCGCCGTGCACCTAAGGGTTCCATCAGAGTAGACGACTCCTTACTCCGCCACCAGTAATCCCTGAAGTGGAGACGTTGAACGCTGCTGTACGTAAAACAGGCATAGGCCGCATTCCTGTGAGGCGGCGCACATCCAATGACGGCACTGGTCCACACCTGCGCATGCCTCATGCTAGCATTACGATCTCGATTTTTAATAGCCGCACAGTTTTCATGTATCATGAACCGATCTTCGCTGTTGCTCTGACTGCACCTCACCGCTCTATCAACATCGATGCCAACCCAGGGAAGTGTGCTAACCGACGAAGCGTGTGCCAGCCACTAACGTGCAGCGCATATCACATTGAACAACTCAAAAAATTACTCACATTTCACCACCACAAATCGCCAGCGCCGCGGTAACCGCTACCTGGCCACTGCGTGACGCAAGACCATTGCGTCTTACCCCTCACCACCCATGGGGAGCCTGCAAACCACACATACTTCCCAAGCCCAAAGCCCACAATGCCTTTCACCAAATTACCAAGGTACTCGGTTTAATTACAAGCTTGAGCAAGTGGTGGGGTTCGTTCCCCTTCCCACAATACGACCATGACCCCGGCAGCGCCATTCCACCATCTCTCTGCTTCCTCTGGCATAGGGCCTAGGCTATGCCAAATGTTCAAGGGGCGTTCATACGAACACAGACGGAGAAGCGTCGAACTTGTCCCCGCAGGAGCCGATGTAAAGGAGCGAGCGCGACACCAGAGCCCAAGACTGGACGACGGCGGGAGCATCGACCTGAGTTGATTTGTACTGTGGCCGATCTGTGGCATACTGGTAGTCAGGACAACACCTGTGACATAGCTTCGTCATCACCATACATGGGAGACGCGCAGAAATGGGTACACTCTTCCGAAGCCTTTGGCAAAGAAACCAAAGCCATGTGACCTCTAATCCATGCCAAAACCGCTTTTTAACTGGAACGACGTCCCATCGAGGACGGCACAGCACCCACAGCAATGACGAAACCGCCCCCCTCAAGACCACCACATATGCAATGGCCAATCTTGGTGGCAAGCCACCTGCCTCATGTAACATTCTTACATATGCGCATGGTGTCATCGTACACCATTGCGCCTCACCCAAAACTTCGGCTAGCGCCATTCTTCGATCCGGTTGCAGGACCGGACACGCATGAAAGTTCAGCCGTGACCATCACAACGTATGCCTTTTATGGCAGGTACAATATGAAGTGCGCGGCATTGAAATCGAGCCGAAATTCACTGCGCAAGTGCAGCCGCCTTCCTGGCACTCCTTTCCCTCTCCATCCCCGCCACCACGGCACGGTTCCGCAAAAACTCTCATTCAGCACATGATAAATGCGCAATGGCCATGCCCGCTGCTCGCCATATGCGGCTGAGTCCCTTGCTCGCCATATGCCCCTTTCCATGAACTTGGGCACCAGCCCGCTCACAACGAAGCAACAGGGCCTCTCAAACTTAAGCCCACGGATGTTTCTGCAACAAGCAGGTATCCGAGCTTCATACCCGGCATGACCGCACCAAGCTAGTGCACAAACCTACTTCAAAAGGTACGCCATTGCCCGTAAATTGTCCTCAAAGCGTGACCTTGGTAACGAAACGTGCGCCTCTCAAGGATGCCTCCCGCAGGTACGCGAAAACCAAATGCGATAAGCGGGGCGTCCGCCCTGTGCGCGACCAAACGTGGGCTCTGTTACCGGAAAATCCAAGATGCGTACATGCTAGAGGTGATGGAAAGACAGACGCGAACAGACGGGGGTCGATGCCACATAAAAGAGCCAGTCCCGTCGCGATAAACAAAGAAGATTGTAATACTCGCAGTTTTGAAGTAGGGAGGAGGGGCAATGATGAAAAGATTGATGCAAGTTTGGGAAGTATATCTGGCAACGGTTGGTGGTCTCCGCCCATAACGCTCAGCTTGGCGCTGGCCGGCCGGCCATCGGCAGTAACACCGGGCGCCGCATGCAGCAGAGAATGCCGCAAAAATGAACGGCATGACACGGCACCAGCGACAGATATCAATCGCAACTCACACACGCAGTATACGTCCTCGCTGGAAAGGCGACGAAAACGCGAGGTATCTATTTCCCCACAGAACACGAAGTTGCGCATTTTGGCTCCATGACGTAAACGTCAACTCATGATGAACCGTCCACAAGTACCGTAAATCGGGACGTCCGTACGGCGGCAGCGCACAGTACACTACCACCGTTTTCTGCGGCATGCATACCCGAATAAGAAAGGGTTGGGGAGCGTGACGAATCAACGTTTCAACGCCCTTGTAAGGGAATCGCGTGTTGGTTTGAGCAGCATCTGGTTGAGCAGATTGAAACCACGTTTCAGCCAAGCAAACCATGTATTGGCGTCGCGTGATGAGCATACACCAACGGCGTTCATTTCACGGCAGGCGGGCGCCGTTGAAGGCCAGCCGACGAACAAGTGCAGATCCGGCAATGGCGGAAACCGCCGCTTATGTTGCAGCACCGCTGAACCACATGATGCTCGTCATCATCGTGTTCTTCGGTGTTGGTCCCATATCACCCTTCAGCGGCTAAATTTTCTATCAAACCAGGCCCACAATACTGTAATCCATCGTAAAGAAGTCGTCTAGTAGCTACATCTCTAGCCATACCTGCGAGACCGTCCCGAAATGCAGGTTGCTTAATTAGGACCTACAGCCGTCCTGAGAACACTGGTGAAACTCCCACAAACATGCCGCCGGCGCACACGCATTGCGGAGCCCGTGTTAAACAATTTGTAGTATGCTGCGACTGACCTACATTGTGCCCCGCGTATGGAGCCACGCTGCACCACGCCACGCCATGCCAAATGCCATACGGTGGGGTCCAAACGGCTTTTTCACGCGCAGTTCCAACTTCCAACTCAATCGACAGCAATGCGACGCAAACCAAACCGCGACACACCAACTGCAACAAACCACGATGAATACAGACAAGCCCCGTGATGCAGCGATCCTGCCTTGTCCATGCTCTGCTGCCGCCATAGACTTACGTTGCCACGGGATACGGCATGCAAGCCCTGCCTCCCCTTAACGTTCCCTGAAGCAAGGCTAGCGCTGCTGCAGCATCCAGGGCACCAAAACTCGCACGTCGTGCGCTTTACAGCGGTCATGCTATATTTACCTCTCCCAGCTACAACGCAGAGCAGGCCGCCACTCAAATCATCTCTTCCTCCCCGTTTCAATCCTGCGCCACGGCCTGCTTGCATGCCCTTACGCCAGTACTGTTGAACACCTTGCGGCGAACCCGGCTCGTGCACGTTTAGCCTGTCAAATGGCCGAAACCACCGTGGCCCCTTCATAACAGCTTCAGGCTCAAGAAGTCGGTTCCCCATGGCCTTTCCAAAATCAGGCCAATGCCATTTGCGGGTTACTGGTCCAAAGACTTGTCCAGAAAATCCCTCAACCCACATTTGAAGTCACTACATAGTTTGCCGCGAGAATGCAAAGGGCAACCAAGATGCCAATGCCTCCTATGGCCTTCAATATACATCTTGCGTTGCTCGCAGCATGGCCGTACCAAAACCCCGCACCACTAAACCCCTGTGCTGTCCGTCGCATTGGCGTCAGCCTCAGTGGCACATAGGCGCCGCCGCTCCCACCGCGCTGCACGCGTTAATAACATCAAGGGTGCGCGTCCCCGTACTGCTCCTCTCATATTACTCGCCCTGCGGATGCGGGTGAAGAACGTACGAGAAAGGCAGGAGCTGTATCGGACCCTTTTCCCCCAGCGCTGCTGCCGATGTGGGCGCCACAACCTCGCCAGCTAAGACAGATGCACGGCCGCAACCCGATATGACCCCCGGCATCAGCCGCCGAGCGGCCGCAAGAACGGCAGCAACATCCGCATCATTCAAACCATACTCCGTCGAAGATTTGGATTCCAACGGGCTTGTTGCCGCACAATTTACCATGTACAACTCTGGTGCTCCTAATGCCAGCGATGGTGTCGGAGGCGGATGCGGCGTCGTGGGTAATGATGATGTGCAGCGAACTGCCGGCAGCTCTAGGGAGTGGCCCGTCGTCGCTCCTGCCGACGGGGTGCTACAACCTGGGTCAGCGCTGGCGCCGGCGGCGCTATTATTACTGCCGTTGTTGCCACTGCTTGAACCACAGGTGCTCTTAATGTGAGATCCATTCATCGGCGGCAGTACCCCAGTCGAGGTAGAAAATGGTGGCGAGAGAAGCCCTGATGCTGATGTCGACGCACAATTGAGACCCTGTACTGGAGGATTACTGGTTCCTAGCGACCAGTTCACCGAACTAATGACGTCCAGGGTGGGGTCGCCCGTTGCGGCAGTGGCGACAATTGGGCCTTGGGGCAACCGTTGGGCGAAAGGATTCGCCATGGGAGTCATGTCGGAGGCTGACTGACCCGTAAGGTCTGGGATAGGGCTGTATTGCGAAGGCGCCAGGGCAATCCGCGATGTGAGGTGGTCAACAGCCGCCGTCACAGATGGAATTCTCATCTCCTGAAGGAACCCTCTCTCGGGCACTTGTGCTGCCTGCTCTGATTTCGAAAATGCAGTGATCCAGAAGTCGTGGGGTGTAGGGTAGCCCGCGGCAACTTCATCGCTTACCGGCAGCTCGGTGAAGGGCCGCCGGACTGAGGAGCCCGCGGCGGCGGCAGCAGCAGCAGCAGCAGCGATGTCGCGCACGGACACGCTGATGCCCGACGCCACGCTTGCTGCAGACGCTCTAGGGTCGCCGACCAGACCCTCAATTATGCCTGCGGTGGAATTAGCCGTATTGGCCCCGCCAATGCCAGGGCTGCCCAGGGCCAAAGATGCATTCCTTCCGTTCAGAGCTCCCACCGTCTGATCCATAGCGGCACCGGCCGCCAATAAGCCGGTCCAGGACACCAAGTCGTCCGTACTTCTGCCGCCAGCTTGCACCGCCCGGGCGACCATGAGGCGGAGGGCTGACAAACCCAGCTCGGGAGAGCTAGGCGCGTAAGCCCAAGCCACTTGGTCCAGAGCGTTAGGGAGGGCCTGTGAGGTCTCACTCGCCGAAGGAGTGGTGCCGCCGCTGTTATCAATCTCGCCCGTAGGTGTTGTTGCCCCGACGGCACAGCAAGCAAGCGGCAAGCCTGGGACTGGGTCGCCACAACTACCCCTAAGGCGTCCATCATGTCCGTAGCCAGAGGTGCTGACGGCAGCGACGGGCAGCAGCAGGGATGCGGTGCCATGTGAACTCGATGTGTCGGCAGCTTGCAGCGGCCCCGGGGAAGCAAGCGCAGCCGCTGCCGCAGAAGCATCCCTTAAGTGTTGCTTTTGCAGCTGCAGTTGCTGGAGTTGTTGCTGCTGCTGGAGTTGTTGCTGCTGCTGGAGTTGTTGCTGCTGCTGGAGTTGTTGCTGCTGCTGGAGTTGCTGCTGTTGCTGGAGTTGCTGCTGTTGCTGGAGTTGCTGCTGCTGCTGGAGTTGTTGCTGCTGCTGGAGTTGTTGCTGCTGCTGGAGTTGTTGCTGCTGCTGGAGTTGCTGCTGTTGCCGTCGCTGCAAGAACAGCTGTTGCTGCGGATGGTGAAGATGATGCAATTGCAGTTGCTGCTGCTTGTGTTGCTGATGGTAGTAGTCCTCGTGGCGCAAGATAACGCCCTCGGGACTTCGCGGGCTGAGCTGCAAGACTTCGTATCCAATTACAGTTGGCTGTGGGGAGCTAAGGACCACGCGCCGTGGCGGTGGCGGCGGTGGTGGCTGCGGCGCAAAGCCATATGCGCTGTACGGCGTTGGTGTAACGACCCCTCCTGCGCCGGCTGCAACCGCGCAGTTGCTCCCGTACACCGTGAGTGCTGATCCTTGCCCACTGAGATTGCGATCTATCCCTCCAGCGGCCGGACCGCCATTTCCCCGCCAGTTGCCGCCACCACTGCCGCTTGGGTCCGAACCCGTGGCTTTCGGTGAGCGTGCTGAGCGGCCACAGCCGCCACCGCGGCGGCCTCCAGGACTCAGTGCCGGGCCTGTGCCTGGGGTGCCCGGCGAAACAGGCGGCACAGCCCCAGGCGAGGAGATTGGGAGGCCCTGGGATCCAACTCCGGACCCTGCAGCCCGGGAGGCGACGTGAGCGACGCCCAAGGCAACAGGCTCAGTAGGCCCAGACGTGGGGTGGTTCGGTAGCTGCGCCCGATAGACATGCCCCAGGTCTTCTCGCGGATGTACGGCAACCTGAAGCATTCCCGCCGTACGGAGCAACCTGCGACGGGTGGCGGTCGTCGCACCCTTGCCGCTAGTGGCATCAGCAGGGACAGCCGTCGACCTGGCAGAAGCCTGAGACTGGTGTTGCCAGGCATGCCCCTCCATTGTACAGTTGCTCTGGGGACCGGATGCACCTGGGGAATGAGATTGGACATTGCTGTCCTCATTTCCAGGGCATGATACCGCCACGGCGGTGTCGGAAGGCTTTGAGCCGCACTCACTCGACTTAGGGTTCCGTGACCTCACCACAGAAATTGTGGAAGCCTTGGCAACGGCCGCCGCAGCTGCAGCTGCCGCTGCAGCCGCGGCAAGTTGGGTCAATTCATCTTCGGCCTGACCGTTCAACTCCGGACTGGCCGCGCCGTCGCCGCCCTCCTCTACGCCTGCCACGCCTACCACGCCCTCCACCGCATCGCCACCGCAACCACCCTCTGTGCGGTGTGCCTTAGATGCCGCGGAGCGCCCTACCCCATCACGCGTGGTATCAATGTCCCGAGGATTAGCGCGCGTGATGACAATGCGAACCGGCATGGTGGCCGGTGGCAATAGCGCAGCCGCCACGGCCGCAGTAGCACGCATTAGATCACCTTCGCCGGCCAGATCAACCAAGACCTCCTGATCCACTCCACCCGGGGCCGCGGCATTTACTAAGCCGCGGTTGCGCCGCTGAGAGCCACGGGGCGTCGTGGACGTGACGCATGCTGTTGAAGTGATAGCTCCTGAAGGCGAATCGCAGCAATCGCCACAAACCGGTGAAAGAGCTTCAGTTGTGCGAGGTTCAGGGCTTATGGCTTCGGCGGTGGGCGATAGCACAGCATCGGATATGGAGCCGTGATGTGGGTCGGCTGTGGAAGCGCACGCGGATGTTAGCTTGTTGGCTTGGGAAGTAGGCGAGGCGGAGATTCGGCGGTTCCTTCGACGGGATCCTCCGCTTCGGGTGTTGAGTTGGGCATTCGGGGGGACCTCGAGGGCTGGATCGGCGGAAACGGAGCTGCAACTTGTGCTCCGGCTGTCGGCTTCGGACATCACGCTGCCGGTCCGGTCGGCATCGCTGGCGCCACTGGTGACACCGCTGCAATCAGAGCTGCTGCTATGAAGGAAAAGCTGCTGGATGCGGTCGAGGCACTGCTCCTCGGAAATTGTCCGTGGAGACAATTCCGCACTGTCATCTGCCATGGATGTACCGGCCTCCCAACAATGTAAACGGGCTGAGCGTTGGCACGAGCAGCGGTCCTTATAATACAATATAGATGTCCAGAGCAAGAATCAGCGAACGCCCGCGAAGGGCAACAATGGAGGTAGGTGAGCGCCGCGGACGCGGACGCGGTTATGCAAGCCAAGCATACGAGGCAGTCCACAAAATGTCCAGCTGTATCACAAACCAATACGGCTTGTCAGAAGCGGCCTGCAGGCATAGAGGCCAAGCGAAGTAGAGAAACACTAACAATGTAAGCTTACACGAAGATTTCTGAGGCTAAAACGCAATGGTTAGTAGATGCTAAAGTCATATGCAGAAAGGTGAAACTGGCAGCGCAAGCAAACAATGCAGCAACGCGAAGCCGCGGGCTCAAAACCAGACCTGAAAACTCACGCCATGGGCTTCTTCTAACAACTATGCCAGGGATGCATCAGCTTCTGCCATTCCAGGTGTGCTAGAACGAGGAAACGCACTTCCCCGCCGCAACTGGTCCGAGGCAACCAAGTCTTCCTACCTATTGCAGAGGCACAATATGATACTTCATGCTACTTTATTAACGCTTGCCAGGCATGACAAGATCCGCAAGCTCGCGCCTCTGCAAGTGCCAGATATGTCTATAACAAAGAAGCACAACAACGAAGCCACACGAGCGGCCGAATGTGTACTACTCGAATATCATACACTTATACCAAAGCGTTTCTATATGGAAGGCTTTGTACGTGGGAGGCTACCGAGCTCCGTGGGCCTTTTGGCATTGGCCGCGGCGTGGCGTCCGAGCAGCGAAGCAAACCTCGTATAAGAATTTTTATAATATGTTAATTTATCTGCGTTTTTCTCTTATAGCAATTGGGTACTTGTGGAATGACCTTAATACGTCGTAAGGCGTCGTAACCGTGTGTCACTGGCAGTGTTCCAAGCAGTGCCAGCTAAAGGATGGTCAGTAATCACGTCTGCGCTCTTTAAGGTGGGCTTGAACGTTGGTTCTAGGGCCTTCATTTTGTCAATGGGCGTTGTACGTACGAACACATCCATGACTGAAAGCCGCGGGAAGGACACGCCATGCATTCTGTCACGCGCCACGATATAGAGTATGCTTTAATATCCAAACAGAATTGGGCATATCGGCATCGGAGCGACCTTACTACAGGTTTCGCGCCCGCATACCTGCCACTACACTCGAGTTGGCCTAAATCGGCATAAAAAATATTTCGCAATTACTACCGGGTCCAAGGAACAATTCCTGCATCGTACAATACAAATATTGCCTCAATCCGTAAAGCTGGCAAGTAACATATCTGGTGGACTTTCGACGGGACAACCGTCTGCGAATTCGAGATGACTGCATGACACAGGTCTTACTTGCTTTTCGGTTTCCAATTTGGATGCGAAGTGGCTTTTGTTTACCATTCCATCTGACAATCTGAGGGGTGTTTTCACTCGCTGAAGCAGAAAAAATACCTGAAGTTCGCCAGCATGGATACTCATGCATGCAGCACACATCGCTTTTGCTGCGCTACTACTTGATTCTCTTTACGTTTGCGGGCATGACAAGCAATAAAATCACTAGCAGCCGCGATTCGTCCTTGGGTATTAAAAGCGGCGTGGAAGTTATCTATTCGGTTATCAAGACGGTTGCCGATTAGCATGGGAACTACATGGCGATACCCCTTTCATGTGAGAGTGCGCGGCCACATCGAAGTACCTCTCATTAACTCTTTCTGTTTCCTATAGTAGCCAATGGCGGGGACGATGTCGTGGCCTCTCATCAATAATCTTTCCATCTGGAGAGGTCACTTCAGAACCTACAGATTCACTTGTATTACTTGTGCGTGGGAGGCAGGGAATCAGGACCCAGTATGCCGTACTACTTTCTGTTGTCGTACCCATTGCTAAGCCCCGTTGCCAAGGCTCCTATATGTCTTCAAAGGTATGAATCAATGCCGTTAGAGATTCCTATGTAGGTATTTTGAATTTCCGGCTTTCACTCCCATCTCCCAAGCTCTCCCGCTTCTAACATCCTTGGCTTGGGCGGAGACGTGCGGTAAGGCTTTTGAAATGAAGATATATTGGTGCTCTTTTTCTGAACAAGGAAAAAATTTGCCAGGGAGATTGTGCAGAGTCAAGAGTCGGCCCAGTCTTCGAGTAGTACCGCTTACCGAGACAGTTCAGGGTGGGTTCAAGCATAGAGCCTAAGTAAACGGCAAGTTTTAAAACATAATATTTGGATTTATCTTGTTTCTGTGCTTTTAGGCCTCGTTGGTTCAAATAATGTCGACCAGCGTTGTTGACGACGAGGCTGTACTAGATGTTAAAGTTCCGACGAGAAGACGACGTGCAAGTGATGACGAAGCAGAGGAGGTTGAGTTTCATGATGCAGCCGAGTATGCGGCTTCCGTAGCCGACAGTCAAGCTGTGGACCGGGAAGAGCAAGGCGCTGAAGAGCCTCGTAGCGAAGATGATTACGAGGGTATTATCGTCCCGGAAGCAGAAGGTGCCGGTACGTTTGCCTTATGCGCTACGCGTGCAGCCCGTTAGGGCCTTAAAGGAGCACGGTCTACCAACTTTACCTTGGGAATTATGAATTTGCATTTAGCATGGCATTTTGTCAGGATCAGCCTTTCCGTGTGTTGGGAGATCTCTGTATCGTTCTCTGGATGCAGAAGACGAGGAGGCTGGAGAGCCAGAGGAAGCGCCTAGCGAGCATGATCAACAAGAAGAAGCTGCAGCGGACCGCAAGAAGGCGAAGTTACGGGAGCCTTTCGAGGTGCCTACATCAGGGGCCTTCTGGCTGCACGATGATCGGTTTGGTGGCGAGGAACCAAAGGCAGAACCGCCGAGGTGCGTTTGGATGCAAAAAACAGTGGAACTGATTTATTTCATATTGCCCTGTGCCCTGTGTCCTTTACCCGGACTACCCGTCAACCAGTTGGGGTGTGAGTTTGCAAACATGAATCACCAGGTTGACCATTGCTCAAGATATCGAAACGACGTTGCTCATATAATTTAAGGCATTTGGTGAAGCCCGGGGACCTAAGGTACACTGGATTGATTTTCTCCCAACTGCTTGTGCAACCTTTTAGGCCTGGTGGTGGTGCAGCGGAGCGGAAGGCAAGGAGCGATACGGAGGGACGGTGGCTGCATGACAAGTTCAGCACCTTAGAACTGGACGACATTGCTGAAGATGACTCATCCGATCATGCATTCGTGAGTTGGAGTCAGGCGGAAGGCAACGTGTTCTGTGCATTAGTGTTGCACGCAAGGTCCCGTCTTTACAGTGTCATTCACGAAGCCAGTTGCCCTTACCTCAGCATTCTTACATCAATTGCTTGGAATGAATGGTCGGACCCAAAATATAACCCTATCGTGCCGCCCAGTCGCAGTATCGGCGAGGGCGTGGCTTGCGTGGAGGCGGCCGCCGAGGGGGCATCAGTGGCGGCCGGAGCCCATTAACAGCCGGTAATCGTGGCCGTGGTGTGAGTTCAGGTCGTGGCCGCGGCGGCCGCCCCGCCCCTAGCTACGTCGACGACATCGTTTCAGACCTAGGCGATTCTGGGGCACTTCCTTCTCAGGGCAGGCCCAACATGCAAGATGCACTGCCGCAGCGTCCGCAGCGTGCGCCGCGAGTAGCTAAACGCAGTGCTGCAGCGCCGCCATCTTATTCGGAGAACTCCAGCGCGGAAGCCGCGGACTTAGCTGCGGCGAGCACGATTCCGGGCCCCGGGCGGGGCAGGGGCGCGGGCGCCAGGGGTGGTCGAAATGGAGAATTCAGCGGTCGTGGTCGAAATGATCGCAGCTTTTCGCCAGACGCAGGACACCGAGAGCGTGGGCCTGAACCTGATTTTGAGAGCGGTGGACGTGGACGGGGAATCTCAGGTCGAGGTCGGCGTCGGGAGGATGGGGGTCAAGCTGGCAGCGCTCTGGGGCGAGGTGACTCCGGCAGAGGGGCCGGTCGTGGGTACAGCCGGGGGACGGACATAAGCGGATCTGGTCGCGCTCCGGAGGCGATCCGCGCGTCGGAGCTGGCCAACGGTAATGTTGGGACGCATGAAGGTGGTCGCGGCCGGGGACGAGGAGCTGGCAGGTGCGGGGTTGCGGGGTGGGGATAGTACACCGGGTCTAATGATGGAGCAATTGGATTTGCCGTGATAGTGGTGGGCAGGCAATGTGCACGGACCATATGTTTCCGACACCTGTTGCACGTAGTGCCTGTCGCGGGTGACCCGCTTTCCGCATCGTGCCCGTCCTTGTTATTGCGCGTCCTTACCCATGTACCCTTCCTGCTGCAGGTTTACGGCTGATGATTACCAGGATCGCGGGTCGGGCACGGGCCGCGGCCAATTATCCACGCAGCGAACACAGCAAGCAGGACAGCAGCAGTATCGCAGGCAGGAGCGCAGCATAGACGAGGAGTTCCCACCCCTGCCCGGCAGCTCGACAACTAGGAAGGCCGCTGCAGCCCCGTCGACGATTGCTGACATGCCACCTGGCGTCGGTGGAAATACCGTGGCGATGGATTCAGCACCGACGGTGACGCAGGGCGTAAGACGATATAGCAAAATGGCAGGAAAGGTCGGTGGTGGTGGCAGCGGCGCATCCGATCCGAGCGCTGGGACAGGTGGGGGCGCTGTAGTGGCGCCGGAGAATGGGCATGCACGAGGCGCTGGGACTGATGGTGGGGGCGCTGCACCGCGGGCTAGCAAGCTGTCTGCGGCCGCAGCAACGTTCGAACCGTCGCCTGCAACAGCAGCGGCGGCGACGGGTAGGCAGCTTGTTGGGGCGCAGCAGCCGGCGGCGATGCCCCAGCAGCCAGTTCCCTCTGTCCCGGCGGCTTTCGGTGCGCCTCTGCAGCCCATGACGGTCGTAGCAACTCCTGGGCTGCCTGGGGGCGTGGTTTCAGAGCAGTATAGCGTAGGGATGCCACCACAGCATGGTCAGCCCATCCCCTACATGCAGTCACAGCAGCAGCAACCACATGCTCAGGTCCAGCAGGTTCCCGGAGCGTACGGTGCCCCTTTGCAGCAGCCGGTTGCCATGCCACCGCAGGGCATCGTGGGCGGTGGGGGCTCACCCATGGCCCCGCCGCCGCAAAACATCCCGTACACGTCTACGGGTACCATCATGTACGGCGCCTCACCAGCGGAGGTGGAGGCCTGGTACCAGGACGCCTACCAGAAGGCGCTGGCGATTGGCATGGACCCACAACAGGCCTATAGCGCGGTACAGGGCTACGTACAGGGTTTGAAGATGGCTGCTGCTGTTGTTGAGCAGCAACGGTGGCAGCAACAACAGCAGATGGGTGGCTATGCCGGTGTTTCCCCCCCTCAACAAATGCCGCCGCCCCCAGCCGGACCTGCCTCGTATGATGCCGCAAAGCCCGTGATGCAGGGCCAGTAGGCCCCGTTTCCTTCCGGATGGAACGGTCGGGCCTGCAGGAAGAGGGTATCTTTCAGGGCGCCGCGCTCGTAGTTTCCAGCGTTGAGAGGAAGGCTTGCTGTTAGGATTTTTCGTGCCCATGCCAGTTGGACGCATTGTGCCTCTAACAGTTGTGCGGCTGGTTCTGGCGTGGTAACGGTATCGGTGTGGGAAGCCCTGAATACCATTTCAGATTGTTTATGCCAATGGTATACCAATGGTATGGACATAATATTGGCGCGCTGCCGGGTTGTCATGTAGTCGGGTGCGATGAATGCAGGGACCGCGCGGCAGGTGGGCAGTGGCGCCTTCAGCATCCTTAGGTGTCACATCGCGAGATTTGGCGATGACATTAGGATTATTTGGTGTCAATTCTGCTCTCCGCCACGGGCCATGATGATCATCAATGAGTTTGCACTTTCATTTTGCTGCCGCGCCAACCGCGGCTTGGGTTGTGCTTGTGTTCGGAGTTGGGCATGTTGATCTCGAGTGCGGGAAGAAGGTAATTTCCAAATTCACAAGTGGCACACTGCCTGACTTTGGGTTCTTTTGTTGCATAGGTATGTTCTGGGCAAGGACCTCATGGGATCGCATAGGTTTGAGACGCGGACCATGGTCTGTGTTGTCTGTCCGACATCTGTTTATCCTCTGGTTGACGGAACAGTACCGGTTCATGATAGTATAGGACCTCCTTGAAAGGCTCTTAGGAGGAGCTGGGTTGTTGCCACCGCTTGGCTAGTATTTCGGACGCTTTGGCGCTTAGGCCAAGGCTGGTTCCAGAAGGCGGAAACGTACATCGGGTGGCCCCGGGCGGATTTAAAGACGGGCCCGATGTATCACCGCTTGTCTCAATGCCCAGCGCAACATTGCATAGCTACCAGATGCGCACATCAGGTGTGCGTGTGCGTGCGGGTTCTCTCCCCGTAGATCCTTTAGAATCCCGTTTTTGCTTCGCACGTCCCAATTTCCACGTTGCAATGCAAAACGCAAAAACATGTGTTGGCGGTGACAGGAGTGGGATACACCGGTTCGGTAGTTCCACCATGACGACCTCGAGTACATCACTGCAGCATAACACATACTTGAGTCCTGCCGAGCAGCAGGCATACCCTTGCCGCCGTCCTTTACTGGTACTATTGTCACCCAGCACGGCTTCCGTGTTGGGTGTTTCTTTGTGTTGGTGGATATAACGTATCGGCTTGTTGAAATTCAAGGCATGGGGCATGGGATATGCACTGTGATTCCGTCATCGTCGTGCGGGCGGCACAGTCGTTTGGAGGCACGAAATTTCGTCGGTTCGTACGTCGGCATGCCGCGACGAAAGGACGTACGTTGACGTCAAAGAGCCGGCGCGGTTATGGCCGCTCACAAGCGCGGCCGTATATAGGAAGGGGCTCAACCTTCGTTAAGCACTTTTAGGATCATGCGCCTGATTCCAATTGGCTGCGCTGGATGGGCTAGATGTTACATTTAGCTCTGGATCGGAGGGTCGGGCTGTACTCTTTACCTGACTGAACGCCTCAAAAGCCAGGAGGCGGAAAAGCAACGTTGCTCTGCCGCGGTAGTTAGGTACTCTCCACGTGTTGATTCCGTTGTCGTTATGTGCTGTGTTTTAAGGAAACTTATTGGATTTGTCACCTTCCGCATTCATCTCGCGCGGTGCCCTTCTTATCCATGTGCCGCCAGGGGATTGCGACATCACCGTAGAGTACATGTATCAAAATTGCGATACTTGTGCTGCCATGTTACCTCGTTACAAGACGCGTTATAAGATGAAGTAGCCGGTGTATTGACGCGTGAAACCGCGGGTGCTGTTGTGCGGTGAGGGCGTGTCTGGTCTTAATGGACGCTGGGAGATCTGCTGGTAATTGTATGGCACTTTCGAAACGTAGGGAAAGGCCTGGAGATCGCGCCGGAAAGTGGATGATTTTCTGCGTTGTAATTATTCTTTTGGCTGGCAGGCTTGGATGTTCAATGTTGAACCATCTCGACCGGTCATGCATAAGTAACCTTCGCAAATGGCTGCAGCAGACCTGGCACATTCTGGACACGCCGCCCTTATCCTCCTTGCACCCAAGGATTGGAAAGAGCCTCCATGCCGTGTATGGAAGTCGCTACCAAATCAGGGGAATCGTGGGCCATCCTGGCATGCGAGAAACCACAGGCAACGTACGCTCCATAACACGTTAACATATGCCACGTCGGTGCTTGCCTATTCCATGTTATATTCCTGAAGCTATCCAACTCCCCACAAGTCACATGCTCGGAAGGACTTTGCTGGAGCGGACCCGCGGGCAACACTACTGCGATCAGTCGATACTGGCCTAAAGTATTGATTACGTTTATGTTATATAACATGTGGGATCTGGAAGCAAGACGGGCTCATGGGTGCTATAGGAGCGGTAATGGGGTGCGCATTCCTGCGCATTGGAGATGTCGCGAATGCCTAACGGATACGTAACCTGTGCGCAACAAGGTTCTCATCCGTAAACTAACGTTTCAGGGTTGTAATATATACGATTTGGAAATGTTGCTTTCTAATTTTTCACCTCAGCGTTACCTGTGTCGTGAGGCTTTGCGCCAAACTTTACGACCTCGTTCACGTCTAGTAGCTGTCACAGCCATGGCTAGCACTGTTGTCTACGTTAAGGGAGACCCTGTTGCCAACAAGTTGGGTGATTGTAAGTCTTTTCTGCCGTAGTCGATTGGTTGCGGTCGTGACTGTCGAGACACTCCCTTGGACGTCCTGTCCGTTAATTCGGGACTGAAGTTACATATCTGTATTTGTTTCATGTTTTAATAATTGGTAATAAGAATCAATTAGCATGTCCTGCGCCTGGGGAATACCGTCTATAGCCGCGTACCTACCTCACATCACGATGCTTCGGACGTGCCGCCGTGCCTACATCATCAAGTCCTCTGGAACTGACACTGGCAGTGACGCATCCGCATTGGCGATTGCAGCCAGAGCGGGGTTTCAAATATCAAATACTTTTATGATCTTTTTCAAGCCATGGACGAGGTCATCTCACCCTAGCCGCGCATGCCTGTGTACCCATACGCACCAGCCAGGGCTCAGTCTCCCGTGACGATTTTCCTTGTTTTATTTGTATCTGTCGTCCACGCAACCCGCCCTGGTGGGGGCCCCGCCGTTTTCTTTTCCTCTACTGCAGGCCCCTTCTGCCACCGCGTCCTGCTCACATATGAGCGGAAAAAGGTGCCGTACACCATGGAGTTCATCGACTTCGCCAACAAGCCTGCCTGGTGTGTTGGGTAACTCACTGCGGCTGCCAAGGGGCAAATAAACTCTTTTGAGTCCTCAAGCCTGACATTTTAAAAGTGGAGTTGCTTCTGGTTGTGTTGTGCCCTGACCGTTGACTTAACCGCGCTGCGCTCATACACCACATATAAATATATACGCTTTCTTGCATGACCGAATATCGGATGTATATACTGCATGTGTGTGGCTCCCCTGCATCGCACCGCACCGGACCGCACCGCAGGCTTCAAGAGGCCAGCGGCGGAAAGGTGCCGGTAATAAAGGTGGGGCGTAGAGGGGGAAGAAGGGGAGGGAAGACGGGGAAAAGGATTGGAGGAAGATGTACGGGAACCTGATTGGGAATGCCGGCAACGTCGTACCGCTATCTCGCTGCTAGTGTCGTTGCCTTTCCATTATGCCTGTGTCCACCTGCAGGAGGATGGCAAGCCGTACATGCCGGACAGCGACGTCATTGTCGTACACCTAGAGGTACGGTACAATACAGTACGGTACGATGTCCCGTGTCGATTGGTGCGTGGTCGGTGTTCAGGTGTGTTGGTATTAATCTGACCTCTTGATTTGGCGGTTCCTTTGTTTAGATGCATCTGTGCCCCGTTGCCCCTGACAGAATGAGTACCCGGAACCTTCCATGAAATCATCCGTACCGCCAGAGATGTAAGTCCTTAGCAGCAAAGATCTGCTGTCTGTTACAAATAGCACATCTTGAGGGTTTCGGAACAGTAATTTCAGTTACAGTAACTTCCAACTAACTGCCCCATCCCCTCGAGAGAACATGCAAACGCCTCTTCATGACGGTCCGTACCTTTAGCGTCCCTTCAGTTGACATTCGGCATACCTTGACGTTCTTCAGGTGCACCCAAACCCTCCCTCTGTCTCGTCGTCCATCTGATAAGAAAGCGTGTCCTTTTTCGGGTCTCGTGTGGCTTTCGAATTGTCGCATGGCTTCCAAAATCTTCAAACATAAACCGCAGCGGCGCCAAGCTCTTCCCCGCCTTCCGAGGCGTGCTGATGGGCCCTCCGGAAGAACAAGCGGAGAAGCAGGCGCTGCTGGTTTCGGAGCTCAAGGCCATCAACGACTACCTGGAAGCTCACCAGGCAGAGGTACGACAACCCGGGACATGTGGCAAATGCACGGTCAATTCTTTGGTGTGTGTGCATTTTCTTGCATGGACCCGATCTGTACCCTAGCACCCAATCTGCCGCTTTGGCGCATTCGCGGCTCCTCCCCGAATCCTTCATGCAAGCCCTCCATCTCCCCCTCTTCCTGGCGCCCTTCTTCCTCCCACTGCCACTGCGGCTGATGCACCGGGCGCAGGGTCCCTTGTTCGGGGGACAGCAGATCAACGCCACTGATGCGGCAGTGTCCCCAAAGCTGTACCACACAATCGTGGCGCTTAAGCACTTCAAGGGCTGGGAGCTGCCGGAGGAGTTCGTCGCGATTAGGAGGTGGGGGGAGTGTGTGTGTGTGTGTATGTGTGTGTGTGTCAGTTTTGCCTGGTACGGCACCCTGGCTATAGTCGAGGGCTGCATGGGGAGGAACCTGTCGGGCTTACTGGGTTGCTTTAGATGCGTCTGACCTCTGTTCTTTGCGGATTTTGCCTGGTACGGCACCCTGGGACCTATCCGTGTCTCTCATGGCATTTTACCCAGGGATTGGAAACCTGGAAATATGAGTTTGTGCGTCGAGCAAGAGAGCGGCGGAGGAGGAGAAGCACGAGGAAGAGGGCTTTGGGGAGAAGGAGCAGGCCGCTCTTCTCCCCCTGCCTTCCCTCCACCTCCCAATAGAATGCCCTCTTCCTTTACGTCATGCTGGCTCATGACGTGGCATAATGCGACGCAGCCGGTGCTGTTACCCAGGGGGAGACATAGGATTGTGTAGGATGTCAGGTTGACCGCCTAAAAGTTATTTCATACCATATCTCACATCACCTGTCGTACCGCTTTATCCTCAGGTACATGCAGGCCATCAAGCAGCTGCCGGAATGGCAGAAGACAGACTACGAAGAAGCGACTTTGATCAAGGGATGGGAAAAACACATGACCCACCACTGAGCGGCAAGGATCCGTGTTAGTCCCTCCGGTAATGGAATCCTAGCGTTCCTCGCTAGGAGAACAACGAACATGGCTCGGCGCTGTAGGACCCCACGGGCGCTGTGCAACCAACAGCTGCTGGTCCCCCTTGGGCAGCACCCGTGCACGAAAATATGTGCGGTGGAGATTTGGGTCCTCAGCACAGTGCACGTCACGTCTAGGCACGGCAGGTGCTTCACTGAAGATTCCTCGACGTTGCCCGCCACTGCTGAGATAGATTGGTCGTGTACCCCCACCGTGCTGGTCTGGGCGGTAGGCTACCGTGAGTCCCTCCCTGGACCTCCCCCAATGACACATAGCCAACTTTCTGAAGGGTCCTTTCGGAAGGGGTGGGCGATTTGGAAAGTCGGGAAGACGTGGAACGGGTTGTTGATGGAGGCGCGGGCTGGCGTCGTGATGCGCTTTACATGGGCACCAGTAGCTGTGGCACGGGTATGGCTGATCACGTTTGGAGGCTAGGCGAAGCGGATCCAGGAGCGGCTTCTGGCACTTCGGCCTTTTCCTTGTCTTGGACATGGAGCTTTCGAGGTTGGATTTTCCTTGCCCAGGATGGCAGATATTTGCGTTGACGTTGTTTTATTGCTGACCTTAAGTCATTGACTTATTTGTGCCTAAGACGGATCTGGACTTGATGGCGGCATCCGGGGCAATCTGTCAGTGCTCGCGGATGGACGAACACTTTGCATCAATTAATTATGTAGGGTTGCGTATGTAGTGTCCTCAAACATAAGCACCGAAACCGTTGTAAGATTATGGGTAACTGCGAGCCGCAAGCTGGACGCTTCAAAGCCACGGATCCAATACCATGATAAATTTGCCATCAACTCTGTGCAGTTGGACTCGGCGCGTTGTAAGCTGATAATGTCATTAATTTATTAAAGCTATCTTTCGCTGTTGTGTGAAGGGGGAATGCTGTCGCCAGCAACTTTCCGCAGGCACACAACCCAGCGAACCTGGGCGAACGGAAAGATCAAACTTACCTGTATTATTTGTGCTCACACTAATTCGGTAAAGCTTGATAATGGAAAACCACCTGAGGAACGCCGCAAGGTGCGAACCGCACCCACCAATCTACCGTATTAATACACAGCCTTCATTGCATTTGCATAAACGTAAAACCTAAGCGCTCTGTCAATTTACAGCCTTTTAAATTTCGCCACTTCGTCGTGTACCAGGACCGCTGCGCGATGAAGGTACGATAACGACCAGCGCAACCTTCCATTCTTATACGGCGCAAAGCATCGCTAGGCTTCTCTACCATGAGAACCGTCTAAGTCCGACATTCACTAGTGCAGCTGCTTGCCGGCCCCCTATGCTACGCCTCCCTTCCCAACCAAAGCTCCCAGCCTGTCCCCACGGTACCCGCAACCAGGCCCCCAGCCAAGTCAAGCTCCATAACAATTTTCCTTTTATCTATCTATCTATCTGTCTTACCTGGTATGGCACCTACCTACGCAACTACAGGTGGGCACAGACGCAATGCTTCTCGGCAGTTGGACGGCCCCCCCTCCCCAGCCACCTCCACCTTCGCGTTATCTCCGTCGGACCTACAGTAGCGTTCTGGACGTTGGCACCGGCACCGGCGTATTAGCTCTAATGATGGCGCAGAAGACTGCAACAGCTATAGCTACTCGTGATGCTACTATAGCTGCTTCTGCTACTGCTGCCGTCATCGGGTCGCCAAGCGTTGCAGCAGCTGTCAATACGGGACTTGCCGCTGGCGCCGATCCTTCCGCCGCCTCTACAGCGGCGGCTGTGTCCACGCGGCAGAGTAGTAGCAGCACTGGCGGAAAGAGTAGCAACGCCAACAGTGGCAGCGCTGCAGGCAGCAGCGCCTGGGCCTGTGCTGGGGCGGCTGTGCGGATCACCGCAATTGATGTGGATGCGGAGGCATGCGCCCAGGCGGCAGAGAACGCGGCGCTTAGCCCCTGGGCGGACCGCATCAAAGTGTTGCACTGCAGCCTTCAACAGCTAGCAGCAGCAGCAGCATCAGCGGCAGTAGCACCAGCGGCAGTAGCACCAGCGGCAGCAGCACCAGCGGCAGTAGCAGCAGCGGAACCAGCTGATGATGACGCCTTATCGGCTAGGGATGGATTTGGTTGCAGTTATTGCCAAGTTACAGACGGGCTAAGCGGGCCGGGACCGGGCCTTACTTTTGCGGCGGAGGATTTGGGTCCTTTTGACGTCATCATTACTAATCCACCGTACTTCGTGGAGAGCAGTAAACCAACTCAGGTGCGTCAGCAAGTGTCCTGGGGTCCATGAGCGGATATTGAAAATAACTTGATGATGTGTGGGTGTTGTGTGGGGGATGTGTGGGGGATGTGTTTTGATGAAGGCAGGCAATTAGGTTCCGATTACGGCAACGGGGTTCTCCCCACATGGGGTCCCACATGCCACAACTTACAGCGCGAAGGTTCGCCAGACCGATCTATCTGTGGGTGGACCGCCAAGTGGGGGCTTATGCGCGGGCATTTGAGCGTCTGATCCCTCCGCAAGGGTACGTAATCTGCGGCGTTCGCATGCTCCGTGCCATCTTGTACTACAGTATCACCTGTAAACCTGTTTGCGGTGCTTGTGGGCGTTTTATCTCTTTGGTATGATGTGTTGAAATATCATGTACGATGTAATGTACGATATTATAGCTTTGATATGCAGGATACGATATTATAATGTCGGAACATGTATGTGACAGGAACGATAAGATAGACACACACACATAATATATAATACATAATATATTATATAATATATTTATAATATATAATATATTATGTATTATATATTATATATTATATAAATAATATATCAAACGGGCAAACTCACCCCATCCCTATCCTTTTATCAGTCAGCTGTCATATGATTTACAGCTGTCTGGTTAAGGGTGCAGCGCCGCCGTGGCTGGATTGTTGTGACCCGTGGGTCCATTGATTTTCCCTTTACTTCCCCTCCACAATGCACCCCACCCCTGCGTGTAGGGTCGCGCCGCACGTGCCTCAGCTCGCCACGCCGACGTTTCACTGCCCTTTGAAGAGCTGGCGGCGGGCTGTGCGGCATTGCTGGCACCGGGCGGCAGCGTGTGTGTGATATTGCCACCTTCCGAGGCGCAGCAATTTGTGGGTGCAGCTGCGGCGTGCGGCCTTGTGATGGTGGGTGCAATCTTCTTTTTTCATCTGCTTCACATCTTCTACCACAGGGCCCACCTTCTGGGGTGCCGTGATGCCCTCCCTGGCGTGTTGCAACGACAGGTGGAGCTACTGAAGGTTTTTACGACTCCGGAGGACAGCCGGGAGCGCCGGCACCTAATGAAGCTGCAGCGAGGTGCGTCACGCACACACATACACAGACACGCACACAGACACACAGACACACACAGACACACACACACACACACTTACACACACACACACACACACTCTTACACACACACACACACACTTACACACACACACAGACACACACACACACGCGTTGTGAAGGGTCAGCGAGCGGGCGGAGAGGGAGGACGTGGTGTGCCATCTGCGGCGGGACCTTGGGACGTGCGTGCTTGTGTGTGTGTGTGTGTGTGTGTATGTGTGTGTTCAGGATGGCAGGTTGCCAGAAGGTTGGTGGGGCATCAAGGACAGCACTTCACGGGAGCGCTATAAGCATCTTTGCCTGCACGCGTGCAAGGTCCGTATCGCCCCGTGTAAAACCCAACCTGGTTCACTCACCTCCATCCCGCTACGATTCACCCCCTCCGTTGGACCCATCCCCGAGACAGCGCCCTTCGTTTCCCCCCCCCCCGTCACACCATGCAGCTGTTGATCTCGACAGCCCTATCAGGGAAACTCCATTTTTACCGTCCATCTCTACTTTAGTAATCAACGGGCCAAAGGAATATCCGCAACCGCTACAACCGCAACAACTGCAACAACCGCAACAACCGCAACAACACCAACAGCTGCCGCAACAACAACTTCACGGCGCCCAACCACAATTGCAAATACAACCTCAACGACCAGGGGGACAGGAGCTTGATGCCGTGGCTGGGGAGACCACACAATCGGAAGAAGCTCAGGGTATCACTGCCGCCGTTGCTGCCGCCACCGCCGCCGCTACTACCGCAACTCCCAAGACGGCCTGCCGCCGCCCGGCTGCCCCGTCACGTCGTTTTACAGACGCGTATTTGACCCTCACGTCCGCCTTTCATCACCCGGCCTTTCTGCAGCAGCTGAATGTAACCTAACCGTGTACCGTGTACCGTGTCATTCCGCGCCACCAGCAGACTTCGACTTCCAGCAGGAATACAGACGGCCTCGTGCTTGCGTGGTTTCGGAGGCGCTTAGCTTTATATGTTCTTGGGGGGAAGGAGCGGGCCATTGCTAGGGTATGACTTTACTTGGCTTCCCTGGCCCTAACACGTGCGTCCGCAACACAAACACACGTCATCTACGCATAGATGCTGGTTTCGTTTATTCAAGTGAGAAAGGGATGGAGAGATCAATATTTACAAAAGAAAAGAGGGAAAGACAGAGGGATTGCAGATGTCTACACACACACACACACACAAATACACAAACACACCACGGACGCCTGGGGTCCGGCGCGTGGGATTGTCTCTCTCCCAATCTCACTTTTCTCTGTCCCTGTCCCTCCGCCACCCTATCTAATTCATCCATTACATCCTTCCGCCTGGTGGAAGGGGAGGAGAGGCGCTCTCGTGCAATTGGGTACAACAACTCAGAGGGCAGGACACGGCACAACGCTATAATTACGTACGTCATATTTACCTTTATGAGTACGACATATATGCGGCTTTTACTGTAAGATTTGCAAGCAGGCTCACGCGCTTGTGACGTTTCAGCCTACACCGGCCTCTCCCCCCACGTCCGACCTCCACTGGCTGGTTTGTTTGTGTGTCTTTTGATGCATCCATAGACAGCCAGGCGTGCGTACGGCAGTCCGGTACGGTACCTATAAAGTGCTGACATGCTGACATGCGCTAACGGTTCTGGAAACACGATTAGACGGTGGCGAATAACAGGCGGGTTCGGAAGGGTTAGCTGATAGCACGTGTCACCTTGTCGTGTCCCTTGCCCGTACACAATACAAATACATGCACATGTGCGTGAATACCCAAATATACGACATATATACACACACGCACGCACATACACGACATACACACACGCACACACACACAGACAGATAAACACACACACCACCTCCAAAACGCTGCTCTCCATTCAAGGGGAGAAAATGATATGTTACGCCTACGTGCTAATCGTTCACAAATGCATATATGAGATGCCCCGGCACCGCATGTACATGCCCGCTGCACGTACATCACCAACTGCCACAACGGTAACCGACTCCCGTCGTTCAACTGCCGCATCTATTATTACTTCCGCAAAATCCCCCGTGGGCTTGCCTGCGCTGTGCATGGACCTGTCCCGGTCGCCTGGACTTTCCGGCACAAAAGCCGTACAGCCAGCAGCCAAGCCAAGCTGCCACACGTGTTTTTGATTGCTAGAGAACGGACGTGCGTGTGTGTGTGTGTTTGCGCGGGTACAAACCGCCACAGCCCGCCTTCGCCCAGTGTGCTGGGAGCACTACTCACACGCACGGAGGGCATCACCAACTAATGCAGTGCAGTGCAGTGCTGTGCACACAAAGAGCAGTTTGTGTGTGTGTGTGTGTGTGTATCTATATGCAGACATATAAGTGGTGTGATGAACCTCAAAGCGGCACATCACGGCCAACTGGCCTTCCAGATCCCGACCCCATATGGGGACATGGGGTTGGAAAGCCGCATACGCCGCCGTACCGAGCCCGGATTAAAAAACCCATCCGCGCTCCGCATGCCCTTTCGTCTGGCCCCCTCCTGTTTCCCTCCCCCCCCCATACACACTTGTCTTTCGCCTGCACCGCCACTCGGCAGTGCCAGTCCACAGTTGTCAGACGCCTGCATCAGACCTCGCTCCAAGCTGGCGGTATTTTGGCCAAGGTACCTTCTCGCTCCAGGCGTTCGTGCCCACTCCCGCCAGGCACGCCACACACAAAAGTACGCAAATAAACGCGGTTCGGATATTACTGAGAGACACACACACACACATACACACACACACATACATAAACACGGGCGCGTGATGTCCGCGGAGCCACCGGCCACCTCCCATGATGCCGCCGGGCAACGGACTTACGCATCCAAGCAACCCGCATTCACATCCCTCCCAGCTCCCACCACCTGAACAAATACCAATCCACCTCCCAACCAATCCCTGAGGCGGCGCCACCTGCCCCTTACCCACATGTACCCCCATGTACCCGTGTTGGAAAACAAGCCAGTCCCAAACAAGAGGTGGCTTCCTCAGCAGACCAGTGATGAACCCACCGCCGCTGCGGACCGTGGGCCTCGAGCCGCACTCGCCCAAGGCAGTAGACAACCTTCCCCATCCCCCCAAACCATCCCCCCGTCCACCCCACACATACACACACACACACACGCACACACACCACGAGCACCTACACAAGAAAAACGAAGAATTGGTGGTGAGTGCGAAGGCGCCTCTCCGCGGGATAGCAGGCGCCCCAAACTCACACAGTCTCAATATTCTGATCGCGTCGTCGTCGTCGTCGGGTAAAAGAGATGCCGAGAGAAAAGAGCAGCTCAGAAAGCGGAAGGTAAGATAACCACATGCATAGTGAAAAATATGCGGGTGTGAAATACCCCCAGCACCCCGAGCATAACATCACGCCATGTCGTACGAAATGTACGGATACCAGTCCTCGCGCCCCAAGCACTCCGTACGGAGGTGCTACTTGCGCCGTGACACCCTCGCTGCAGAATTAGAACAGCGCCCTCTGCCCGGCTCCACCTCCTTTTTCTCCTTTCTCCTTTCTCCTCCTCTTCCTCTTCCTCCTCTTCCTCCTCTTCCTCCTCCTCTTCCTCTTCCTCCTCTTCCTCCTCTTCCTCCTCCTCCTCTTCCTCCTCCTCCTCTTCCTCCTCTTCCTCGTCCTCCTCCTCCTCCTCCTCCTCCTCCAGTGGAAGATAGGGACCACAACCCATCACATCCAGTCCCCAGGGCGCATCGAAGCAAAACACACACGTGCAACATACGTACGGCGGGGCACCCGTAGGACCCTCCCTGTAGCCCTTTTCGTAAGAATCGCATTTCCGCGAAACAGAGGGTCCAAGGGCGGGACGAGTGCTGAGATTTCGCCAGGTCGGGTGACGACACCCGACAAACACACACACACACGGGAATCAGGGACGCGCGATCGGTGTCCTAACGTCCACTGCCGTACGCCAGAACATAGTGGTCTCATAAGAACCCAATAACTATAAGTTTGTTGCCTATATAGGAAACGCCTCCATGTGCGGCGCCGCAGCAGCGCTGGCTGCTGCACAATCAATAACAGTCAGCAAACAAACAAACAGTCCTTTTCCCTCCCGTACAACGCCATTCATGCGGCGTTTTGAGGATGGCCTGAAATCCGAGCGGCTAAGGAAAATGCAAAGTGAAGGGGAAAAAGACCAATGGCGATTTTCGAAACGGACCCATGGGTCGAAAGTTAGAAAGTCAGAAAGTCAGAAAGTTAGAACGTAGATTCCGCATACCACATTCTGGTGGTGGTTATGGCGGTTGTTAGTTGGCAGCAACATGGCTGCAAAAGGTGGATCGGTAATAATCAGTTGGCAGCGGCATGGCTGCAAAAAGTAATGTTCTTTAGGACCATCACGCCCAGTAGTTAGAGCTATGTGGCAAATGGCCAATACTCCCCGAGAGCGAATACGATACTCGAAGGACGGATGTGTTAAAGGGCGGATAAAGCACTCCCAACCGCCAGCGCCAGCTCTCTGACGGCAGAGCTCCTTGCCCTCGGAAACGTACGGCGACAGCAACGGCTGCCGTCGTACGGCCGTCTGGGCCTAGGACACGATAAAGGCAATAGATCGTAATGCATACGTACATACATACAAACACATAGACAGACAGACAGACAGTCACACTCACACAAGCCAACAAGCACCCGCATCCGAAATCCTTCCCTCTGCTCGAGGGTGCTCTGTCGGGGCCTCAGATGCCTCGGACCTGAGCCCTGGACCAAAACTCAGGTACAAGCACGTGTACGGTACGTGTACGACAATGGTACGGAAGCGGTCCGGAAGCGCGTGGAGAGGGGCTGCGTTCAGCTCCTGCCCTTCCGCCATTGCCCGTTGACCTGATTCGCAGCCCTGGTCTGAAAGCCCCCTCCCATTACTCCTGCCATAACGCCGCCGATGCCATTGGCAACAGCGCCACCGACGCCGCCTGCAGCTGGCGGCGGCGGCGGGTGCGGCTGTAGTACCTGCTGGTGGTGGTGGTGCATCACAGCGGCAGCGGCGATCGGCGGAAGCACGACGCCACCGCTTGTGACGCCCGCTGAAAGTCCTGCCTGTGCGCCGCTGCCGCTGCTGTTCGCACTGTTGCTGTGGACCAGTCCCATCCCGACGGCGCCGCCGTTGCCAATCTGCATGAGATGCGCAACTCCCGCCGCCGACGGCTCCATCGCCGCCAAGTCTTTAACCACCAGCGGCTGGCTCAGATAACGGCGAGCAATGCGCGGCGATTCGACACCGCCCTGTAACAGGTTGGTCCCAAGGCGCAGGCGTGATAAATTGCAGGTTAGTTGCAAGTTCATTGATAGGTTTTGGGGAGCCAACGGTTAGGTACGACGGGAATGGGCAGCGACCGGAAACACAACACAATCCAAACACGCAGTTTGGGTCACTGGCGGTTAAATTATGAAGGGACACCTGGCAGCTTTGCGGGCTGTCGCAATGACGTGGTAGTTGGTCGTTATCGTTGTGGTTAACGGTATGGTTAGTTGCCATGAGCCCACCTGCACCGGAACGCCGCTATCTGAGGGTGATCCCAAGGACCCGCCGCCGTTGCTGCCGCCCCCATTGACGTTCATCATTATGGAGTTGAGCCGCGGAGAATAGCCCGGCGGCTGCAGCTGCCCCGCCGACGAGTCGTACGGCAACGCGCCGTTGACGCTGTTCCGGGACCGCAATCCGATACCCGGGGGCATGGCAACGCTGGGAGAAGAATCCAGATCCAAACCGTTAATTAACCCCACGTCGTTCCCGCTATGTACGTAGCCTAAGTAGCTACTGATGCGCGGGCGGCGGGCGGCGCCGCTGCCGCTGGAGTTGACGCGGAGAAGGCCGTTGGCGACGGCGGCGGCGGCGACGCTGCCGTTCGCGCCCGCCGCAAGGTTATGCGAATGGTGGTGGGAGTGAGTGGCAGCATGCGGCGAGGCGCCGGCGCCGCTGCCATGGCCGCCCGCCACCAGCGACTCGAGCTGTAGATTTCGCTGCATCAGCGCCCCCACGGCGTCCAGCACCTAACATACGACAGCAGGAGGATCAGCAAACGAGCCAGGAAGAAGGCACAGGCGGAGGCGCGTGCGTTCGGGACGCCCTGAGCTACACCGAAGGGCAGGCCACGGGTGGGTTTCGGAGCCATCCGACAACGTCATCGCGCACCCCCCCTCGCGTGGGTCGCAGTGAGCTCCCCTGCGTCCCCCCGTCAGTGCACCAAAACTCCCTTGTCTTCCAAAACGACCCACATTGCATCCCGACCTGTCCGCCGTCTGGATGCTGCCGTTTCTTCTGCGCTGCCGTTCGTCCGGGTTCAGTGCTCCGTCACCTCTGTCTAGCCTTACCGCCGCCCTGAGCGGCACCCCAACGATAACAACGATAACAATAGTGCCACCGTAACTGCCACTTCTAAGCTTTTGCAACCGGATCATATTGTTTCGTTGCTCCGTCATCGTGAACTGTCCATCAACCGCCGCAAACTAACCGCCCCCGACTCCCTTGTCGTACCTGCGCTAACATGCCGCGCATCTCGCCCTGCTGCTGGCGGCTGGTGATGAGCTCTTGTCGTACATCTGCCAGCTCCACTTTTAGGTTGTGGACCTGAGACTGCGCATCGATCAGCAATGAACGAACCTGCGCCCAAAACCAATGACCAGTTGTAACAGCAGTAGCAACAAGAGCAGCAGTAGCAGTAGCAGTAGCAGTAGCATCAATCGTGCCAATGATACTCGCACTACTAATAATAGTATCACCCGCATCCGCACCAGCCCCACCATCACCAGCGATGCAGGAAGCGGGAAGGCAGCACGAGGGCAAGGTGCGGGCGTCCGTTCTTCTTCACGTCGTTTTTTAACGGCAGATTACCTGCCATGTACCGCATCGACTGTGCCCCAGTTATGTACGGATAGCTCACCTCCCCCGACACCAGCCGGGCGCTGGCCGCCACCTCCGCCTGCAACGACTGCCGCAGCTCCTGCTGGCTGCTGAGCAGGTTACGTCCCATGCCCGTCAGCTCGCTGACCAGCTCCCGCCGCGCGTTGCTCAACTCAGCCTGAAAGCCGGGACAAGGCAAAGGGGGTCCGTGGCATATAGGAAAGGGTTACGAAAGTCTACGCGTGGCGTGGCGTGGCGGGGCAGGGCAGGGCAGGGCAGGGCAGGGCAGGGCAGGGCAGGGCAGGGCAGGGCAGGGCAGGGCAGGGCAGGGCAGGGCAGGGCAGGGCAGGGCAGGGCAGGGCAGGGCAGGGCAGGGCAGGGCAGGGCAGGGCAGGGCAGGGCAGGGCAGGGCAGGGCAGGGCAGGGCAGGGCAGGGCAGGGCAGGGCAGGGCAGGGCAGGGCAGGGCAGGGCAGGGCAGGGCAGGGCAGGGCAGGGCAGGGCAGGGCAGGGCAGGGCAGGGCAGGGCAGGGCAGGGCAGGGCAGGGCAGGGCAGGGCAGGGCAGGGCAGGGCAGGGCAGGGCAGGGCAGGGCAGGGCAGGGCAGGGCAGGGCAGGGCAGGGCAGGGCAGGGCAGGGCAGGGCAGGGCAGGGCAGGGCAGGGCAGGGCAGGGCAGGGCAGGGCAGGGCAGGGCAGGGCACGGAGGCGGACCCCGAAACGGAAGGGAGAAAAGGACGCACACAAAGGCGGCAGCTGTAGTAGCAGCAGCAGAAAAACTAATCCCTGCCCTTCAGGGAAATCAGGGCCTCTTGCAAATAGAGAACCCTTCATTTTTGATACATCACGGCATGCATCCACCCGGGGCAGCCTTCCCATATTTTCCTTACTGTAGGCCCTTCCTGCCTCGTACCTGAAGCTCAGTGAGAGCCCCATGGGTCTTTCCCGCCGCCGCCGCCGCCGAAGCGACGTCGGCCGCTGACGCTGCGGAGAAGACTCCTGGGTCACTTAGCGCCTGATGGAACAGCAGATGTGGCCGCGGCAGCAGCATCGCCTGCCCTGCCGCTGGATCTCCGGGCGGTGCGTTCTGACCAGCCAGCTGAGGCTGCCCGCCGGGATACTGTTGCTGTTGCTGTTGCGGATCACCGCTGGCGGCAGCCGCCGCCGCCGCTGCTGCTGCTGCTGCCTGCTGATGTTGATGTGCGGCAATATCAGCAGACCCCGCACTGGTCGGGTGTGGGTGGTGGTGGTGTATACTGGCGTTAAGCATTGCCGCCGCCTGGGCTGCAGTAGCGGCGGCAGGCCAGGGATTCGCGATCATGGTGTAAGCAGCAGCGGGGTTGGCCAGACCACCGTGGCCGGCGGCGGCGAAGGCCGCAGCTGCGGCCGCGGCGGCCGCCGCAGCCGCGGCCGCATGGTGCGGGTCGTGCGGGTTCATCATGGCCCCGGCGCTGAGATGATGGTGATGGCCGGCGGAACCCCCACCGGCGCCCTGGTGGTGGTGGTGATGGTGACCGGCGGACCCTAGGTGTTGTAGCGCGCCGGGATGACTGGCGGAGGTAATGTGATGCGGCGGGTGCGGAAGGTACGCCGCGGCGCCGGCGTGTGCAGAGTGGTGGTGCCCATGCGCGGATTGGCGCAGGTGCGCGGAGGCGGGGCCATGCGCATGTAGGTGTGCGGAGGGACCTCGTCCGTGGTGGAGGTGGGCGGATTGGTTGGAGTGAGCGGAGTGGGCGGAGCGGAGGTGGGCGGAGGTGGGGTGCAGAGGCAGCGGCATGCCCGCAGCAGCGGCAGCGGCCGCCGTCGCGGGGTCCATCAGATCCAGGGGAGCTGTCGCCAATTGCATGGGGTCCATGGAAGGGTCCATGGGCGGCGTCATTGGCGGAGGCCGATACAACTGCGGGAGGACCGGGAGAGAAGCAGGGGCCAGGGGCCAGGGGCCAGGGGTACACACATGAACAATTAAGAATATGTATAACGGTATAATTACAAAAGTAGCAATTTAAGCTAAAAGATACCATCTAGGACTTCTAGACCAGCTAAATAAAAGAAGATTTCGCGAACAAAAAATCACGTTTTGGCGGCGACGGCCAAAATTCCCGAGGGCCTTACACTACTAGGACTCGGTAATAGGGGTGACAGTACGACAGAGGAAATCTGCTAAACTAAAACAACTAATAATATAAAACAACTACCTAACAACAATAAATAACTACCTAACTAATAACGATTACTAGGCCAGCTATATACAGCGGTAGCAAAAACATGTATGAGAGAACAATTAATGTTCGCAAGCATTAGCAGCAGGTCCTGGATTCATGTCTGTGGATATCCTCTCGTCATCGAACACTCCCGACTTTCCAGCCTCAATCACCATCCAGGATTAAAGTGTTTGCGGTTCCCTGAATGGCATGCATACTTGAGCTTGTGGCTTTCCTCGTGACCGAATTAGCCGTTTCCTGCCCACAGACATCCGCCTTAGGGTTTAAACCCTAAACCCTAATGTCACCCATTTGCATCAGCTCGTCGGACCACCTCCCCCCCACCTTGTCGAACAGCGCCTCCACGAACGCCCGGTAGTATTCATCGTTGTGCACTACGGGCTTGCGTGTGAAGACGGGCTGCACCTCCGGCGGCAGCGTGCGCAGCAGGTGTGGAGGTGGGAAGTCGCAAACCGGGTTGCCTTCCAAGTCGGGCCACCGCGCGCCGTCCTTGATCAGGAGCACAATGTTGACGTTGGCCTTGACGGCGGCCTGCAAGTAGCGAGAGCGAGGAGGATAAAAAATAATGGTAACAATATCATGGGTGGGAAATCGACATGAAAGAGTACGGGTAAGCCTTTTTACTCCGAAAGAAGATCACTTGCTGGGATGACGGCAACATACTATTCCGCAACAAGCCCCTCCTCCACGTCATCGTGAGAAAGAGTGGACAGGAGTGGACAGGAACAGAAAACGTTGGGGAATGGAAAGGACCTGGGGGACTAAAAGGGGAAGGGCTTAGGCAGTTGCGGAGGATGCGCCAAGGTAAGTGGCTAGGGGACCCGACCCATTCGGAGGAATGCATGGCAAGGACTTGCCATGCATCTGCAATCATTGCTGCACTGCGCCAACCGCCACTCGCCAACCGTCAACAGGCAAAACCGTTAAAAAAACGTTAAAACTTTACACGCCTGATTGTACCCACCACCAGCTCCTTGATGCACCATTCGCTCTTGAAGACGTTATCCGTCATGATGAACAGGAAGTGCGTACAGTGGCCCACCATCTCCTCCAAGCTGCCTAGCTCTTGCCTGTTATGGCAACAAAGCCATAACATTGGTGGAGAGAAAACAAAGCTTACAAGTAGCACCCAAAAGGCGATCATAAAGGGAGCGCAGGGAGATTATGACATCCGAAGAAGGCATTTGGAAGGAAGCCGGTAGGGCCATTGGCCTCTGCCAGGACAAGCGGGCGGCTGAAGAAGGGGAGCCGAGGGTCTCCGTCCTGTTACATGACCCCCAATATCCGATGACCCAGAAGTTCTGAATTACATTTGGTTGAATTTATATTAATCATATATTGGTGTATTTAGTTACGTGTTTATTTAATTATATTCATTTGTTTGTTTGTTTCGCGGTAGCTGGTAACTGCTGGCAGAGGGCTTCTGTGCTCCGATCTGCTGTTTGCCTTTACCCTGAACCCTATGCCCCCTTGGCCCCCGTTTCCGCACTATCCCCTTTTCCGTTGTGAAGAAGTCGACGGACGTGACTAACCGGCCCCCGCACGCAGGCGAGAAACTTGGGATACGTATGTATGCGTTACCCCCCAACCCCAATCAAATGGCACACGCATTGGCACTTCTGAATGAGAGCCTTCTTTTGATGGACAAAGAAGCGAAACGAAAAGAAAGTCTTACTTAAACTCGAAGTCAAGGAACACCGTGTAGCCGTTGCTGACCAGCAAGTTCCACAGAGCACGTGCGAAATCGCGCGCGTCGGTACGCTTGTGGCTCAGAAACACATCGTACAGCGGCGGCCCGGTCCAGGTGCCACCAGCGCCAATTGCACCGTCGGCCTTGCCGGCGGCCGCCGATGCCGCCGGCGGCGCCACGTCGGCGCAGGAGGCCTTGAGCGCCCGCGTGGCAGCGGTGTCCGTCAGTTCGCCCAGCTGTAGCAACGTGCCGCGCGCCGCGTCGACGACGCGCAGATCCTCACGCTTGAGACAAGCCTTGAGGACTTCTTGCACGCCCGCCTCGCGGAGCTGAGCGTGTAGCCCCGAAACCTGTGCCATGTTAAAGATCGTACGCGCCGCCAGCACAACCAGCTGTGGGTCACGAAATACATTTCGCGCATGTGAGGAAGAGGACGACGGCGCGGGAGCCGCGGGAGCGGCACTGGTATTGGTTGCGCCGGCGGCTGCGCCAGCGGCACCACTGGCCGCCGCGGCGGCGGCTTCGCCGCCGCCCGCGCCGCCGCAGCTGTTCCTTAACACCGCCAGCAGCGTGGGAAGCAGGCCGTGTTGGACGAGGCGCTCGCAGTTCACGTTGGTGCGCGTGAGGGACTGGCATGATATAAGCAGCGATGGCAAGTCGTAGATGGACCAAGTGCCGTCGGGGAAGGTGTACGTGGCCAGCCCCTTATCCGACAACGCCGCTTCCGCTGCAAACTGGGCAATTTGCGCTGAGATGTCGTGCCGTACGATGAGCTCCTGGCACAGGGTGTCATCGGGGCTTGAAGTGCCGCCGTTCAAGTTGGCCAGCGTTAGCAACGCGTCCAACCCACCAGTGGAGCCCACGGTAAGCAACGTATCGGCTGCGGCACCGTCGGCCTGGTCGTCCGCCACCAACTGTGAGTTCATCACCCCACGCAACATCGCGGGGTAGGGAATGGGGGCAAGGTGACATCTGGGGGTTTTAGGGGCCGCTGGGTTTCATCACGGCGTCTCAAGGGTCACGTCATCATAACGACCGTCACTAGACCACGATCGCGTACTTCAATTTCCTCTTTGCCTGGCACCGTGTCCTTAGCGGAGGCAACAACTCCCATACAATGCAGCTCACCAAATGAGACTTATATCCTTCCCTTCAAGGCTTAACGCACCTCCCCTGCGGGTCTTTGCTATTATGCGCAATCCCCCAAACCCTAATTTGCCACGGTCGGATCTTCGGGTGAGTTGCTTAACAGGCCCTTTCGTTAATCACGAAGATCCCCACACCACACTTTCACCCTGCACCGGCGACCAAGCTAGTGTTTCCCTACACATGGTCACATGCCCTAAGACCGCAAGATGCGCAATCCAAATGCCGAACCCACCTTGGCTGCGAGGGCGCGGGCTAGGCCCAGCTCCTTCATGAACCTGCAACATGGGACGAGAAACGGTACCTTCCATATTCGGCGGTGATGGTAATTAAGAGCGTATTGTGGATACGGGCTGCTTCGATCTGCCGACGCGAAGGCACCAGGTACAAGGTACGCATGTAGTCACACAATGTCATGACGCCAAAGCGAAGATGTGTTGCGTAGGTCCAAAGCTTCACCTTTACTATTATAGGACCAACAGTGGAGCCCGAACGGCTCTAGTGCAGCGCCTAAACGAGCGCCTATTACCTACAACACTGTGGGCCTGATGTGGGCCTGACCTGAGGCATTCTGGCTTCACGCAGCTCGTTGCCAATCGTCCAAGCCCCGTCCGACTCCTTTGATTCGGGTATTCGCCTTCACGCTCCTCTCACGACCAGGGAAAACCCGTCCCGCGCTACCTGACTTCTTCCTTCACAGAACATCATGATACAGGCCCCCAAGCCCCCAAGCCCCCGGACTCCATACGACCAAATGTCCGTTCTTACGTGTGAAGGGATTCACTCTCGCTCATGCCCTTGCAGATGGACACCAACAACACCAGTTCAAAACCACCTGTATGGAAGCCAACGGTTTTGAGGCACCGGAAAACCGAAACGACATGTTAACGAAATAAGGTATTTTGAACGAGGCGTATCAACCGCAGCTGTGCAACGGACGCTTCAATGGAAATGCAAAGTGATGGCAATCGTTTTGTTGGAATGGTTGGTGTGCGCGTGGTGTGTGTGTGTGTGTGTGTGTGCGCGCGTGTGCGTGTCCTTTATGGCGTTTGTGGTTTATGGTAAAACGGAGCTTCCGTCAGGGAGGACCGCTTTTGTGGGATGCTTCTCTATTGCAATAACCTGTACGGACACAGGTTCAGGACTTAGGGTGTTAGCCAATCGCCATCGCTCCCCCTTCCCACCGCTGCACCATTTCTTTTCTTTTGCTAGCTACTCTGCCTGCAACGTGTTGCGAAGCTCGCCCTCCGACCGGGTCAACTGTATCCTCACAGCCCCGCACCTACCGCAACTGGGGCTCTCCATGCGGCGGATGACTCTTTTGAGGAGCCCGAGGTCACGCAGCCGGTGACGACAGGACGGCACCCAGTCCGTAAGGCTCGCGAAGAACTGCAATGCCTCCTCCTCCAGGGGCTGATCTTGCGGCGTGTCGTGCAGGCGGCGCAGCATGGCGGCCACTGCGCCCTCAGCGAAGAGCAGGTCCAAGTTGAAAGCGCTGCAGAGCACGTGCGCCGGGGCATAGTTATCAGTCTGAGCTAGCCTTGTCGGTTGAAGAAGGTGAGGTCAGTTAAGAGAGGGTCATGAGGTCATGGAAATGCACGGGAATGAATGACCAGTATTTGGACGCCTAACATGGGGTATGAAGGCGAGGCGATGACATGGGGTATGGGGACGAGATGGGGTGATGAAGCAGAGGAAACCCACGGCATCTTAGCGTGCTGTGGAGACGGCACCACGCTGTTCCTAATCCGTCATTGCCTCGCGCCCTCCCTAAATGTGCTGCATCCCGTTCATTTAAGGAAGTGCGGTATATGGTTTTAGAAATCAGACGCTGTGCACCGAAGCGACGTTACGGCACCTGCTAGGTAGGGTTTCCACTACTTTGTCATGACACGAACGCGTTCCTTTTTTACCTGTGCTGCAGCCCATCATCGTGCGCGTTGACAAAGCAGCGCAGCAGCGTCTCCTGCTCCGATGTCAGCTGGCCATGGGGCACCGCCTTCACTAGTACCTTGAGAGCACGCGCTGCCACCACCAGGCTGTGCTTCACATCCAGCGCGGCAGCCAGCGGATTCAGCGGCCGCAGCTCCGCAAGGGACACCGCCAGGCCCGCGCACACCTCGTCCTCGAACAGATCGGGCTCGGCGGCATGGATGGCCGGGTCAGATAGGACACCAAACAGCGCATCAAGACAGGCTTGCGCTGCCTCGGTGGCGTCGTGGAGCAACAGCGGGTGCGTAGCGGTGGCACCACCGCTGCCGGCCGCTGGACTGGCGGCGCCGGTGCTGGTACCGGATCCGGCGGAGGAGGAGCTGGCCCCCGTGCTGCCGTCGCTCTTAAGGCTACCGGCGTCGCTGTCACTTTTTGTGCTGGCGGGACCGACGGCAGCAGCGGTTGCGGCGACGCCGCCGGAGGGCGTCGTTGTTAAGCTGCCGGCGGCATTGGACCCACCACTGGTAACGGTGGCGCTCCATTCCGTCAGCAGCAGCTTATGGAGTGCCTGGGCGGCGGCAGCGCATGCCTGGAGACGGGCGTGCAGCGGTGCGCGAGGTGACTTGATGATGGTGGCTAGGATTCGCAGAGCTGCCGCTGTCTGGTCTCCCAGAGCTGCGTCGGCGCTTAGGTGCTGCTGCTGCTGCTGCTGCGGCGGCGGCGGCGGCGGCGGCGGCGGCTGGCCTGGCGGCGGCGGCCCCGTCAGCTGGCTGGTGCAAGTCTCCAGAACCCGCGTGGCCGCAACGCAAGCCGTGGAAACTAGCAGGTCTTGGCCCTGGTGTGCCGCGCCTGTGGCGCCATGCGCCGTGCCATCGTCGCCGCCGCCACCGGTATGGCCGTGCGCGCCGCCGGCGTCGCTGGTCTCGATGTCAGTGTTGTCATCCCCAGAGGCTTGCAGGTGCGCTTGAAGGTGCTGCAGCACCACCGGCAGCCGTTCCTGGAATCGCTGCGTGCAGCGGCAGACAAGCCCCACGAGCTCATCCACATGGCCAGCGTGGCCGATGGAACTGTCGTCATCGGCCTCCGCCACGTCCGACGAAGGCAGCAGCTCCGCTGCTGCCGCCAGGAAGCTCTGTAGGTTCTCTGCTAATCCCACAAGAACCGCCTCCACAAGGCCCACAGGCACGTGCGCCATGCCGCCATGAATGGATCCCCCGGCGTTGGCGACGACGGCGGCGGCGCCGCTGCTGCCAGCCCCGTTATCGCGGACCACCATTGATTTGCTGCCGCTGGTCTGGGCCTTATGATGGGCCGCAAGCTCACGCATCCGACCAACCATCATGGCGGCAGGGAGGGAGCCCATGAGACTCGTCGCCTCATCTGCCAGCGGTTGTATCCCTCCGCCAACTGAGTGCGCGTGCTCCAGAGAGCCCACGAACGTGGCCGCCCGCACCGCCGCACGGAAATTCGATGTCATGGATCCGCCCGCGCTTCCGCTAGCAGCTGCAGTGCTACCGGCGGCGCCCCCCGCCCCGGCGGCCGCGCCTGCCTGGGTGCTTAAGGCGTGCGATGACGTAGCTGCTTGCAGCTGTGGCTGCTTCTTCTGGCGTGGGCCTGACGTTCCCGACTTACCTGCCGCGTGCTCCTGCGGCTGACCCGCCTGGCCGGTCGTCATGGCGCCGGCGGCAGCGGCCACAGCCACTACCAAGCCTAACGGTGCGGACGGCTGTGCAGCCGCCTCCGCCAGCACACCCGCCAGCGCTGTCTGGCCGGCCGCCGGCAAGTGCCGGAATAAGTCCTCCAGGGCCCCCGCTGTGTCGACCGCCTGGTGCAGATCGCCACGTGCCAGCAGCGTTGGCATAAGGCTGGCGCGTACGGCGACCGTACTTACGTCTTCTAGCTCATCCGCCAGCCCTGTGAGCGCCGCCTCGTTATCAGGTCCCACGCCGTCGAAGACGGCGCCGCCGATGCTGCCGATGCTGGCAATGGCTTGTTGGCACAGCGTTTGCAGCTGGAAAAGTACCTTGTAGGGCGCGAGGGAGTGCCTTACGCTGTGCAGTTTGCCGCGCATCTTGGTGGATTCTGCGTGGCCCTGGTGTGCCAGGCCCGGTACGTGAAGCAGCTGCGCCCCCCCAATGTGTGACGGCCCGCCGGCAGCGCTGCCGCCGCCGCCGTGCCGCGCCGCCACCGCCATCTCCCGCTGCTCTTCCTCCTGCTGCTCCAACGACGTGCTAAGTGCGCGGATGAGCTGCAGCAGGGACGGCACCGCGCTGCCGCCGTTATCCGCCAAGGACATCATCGTGACAACTAGTCGCATCTGTCGGGTCGCATCGCCACGCGCCTCACTACGGCTCTCAACGCAATGCACCAACCCGTCCAATGACCGCGCTAAAAGCCCCGAAACTACCAGTGCTGGCGGCGCGCGCGGTAGCTTCACTGCTGTACAACCTGGGACACCGCCCACACCCCCAGACATCTCCGTCGCTTCTTTGTCCTCGCCAATATATGACAACCTGATAGCGACGTTGCCGTGCTCAAATGCAGAGGGCTTAGCCCGCGCAGGGGCCTTGACGGCGGCCTTCTCCGCCGCGGCCGCCGCGGCGACGGCGGCGGCGGCGGCAGCCTGAGCTCCCGCAGAGGCGGTATCCGCGGCCTTCTTCTCAGCAGCTACCAGCTTGGCGGACAGTCCCGCCAGCAGCGCCACAACCGGCGTCAACACCACCTCCAACACGCCTGTCTCCCGCAGCTCCCCCGCTGTCAGCGCCTGGCAGATGTATCCAATGGATTGCATGACCACGTGAGCCACTGAAGCCGCCGCAAGTTGCTGTCTGTGCTGTTTGTCGCGCTTGCGCTGCGAGGTTGTGCGCGCGTGGGCTTGCTTGGCGCTAAGCCAGCGTTGCAAGGTGCGACCGCCGGCCCCCGGGCCACCGCCGCGCAGGGCGGAGGGTGCTGGCGGCGGTCCAATGACATCAATGCTGGTTTCCATGAGCGCTGCAACGATATAGTTGGAGAAGGCGTCCACGAGCGCTGGCAGAGCGCCGTCGGTGACAGCCTGTAGGCGTGCGCGCGGGGACAGGGCACCGTGGCAGCAGGCGCAGGCGCAGGCAGGACTTGGGGCGATCGGGCATGCGAATCCGTGTGAGGTTTGGACTGGGCAGAAGCAAATGTGCAACCGGCTTAACGGATCAGACTAGGATTGACAGAGAGAAGTAGGACAGCGCTACGTGGCAGGCGACCACAAAGTAGCGTGTAGTGTGTATTATATGGTTAGAAGGACGTGCACCGCGGATGGCTGTGCACTCAGCGTGGCGTCAGAACCCGAAGTGAAATGGGTAATGACTTAGCGCAAACCCAAATGCCGCTACAGTGCGCATTAGATTGGCGTGCCGTTGGTACGCCGATGGCGCTGCAGGCTGCTTACCTGCTTGACTTGGTCGCTGCTCACTGCGTACGCCGTGTACAGGCCGTCAGACCGGAGCACAAGGCGCACTAGGGTGCGAGCGGTACCCGCAAGAACAGCGCCACATTCTGGCTGATGTTCTGCTGGACTGGCAGCAAGGCATTGTAGTACGCCCGCCAGCACAGTGAGTGCTTTGCATTCCGGGCCGAGGGCTACGGAAATCAGTGCGCCCCGTGCTGAGGCCCAGTAAAGAAGACCATATTCATCCTTTTCATCGCCGGCAAGCATTTCAAGGACTGCGAGCTGCCTCTTACGGACCAAGAGCAAGGCACTTCCGCCCTCGTCGCATGTCTGCTCCGGCAAAACTTGCTTCAGCAAGATTTGCAGGAGCTTGGTTTCCAGTACAGCGGTTGGATCAAAGTTATGCTTGCTGGTTGCCCGCGAAACCATTCCGTGGAGCTCATGTAATGCAGCCTCATGCCCCTCAGCTGCTTTTGAGCCAAGAGTATCCGCAAGTACTTTAAGCTTCCCCTTATCCATCCTTGAATACTATTATTTAAAGGAACGTCACATAACTTTCAAGAAGAAATGTCGCTTCTCAAATTTATAATATCATAGCCTCGAGCGTAGGAAATGATATGCAATGGCATCGTAATTGTCAAAGTAGTAAACGTGGGCATCAGGAGTGAAGTTTCTGCGGACACCGAAGTGCGTTGGAAGCCGGACTGTCGAGATGCCATACGACAAACTGTTACTCTGTTACCTCGCATCCTCGCTCACGTTTCGATCTTTAGATGTCGGGGCATATACATATGCAATATACTGTCAGCTAGTTACTTTGAGGTGTTGAGTTTCTGGCCTGTCACTTTGTTGCTGCCGAGGCACCATGGCTTCCGTTTTTACGCGCTGTATGAAATGATTGTGCCCAATTCTATCATGGCTGAGATATTGCGATTGTAAAACTACAGGGATTTCTGATTTCCCAATTCCAATGCTGCTAGTTACGTAGACAAGTACAGGTATAACTCGCAACTCAAAAGCGGTGCCGCGACCATCTCACATCCTCTTGGTAAAGAAAATTTATAAAATTTCATCACGTTGTGCAAATAAGTTACATAACCCATCAAGGCCCAGCCGTTGCCAGCAGTTGGTGCTGATTTCCCTTCTGGGGTCACCGACGCTGCTCCGATGACTTAAGGCCCTGAGAGGTCCTGTCCCGAACCGACTCTCCTTGTCCCCTAACCGCCCTCGTTTTGCACCGATTACCAGTTGCACCCTCCTCACCTGGTTGCAAATGCGCTCGGCGCGCAATAGATTAACCATTCGTATCATTATGAAATTTGGTAAAGGTCCGTTTGGTAAAGGTAGCCATATCCGACCGACAATAGTGCCCACTAATGATGCGAAGGATGCTTAGTGTTGTACTCATACCAATTATTACTGTTATGCGTGCAGTTATGTACGGGCTGAACGGGACTGACGCCGCGGACTGTGGCTCACGTGCATAAATCATGTTAGGCTAAGGTACAGGCAATCATTAAGCATGTCATTTTTTCCGAGTTTTCTAATCGCCTCAACCATACGGCCTAGCGAAGATATGGGAGGTTTGCCTGTGCAGCAAGGTGACATGCATTCCACGACAGTACCCATGGTCAGGAAGGCAGCAGACAATGCCGTACTACAGCAGACACAATCCAAAGGCGAAAAGGAACATACTATATCGGATACAAATAGTTAGGCCAAGGACGGCTTTGCGGCCCAGTGAGATTGGGAGGTTGACAATAGGGGATACAGAGAAGGTGGTGTATTGCAAACGGTCGTGCGGCCTCGCTCCAGCTATCGCGCCTTCCTTTGCCTTCCAGGCCTTTCAATATTGTTATTCGGTTGGACACCGGCTGAATGAGGATGCTGTAATACCACAAGCACGTGTACGGCATTTTGGCGCGCAATCGAATACGGCAAATACAACTGGTTCTGTAGTGTATCAACATCATTGAATTCCAGTTATTAGGAAGTTATGTTAAAACTTGATATTTAGATTACTTGGTGCTGGTCTGCTCATGATGGCGAGCTGTGTGAACGGTGGAGAAATGGTGGTATGACCGGATTACGACGGGCTTGAAGAACAGATATCTAAATATGGCAGATATATTAAGCAAATGTGTCTCAGATGCTAATATGAATTACATGGCCTGGAGGTCCTGAGGAGCGGCGACGATGTCAGTGGAGGCCTCGGACGTGTCTCTCCACCGTGGAATCCATCTGTTTACGCATCCAACTCTCATCTACAGCGTTATCAATAGCCGTCAGGTATCCAGGAACCTCGGCGGGGTTACCGGTTCGTTGGGGAGGCCACTACTCATAGCGCGGCCACACGGTCGGCAAGGTCCAATCAGATGCAATCATGGCGGTATGCTGCCGCAGCCATTGTTTAGCTCTTCCACAAACAGCTACTGCTTGTTTGGGCAATTGGGCAGGGATCAAGAGCCTTCTTTACTGTGCTCTCCCACGGGTCGGCTGGGGGTTGATGCGCTAGCCTAGCCGGCCTTGTAGGCCTACTTGGTATCGCAAAACCATGCTGAAAATCTTGATAAAAATGGATTGTTATCATGAATTTTGATTTTGGCTTCCTCTCCCGAACCTTTCCCAGCCGAGGTTCCTTCGTCGAAACCTCAGCTATGCAGGCGGTGGCACCGTCGTGCCGTCATCAAGATGCGCATCAGCTTTGGGGTAAGACTGCTGTGTAAACTACAGGGGCAATTGCATCTGGGTCGACCGTTTGGGTCGCCGCACGGGTCACACGGTAGGCTGTCTGGGTCTATGAACTATCCTTATGCCCATGTCCATGTCCTGCGCCAGAAGGCCTACTGCAATAAGGAGTCCCGCATAAAGTATTGGCATTCTACGTTGTCTACTACTCCTGGGTGCCTTCCCACGACGCCCCCGCTAGCGCAATGATGGGTATCGGCGTACACACCCGGGTTGCTCGCTGTTTCTTCTCCGTCATATTGGCCTGCTGGTGTCCCCCAGTATCCGGCCTTTCATGGCCGCTTCTGATTATTGTAATTCTTATGCTGAATCCTGCTTTCATACTTGTGTATATATTTGGTGGCTTGCCTTCCTGATTGTTCATTTCCCTGTTATTGTTGTCACATCTGGATCATGGGATCAACTGGTTTCAATTACCACCAGTTCGGCCTTGGAGGTCCGCTTGGGCGATTTGACGATGGAGGGAGTGAACCTTCCGGCACAGGTATCGCGTGGGCTTCTCTGACACGGCGGGATAATCAAGCCACATGACCCTTGTCGAATAGGATATAGGTTTAGGGTCAATGGGGCGCGATGGGTCGGTGGTGGCGGAAGGCCAATGCAGCACTACAAAGCCCTACTGCACTGGCACGAGCCCCTCTCATTCGGCCATGTTCAAAGTCTGGATCATTAGTAGTAGAGAATTTCGCTTATGATTTCACTTGTGCACTTACATGTCCATGACCTACATTCCCAATGCCATGCCTCCTCGCCGCCGGCTCCCTTACGAGCCCAGTTCTTCCATTCACCCTATCCTTACCGTGTATCTGGTCCGCAATGCCGCAGGTCACGTTGGTGGTGGCTCTATGCGAGGCGGCGACGACGGGTCGGGTGCGTGGCAGGATAGGCAGAATGTTGGATGGCTGAATGCCCCGTACCCAATGGCAAAGGGCTGATTACAAAGAAAGTAAGGCTTACTCCTACCTGTGTTTAACCCCATCCAATCTAGAGCTTGTCATTGGTCCCCACCAACAAACTACCCTTTTTGTCATTACTGAGCCACCCGACAGGGTTCCTATAACCCACGTGAGTCTCCATATCCGTTGTCCGCCGTCGTGTCGTGCTCATGACATCTTGCACCGTCCTTTGTTCGCCCACCTCCTGAACGTCGCAATGGCTGGCCTCCGTTCCGGCCTCCATCGAAAACATGTTCCTGTGGCACCAGGATTTTAAACCGATCAGGGCGGTCGCGGTGACGCTGCCTGGCCGCAATGTCGGCCAGCCTGCCGAATCGGCCAGTGCGGGGTTGGCGTCTGGGGATACTCGGCAAGGGGAAGTCGGAACGCTGTTACTGCCTCTGCCAAAGCGTCAACTGACGCGTCCCATGTTGCTCATCATGGCCTCAGGTGAGGGCAGGCTTACCGGGAATGCAAATGGTCATTAGTTGGGACCACCTTTTCAGCTTCATTCGCGTTATCCAGTTGAAGGAAATATGATATTTTGATCCCATTATTATAGCTGCTTTGGATTTGTCTTGGTAATCTGGGGCGTGTATCGCATTGCTGCTGCAGATCGACACCCAGACATGAAGGCGCTGGTGCCTCTGGGTGGTAAACGCCGGCGCAATCTCAAGACAGGTGAGCCAAAAGGGAGGGAGGTGTTCCTGGAGCCCTTTTCCGCAGAATAGACATGGCCTTGCCGCGGCGTCACGCGCCAATGCCGCAGGTCTCCGTGCTGGAGGGGCCCTTCTCGGACTCCTATCGGAGCTGTGCTCTGTCTGGGCTGTGCTACAGCCACTAGATGACCTTCTGTACAACAGTAACAGCAGAAGCGGTGTTAGTAGTATCCGGCGGCCTGCGATAGGGGAGGCAGCACCACCACTACAGGTGGGAACAGGGATATCCGGCGCTGCCACCGCAGGCCCCGCCCCGCCGCCGGGGATGCGCGTTCAGGCGCAGTTTCAACACGGCCGCATTGCGCGGTCAAAATGTAGCGTGACGGCCAACGGCACTACACTTGTTGCCACTCTGCTTAATTTGAATCTGGGTCAGGCCCTTGCTGCTTCAAATCTTCATCTCCGGTGCCAAGCCGATGCATTGCGAAATGGGGTGCAGCAGCAGCAGTCGAGCATCGAGCTTATTCGGGCAAGACTGACCCGGACGAGATCCAGGGAACCCGCAGCGCTGGGGTCCACAGCGACGGCCGGAGCAGAAGCTGCAGCCGAAGGCCATACCGCCGTGGGCGGCGGTCAGCTGATATGCGGCAGCAATGGTGGCTGTTTCGGATTCGGCGGCAAAGCTGACGTCGGCTGCGACAGCGGGATGGCGAGTGTGGAAGACGAGGTTCAGGTAGTGCGATTATCTTCGTTAACGGTTTCCTTGGAGCTGGGTATACGGCAGGCGGTGGGCGCGGAGCCTGACGGTGAAAAGCCGAAAGCGCCCCTGCAAGCCATTGCTGCTGCAAACGTCGCTGGCGCGGATCCTATGGCAATGGAGGAGGAAGAGTGTATCGTGGAGTTTCGGTACGTGTACGACGATGCGTCGTGGTCGGGCGCCGGCGGTGCCGCCTCTCGGAAGCGGCTGCTACAGCAGCAGGAACAGCTTCTGCGAACAGAGCAGCAGCTGCGACAGCTGCAACAGCAGCAGGAGCGTGGTGCCGTTGACGGGGCTAACGGTTCGCAGGGACCTGGGGATACGCCGGCGACCATGGCAGGGGCTTCTGGAAGTGGGCCTCGCAGCGACCGTGCGGTATGGATGAAACAACAAATGAACAGGGCGCGGGAGTCAGAGTTAGAGGCAGAGGCGGAAGCTGCAAAACAGAAGGAGCTGGACCAGCAGCGGACCGAGCAGGCGAGGCAGGCAAAAGAAACCAGCCAGATTCGCACGCGGCGGTGGAAGGGAGGGGAGGGGAGAGCCTGGCAGGTACATTTATGCATTCCTAACTACAAGAAAATCCGTGGCTGATCGTTTACGTGTCCTCAAAAGTTGTTTGTGCGCGTTTTTTACTGGGCCGGGTCCGCTTGTGGGCCGGTTGCCTTGGCCCTCCCCCAGAGTCATAGTGGCCAAGGGGCGCAGACGAACACGAAGGACATATGCCCCTGCTGCTGATGCTACTAATGGTGATGCTTTAGCTGCAATTGCGCACAGTGTGGCGTTTGCTTCTTCCTATATTTGCAATCTGGGAGTACCCCAGCCCGGGCCACCGACTTGGTCATCCTGGCCGCAGACCTGCACCGTGTTTTCTTCACGGTCTGCCCGGATCCCAATACGTAATGGGTGGTGGCGCTATTACCTCATTCAACTTATTGCCATGTCCCTGCAGACAGCGTCAGCCACCAGTGCGCCGGTTTTAGAGCGATGTTTTGTGGAAGAGATGCGAGTACCGGTCGGGGTCCCGTTCAACTGCCCGCTTTGCGCCGTGACGTGCAGAAGCTTCCAGGTCCGTCCACGCGTCTCCGCTTCTCCTCCTGCCCTCGTCTCCGCACTACATCTTCAGTCTTTCCTACCACTACGGTGGGATGGCCTCCATTTTTCCTGCTCCGCACACCTCCAGAAATTGTCATTGCAGGAACAATAATCATTTTTCCTTTCGACAGCCCCGATGGTTAACCCCATCAGCTCCTCACTCGTCTTCCAAATTGCGTATGTTGTCCTCCCTGGATCTGTTCTCACTGAATCCCGCTTCTTTTTATGTTCATCGCTTATCCGCTCTTCATCTATCCAGCACCTGTACTTGCCTGACTGCCTGACTGTATCTGTCATCCCGGTCTCCCTCTCACCTCCCTCTCCTGCTGCCTCCCTACCTTATTTCCCTTGCCGGGGGTTTTCCTTTCGGGTACGCCCTGCACGTCATGTATTCGTTCGGACAGGGCCTGCAGCAACACCTCCCGGCGAGCCACGGCTTGTACCGGTATACTTACCCGGAGGTCCCCGAGGATGAAGGGGAGGAGGAGGCAGGCCCAGACGGGGCAGCAGGCGGGGCCGGAGGTGGAACTGACGCGCGAATTGGAACCAACGGCAATCCGGTCGGTGCCGACAAAAGGCTGCCAACCCCTGCCGGCCGCGTCACAAAGCAGCCGGCGCAGCTACGGAAGTATGTAGTTGAGGTGGGTCAAGTCGCATACCATTGCTGCTCTTTGCAAATGCCATGACTTGGGTATTCGCGCGAGTCATGTGTATGTGTTTATCCTGCATGGCAGGTAAGGCTGCCTGCCGAGGCCGTGGATCCAGCTCGGCGGAACCTTGTGCTTTCCGAGGAGGATGTGCTCTTGGTAATCCAAGAGGGACGTCCCATGTGGTCGTCGCTGCGGGTAAGCGTCTGTGGTCAACGGAAAAGGCCGTGAAGAGCAGCAGGCAGAAGCACGTTAGTCGGAAGTCCCATCCATCCATACTAAATACATACATGCATATTTCTTGTCCTCAGTACGTTACACTTAATCACCAACCACGTCTCCACAAAACTCGTCCAAAGCTGCGAATTCATGACCTGCAACACATGTTAGTAACCGACATTCCTAAGTTGCTCCTAGTGGCCGGTAGAGACATCCATCTTATCGTCTTAGTGGCGCAGTTAGGTATTGGGCGGGTGGTGGGTGGTTAGTAACCGCCATTGCCATCACCGCCGTCCATAGTGCTATTGGAAAACCGGAAACGCAACTACTAGTGTATATCTATATCGCTGATGCTCTACAACGGCGGATGCCATTTAGAGCTAAGGGAAACACTGTATATACAAACAATTGTACGGCATTTCCCGTATTTTCGTCCAAGAACTTGACTTCTCTATAAGAGAAGTCTACGTATATAAGGTTGTAACTTACACAGTAAATTAATATCACGCAAAAGAAAGAGTGATGCGAAGGGCGCTGATATAAAACACCTCGACGATAAGGCAAGAGTGCGCGAATACGTTTCGATGGGCCTCACCCACAAGGACTGGGTTGGAACGATGAAGGAAGAGAAAAGCTCAACGGCACCGTCAGGACAGCGCACAGGCGCCTTTACTTTCCTTCTCTCTTTTCAACAGTTGGGTACCCATCCTCCCATGTACTTACCCAGAGAGCATTTTCCTACCCATCTTGGGCTTCAAATTGCAGTCGTGGGCTTATAGTCGTGCCGGTGGCATGGTCGGCCCGGTGTACATGGACGCCGTCGGTGATGTCGCTGCCACTGCGGCGTCAGCACCGGGTGGAGCCCCGGGCACTGATGCGCTGCCGTCCTTGCTGCTGCCTCCGGGAGCTCGGGTAGGCGGTCGAACACGTGGAGGTGGACGGGGCGAGGGACCTGTGACACCGGCGGATGCAGAGCCCACCGCCGCTGCGGACGAGGAATGGCGAGCTTGTGCACATTGGGAGCACCAGCAGGCGGACTGGGACGACGGCCGGGGGCGTGGCAGCAGCGGCCAAGGATTATCTACCTTGGTTCGGGTTCCCCTGGAGTCGATCCGCATGTCAGCCGCGGTGGGTTCGTGACTCATACACAGGCATCTTGTAGGCGTTGAGTAGAAAACGATCGGCATGGTACGGGTATGCGGTGTGCTATGTGTGGGACCGTGCTAAGAAGGAAGGAGATTCACGGCGGATTGTTGCTTGCAATCTGACGTGCTCGTTCTCATGTTTGCCAGCTGACGGTAAAAACCATGCATAACACACAAGCGCACGCGACCCCCCTCCCTCTATCTACCTTTCACCAGGGTCCCACTTTGCCGCCGCTGGCAGCTAGCGAGGGCGGTGCCGCGCCCGTAGCCGCCACTGCTGCTGTGGGGCCGGCGGCCGGGGCGGCAGTTCTGCCGGCTGCCTTTACCGTCGGGGCGCACCCTCCCGGACGGCGGTACTTCCACTGCCGCACCCTCATGCCGGGGGTGACGGAGGAGATGTTCGGCGCGTACGATAGCGATGATGAGACGGACGATGAGGAGTGGGAGGTAGGTAACTATAAGATTTTAATACATACCGGATTGCTGGGAGGTTGTTATCGGGCTTGCGTTCCTCCGGTAAACCTTACATTTATACATGTGTACATATTTATGGGGTGTGTTACACTGTGGGCGACTCGCCCTGCAAAGACGAGCACGGGGGCCCTGACCGGACCGAGCCACAGCGCAGGGGAGAGCACGTGGCTTCGTCTGTCATATTTATATGTCTACATGCACATGTACGCTACTATGCATGGCGCTGAGTGGCAGGGCGGGCGGATTTCGCCAGCATGAGCTTTAGAGCTTATGAGTTCTGTGGCAGAGGAGGACAAGGCATGGGTGCGTCTTGCTGGGGGGGAATATGGGCTATGCAGATGTGCCCAATGCATGGTTATGGTGTCGCATGCCGCCTCTGCCCGCCTCTCTTCGCACTCGCTTGCTGTTCTCCGCCTTCTCTCTCACGACAACAAGGACCTGCTGCCAAGTTGCCGACTGGTATGTGGAACATGTTCGTTTACTTTCCTGTTCTCGTCTTCCCTTTTGTCTTTTTTCCTTTGTAACCTTTTTCTTCCATTCAGGCGACCTTCGATCGGCACATGGCCCACAGCACCCGCATCACGCCGTTGCGGCCGTCTGAGCACCGCTTCTTTAAGCTCTGGTCCGCCTTCGCCCGCCGGCGGCCCATCTACGCAGACTACATCACTCGAAGCAGGTGTGCAAGCACAAAGGAGGAAAGAGAGGGGCCAATAGCTGTAGAAAAAGGAGTTCAACGGCTCAACTTCGGCCAAATTATTCGGATATTGTCTTCTCCCCACGTCCTACGGCCTTGAGAATCCATAGGTTATGTATCGGAATAACATAATCGCACCTGCTATCTAGCTTCTGTCACCCCTGCACTCCTTTCCACCTCTGCCTATGTAGATGTCTGGAATTCGTACGAGAGCACGGCGTGTTGATCCGCTCTGAGCCCGAACTGCGCGCTGCACTGGTGGTGCACTTGATGTTGCTGCATGAGATGAACCTGGTGGATCCACGTGTTATAGGCCGCTGCTTGCTGCTCGTCGACGGCAGGTAGGCGCGGTCCGCAGGGTTTGCAGGATCGCGGAGGGAGCTCTAAGGAGTATTGAACATGAGTGAAACGACCAGTGCTTGCCCGCCTCCATAGCTAAAAGTGGTGGCTGCAGCGATGAGTTGCCCCAGGCTTTGCAGAGCTTAGTAAAACTTACCCGAGTGCTTTGCCTACGAGTTTCTCCAAGAGCTCATGGTTATGCGACTACGCTCTTGACACCCCTTGGCGAGGCTATGCTGTGCCGCGTCGCGCTGTGCTGCACTGTACTGTAAGCAACATCGCGGGATGCGGAGTAAAGTCTCCAATAAAATAAGTGTGTTGTACGTGATATGTATTGCTGATGGAGAGGGCCGCATCTCACGCTGTGTAGTCGCAGACCTGGTCCGATTTGGATCCACTTTCCCAACCCCTGACCCTAAAACAGGATCTCATCGACAGCGGAGGAGGACGAGCGTTTCCTGGCTACCCGCGGATTGGAAGGCGTAGGCCGATCAGCGCCAGCAGCGGGGGGGGCGCTAGCGACGGTCGCACCGACGGTGGGTGCTGGTGCAGCGGTGGGCGGGAGCGGCGGAGCCGTCGTTACTGCCGCAGTTCGAGACGACGATGGAGAAGAGCAGCCGACGGCCCGTGGAGGAGAAGGCGGAAGCAGCGGCAGTGGAGACGACGGCAACGGTGACGATGGTGAAATTGAAGAGGGTGGTGGAGATGGGAACAGGGAAGAGGGAAATGCTGACGTGAAAGAGCGGGTTTCGCGAGGTCAGAGTGCAGCACCCCGGGGCCGGCGACGGCGGCGGCAGGCCGACTCAACTACCGAAGAGCCGTCACAACGATCCAAACGGCGCCGCCGAAATGATGAGCCCGCCGACACCGCGCAGGAGGGTGGACCTGGCAAGGATAGCTGCCCTCCGAGCATTGAGGATGCAGGGCAGGTAATGCGTGTGTCTATTTTTGTTTTAATGATGTTCTATGCCTTGTCATATTTCCTTCCTTTCTGGCCTGCTGAGTCTCACAACGTCCCCATCGGTCCCAGCAGCCTTCGCGAACCGCAGCTATGGCTGCCGCGACTAATGCAGCCGCCGTGGAAGCTGGGGCGATGGAGGCGGAATGCAACGCGCCTAGCCCTGCCAGTACCGGGGCGGGCAATGCTACCACTGCAGCCGGCAATGCCGTGGCGCCGCTACGGCAGAGCCTTACGGCCACCGGGGCGCCCGAGTGCGTCGACGCAGCGCCGGCACTTTCGGGGCCGCATTGTGAGGCAGCACAGCTTACACGACCGCTGGGATCTTGCCATCCGGGCCAAGATGCACAGGAGCAACAATGTCAGTCGGATCAGCAACCGCAACAGCAACAACAGGAAAGGCCAGCACCCAAGGGGCCGCCAACAACGCGGGCCACTCCTGCCTTATCCTGGTCCCTCCAGAAGAGGTCGTCTCGTGCGTTGGCGCCGCCGCCAGGGGCGTGGATGCCGCACCAGCGGCTGTTGTCAACCCTTCAGACCCGTCTGGGTATCCCGCCAGCATCAGGACCTTCAGCGCCTTTAGCGGCAGGTGCTGTACAGCATGGAGGCACCGCACGAACGCAGCAGCACGGTTAAACCGTCTCCTAAACGATGGGCATGTGCGGTATACGGTCCGCAGCGTTAGGGCCCTCGACGTTCTCTGATTTCGCTGTATATGGCTGTGATGATTAATGCTCTTAGCTACGGGTCATGGCTGAAAGTTAGCGGCCCTTTCTTTTCGTCCGTCTTACAGAAGAATTCATGGACTTAAGATCGGACGGGTTAAGAAGGGGTGTAGAAAACAAATGGACCCGGTGGGGAAGGTGGGACCACGGCTGGTCGAAGGTGGCTCTGCGGTCCTGGGCTTGGGACCACGGGATGGACGTGCTGCGTTCCAGCAGCTATTCGTGGACAGGACAACAAAAGGCGTGAGCGGGTTTCTTCTAAGAGGGGCTATACGTCTTTCTTTGTCGGGGTCGCAGCCACGTGCCATGTGGGGGATTTCTGAGGCGTTAAGGCTGTCCTTTGTGGTAGCGGTTTTTGTTTCGTGTAGCAAATCAGTACACTGATCGCATGAAACTCGGTACGCCGAGCGAGAAACTAAGTCAGGCATGTAGAGACACGGTCAGATCGAATGACTAATACAAAGTTTGCATTTCTTTATTTTTGTTTCGCTCTTCAGGGGCAGATCAGGACCGGTGGCTCGACCTTCTCCTGTTCTTGTGAATCAATAAGAACGGTTTCGCAGCCCCAACCTTGGCACGGCCATGTTCGTAGCTTCCTACCTCCTATCCCTGTTACTTTCACCTTTGCGCATACTAATATGTTAATTATGTAGGTACCGATCGTACATGACCTCCCTTGAACAGTGCGGCTGCCGAGTGTTCAGTGTTAGTCGTCGTACCACATTACGACCTCTTTTCGTATCGGAGTCCAGCGTGCGATGTGAACTATACCTTACGAACTCGCTTTCAGAGCAGGAGCAAGTGAACTATTACGACGGTTGCTTTGGTGTGTGGAAATGAAGGGCAGGGCGTTCGTTGATGACGTGTGGGATTGTGACGGCGTCCAGCGCGAGGGGTGAATGACCACGCTGGCGGAGCTGGTGGGTTTGATGTGGATATTCGCCAACGTCTTTCGCTTAGGCGTTGGACTTACAGACATGTGGAGAACTGGCCCCATACCTTCCGTAGGAGGAAGGACAGCGGTAACCCGTCGAATTACTCGGGTCGTAACCTTGAGAGTAGAGTGTCTACCAGAATATCAATTCTACGGGTGTAGCTTCCGAAACTTGGTATCAGTGTCGGATCCGAAGAGATTCTAACCATGTACATAAATCGGGACTTCTCCAGTCTCCTGATAGACGCGAGATATCTTACCTGGCCGCGATTTAATCGGGCACCAAATCAATATCCATGTAACACGATGTAGCTAGATCTTATCAATCGAGTTGGATAGCTAACCCCGTCACTATTCTTTCTCCGGTCATTACTTATGTCGCGCCTACCATTACGCGAGGGATGTGGCATCCCTACGCCTCTACGTTGCTACTTCGCGTAAACTACCCTCCCTCTGCTACCAGAAAACTCTCCGCCCCGCAAAACTTGGCCTATCCGATCACTAAAGCTTCTCCATTCATTATACGAAGACAGACGAAGGCCTACTATGCAGGGTGGCCCAAAATCCATCTGGATCCCGAAGTCTATACTCCTAGTTATCGCTTTCATTCGGTGACACGCTTTCCCTCCTCACCCACGTACCCGTCACGCCACAGCCAAACTTAACATTCATCCCGGTGGGATCGACGTACGAAAATGCGCGCCAGAGGCATGTGATTTCGGTGTCATGGCACCCGTCCACCAATCTGCATGCCCACCAATGCGTTGGTCCTCAGACCAGCAGCCCCGGAAAACAATCTGCGCGATAACTACACACACACACACACACCAATACAAGCCGTGAGACAACATGCTGCCCTCTTGGCGAACTCTCGCAGACACGTGCAGATCCTCCACGTCAGGTGAACAAAGAGAAGTACCTGGGGAGCGCAGCTTTCCGTCAACACCCGTCAACGCCACGCACCGAGACCTCCGCAGCATTCCCGTCAGAAACTAACCTGGCTCCGTCTTTCGCTGGCGCCAGGGATTAGACGTGGCATCCTAAAGAAGCTATGTATGCCCTGCCATGCGCAGCGCATGAACTCAAACCCAGCCAACTTCCCAACCTTGCGCAACCGGCGAACTTGTACATAGCTACTCGTCCATCATACAATACATTGATTTGCGAGTAGTTATATACACGGCCTTTTAAAAAATCCGTTTCCTAGGTTATACACACCCTCCGCCGCTAGACTATGGGAACCTACCCATTCTTCAACCCTCGAGGAGTCAAAGCCTCCAATAGCGAGGCAATAAGCTAGGTGCCTGTTACGAAATCTTATGGATACACGCACGGAAAACAACACGGCAACACAAACACTTGCTGAGAACCTGACCATGCGTGTGGCCGACCTGCCTCACAACATCACGGCAGCAATCCTTGTGATGAATGGGGAACGCCGATACATGTAGGGTCACAGTCGTGCCATCAGGTCAGAGCAAGGGTAAAGGGCTGACATCCCATGCATCAAACACCGTAGCCACAGGCAAAAACTCCCACAAGGCAAAATGAACCTCAGCAGTACCAAAGCGTTTCCGAGATCGCTGCCACAATCTCCGTCGACCCGAGTTGCAAATGCACCTCCGAAAGAGGAAATTTTCCCGGCGGAACCTGGTGTGGAGCTAGCACACACCGCATCTCACTGCAACGCCAATCAACATCGCCTACAACAAGCCGCGAACACTGCGCACAAGCCGCCACCATCACTACCGCGGTACTCACTTGCACCATCACTGCACCACATACAGACGACCAGACGACCACCACGAAAATACTCCCGCTACCATCAAAGTCGCCAGTCGCCATCAAAGTATCCAGATCACACACCGCGCCTTCACACCCGCCGCATCACAACCATATGGCGGTCATCTAACCCGGACCAATTTTTCATCACTCCGTAATCATCACCACTAGCCAACACGGCCGAAGAGTTTCAAGAGACCAAGTGTAGCGGCGAAAGCCGACTGAATCAGTGTCCTTTGAAACACCCTGCAGCTTCCAAATCCTGAGGCCCTTTCCCTGCCCTGGGTTTGGGACCACAAGTCAAATCACATATAAATTGCAGCTAGAACACCGTGACGTAATCGCGCCAAGAGCATGCAGACAATAATGACCGCAGAATGCGACGGCCTAGACACGGATTGACATATACCACATGAAGACAGAGTCGTTTCGGGCAGCTCACGTTTTCTCCCATTCATGCACAATGTTGGAGGAAAGAAAGAAGCTTTCGTCCTACTGACCTAATGACGTAAACATTCTAAGAGCTGGCGCGACAGCAGCAGAAGCAGCCGCAGGGCGCAGACTTACAAAGCCATCCTATGTTGTGTTGCAAAATCCGAAGTGATATTTCGTCCAGGGTCCGGGCGCACAGGAAATAGCTGACATGCAAACATGGGCCAGTGTAAACATGGGCAAGTCCTTTCGTCCAACCGTGCACGCTGAAAATCGTTCTGCCGACTGAGTACGCGGCACATAGTATTCAATTCCCGGCTGCTGCAGCAATCGGCACGAGTGGTGCAACAGCTTCCTCCGTTAACACTGCCACATCTTCCGTCGAATACCCGCCCAGCGGGATGGAGGACGGCATCGCTGACCCTGCGGGGGCAGCTGTGACTGTGTTGCCGCTAGTAGCTGATGCCTTGTAAGCGCTGGTGCCGGCGAAGCCACGGGAAAGCCGGGCAAGCCAATTCCGGCTTTTGCTTGCATTGCCTCCTGGCCCCGTGCAAGGACCTGCAGCACCCAAACCTGAGATCGATTCTCCCTTAGTGACGCTTCTAGTTCGCAGCCGGTCGACCGTAACCAGTGGCGGGCTAGCGGGCTCCTGTAAGCCAGAAATTGAGGTAAAGAATAGCTCCCCTGGCGCGGACTGTCGTTTGAAGCGGCGCTGGCGTGCGGCATCGTGCTTGCCATCCTCGCCAGCGCCGCCTGTGGAGGCCGTGCCGGCAGTAATTACACTGGGAACACCAGTGGGTGACAGTTCCTCACTGCAGACAACGTCGCCACTCGCGTCGCCGCTGCGGTGGCGGAGGCCGAGGCCCCAGGCAGAGAACGCCCGCGTGGTGGTTGAGGCGGCCCGACCCGCGGAGATTCGCTGTGCACGAGTAGGTGAGCCGTGACGTGACGTGGTGGCGGAGCGAGGCCGTGAAGGGTGAGACTGTTGGGCGGAGGAGAGTGGAGGGTGAGGCGGGGGGGAACCTGGGTTAGGAGCTTACGGCGTTGTGAGGAGCACAAGCAGACAAACCTAAGGTAAAAACCGTTGCACGGATGGACGGCGCAGATGCAGATGCCTGCATGGCAGGAGCTGACGTAAGGCTTCACGCGCTTGCTCAGCTCCATGCAATGCCCAAGACCCTAACCGACGTCGCTCTGGACAGGCCGTCCCAAAACCCATATCCCGCCCCAAAGCCCGCAGTGTTTTCCGTCTTTAAAATATCTGACCTCCATGTAGTTTCCCGTAAGCCGTTTTAACAGGCGCTCGGCCTTCAGTTGGACGGCCTTGAAGGCATTGGGAATACCCCCCTCCTGGGCCCTGTGCACTCGTGTGCTCGTCAAATATTCGCCATCAGACGCACGTCTGAAGCGGACGTGATGGTTAGTGTTGACTACGCAGCTGATGCGCCCATTCTGTGGTTCGTCGCCATCGTCGTCGCCGTTGCCGTCCTCGTTGTCGTCGTCGGCATTTTCGTCCTGTGCGTCCGGTTCTACAGATAAGGACGGCAATTCACCAACTATCCAGCTTGCGTTCTTTTCTGCTAGGCGTGAGCTTGGCAGGTCCAACGAAGCTCGCATCTTAAACCGCCGGCGATGAATACGGAGGCTGTCTTTATGCCGCCGGCCCAGAAAGTTAAGTGAAATAGCATCTTGCAAGTCTTGCTCTAGCAGCCCTGGTTCAGCTGCCACACCGTCATCGTCTCGGCCTATTCCTTCCAGGCTTCCCCCGTCGGCGCTCAGCTCCGCCTGAGCAGCCTTAGCAGCAAGACGACGTCTTGCTAGACCCAAGGAGTCTATCCTTGTGCATTTGTCAAGTCGTGTCTCCTTACTTCCCCGTCCCAACAGAACCCTGGCTAGGCCCATATGGTCCTTTGAAAACACTATATTTATAGGCCAGAGGAAGTAAAGTGTCCGACTACTTGCCACTCTATGTGGGTTATATAGATTGCATAAGTTCTGTCAAGGTCACGAGGTGCCCGTTTTTATTATGTCAAATGTACGAGCAGTAGACGACAAGAGACATCAACCCATCTGTAGCACGCATCGTGCTACAATTTATCATCCCTTTCATGACCTTCAATTTGTAGTGTAGCTTCTGCCCATGGTCCGCAGGTATTGCAGCATCAGTGCACAACTGACTTTTGCGCCATAAGAACCTGTTTGTATTTATAGAGTATTCAAAGTGGCATTGTATTACGACATAGTTTGCGTGCATATAATAGCTTGGTGCAGCACTCGTCATCGTCTCCGGTGCTACCGTCATAGTTATGAGCCAAGCCTTTGGCGGACCACGGAGCCAGGCGAAGGGCCCAGAGAAGGGTGTCTTCCCTCTTGACCACTTCGCCGAGTGTCGTGAAGTAAGCTTCAAGCTGTTATTTCCACCCCTACCCGTGCGCTCCACGCTGCAACATGCCACATATCGTACCGCTTAGCCAAGCCCACGCCACGCTACCCACACACAAAACACCCCCCCGCCCAGGCTGCACGCATCTACCTAGCCTGCTTGGAGGCGCACGACCAGGACGCCTCTCGCTGCGTGCAGCTGTCCCGGCAGTACCTCCAGTGCCGCATGGAACGGTACGCGAGCCAGCGGTTGTGTCAATAGGAATGAATCGGAGGTCCAGTAGGAAGTGAAGACCGGAGGCCGGAGTGGGGATACTGAAAGCTCGACACATTTACATTAGCTACCCGGGAGGCCAGAGGGGCACGTTAGCAGGTGTCCTACAGCACACCGTTCCATCGAATGGCTTTCTAAATTGATTTCTAATGGCTTTCTAAATTGCTTAGGTGAAGATTGACAAACGTTGGTCCCGAGCAGCAACAGCGGGGTGATGGAAAGCCAAAGTGAAAGCGTTATCGTGTTCCTGCGTTCCTTGGGTTTAGGTTCTGGAGCCAGTTCCAGTCCCTCCCTCGCCGATCACCCACATGGATGCGATTAGATCACACTGGGCGCGAGCTCTCACGCATAGCCGTACGCGTTTTTTTTCCATTTTGCGTCGTCTTTTGCGCTCCAAATCCACCACCGCTGTGCTTGTATGGTGAAAGATTTTATCTTGTGTGGAGCACCCCGCTCCGCCTCCGCCTCCTCCAAGAGCTCAGACGCCTCGAACTGAAGCCGCTTGTAAAAAAACTGCATTTCCAGGGACTTGATGGCACAGCAGGATTTGGACCAGCTGGGCCTTACGGGCTTCAAACCATTGGTAGAGCGCTCATGATGCGTAAGTAGCTTCCGGGAAGGTTTCACAAATGTTACATGCCTTAAGAATACCTGGTGCTTGTGGGATGGCGTTTAATAACATTTTCACATCACCGTGATGTGGGTAAATGTTTCGGCAATGTCAAAAGAGTCGTCATCACCTGATGACTGGTGGGATCCCCTGCAGCGGCATCACGTAAGCCACCTTGAAGGCTTGAGGCTATGAGGTCCTGAAGCCACGAGATTTTGGTGGGATAGCTGACGCGGGAAGAAGGACTCGCCGTGGTGGAGTTTTTCACTTATGATGAAATGACAGGGGAGGAAATTACGGCAGTTGCTGGCGGTTGGTGTGTTTCGGTATTTGCGGCTATTACGATTTCGGATGAGGAGGAGGTTTCGGGGAGGTGGGGGATGAAGGAGTAGATTAGGAGGTTTGGAAGGAGTCGGAGGTTTATGGTGGTGGTGGTGGTCGTTTATGGTTGACTGGTGCTTTACTAATATTCACCGGTAATGTTTTTATTGATGGATGTAATCCAAGATGCCGTCGGGAGAATCTTTCAAATAGCCGCGCGATGGCAATACGAGGCCGCAGTAGGGTCACGAATGGCCGCCCAGGACGTCGCTGTTGCGAGGATCATGCCATCAGTTGGTCTTACCTCATATTATAGTTTCAAATCCGTAGTCCGTTGACCCCTCCATTCTTAAGACAGCTCATTTGATCCCTTGTATAAAACTTGCCAATAACGTGGAACTGCCCCTCTTGTCGGAAAATTGCATCCAAGGGTTGTCAGCTGCCTTGTAGAAGAGCGACGCTGAACTACATGGCAAACTACCAGCAATTTTGGTATCCTTTTGTTCATACTGTCTGGACTGAGGCTCTCCTATTCCTCTAGTCGCATTTGTACTGCACTTATCGGCGAGATGGGCGCCCAGTTTGGCAATGCCTTCGTCAGCTTCTTCGCGACTTACTTTATATCTTTCACAGTAATCGTTTGTCCTAATACAACTGTATACATGCCAAGTAAATTCTCAGCGACATCAATCAATCTTCAAACAATCGATCAATCGCGGCGCACGCCACGTGCGCGAACGGAACCTGTAGGCCCTTTTCGTCGACTCCTTTGGATTACTGTGCAAAATGCTGGTGCCTCGCCTTATTGCTTTTTTGTACTAAGATATGACGATTTACGACGTAGTTTCCAATGTTCAGGGGTGCCAAGTTATACAAGCGCCAGGCGGGCCTAGCGCCCTAGCTGGACTTCACTGCGTGTCAGCACCCGCCTCTTCCCCTCGTCTACTTCGTTCTCTCGTCTGGCTTGGTCGCGTGTAGGTGTGGAGTCATGCCGCGAACTCCCGTCTGCGATATATGGATGGCAACGATGGTGCAGTACCATCTGACACGGCCGCAACGAGGCGTCATTGCCTTCCCTATGGAAGAGAGGGAAAGAGGGAGAGAGGCTCCCCCTAATGGCCATGCCATAAAGAATTCAAACTGACCCGACAACCACAGCCAAACGAACCCCAAAGTATGAGCGATTGTTGAGTGCCATAGCAAGATTGCATATGCATATCTGCCATTTTTATCCGCTCACATGTCGCCCACGTCAGCATGCCAGTGTCCACGTCCTATCCGAAATTCCACCAGCATTATGGCTCCCTCGAAACTGCTTTCTGGCTACACAGCAGCGTCCTACACGGCAGCGTCCTACCCGTAAAGAAGTGCACAATTGATAATTCCTGCTAATTGGGCGGACGGATGCATTTTATGCCATTCCAGTGGTGGTAATACGCGCCTGCGATTCTTTGATTTCTTGCCACACGAAGCCATCCTGCCTCGGGGCGCACCTGCTACACCTGGCGCACCTCGTTCCGGATCCAGCAGCATTACCGGTAAACGATTCGCACGTGATGTCGTGCGGAAGCTTCAAACTATAAGCTGTACATATCGCTCTAGATATAAGTCCAGTACCCCGTTCGGCATATCATATGGCGTCATCATATGACCGCGAAGAGAAAACCGATCGTCACCACAAGCCAGCTCCTCTACTAGAGATACATAGAATGGCCCGTCGTCACGCGCATTTCCTGGCGCGTAATGGTGCACTGGGGCTGCTCATTCCCTACTCAGTCGTACTCAGCCGTACAGTCACGCCGCACGGAATTTACGGTAAATATTACCATAATCTGTTCCAACGTTGCGAGGTCCCCAATCATGATCTATTCTGATTAGTAGGGCTCTACACGCCTGCTAAGTGTCGTATAATTATAATTAAAATCTCATAACTTCCGTACCAGGTGTTACTGTGTGCAGCGAATCAGGGATCCGCATGGGCCAGCGCCAACACTCGTGCGAGCACACGGTTCGGCAAACATACCCTAAGGAATATTCTTGCTTGCGTGGGTAACAAGCAGGTGAACCAAGCAGGTGCTTCAACCAGCGCTCTTGAGTCGATGTAAATGCCGGCGGTGACCAGGCCATCCTTCACGCCATTCCCCTGGGTTTCCTCAACCGGCATTAAGCAGTGCCAACGCTGCGAGATGACTTTCCGCGATCACCACCGCTACTACCATCACCACCACCACCGCTACTACCACCAGAGTTGTTATCACCAGCAGAAGCAGCTGTAGCTGTAGCTGTAGCTGTAGCAGCCAAAACGTTCAGTGAGAAATATGGGCTCATTAGGAAGCAAAACGAAAACATACAAGTATACATACATACAGACATACATACAGACACGTACACGAATGCATGATTCATACAGCAACGGACACCGCTGCAAAAAATGTCAGAAACACGTCGCCCTCAAGGCATGTGCTCGCAGCTGTCTCGACCTGACAAGACCAGACAAGAAAGATCGCAGCATAACAAATACATTGTCGGGGCTCCACACCGAACCCCCTCCCCCGTCTCCCCCACCTCTTCCTCATGTAATGAGGAAGGCGCATGCAAATCGAAGGAAGACCCGCATCGTCCCAAGCCAAGCCCTCCGCCCTGCAGCGACTGACGGCAGAGTAGTGTGCTGGTTACGTACCTACACCTACACAACAGACCTAATCGCAGCAGTAACGGCAGCAGCATTGGGGCCGCACACCCAAATTTGAATGCCAGAGGCGCAGGAAACCACTCTCGCGCTCACACTCGTGCGCGGCGCAACTATCCACGATGCAGCCTTCATTCAGCCTTTGCATAGGCGGCATAGGTACCAAATACCTTCCGCCCGCGTCACACCACATTCCATGCACGCCTATGTTTCAAGGGCCCCACGTGTGCGTAAATGTCGGAGTGCACGCTTGAACGTGTGTCGGCTTATCTGTCTGTGTCTGTCTGTCTGTCTGTCTGGTGTACGCGCTTAAGCACCCACGCATGTCACCGTTCTTGTACGGTAGCATGCGTGTTTGCTCTTTTCATATAGCATCTGAAGGAGAAGCCTGTTTCATAAAAAGCTTGCTCAACCAACCAGACCCCACAACTTCGCACCCGCTTGTAACCTTTTCTTATTTTTCCCTTCCTTCTGCGCATATGCCCCTCCTGACGCGACCAAGGGCTGATGGGAAAAGCTCCGGATGGCTACTACGAACGGGACGGGGACAAGTATATAACAGGACAGGATGACCTTAAAATGGGGCCCTGTCGCCGCTCGCCGGCTGTCAAATGCCCCAACTCCGTTATCATACCATTGTCCTCAACTGTCGTCCATGCTGTACCGGAAGGCATCCTGCACAAATCAGGAGCTGCCATTTGGTTGGGCGGCCATTTGCGCCACGGACTTGAATGCCCCGGACCTCCGACCATGCCAACGGCCTTAAAGGACCCGCCTTTCATCGAAAGGCGCTGGATAACCAGCTTGCCGTTCACCATACAACGAAGAACACACGATGTCATTTCGTCATTGTCACAAGTTGTACAACCGTCATCCTCCTCCCTCAGTCCGATCACTCGCTTGCCCTTTCTGTTGCCTTCCCGGAAGAGGAGAGTGCCAAAAACAGCAGTGGTCATAACCACCATCATCGGTGTTGTGTTCCCTCCTGGATCAACAAACAAACTGCTGCACGTACTACTAATCGCATGCACTCAATCTGAATACTAACGTAACGCACAATAATAACACAACTCGAAGCCTCAGGAAACAATTAGGTTTGCACAAAAGGGTTTAGCGCCTAGCTAGCAATATGCCATAGGTGACCATCTTTAGGGTTTAGGGTTTAAAAACCCCTAAAACCCACCCTCCCCCACCGGCTCGGCACCCATCACATCCCACGCGAAGCTTGGCCCAATAGCCCTCAGGAAAGATAACACCCCCTCTGTTCCCGCGAACGATAAAACCCTCATGTGGACTTGCATACAAATTTGGCTTCTTCGCTACGGTGCAATCAACCACTCCTGATGCCCTCCTCAACACCCAATCAACCCGACGTCCCCGCTCTCTTCAAATGCCTGCACAACACACAAGCTGTAAGATTCATCACGACAACTCCCTTATTTTGAACAGCTTCCTTTTGGTGCGGAGCCCTTCTTAGCATGGACATCGGGTAACCTCGGCCGCGCAGCGCGGCGCGGAAAAAAGAACGACGACGCACTGCCTTAGGACCGACGAAAACAAAAAGGTTCGGCCCGCACCAACGAACCCCATTTTGGCCATTCCAGCACGCGCAGGTGCAAGAGCGGGACAGAACGTGCAAGAGCTCCACTCCATAGAGGGATGCGAGGAGGAGGAGGAAGAGGAGAGGGGAGGCACTTAGATGTCTGGCTCTATCCATGCCATGGGTGCGTTTGGGGGCAGATGCGCACACACACACATGCACACACATAAGTGAAGATGCACGTGTCATTATTCATCATCGTACCAAGCCTGAGGGGGCCGGGACCATCACCAACCGGGCCGTGCCCGTGGCTGTGGCGCGCCCTGCATTATTTTAGTTCGAAAACGATAAGGTTAAGAAAGGCAGGTTGCGGTGCAACGTATGACCATGCCATGCCATCTAAAATCTCCTCAACAGTATTGTGACCTATCAGAACCCCTTCGCTTGCGGCCACTGCCCGAGTCGACCACCATTCCGTCAGGGCCGCTACACCTTGCCCTTGCCCCTTGAAGGACATCACCGCGTCATTGCTCGGCCCCAAAGATCGATCCTGGCGCCAGGAAATGACGCATGTGGCCTGAAGGACTACAACTTAATAACCGTCCGTCCATCCGTCCGTCCGTCCGTCGTAGAGCGCACAGGAACATGAAGATACACGCCCATCGGCCAGAACGTCTGAGCACATGGCGCAGTATGGTGGTGCACTTATGCGCTTCTTGCCGGCAACTGCCGCTGCATCAAAATCACGGGACACGCACCTGCTGGTAAACAGGAGACATACTGTGGACTTAAACGACTTATGGCATCAACATCAACACTTGCATCCTGAATCTCTGGAGTACCATCCGAGTATTACTCGCCCGCGGACGCGCAGGTGGTAAGACGGTTTGCCTCGGGCGGCAGCTGGGCTGGCCAGTAACCGGTGACCGAAGGTAGAAGATGGCTCCATCGTGATGCGAACGGAGGAAGGCTCGGCCTTTATGCCAAAAGATACTCCGAAACCGGCAAATTCGAGCCGCACATAGGGCAGCCGTCATGAATCGAACCCGTATAACCGCCCTGCTCTATGATTGACCCAAACGTTCCTGTGTGGCAAAAGTTCGCACAGCACGGTACTATGTAACTCTTAGATGGAGCGGCGTACGCCACGGCGCCGGGATCCCAAGCCTACACACGTCACGCCTACTGCAAAAACGTAATAAATAATTTACAAGGCAGCGAGATGGAGTCGAGCGGTTAGGGTGAAACCCTAGGGAGAGGCGCAGGCGTGCAGCACGTTGCGCTGCGCTACGTGTCCTCCCAAGCAAGCCGCATAACCCATATCCGCGAATTCGCCTCCCGAATGGTACTTCGCATCTGGCGCCGCTGTATAAAAGGGGCCGCGCCATGTTACTGAACACCTACTACAACGCCGCCAAGGGGAAATCCAGGCAAAGCCCAGATACGTGACCCAACAAGATTTGAAAAGCAACAGCTGCTTTAGCCGGGTTCCTCCACCTCCAGCCCGCGTTTTGGTACACAAGACACTACTATATTATGTTCATCTCCTCAACACATATGAAGCGCACAAAGTTACAGAGAGTAAGGAGAGATATATTCCCCTTCTCCTGCCGGTCCGTTGCTTACCATATCCCGCCATCCCGGCCCTCTGGCGCTATGCATGACACGCAAATCGTTTGAATGTCATACGTTGTGCTGTGTGCCGTCCCAGCCGCCACAAAGTTGCCAGCTGTCCTCATCGGAAAAATGCAGCTTCAAATGCCTCCTGGGACACCAGGAGGGCCAATCAGTATTGACCGTGTCACGCACGCGCCCAATCCTAACAAGGGCCCCAGCGTGGCGCCCAGGCTCTTGCGCGATTCCCAAAATTGCCACCAGCCAACCGAACAGCCAACTAGTTAAAAGAGCAGCGCTCCTGAAACCATGAGCCATGCTCTAATATACCAGGGGCTCTGATTTACAAGGTCTCCAAGGACGCCCTCTGCACATTGCTTACCGAAATATCGCTTCAGTTCCAGTTTCCCCCGCGCCAAGATCAGCATGCCAGAAGGAAGTCGGAAATTACTACGGCCGGTGCAGAATTGTGGCCTGTACGCAGGTTGTGAGTGATGGGCACGCCACGGTCCAGCATCCCCTCCCTAGACCACGCCCGCCCGCGGCGAGCTCGAGATGCCGCGAAGTAGACGACGTCGTTCCAACTGCACGGACTACTCCGTGCTGATGATACTAATTGGCGTGAGTATGCCACTGCTCCCATAAGACCCACGACAGTTAGGAGACCAAAGGCAAAGTAGGCGGTAGACGGTTGCCATTGACGGAGCTGTTTGAGAAGGCCACGACGGGGCTTTCGTAATCCGAATCGCCGCCCACAGAGAATGTCGCCGGCATGCTCATGCCCATACCCATGCTGATGCCAACGCCCTTGAGCCCACCCGACTGGTCTATAGATGCCACAGAATGGTTCGACATGTTGGCCCCCTCCGACGCCACATCTGCCACAGCCATTGAAGAATTCATACGCTGCATTCCGCCGCCGTTGCTGCTGCTGTTCTCCCCGTTCATATAGCCCCGGTACAGCGTGACCTTGTTGGCTCCGTGCATGGTGAAGTCGAAGGGCTTGCCGACTGTGCCGGTGGCGTTGTTCAGCACAGTCGCCAGGTGTTGAATCTGGCTGCGCTGCAGCGCAGCGCGCATCTGCGGGTAGACGCGCAGGGAGTCGAGATCGGCCAGGAAGGACAGGTGCCCCGGTGCTGAGCTGTGCAGATCACGGCTGTCCGGCTCCTCGATTTCGGGCCGGAAGCAGGCGAAGAGGCCCCCGGACTTTTCGGGCTTGGGGTTGGTCTTGAGTGCGACGGTGGGCCATAAGGTATTTTCCGAGGGCAGCAGGTCCAACACGATAATGCTGGCGTCGTCCTGAGACCACGAGTAGTAGTAGTAATAGGAGGAGGAGGAGGAGGAAAGCAAGGGAGAGAACAAAGCGCAGGGCAGGGCAGGGCAGGGAAAGGCGAACGGGGGCAGAGATGGAAGAGTGGCTCATGAAAGGGTTGCAAAGTTGAAACATAACGAAGCACATGCCAGGACGCTACGGGCGAAGTGACGTGTGCCAGTGCAAGCAAGATGGGACTCGACCATGATAAAGTTTTCGGTGTGAATGCGCCGCTGCAGTTGTTTCAGTCGTGACGTTACCGCTACCGCAATGGCTACTGCCGCCGCTTCTACCCGCCTTGCTACTGTCACTCGTCTGTTGCAGCGCTTCGAAATGAGAGCCAAGGGGTAAAAGTCGCACGGCTTCGCCTGCTGTGTGAGCACATGTAGCTAGGTTGCAGGGATCCACGGGTCATACGAGCAGCGCCACCCAGGACTTGCGGGTGGTGCACAGAGCGCTCCGGCTACACTGATCTGATATGGGTCACCCGGAGCACGCGTCCTTTCCTTACCCCCAAGCCCTGGGCACATCAGCAAAAACACCCAGGCCGCTGCATCGGCGGCATCCCAGGCCAAATCATACCCGGCCCCGTTACCCAATAACCCTGCATGTCATAACCCCAGAGAACATGCACAGAGGCTGGCATCGTACTTACTAGCAACCGCAGGTCTCTGGATACCGCTGCCATGAGGGCGGCTGTGGCTGCTGGCGCTGCCTTAAAACGACATAACTTGACCGCCTTGCTGAGGTTCATGAGGTCCCAAACGCCGTCAGAACAAATGATGACGCGCGCCCCAGCCTGAGGCACCATCACCTGCATGATGCCGCATCGCATCCCCAGGGCCGGTTGCAATCATCAACGACGGTAGCGATACATGTTCTGATGGGAAAGAATGGATACCAACAACACAGCCCGCCGCATGGCCATGCGTAAGCACATGCGAGCGCTGATGCCTAGCGCACATGCTACGGCGTGTGTATGTTAGGTGTCCGTGACGATGACGACGAGGAGGAAGCTCCTGGAAAATGGTTTCGGGACAAACGGTACGCTCCTGGCCTGGCTTGTACGGAAGGGCCGTTCGTCGCCTCAGGCTCCATTACCCCCGCTGGGTATCTTCAACCCATCTAGTTCCTGGCTCATCCATTAGCCCGCGTCTATCCTCGCCTCCCTTACCGTACTGACGGGCTCAAACCCGCACGGCAGCATACTGCTCGGCCTAGTCACCGACACCGACACCGACTAGACAATCGAATGTTAAGAACAACAAAGGTTGCGTCAAAACAAACCGTCTGTGAAGTCCACTGCATGGGACTGTGACCAACCAGGCAGCTGCTGCCTGGTTACAAGTCGGGTTGTAACTCTAGGGCACGCCACACGCAAACGTCGCATAACTCGCAACCAGACCCTCACTGGCGACTCACAGCCCGGCTAAGTTACTTCCATAGTAAATCAATTCGAATTAAGGTTAGCACCCCCTGCCACTGCTCCTGCCGCCGTTATTGCCGCAGCGCCTAGTCCACCATCAAGAGCTAACACTCAGTTCGAATGCGTTCGCCGCTCAAACGATGCTTATGGCTCGGGGCACACGCACGAACACGGCAGATCCGTCTTCCATAGATTTATCATAGCCCACGAATCTGAAACAGCTACCGGGGCAAAATTGGCCATGTCCTTATCTGTTTGCTACAGCCATCCCCTGCCGCCTTAAATCACTGTGTGCGCACAGACCACAAAGTGTTACTGCTCGCTTCCAACTCCCGCCCGCGCCCTAAGCCCGTGCCTTGCGCATGGCTCACTGGGCTGCTTGCTTGGGCCGCGATGATCTGCCCATTCCCCACTGGCCCAAGTGGCACTGAGTCAGCCCGACCGTATCCAAAGACAGGCACGAAAAGCTCACGCAATCACGTGTGCACCGCACCCCGTATGAAAACACACCTGGCGGATGTGCGGCAGCGGCACCACCTCTGGCCCAGCGTCCAGATCGCCTACGGAGCGTGAGACGCAGAGCCCCCCGGGCCATAGACGCAGAGGCCCGACGCCGAGCTCACCCTGGCGTGCAGGGCCCTGCAGATGAAAGCCCAGCGGCGCCAACGTACACCCGGCTGCTCGCAACCGCGCCTGCTCATCTGGGTTGCTCTGAATACGATGGCTCCCGGTAAGTTCGAGGATGGAACACCCAGTGTCCAGGACCGCAGACGAGTCCCCTAGGTTCGCGACGGTGAGCAGATAACCAATGACGATAGTGGCGGTCACCGTGGTTCCTGCAAATCGGAAATATACGGTTTTACCACGTTGAATGGCGGTCTGTTCGACGTTTCGCGCACTGCCATGATAGGTAAGGCAGGGGGCCAAAGCACGCACCTGACATATGTCCAACGGCGATCCAATCGTTGTCCAATCGTACGAACGTTTCCACTACAGCATGTCTGATTAACTCAGCGAAAGCCTCCATTTCTGCGGTGCGCCTTCTGGTAAGCACAGTGCTAGGAAAATTAACGCGCGAAGAACACCCGCACCTTTGGGGTTTGTCGTATTGGGAGCTTTCGCAGGTAGATGGGCATTAAGAATTCGGACAAAATTTGCTGCAACATAGTTCGCAGCTTCCGATCCTGAATGGCCGTCACAGACCATATACAACATGCTCTGGGGCTGAGTCGCGATAGCGAGTGGGTGAATGTACAAGACATCCTGCGCAAAGTTTATTGAATTACAAACGTGTCACTTTGCGAACAGATACAGACGCGGCGCTTATTGACAACTGCCCAACGCCGCCCAACGCGTGACCAGGGCTGTCCCCACGTACCTCGCCCTTGACAACCCGAGATGCTGTGGAGTGACACGCATGAGGTGCAGGTATTGATGCAGGAACAACTACAGAATCATTCTTTAAGGTAGAATTTTCCTCGATAGGATGCAGACCCGCCACACACTGCGCCCTCATAGCCGCTTCGCCGGGTGGTGTTTCCGCCGCTTTCCCCACTTTCGCTGCTTAATCTGGAAGATCTCTGGGCAATAGTCAGTTTCAGTGCCGAACGATAGCTTCCAGCCGCCCGCGAGCAAACCCTACTAGCCTTCCGCCCCAGGAAAGCCTTCCTGGTCTGCAATATTTGAATCAGAGCTAATCTTTTAAGACATAATCCCTTTAGAAAGTGTTGAGTTTCCAGCGTGATTTGTCTGATGGTCACGCATCGACGAGTACAGAAAGTCAAATTATACGTGCTGGAATCTATTGAGTGAACCCGTTTGTTTGCAACATATTACAGTCTTAGAGTAACTTAGCCCCAATCCAGGGCGAACAGGAAAGAATACAATTCACCATCACGTGCATGTACGGAAGCAGGTCGTTTCCCACTTATGGTTGCCCAGGCAATAATTACAATAGTTTGTGTAGCTAATAAGCATCATCATATGCATTACACTAGCAGATATATCTGTAAAAATGTGACACAACCCTTGAAGGGACAGTAAGCTGGAGGGCTTAGCTTAGTACAGAAAAATAACGCAATTTATGCATATTGCCATACATAGTTGAGTTACATTGGTCGCCTATACTACGTTCAGTCGGGCCGCTCCTGCAAGGGTTCTTTAGTCAACTGGGAACGGCTCGGCCATTGGAACGCAAGTCATATCCAACATGTAATAACGTGGCTACTGCTGATGCATTAATTATTTAAACAATCATCTGCTATAATGCATCATAACATGGCAGATAGAAGTTTGGCGTACATCATTGTTTCTAGCTTGAATCCGTTACTGCTTTGTATCTCATTTCATACAAACCCTAAGTTCTGAGGCTGTGCGTCTTGGAAGAGAAGAAGTGAGGACCGTAAAGCCGTCAGTTACTGCAACGGCTCTTACGCTCCTGCCCAGCTACTCAAAGCCTCTTGTGCTGCCGCTGCCACGCTGCTTCTGCTGCTTCCAAAGCTGCATTGCAGCGCTTAGCACTTATACAGCCAAACTGTTGTACCCGCCTACCCAAACCTTATGAGCTGCCGCAAAAGCAAACAATCCCCGTGTTTCGCAGCCCAGGGCCCAGCCCATGAAAGGGCAGGCTACGTCGCTATCCAATAATAACTTAGACTAATCTACTCGAGCAAAACCCCACAGATATTAGGGCAAAACCGGAAGTGCGCAACAGTTGGGCCGCCTGTGGGGCTTGTTACAAGGGCTAGCATATCCCATCACTTTCCGACACCACCGCTGCGATTGCCGCTTCCAGCTCCTGAACGGTTCCCGGCTCTGCTACTCGATGTAGAGGCACGTCCCCCCCTTGACGAATTGCGCTGCGAAGTTGCCCGATTTGCCAGGGGTGGGGAATAAGAGAGGAACGTCGAACGGAAGAGATCTGAACGCAATGGTGGTGAAAAAGCAATCAGTTTCGTGCATGCCCGTTCAACGCTGCCTGGACTGCATGAACTGCCGCGAGTGCTCAAACCGGCGGAACAGTCTGTCTCGTGACAACAGGACATTGGATCAGCAATCGACACGCCAAGCCTAATGAGGCAACTAGAAAGGACCGATGAAATTAGGAGGAAATGGCAGGGTCGGCTAATTTATTTTGTTAAATATGCCGGAATAGTAGTTTCCGCAAATGCCCATCTTGCGATTATGGTCAGATATCGAGGAGCATCCCCTCTTTGCACCATCCCCATTTCTCATGTTGCCTCTCCCCGGTCCAGCCCAATCCCGGCTTACCTGACGCAGTGGCAATACTGTGCCTTCCCTGAGCTCGCCGCCACTCGCGTCGTTTATTGTCCGTTGAGCCTCGATGAAGAACGCAAGGTCCCGCACCTGGACGCCATGCGGTTTCGGTCAATATTTGAGTTCCTCGATATATGCAATAGCATTCAAAAAATGGAAGGTTAAAATATTTGCATAAACTTTCCCAGGTTATTCGCAATAATCGACAGCAAAACACATATTGTAAACATAAAACTACGGGGTCGGGGTCGGGTTGACTCGGCGGTGTTCTTGCCCAATCGGAACGTAGGTGCGCCTGCTGCCTGAATCGCACCCAATTGCTAGGCGGTATCACCCTATATAGCCTGTGGCCCAGGTTTCACAACATGTAAGTGCATCCTTAATCCACAACATGCGAAATGCTTGCTTAAAGTATTCGTCGTTGTTCGATAACACGATCTGTAGTGGCACTGAAATTGCGTTGGGTGCAGCGACCGGTCGTTCTTCCCGGGCGCAGCGACCGGTCGTTCTTCCCGGGCGCAGCGACCGGTCGCTCTACCGAGAATCAAAATATGTTCACACCCAATACCTGCTCCTGGAGCTCCTTCACAGCCGCCTCGGCGGCATCTCCGCGCGCCTTCTCCGCCGCGAGCTGCTGCTTGAAGTCACGTTGGTTGGCAAGTAGCGTCTCGTTGAGCGAGCGAAGGAACTCAGCCTCCTGAAGGAACCGACACACCCGGCGGTACAGGAAGGACACCAAATATGCAGACGTGATGCAGACGGAGGATGAGACGGAAAGTCATTCGATGTCTGCGAAGATACAGATAGTGTGATCTCGAGGAAGCCAGCGGATGAGGGCGAATGGATGAGGGTGCCCCGAAATACAGTACTGGGGAAGGTAGGGACACCTGCCAGGTAGTGGCCATGGGTGAACCAAAACCCCCTACCCCCCCCCCCCCCACACACACGCACATTAGTTTGTGGCATCTTGTGGCATCTGTCGATACCAAACAACTCTCCCTGTGGATCTAAGCATGGCCACCGCAGCACCACGGACCAGTAAGATTGTAGCTGGGTGACCGTGGCCGTGCGTTATTATTCACAGCCGTATTCGTATTATTGAAATAAACACAAGCTTTTTGCGTAAGGAAACAGCGAACCATGCGACTTACAGGCCTTGTTCTTGAACGCTGCCATAACTGGACATACCATCCCAACCTGTCACGGCTCCACCACCTCCATCCCACCTGTCGCACGGTCCGTAGGGCCTCGGCAGTTTCCGTCGCCCGGCGCTCTGCCGCGTGCCGTCGCCGCCCCTCTTCCCTCGTGGCAGCTTGAGCTTCTTCGACCTCTGCTCGTGCCTTGTCCGCAGCGGCACCCGCCTGGGCACAGCGATGATCGGCGTCCAACGTAGCCTGTGGGACATGAATCCGCGCCATGGGGCAAGGCGGGGCGAGGCAGGGCGGGGCGGGGCGGGGCGGAATGGTAGGACTTGCGTTTCCCCAAGAATAGTGCCTATTTAGGCCCTAGGTTGCCTGCACCATGTCACCAAACACAAGAGACCCATGTACAGGTCGTTCCAATTCGAAACTTCGCCACTTCCTGGTGCCAGCCTGAACATGGGGCATTTCATTCCGTGGTCTGGGATGGACGCTTCTAGACATGGCTTTTCCTGCTCAAGTATGTGGGAGAAATATGTGGGAAAAGTATATTTAACGGAAGGGGAGGACACATGGTATGTATCTCGATACGTTTAAGATCCCTCGCGTCGACGAATTGCATGCATTACTGAAGACGCCGTCCCGACCGGTAGACTCGGCAAGAGGAGGGGGAAGGCGAAAGGGCGGAGAATACTGAAGCTGAAGTTCAGAGTTCAACTGTGTCCCAGAAAATTTTAAATTTAAATTGATGAAATAGGCGGGAATAAAATCCACCACCAGAATAAAGACCGCGATGCAGAGAATGAAATTCAAATCTGTGGTCACCTCAGTCGAAGCTGCGGCAAAGAGGCGGAAGCCAGGAAAGCAGGGCGGGAACGGAGAGGAAGGCGAATAAATGAATCCCGGTACTGCGGCGGAAGAATACAATCACTAACCCAACCACCCCGTGATGGTCGGATGGGATGATGAAGGGGGAGGGGTTCGTGCAGAACGCAAAGCACACCCTTCGGGCGGCCCACCTGTGCCACAAGGCCCTCATAGTACTGCCGCTGGCTATCCAGCTGGCTAGCAAGCAAGTGGTTGTACTCCACAGCGATAGCGTCCAGCTTACTAGCCATAAGGGCCTCCTGCGAAATTCAAAATGACAGCGTTTTTGCAGCCTTACATGGTCATAAGTCTACTGGTAAAAGACCGGGCTACAAGAAGCTATTGTTCACCCAATTTTGCTAGCCGTTTCGCCGTTTACTTGTCTGGGTCCGACGCTCCGAAACCAGTCAGTCATATCACAACCCGAAGGACCCACACCATCACACGTACCTTAAGCTGTTCATCCGCAGTACTCCAGCCCGGCCCACCGGCGCCGTCAGGCCCGCCGCTGCCACCCGCACCGCCGCTCATGCTGCCGCCGAAGCCTAAGCCAGCCCCGCCGCCGCCACCACGCGGACCAGCGCCGCAGTCGTGGCCACCGCCGCCCGCCGCAGCGCCACATGATGCGCGGTCAACGTCATGGTAACGATGGTGTCTGTGGCCACCGTTGGCCCCGTGGCCAGCGGCATGTGGTGATGCCACGGCGGTGGCGGGCGCAGCTACCTCTACGAGCTTGCCATCCGTCTTCGACTGGATGAGACGGTGGACGTAATTGTCCCCTACATAATCCCACACGCGTTGCGTTTCCAGCTCTAAAGCGTAGCAATGTCCGCTGGTGCGCCAGTGGTCGGCTGCATGGCCTGCGAGGCGCACCAGCGGATTGGATTGGTGAGATCGATGAGATCGATGAGATTGATACCAAATGTGACCGTACTGAACGGTATAGCTCAGGCAAGGAGTTACACAATCACGACAGCTAGTGCAGCCCCCAACAAAATAACAAATCTCCCCGAGAATTCGGGGAGGCTTGATACGTGAGCGCGCGCACACATCACACACACACATACACACACACGTCTCTTCATCTGTGCGAAGGGGTAAGCTTGCCAAGCCCCAAGCGAGCGCCATCACAGCGGTGAGCATGCCATCACAACAGTGAGGCGCACCTGGTAAGTGCGAGATCAGGACCACCCGGGATGCTGCCCGAAACGGAGGCCTTACCGAGGCATTGGAAAGCCGAAACCGAAAACACGAATAACGTACCCCGACGCACACCCATTCAGTTTTTAATGGATACTTTCTTAACAGCGGCCATCTTTACCTACCTGCGCGATACCGGCCGCATCCCACATGGCCACAAATGAGGCAAATCCAGAGGTCCACGGCGGTAGAACACATGCTGCAACGTGACGTGTTGGCGGCGCCTTGGACGCAATAGCGGCACACTGGGCAGGTCGTGTCCGCCCACTTCTGCAGGCACTCTGAATGAAACATATGATTGCACACCGTAGTCACAATGCCGCTCACGTGCTCGTCCAATCGCTCCAGGCACACCGGACAGGTAGGAAGCTCAGTTTGTCCAGGCGGCGTGACATGCAATAGCGCAGCTGAGTCGGCCGCCGCCGCTGCACCGTCCAGTGATGCCGCGGCTGTGACACCGCCATCAGCAGCGGCAGCATGCTTGCCGCCGCCGCTGGTGACCTCAACGTGCCGTACGTGAACGAGCCGGCAAACGATGTCCGGTTCTAAGGAGCTAAATGGTTTGCCGTTGAGGTCATTGTACAATTCATCAGCGGCTTCAGGGTTCTCCATGCGCATCAGCACCATGCAGACCACCCGTTGGGACTGCGGTCGAGCGATGTGAGGCGGCCGCCTTGAAGCAGGCCCCAGCACCGCAAGTTGTTGCTGTTGCTGCTGTTGTTGTTGCTGCTGTTGTTGTTGTTGCTGCTGTTGTTGCTGCTGTTGTTGCTGCTGTTGCTGCTGCTGCGGCGGCGGCGGTGGCGGCTGTTGAAATTGGAGACGCTGTGCTGAAGGCACGTGTGCAGGAGGCAAGCCACAAGAGCTCGACTCACCATCACCATCCCTGCGCCGCCGTTCCAACTCAGAGACCTCCCCGTTGATAGGCGGTTCCGCAGGGCCATGCTGACACTCCTGGCACTGCCGCCAAGATCCTGGAAGCTCGCCGCTACTGCCGCCGCTACTGCCGCTGCCGCTGGCAGATCGTGAGATTGATGTCGATGCCCCGACAGAAGACCTAGCAACAGGAGGTTCCGGTGACGGCAGCGGCGCCGCCGATGTCGATGTCGGCAACGTCGCTGCAGCGAGCGCTGCTACCACATGCGTGGTTGAGCCCACCTGACGCCGCAGGACGCGCATGCGGCAGAGGCGCAGCAAATGGGCGCCTAGAAAGGTACAGAAGTCTGCAATGGTCATATCGGAAGGTAGGGCCAGGCAGCACAGCTCATTGCAGTCGCCACAAGCGACAGGCGCCCGGGGAGGAGCCCCATTCTGCGTAGTAGGCGACGGGGCTGGAGCTCCGAGTAGCGAAGCCCAGCTCGCGTGGCCTTTGGCCGGAGGAGGAGCGTTAATGAGGGCCGGTAGGGTGGCGCCGACAGGGCTGCCTCCCTGCTGTGGCTGATGGAGTTGCACAGGCGCATCGAGAGCTGAGGCTGCGAGTGTTGCAGCTGTACTCGTGGTCTGCGGCAAGCGGCCTGGGGTAGGACGATAGAGATGCACAACCCCAGTAATGTGCTCCACGCGCGGGTTGCCAGCAGTAAATTCAATTATTTGACTATCATCTTCTATGTCGAGTCCCAATAACTCTTCTTCACTGTCATCGCTGAAGGAGCCATCCTCGCCAAGTAAGCCCTGCGATCGCGAACCTGTCCCACGCTGCACGCCTGCGCTGCCCCTGCCCGCGGCGTTCGGCAGAGAAATCTGAGATAGACGACGTTCGGACGCAACCACATGGAGCGTGTACATCGTAGCCTGAGTCCCGACACTCCGCACGCGCAGCGCAAGTTCGTTAGCTCAGATGTCCCGCCGCTGGGTAAGGTCTAACTAACGAGGCGCCAGACTGTCGCACTTTCGTATAAAGCAAGCACATAACATTGCAAGTGATAACGCATTAGGATATTGGCACACAACGGTTTAAGGTTATTTTACCGCAACCCTTGAAGCATCGCTGTACCAGTTCTGGTAATTCCATAACCATCCTGGGTATAATAAAAGAGTGTGTATACACATTTTAGGGTTAAACGCTCTTACCTTCAAATCCTTTTTGCCGTACCATTGAGAAGTCACAGTCGCAGTACATGATGGACATGCAGCAGACATGGTCGTTTCTCCTGCCTTTAGATGTGCAAATTTAATGTAATCACCCTTTTACCCTGTATTGTCGGGACTTGTGACGTGCAGCCTCTTCGACCGGGGCCGCATTTCATGTACGTTTGGTCATGGAAATGTAAATTCAGCAAAAAAGTTTTTGAAATTACAAAGTATGGGATTCATTAGTAGATATAAACTGAGATGTTGAAGTTTGGGGGTTGGGCTCAATATGCATAATTGGCCTGGAGCAGGAGTTTTCTGGTGAGTACTCCCGCCATGTGTTAATTCAGGTTGTGAATGTAATTGTATGCATGCATCATTATTGCAAGCCGCGTACTGTTATAGGCTCGTCATGCTGCTCCACCAGCTGACAAGGAGCCGCCAGCCAGTATATGTCACAAGGTTGGATTCCGAAGGTAAAGCTGATAACATTGTAGGCGACCCTTGTTTAGGTTGACGCGAGGGCTTTGCAGACACTGATCGGCACTCTCTCCCCGGTTTTCCTAACAGGAACCTGGGCCGCCGTGGACCGAAACTCATGTCTTCTGCTGTCGAGTTTGGGGCCGTTACTTACTTTCGGGGGGTTGTTGGCGGTTCTCACGGACGACGGGTTTCGCCAGCAAAGGGCGATGGCGCTGCGGCGTGTATCTGTTGTGTGGCCGTGTCTCACACAGTTTGTGATGACGTTACTGCAGCCTCCTGTAGCTCTTGGATCAAGCTGGTGGCTAGGCCCGCTTGCGTCTGTAGTTCTTGCACTTAGCAACCAGGTAATTTTCGTGCGCGTTTTGGTCGGGCATAAGAGCAATCTCGGCGCGCCCTCAAATGGCATCAGCACCGGGGACGTGGTGTTTAGCGCAGAGGATGTCCCTTAGCTCACCCAGGACCGGATGCGCTGAAAGGGCGTCCGAGCTGCCCACACTCCCAGACACGTCGCAGCACCATTCTTGCCGAATTTTTTCATTTGGGTTAACCCCTAATCCATTGCATATGTTCAAAACCTTTGTTTAGCTCGTAAAATCTGCAGGCGCGCCGACCCAAATCAGATCTGGTCAGAGTTACCTGGTCTGTCCAAATGGCCTAGTCCTCCATGCATCACTACGTGGCCGTCATTACCCCTACGATTATCTTCTTGTTTGGCTTCCTGATTAGGCATCGGAATCTGTTCCTCAACGACCAGATGTCCAATTTTAAATGGGTCAACCGTTTTGGTGAACTTAATAATATTCGCGCATTGCTGACCCCACCGCAGGACGCGGCGTCGGCGACGGCCGCCCAGGCATCTGTATTGTACACCCTAAGCGTGTCGTCTGTAGCAGTCGACTTCGGTCGGCAAGTGGGGCGTATTGCCGGAGCCGCATCCGCGGCCGCCGATGCCTCTGCTGACCTCCAAGCCGGGCTGTTCCTAGCCGCGCCGCTGTCGCAATTGCTTCGCAGAGTGCTGGCTCTGGCAGCGCTCCACATCCTCCTCTCAATAGCCGGCACCTGGTTCACCTGCGGCAAATGTTTGGGTGAAAACGTGGACGAGGATAAACGCCTGCAGCGAATACTTGCTCAGAAGCAGACGCAGGACGCGACAAGCGCAGTGGGGCATCGCAGCAAACGGCATTTTGAACCAACAACGATGCGGTTACAGCTGCGGCAGATATTTACGTCTGAGCGCGGCATTAAAACGGCGGCAGCGTTCGCTTCCCGAGGTAGCTCCAGGGTAGGTTTCCTGGATGAAAAGCATCACGAGCATGGCGCGTCGCTGGCATCACAACAACAGGCTTGGGAGAGGCTGACAGGTCCCAAGCCTCAGGCGCAGCAACAGCAGCTGTTGAAGCACCACCAACACCACCAAGACCGACAGCAACAACAGCAGCAGCAACAACAGCAACAACAACAGCAACAACAACAGGGTGAGGAAGATTCGCAGGGGACACAGCCGGAGGAATATCCAGGGCTGGATGACGATTTCGCAACGGAGCAGCGGCAGGTTGCAGCGGCACGACTGGCGGACATGGCGCTGCTGGCGTTTGACTTCCTGCAGGCCTCACGCTGTCTCGGCATTGGGTTGCGGCCAGCGCAACGGGCGCTGGCGCCACGCAGCGACGGCAGCAGCGGTTGCGCAGCCGTGGGGATGGCCACCATGGATCTTCTGGGCCGCCGCTCTGAGGCGGATGCACTTGGTCGGATGCGTCTTCTGGGAGCGCTACTGGTCACGTCATGGGGGACGACAGTGCTGGTCATGAACATAATCATTATCTTGTGGCCAAGGCCGCGACGGTAAGACATGCTCCGGCTTGGTGGCCAGTCTGGATGCTCAGTCGAACCCTAAACCCTAAGCCAAGCAATACCCGTAGCTCCTGTCTGATTAAACCGCATACATTCAAGCGAGAAATTTAAAGAGAAATTTGAAAACAACGGCTGTCTTGGGTGGCTGTTTCTTAATTGCTCCGTTTGCCGTGCGTTGCAGGCCAATATACATCTCCGCTGTGAACAGCACCTGCAGCTGGCTTGCTGCATTAGCCAGGGCGGCGCTGCTAGTCCTACTGGCCCCTGTTCTTCGCAGTGCCGCAGTGCCGGCAGGAGCGGCGCGAGTTTCAGCGGCGGCGCACCAAGTCAATAGGCCTTCAGCCATCAGCGGTGGCCGCGGTGACAGCAACGGCGTCGTCGGTGGCGACGGCGACGGGGCTATACATAGCGAACAGGCAGCGTTGACGGCGGTGGTCATGCTCATGTTGCACCTCCTTGCCAGTAACCTATCACCATTGTCGTACAGCATTCAGTCGGTACTGGCGGCCCTCACGTTCGCGCTACTGCATAGCCTTCTGGTGCCGACGGCGCCGGCGCTCGTACTAATCGCCACGTATGGAAGTATCTGGATGGCAGCCGCCACCATTTCCTTCTCCCTGGCGCGAACGTATCCACGGCCGCAACCGGGTCGGGTCGCAATAACTTCGTTGCATCGACCACCATGCCCGCAAAGCAGCTGCACTGCTGCCTCAGCCAGAGATGGCCCCTGCTCCTCCTCCGCCGACGAGGAGAGCCAGCTGACGAAAGAGGAGCTCCTGCTAGCGACACATGGGTCGCGGCAAGCACCGCACGCGCCAGCCCTGGGATTTGGCATGGGTGTCCGGAGCACTTTCAGCAACATCGACGCCGTTGCGAGTAGCCCGGGCACCATCGCATCTCGCAACGCTGCTGCGAGCGACTTAGCGTTACGTACCCTCTCCCGCTCCATCAGCCCACGACGGAGCCCAAAACGGCCACTGCCGCAGCACTTTCCCCGATCCCACAGCGGCGTCAGCTCCTGCACGGTTTGGCCTCAGGAGTGTAACCCTATGCATAATACACACAGCCGAGCGGCGTCGAAAAGCCTTCGGGGTGGGAGTCCTACCTGTCCTAGCCTGGGCGCGGGTCCCGTCACCGCTGCAGCGGCAGCGCGACGCCTCGCAATCGGTGGGACCAATCGGCCGGTATCGGTCGGGACTGTGGCGGCGACGGCGGCGGCAATGGCAGCGCCGCGGCCTCACGTGCCGAAACGGATATCGCTAGACTCGTTGCCGCCTAAATTCCAACCGGCAAATCGTGCGTCAATGCGAGAGCGCGATGCGGCCAGTGTAGCGGGGGCAACGGCGATGGCAGTAGTGCCGCAGCCATCAATTGCGGCAACGGCAGCGGCGGCGGTGGCGGCTCCAACGATGACCTCCGTCGCTGGCGGCGACCGCGGAGCCGCTGTCGCTGGCTCGCGATTCGGAGGGCAGCCGCTGCCAGTCAAGCCGTCTGTGTGCGTCAATGGGTCCGATGCAGTCGCGGTGAAGACGGGGATGTGTGCAACGGCAGCGTCAGCGGCAGCAGGCGCGGCAGATGAGCTTGTTGCATCTAGCGTCCGGAGGACACTGTCCGAGCGGCCGCTGTGTCTCAACACCGCCGTGACTGCTGCGACAATCTCACTCGGGTCCAGCCTGCAACAGGCTCACTCGTGCGGGCCACCACAAGCACATGCCGACATTCCTGTACGGCGCTTTGGTTCAGATGGACCCACACGCAAACCCGCCGCCATTGTGACGGCAACTGCGGTGCCCCCTGCGGCGGCGGCGGCGGCAGCAGCGATTGGGGGTCTTGGGCACGATGCAACACGCGCTGCGAATGGCGCCTTGTACCCAGCTGCCATTCAACGTTCATCGCTACCACCCTGGGCGGGCTCAGCCGCCGCACGCGTACCGTACGGCAGCGTAGACGGAACAGCTGCGGTGGTGTCGCCAACGATAGCACAGGGCGTGGGTGCGTTGCCGGCAGGTCGGACGCTTTCGCCGCTCAGATCCATTTCCGGTGCGATTCCCACAACTAACGACAACTTCATGTTGTCATCTGTTATCCTGGAGGCGGATGCGTACGACAGGCTCCTATCTTCGGCATCGTCACCGTTCCTGTTGAACCCGAACGCTGCGATGATGCGGGTTCCATCGACCGCGAACACGGGTACACTACCACTGCTGATCTCTGAGCACCTGAACCCACGGGAGCCGCCGCGAGCTTATGCGAAGAACCTCATGCAGCAGCCGCAGCCGATGGGATGCCTCAACCACAATTCGTCAGGTTTACCTGAGGCAGGGCCTGCGCACGGTGTAGCGGCGGCGGCCAGCGTTGGCGGCGGCGGCGGCGGCGGCGGCGGCTCGCGGCAGCTATCATTCCGGGTTCCGTTGACACATCGTCAGGTTCATGTCGGTGATGCAGAGGAGGACGAACTACGGAGCGGTGGCACAGGGCCGCGGAGCGGTGGTGGCGGCGCCAGCAATGAAAGTGGGCGCGGCGGCAGGGGAGCGTGGAGCTCGCGGTCTCGGTTGGACATGGCGCCGCCTGCGGTGATGGAAGCGGAAGAGGAGTCGGCGGCGGCACCGCGCCAGGTGATAGTCCTGTCCGACGGACGACAGGTACGAAATCGTACTGGGCGTACTGGCTCGTACATTGATTTTCTGCGGATTGGTGCTTATTCTGAACCGGGCCTTATCTCGCGTCCCTGTACAGGTGTACCAATCGGAGACATTGGCAGCTGCCGCGAGCGCCTCCACCGTAAGCAGTTCCACGCGCTTGCCGTCCGAGCGGACCTGGGCGGCGGGGCGAGACCTCCTCGCCTCGACGGCGCGCTCCGAAACCGATGCGTTGGCGGCCGGCAGGGCAGCGGCCGCGGCGGAGTACTCCCCGACTCCCACAATCGTCTTCTCGCGTCACTTGTCATATACTGCTGGCGGCGGCCGCGGCGGCGGCGGCGGCGCTGGAGGCCAGTCGCCGTCTATGGAGCCGCCGTCGCCATCGCCGGCATCGTACTCGCCACAATCGGGCTCCGTCGCACAAAGGGAAGGAAAATGGAGCAGCGGCGGCAGCGGTGAGGCGGTGGGGCGGCAGTGGTCGACGTTGCGCACAGGAAATTTCGCACAGCCGGGGGCCTTGCAGCGCACCACGTCGGTTGGGGCACCGGCAGCGGCAGCTGAAATCTCAGCATACGGCACTGGTGCCGTATCCTTCACGGCCGCAGCCAGAGCTGCGGCGGCTGCAGCAACGGGGCGTGGCGAGCGCGGCTTCGGATTCGGTCGGCCGTCGCTCTTTGGCGACAGCACATCAGGCAAGTCGTCGTGCACTCGCGGGGCCGCCGTTGGCTCCAGCGGCGGTGCGTTTACCATGTTCGGGACGAGCGGACCAACCTCCTTCGGTACCCTTGGGACCGGGAGCAGCTTCTCTGGCGGCGCAGGTCCCGCTGTCGGCGGCGGCGGCGGCGGCGGCGGCGGTGTTGAAAGCCGTGCGACGTCATACCCTCATCGAGCCTCTTTGGATTTGGGACGGCACCTTCACGACACGGGCCTTATCCGCATCGGTGAGGAAGAGGCTGGACAAGTGAACGACGATGACGAGCGGCCAACAAGTACTTTATTTGGCACCTGTGACGATGGTGACGGTTTCGTAGGCATGGCCGGGAGCGGCACTGACCGGTTCATGTCCACCGGCGGCTACTACAGCGGCCACGGCAGTGAAAGCGACCGTCGCTCCTCTCCCGCTGATCGCGCCAGCAACGGCACCGCCAGCGGGGAGACCCAACCGTCGCGGCGGGATGGCTTGCCGGTGGCAGCTTCATCACACAGCAGCAGTAACATCAGCTCTGTCACGGTGGGTCGCATGTGCGGCAGCAGCAGCATCGGCTCGTTGGAGACGGGTGGTGATGCGTCGGGCTCCATGCCGTTGGCCTTGGGCCCCGGAAACCCGGCGGCCAGACAACAAACCAGGTATCGCCGAGGACAGTTTCGTAGTGGTCGTACTGGTCGTGCTAGTTTGTCCCGCCATCAGCTGCACTCGGTCGTGCCCGCGGATGTGTCGGGATTTGGGTATTCAGGTGCCGCTGCCGGAGGGGGTGGTGGCGGCGGCGGCGGCGGCGGCGGGACCAGCGCTTCCGGATCGTCCTGGTCGGCGACGGGCCCACGTCCATCAGTTGATGGGCCTCACCGCGTCGGCACGGACGCGGGCAGCGGCAATGGAGTCACCAGACCTGGTTCCGGAGCCAGCGGCGGCAGCGACGCCTGGAGAGGAAAGCTCCAAGGAGAGAGCTACCGGGCGCGTTCCGATCCACCGATGATGCTTCAGGCGCTCCTGCGTACTAACCAAAACGCGCCTTCGTCGAGCGGTTTGCTGCCGCCATTACATGCTACTGCAGTGACGCGGGTGTCGGCAGCCGGCGGCGTCGGCGCCGGCAGTGGTGGTAGTGGTGGTGGTGACAGCGGTGGCGGTGGCGGTGGTGGCAGTGGTGGCAGCGGCGGTGGTGGCGCCGGTGCCGCTGCTGTTGTCGGTGCATCGGTGGTCTGCAGCGGGCGCTATCTAGCAAGTGGCGGCAGCTACAGGAGCTCCAGCAACCCCTCCCTGCTGTCCTTTGCTGATGTGACCTTAGGCTCTAATTTGTCACCGGTTACGGGCGCGTTGGTACCCGCCAACAATACAAACAGCTATAGCCATGTTCAAAGCGCTACTACGGTGGCTCTAGTCAGCGGCGGCGCCGTCATGGTAACCCTGGCTCGCGGCATTCTGATCGGCAGCCCGGAAAGCAGCGCTGGCGCCGAAGATCCATCCACTGGTACGATAGCAGTCGCTGCTGCTGGGGGGGGCGCTGTGCCGGTAGCGCTATCAGTGCGCGGCGGCGGCGCCAGTGCTCTGGTCAGCGGCGGTGCCATCTTCGACGACAAGTCCGATAACGTCTTGCAGTTCGTGGCCTACCCGCAGACCCTCGCACCGATGCCGGGTTCGGGGTCGATGGGTCGCGGCGCGCCGGCCGCGCTGAGGGTCACCGCTGAGGGTGCGCCGCAGCGTGGCAGCCCCGCCGGCCCCAGCAGCGGCGATATGCGGAGCGGCTCCAGACCCACCTTATCCGAGCTCCTTGCCAATACGGCTGCGGCTGCCGCCGCCATAGGCGGCACGCCAGGGTACGGCGGGACATCGATGTGGGTGTCGCCGACATCGCCTTCGCACCTCGCGGCGGCGGTGGCGATGGCGGCACCGGCGGGGCTGCCGCCGCCAGGTCACCCGGCCGGCAGCTCCAGCTTTACCGTTTTGAAGCAAGCCAATATGAAGTCCTATCGAATGCAGCTGGGTGCTTCTACACCCGAGGATGGCAGCGGCCGTGGCACGAGTAGCACCGCAGGAGGCAGCTTTGCTACGGGGGATGGGTCACAGCCCACCGCTGAAACCAACGCGTCGGCCGACGGCCCATTGGCAGCAGCAGCTGCACCCTCCCAGCCGCAGTCACGGCGGCTCACACAACGTCTTGGGATGTCCTGGTTTGGCAACATCTTGGCCTCAAAGCGTACATCCACAATAGGCAGCGGCGGCGGCGGCGGTGGTGGCGGTGGTGGCGGTGGAAGCGGCGGCTTCTTCCTGTCAGCCAGCGGAGGTGATGCGCCGCCGCCATCCTTACCGCTAACGACCCAGCTGCAGGCGCACCACGTACAGCCGTACGATCGCGGCTTAGATGTTGGTGGCAGCGGCGGCGGTGGCGGCGGCGAGTCTCAGCCGCTGGACGGCAGGATGAGCGCTGCCAGTGGTGCTGCTGTTGCGGGCCGGTCTTCACAGCAGCTGACGCGGCTGATGGATGATACGGCGCGGCTCTCTCCCGTGCGGGGAGTGCTGCGGGGCCTGCGGAAGAGGATTCGGAGCGGTGTGAAGAGTCTGAGCGGTGCTACTAGTACCCGGGCGTAGGGGGCGTGAGGGAGATCTGGGCATCGGGCTGTTCCATGGATTTGCACCAATAGGAGAAAGCGCTTCGGGGGCCCCATCCACCGGGCCCTTATTACTTCCCTCACGCTCTTCTTACTCCAGTCGCGGGAGTGGTGATGACATTCTCCAACAGGTTGGACCGAACCGACCGGGGCGAGTCGCCAGATAAGGAACAGACGGACGGACGGACGGACGGACGGACAGACGGACGGACAAACGGTTTAAGGGAGGGGGAAGATGGGGCGGACCTCGGCCAATCCAACACCCCTATGCTAATCCGATCAAATCTCAGCGGGGCATTATTTCCCTGGCTGCATTTTTTGCGTCCTCTGCCCGCTTGATTTTATGGGGCAAGCAACTGGTACAAGCAATTTCCACCCTCGGGAATCTCGGCTTGGAAGCAGGGTGCTGCTGCACCCTGTTGGTGTGTTTTACTCGTAGATATAGATGCACGGTCACGGGGCCAGTACCCTAGGTTGGAGTTCTCAATGCCCTTAATTTTTCCCGACCTCTCGAAGAGATAAGAATGCCAATTAAAGAATACAGAAACAAGATTTGCACCATTAGCCTCAGCAGCAGGACACAGCATCGCATTCTGCGTCGAGCTTATGTGAAGCTGCCTGTTTTCTATGTGATATGGTAGTCCGGAATGGTGTGCATGGTGTGTGTGTAAGTGTGTGTATTTTCTGCCCATAGGCTCGTGGATCGCTGCTTCGTTAGGCGAGGGTCCGGCCCATAGGAAATCTAATCATGAAATGGAACGAGCGATAGCTAATTGCACATACGCGTGATCAGCGTGTTCAAATATGAGGAGCAAGACGAGGAGGTGGCGGCGCCATTTTGTTGTCGTGCCTCTGACTTTTCGGGCTCGCCTAGATGTGGCAGCAGCCCGTAATTCCCGCAGGAAAGATTTCCGTGTGGCTTTGCTCGGCTTGGCTTGGCTTGGCTTGGCTTGGCTTGGCTTGGCTTGGCTTGGCTTGGCTTGGCTTGGCTTGGCTTGGCTTGGCTTGGCTTGGCTTGGCTTGGCTTGGCTTGGCTTGGCTTGGCTTGGCTTGCCAGGACTGATTGAGGTATGGCTCACGGCCCAATTCTTTTGTCTTTTAATATAGACGTGGGTTGCGCGCTAGGCTGAGCCCAGCCCAGCTGAGCCGAGCGGAGCCTTACATGGCTGTTGCGGCTGTTGCGCCGCAGTAGTGCTTCTTTCAAACCGCCTTAGTTGCCAAAACATATTTGTTCCTTTCCTTGGTGTTGCTGCGGCTGGAGGTGCAGCTGGAGTTATTTTGTATGAAAAGGGAGATGTAATTCGAGGCATCCAGAGGCATTCATTGGGGGAGCGTTTGCAGTTAAAAGATTCTGGTGGGGTGTTTTTGAGGCTTCATTATGAGGCATCATTATGAGGCATCATTGTACGATGTACAGAACCAGGCATGGCACGAATAGGATGTGCGAGGATGCGGCATAAGGCCCTTTCCATTGCTTTGGATTGTCTATATCACTGAAGAGGACCCCCACGTGGGGCTTATATATGCACGTTGTAGGACATGCTTATTACCACTTAGTACGCATCCTACATTCGCAGTCTTTTGGCATTTTCTTTGACGAGGGATTGCCCACTCGGATTTCTTAGGGTCGTGGTGCTGACACCCGTGGCAGGCAAGGACGGAAAACGGACGGAAAGCTACCCAGCACTGAAGGATGGAGGGAGTATTTTGACAAAAGAGCTTTTGGGGTTTAGATTCGGGTCTTAAAGAGTTTTGCATTTTAGGATAAAACCTAAGGCAAAATGAGTGAAGCGCGTAGGGTTAGGTGCCGCGCATGTTCACGGCCCGTGGGGTGCGGACCGTTTGCATTCCTCTGGCCGGCCATGCGCCGCATACGCCGACACCTCCGCCTCGGCTCATGCGGCTGGGAATAGGAGCATCTCCGGGTGCTGCTGGCGATGATGGTAGTGGTGGCAGCGGTAGTAGTAGTGGTGGTTGTGGTGGTTGTAACGGGGAGAGATGTACGCGGCTTGCTGGTGATTGATCCAGACGTGGCCCAAACACCAGACGTGGTAAGCAGCTGCTGGACCCTAGCTCTAAATTGCCGCGGTCGCGGGATTGTTGTTGGACTGGGTGGATCCGCAACCGCTGTGTAGGTCTTGATCCAGTTTGATTCAGACGATCAGACGGCACTGAGACGGGTGCGGGCCGGTGGCCGGGTGTGGCTTCCGCCTTCTTGGATGTATCTATGCTCCCATGTCCCCATGTGCGTTCTAGGCTGGGTGGTTGAGCAGCGGCAACCTGCCATACGCCATAAGAGCGAACTACTTGACCCTGACCCTGACCCTGACGCTGACGCTGACGCTGGCGTGGCTGCTACAGAGAAACAGTGCTGCCAGCAGCGGGAACACATATCGTCATTGAGAAGGGGAGGGCGCGCCCTGCCACCTAGGATCTGGTTGGTCACAGGACACGGACGGTCAGCTGGGGGGGTAGCAGGAAGTAGAAATATCAAAATGGAGGCTGCCCTTCATCATGGAGCCCAGCAGTTGCGGCTTTTCATATTCCTGTGGTTAATAATAATACATGTCCATACACGTCCGTACATGCGACAGGGCCACAGAGGACGAGCGCTGGATTGGGCAAACATTGAAGAGGGCAAACGGGCCTTGACCTGCGACAGGGCACTTGAGCGCGGCAGTAAATATTTTCATACGGCGCCAGGGAGGGCCATCACCGTCCCGACAAGCACGTACCGCCACAAACACACCATAATATGTTTGAATTTGTCGGTTAATAATACACATAAAATATTCATCACGCACACTTTTGATGCTTCTGATTATTCTGTTCAGCTCGTATTGCAGATCTTGATACCAATCTTGATGCCGAACAGGCCGCAACCTTCGGGCCACAAACTAAACGCAACGCCAGCAGCGGTCGCCCGCGATATGACAGCAAGGAAAGCCGTACATCTCGTAGTACGTAATCACGCATGGGATCACGAAGGTAACCCCACACGGCAGGTTGATCTGTCTGCCATTTTTGACCGACATCCATCCATCCGTACATCCATCCGTATGTGCGTACGTCTGTCTCGCAAAAGCTTCCACCGTTCATATATTGATTAGCACACGTGTCCCGTGGTTCTGTTCCGGATTGAAGGTCCCTTTTGCCGGCCTTTTCCCCTTCTCGACTGTTTGGCGGTCTGCTCGACATTTCGTCCAGCGCGACATTGACCCCGTCACATTATGCTACAGGACTTGCAAGGCCCCGATTTAGACTCCGAAACCACCTCAACGGATGGCTGAGCGGGTCCTGGAGGACCCGCGGACGCCGACGCCAGCACATCTGACGGCGGCGGCGGCGCCGTTGCCGCTGCCGGCTCCGACGCCGAGGTTGACGCCGTAGTTGACTGTGGCGGAGGCGGAGGCGGCAGCCGCTGTGCCGGTGCATTGGCAGCGGCCGTGATCGCGGCCTGCGCAAAGACCATTCCCGTGGATGGGCCTCGAGCTCGTTCCACCGCGCGCTTCCGAAGCTCTGCGTGCTGCGAGTCCTCCAATGCTTCCTGCAGTCGTTAGCAGTGCAAGTAGCGCGTATCACTCAACACGGGATCGGTGGATGGGAAATGGGCAGTTAGTGGTTGCTAGTTGGAGTCTCCACCCCTCCCTACCTGCTCTGCCCTCAGCGCCTGCTGCCTCCTGGCTTCCGCTTGCCTCCGTGCCGCTGCGTCCAGATCGGGCTGACTAGCCACCCAAGGCTTGGGGTTGCCGCGGAGGCTGTTGGGAGGGGGGGGAGCGCGGGTTAGGGTTAGGGTTAGGGTTAGGAGACACGGTGTCGCGATAGCGACAATTGCCGTACAGATTTGGTATTATGACGGAGCGCGGGAGGTAGGTGGGGATGGCACGGAGAGGCACGGACCCGGACGGACGCTACTCAGGGTTATCGTGCCATGCGCTCCGGTTGCCGCCGAAGAGATGAAGCGCCACGAGGAGCACGGAGAAGGTACGGCAACGGATCCGGTGACATGAACCCGCTTCGATGTGTGTGTGTGTGTGTGTGTGTGTGCGGGTGTCTCTCGATGTGTCTTGGTGCGGGTGGGTGTTGAAGATGCTGAATGTGTGAAGATGCAAAAAAGGCATCCCCACCAAAGAGCGTTTCGTCAAGTACGGCGTCTAGAACCGCTGTACCCTCGTACTGTCGTACCTGTTGCCGCACAACGTAACCAATCGGAAGTACATCAAGAAATCTTCAAAGGTCATCCAGAAGGAGCCGTCACGCCGGCGGGAGGGAGTAGCGGCGGTTTCTTCGCCGCCAACGTCGTTCCCCACATCGCGCCGAAACTCCAGTGCTGCCGCCACCTGCACGTACCGTACAACGCAAAACGTTACGATACGACACCATGAAGCACAATAGCGCTCCCGTGCTACAAGAGGGGCGGAAGGGAAAAAAATCCAAATTTCGAAACTGCGGTATTACCAATTATGATTTTAATGTATCAAAAGTAGTATACAGTGAAAATCAATTTGCAGCCATCCCGAGAGGGCCTTATTGTCGTACATGCCACAGGTAGCCAGAAGAGAGACAGAAACTCTCAACCCGAAGGCCACCAGAGGCCCCAACCAGCCGTGTCGTACCGAGGGAAACCGCTCCCATTTATCGCTGCTGTCGCTCCAGTCACCCTTCCATTCGTTCTGCGCGCGTTGGGTTTTGCATGTACGAATATGTGTTTTTTTGTGTACGTGGGTATGTGTACGGATTTGGGTACGGACAGTCCGACCGACACGCCATGGGACGGGTGGGGAGCGACACTTGAATTGATTGTGAGGCCGAGAGGAGGCGCGATGCAGTTGTGTCCGAGTCGTAAGAAGCCAAGGGGCAAACGGCGCGCACTGTTGTCAGTTGCAGGACAGTTGAAAAACAGTTGAAAAACAGTTGGCCGTTATTGAAGCACGCGGCTGACATCTACACTGGACGCATATGGCATATCCGCATCGGACGGACGGACGGATGAACGGACGCAAACGTACCTGTCGTGCCGGGTCACGCAGCTGAAGGACGAATGGTTGGTTAGGCGGAGAGGCGTGTACGGCACCGAATTCCGCACGTTGGTACGGCGCCGCGTCCAAGTCCATATTATGCCAGGAGCCCACCACATTGGTAAACCGATCGTACATGTTGTTCGTAGGCGGAAGATACGTTCGTTCGTACATGCAGGGCAATACACGAATCCGAGGTCAGCACGTAGAACTTTGGCTGGTATTGGCTAACCAACCGGGAGACACACACAGACAGACACACACACAGACACACACACACACACAGACACACACACACACAGACACACACACAGACAGACACACACACAGACAGACACACACACAGACAGACACACACACAGACAGACACACACACAGACAGACACACACACAGACACACACACACACAGACAGACACACACACAGACAGACACACACACAGACAGACACACACACACAGACAGACGGGTTAATGTCATAATTCACCAGAATGAGATTTATTGGTCTGGAAAGTACCAGTAACACCCGAGGCCTGGAAGAAGGAGTTTTGGCCGTACCTTGATCATCCGTAGTGTACGACCGTCAGGATGCCGTACGGACCTGCGCAGCCGCCATTGGACATAAGGCAGAGGGTTTATATAAGGCAAATCCTTTGTTGCCAGGTCATGTGACGACCCAACTCCAACCCCAACCTGTTGCCAAACCTCCCTCTTTTCGATTTCCGACCTGGCATCCAGCACGCTGTAGTTCCGACCCTTCGCCAGCCCCGTCAGCTCCGAAGCCACCACCTGCTCCTCTTTGGCCGTCTCCGCTGCAATCAGGCATCCGACCAGCAACTGTGTCGATAACGTACGGAACACGTCATCGTTCGCCACCAGGGACTGGTCATCCGCCGCATACTCCGCTCGATACTGCGCGGGCTGCTTCTCCAGAAATTGGAGTTCCAACCTCCGCCATTTCTAAGGACGTGCGTCCGAAGAGGGTGGAAGAGATGGGCTCATGGTAAGAACGGGTGGTCATGGAGATGTGGTGGTGGTGGTGGTGGTGACGAGGAGGAGGAGGAGGAACGAAGGAAGTTAGGGATAGCAAAGGGGCCTTACGGCCTTACGGGGCCGTACGAGCACTGGCATGGGCAATGAGGAAGGGGCCCACGAGCCGTACCAACACACACACACACACACCCAAGCTGTACACGCCGTACGGTTCCATTCGCCGTACTGTTAGCTGTATGCGATACCATCCTCACCAGTGGCTAGGACACGTACGATGGCCCTGTACGGAGGGTGAACCTCCCTTTTGAGACAACGCGTCCTTCTGGGGCAACCAGTAACTCCCAACTACCGCGACATCGCAATGTCACACATACACATACACATACACATACACATACACATACACACACGCACCTTCTTGGGTTCCTCCCACATTAACATGCATGTGTATTGGCCGGTGAGACACGCCAGGGCCCAAGACACCTGCACCCCCCACATCGACACCTTGCTGTACGACTCCTGTGTACGTCAACAAGGGGGAATGAACGGGGGCAAGCGGCGCGTTCAATAGGGCTGTGTGTCCGAACCCGCAAGCTGAGGTATGGATATCCAAAGGGGCCTTTGGATTCTATAAGTGTACGAGCACTGCGGACTTAGGGTAGCACCCTCCGCCTCCCAGGGACAGACGTGTATGGTCACGTATCGAAAAGGGCGTCTCCCCTCCCCTCCCCTCCCCTCCCCTCCCCTCCCCTCCCCTCCCCTCCCTCCCCTCCCCTCCCCTCCCCTCCCCTCCCCTCCCCTCCCCTCCCCTCCCCTCCCCTCCCCTCCCCTCCCCTCCCCTCCCCTCCCCTCCCCTCCCCTCCCCTCCCCTCCCCTCCCCTCCCCTCCCCTCCCCTCCCCTCCCTCCCCTCCCCTCCCCTCCCTCCCCTCCCCTCCCCTCCCCTCCCCTCCCCTCCCTCCCCTCCCTCCCTCCCCTCCCCTCCCCTCCCCTCCCCTCCCCTCCCCTCCCCTCCCCTCCCCTCCCCTCCCCTCCCCTCCCCTCCCCTCCCCTCCCCTCCCCTCCCCCCTTTCCCTCCGTTCTCCTCCTCTGCACCCCTTCTATCTCTTCCCCCGTATCCCTCGCCCTTCCTCACTCCCGTCCGCCTGTCCACCACCTCACCACCAATCTCGCCACGGCCTTCTCAAGCAGCAGCACCCACACCTCACTGCCGAGGATCTTGGTCTTCGTGATGGGGTTCGAGCTGTAGCAAGGAATCCTGCACGCAGTAGTGACGAGCCCGGCAAGGAAGGAAGATGAAGGGCAGCGGAGAGGGCGGAGGGAAGGGCTACAGGCAACGACACGACAACAACGACCTTAACGGCATCCCCAACCGACAATTAATGAGTGAATGCTTCAACGAAACGATACGTATCATGACAATAATCCAAATGGAAGGTCCCCTGTTTGGTGTAAAAGCAAATGGCCGGTGGTTTGTCGTACAGACATTCGTACAGGTTACCAATCTCGCGTAAAACTTTCCCAGTACCAGAGGCATAACGGATATGACGAACATCAGCGACCCGTGGGCCATACCAGTCGTCAAAAGGCGCAATGGAGGCATGGCCGCTCTTGGGCTCGTACAGCCGGACCTGGTACGACCCATCTGGCCGGTATTCCTTGCCGCTGATGAAGAGCTGTTCGAAAAGGGAGGGGGTAAAGGTAGTTGGAGTTAGTTGGGGTAGTTGATGTCGTAAATCCTTAAATTGAGGCCTTGGGCCCCTAATCCGAAAGCAGCTAATATTGTAACTCTCCCCTTCCTGTCCTCCTGTCCTCCTGTCCCCCTGTCCTCCTGTCCTCCTGTCCCCTGTCCTCCTGTCCTCCTGTCCTCCTGTCCTCCTGTCCTCCTGTCCTCCTGTCCTCCTGTCCTCCTGTCCTCCTGGCCTCCCCCGCCCCCTCTCCCCACACACAGACTTCTTTTCCCGTTTCGTACACGCCAAACACGAACACATCTTCCCCCACCCGAGAGAATCCAAAACATCTAATGCGCTCATACACACACGCACACACACCTCCTCGATGGCTCCCGGCTTGTTGGCCAGACAGGCCACTGCCGTCATAAGGCCCGTACTTCCACCATCGATGTCGTCGGGGTGGGTGCCGCCCCCCGCGAACAACTTCAAACCCTTTGCACCCTTTCGGAACTGCTCCGGAGCCGCAATCTCCTTAAGACGAAGCCTGTGTGCGTAATTATGTGTGTATGTATGTGCGCATATGTGTTATAATGGAGGGAGATGGATGATGGGGGGATGGGGGACGGGGACAGGGCGGGAGGTATGGCGGCGGCGGCGGGGGGGAGATGATTGGGAGGGAGGAGGCGGAAGGATGTGGAGGAAAGGGGAAGGGAGAGGGAGGGGGGAAGAGAGAGGGAGGGGGGAAGAGAGAGGGAAGGGGGGAAGGGAGAGGGAAGGGGGGGAAGGGAGAGGGAAGGGGGGAAGGGAGAGGGAAGGGGGGGAAGGGAGAGGGAAGGGGGGAAGGGAGAGGGAAGGGGGGGAAGGGAGAGGGAAGGGGGGGAAGGGAGAGGGAAGGGGGGGAAGGGAGAGGGACGGGGGGGAAGGGAGAGGGAAGGGGGGGAAGGGAGAGGGAAGGGGGGAAGGGAGAGGGAGGGGGAAGGCGATGCTTATCTATGCGCGTACATAGACGGCTTCCTACGTTTATGTTCCTACTTCGACCCCACTCCCTCTCACCACTTGATGACATCATCCAGCTGAGCGCCGGTATGAGGCTGGCCGTTCAAAATGAACTTGTAGTCGCCCAGAGACCGGTGGTCGTGCGGAAAAGACGGATCCTGACGGCGTCAGCGAATAACAACAGCAACAACGATAATAATAATAATAATAATAATAATAATAATAATAATAATAATAATAATAATAATAATAATAATAATCTCATTATTAGTAATATAATAAAATAAACAAAATACTACGAATTATTAGTATGGTGATGATGATGATGATGATGATGATGATGATGATGATGATGATGATGATGATGATGATGATGATAACAACATCAACAACAACTAAGTAATGCAATGCCGAAAATCCCTTTGCTTTTTTTACCCTATAAGGTAAGGACGCCATTGATAAAAGGGGCAGCCTTGTACCACCCTAGCCGGAGTACCTTATCCCCGGCACCCGCTCCACCCCCCTCCCCAACCGCCCCAACCGCCCCTCGTACGTTGAAGACCTCAACCCAGCCCGCCGCCTCGTCCTCGATGTAATCGAAGCCGTTTCTGCAGTGCCCCGATACGGCGGGGCCGGGGAGGGAAGGCGCGGCTCGAAATAGGGTAAAGAACGCGGGGTAGGACACACACACACACACACACACACGTGTTGGTTGTTTCAATTTTCCCTTTTTCTCCCCCTTTCCCCCTCCCCCGGGTTCGTGTGCCTCATGGGTTCGTTGGCTACCAAGTGGTTAATTTCCGTTTGTGTACTCCCCATGTAGTAGTCGTAGACGTACGACACATATTATCACAATATAAGGTGCAATAAGCACCCTGTCAACATGTCGAGAGGCCTTTGCGGCAATTAACTACTACACCCCCCCCTTTCACACACACACACACACACACACACACACACACACACACACACGCTCTCTCTCTCACGCGCAGCAGAAAGTGACCTCCTTGTAATGCTCCACGAAGTCGCGCCACTCCATCCAAAAGCATCCGTCGGTGGCGGCGCCGCCCCTGCCAGTCATCGACGCAGGTGGAGAGTAGCCTAGCGCCTCCGCCACCTGATACCGTGACCGTCAGAAAGCACCGCAACGAACACCTCGAGAATTGAAGCCGGAGATAACATCAACATCAACTGACAACGGTAACCAACAACGGCAACTACGGAAACGGTTGAGGACTGGAACAATACTTGAACAGTACGGCGCCACGGTTGAGGTGGTTGGTTAACCACGGCGCGCTGCTCTAGACAAAGACGGCAGATTAGAACCCGGTGGACAGCAATCGGCACCAGCAGGGACTCTTGCCCATCTTCTTTTTTCTGAGCGGCAACACTTTTCTTGTTTTGCATCGATCCGCTAACACCCCTGTGTGGACAAACGGTCTCCAGACACAGGGGTACACACAGGGGTACACACAGGGGTACACACAGGGGTACAGATAGACGAACAGGTTCTTTATGAAGCGGACATTTCAGTGTGTTCCAATTTCTATTAAGGAACCTCAAACCTCGGATACGTAGCCTCCACGCAATCCGTACACGTTCGTACACAGAAACATTTACAGTGCTCACCTCCGGGTGTTTATTCCAAAGAGTACTTCTGTCGCTCCAGTCACCACTCCATTCAATACCGCCTGCCCCGTGTGGATTGCGGACCTAGGGCAGGGCGGGGCAGGGCGGGGAGGGAGGGAGGGAGGGCGGGGCGGTAGCTATCGATCGCAGGTGTAAGTTGTCCGTTTGCAAGCAGCACGCCACCACACAATGCCGCGTCTGGCTGCGTCGGGACAGGTCAAGACAGAACAGATCGGGCACCCTGGCTGTCGAGTCGCCTGTTGAGGGTCGAACGCCCAGCCAGACTGATGGTCAAACAAACTTACAAATCAATGAAACAGTCTCCAACAGTCTCCTTCACCACATCTTTGGCTGCGCTATGCGAGAGGCAAAGCAGCTTAAATTCTACGACTCCTCAACTTCTTAACTAGGAGTTCTGGGCTCAGCCGCATCCCGGACCCATCCTTCAACCCATCAGACGGGGGAGTCCTTTGGCTGGGTGGTGGTCCTGCGCAGGTGCGAGCGCCCTCCTCATTACCTGCACCATCAGCAGCTGTCCACGGCCCTCACTGCTGACTGGCCGAGCTGCTATCACCGTGTACGCGTGCGCCCGCACCACTCCGTCCACCTCCTGCGGGAAGTGAGCCCAAGGCATCTTACCGGGGCGAGTGAGTTGGGACAACCGTGTGACGTTCCGTGTGAATTCGAGGCCAGCATGGGCAGGTGCGGGCGCGAGCAGGTGCGCTTTCAGTGGTGCCCGACGGGTGTGTGTGGCTGCCCTCATGATTCAACCGCGCGGATCTCCGCTTGGCCCCTCTTTCCCTTTCTCCCTCCCTTTCTCCCTCCCTTTCTCCCTCCCTTTCTCCCTCCCTTTCTCCCTCCCTTTCTCCCTCCCTTTCTCCCTCCCTTTCTCCCTCCCTTTCTCCCTCCCTTTCTCCCTCCCTTTCTCCCTCCCTTTCTCCCTCCCTTTCTCCTCCCTTTCTCCCTCCCTTTCTCCCTCCCTTTCTCCCTCCCTTTCTCCCTCCCTTTCTCCCTCCCTTTCTCCCTCCCTTTCTCCCTCCCTTTCTCCCTCCCTTTCTCCCTCCCTCCCTCCCTCCCTCCCTCCCTCCCTCCCTCCCTCCCTCCCTCCCTCCCTCCCTCCCTCCCTCCCTCCCTCCCTCCCTCCCTCCCTCCCTCCCTCCCTCCCTCCCTCCCTCCCTCCCTCCCTCCCTCCCTCCCTCCCTCCCTCCCTCCCTCCCTCCTCCCTCCCTCCCTCCCTCCCTCCCTCCCTCCCTCCCTCCCTCCCTCCCTCCCTCCCTCCCTCCCTCCCTCTCCAAGAGAGCAACCACCCACCGTGGCATCATCAGTGCCCACCGTAGCGGCGGCCACCAGATTGCCGATAGCCAAATGATACACGATGGCCTGAAGGGAGGGGACGGGGACGGGGAAAAGGGAGGAGGTGGTGTGTGTTTTTAATAACTTCCCCTTCTGACATCCCAGGATTAAGAGTCCGTTGAAGTTAATGGCGCGTGTACTTATGCACGCACATGCTCGCTTGGATCAATAAGATCCAAGGAGGCTACGGGGGGGGCTGCAGGCATCAAATGGAAGCAAACCAAGAACGAACCGATGACGGAAGAACATCATCATGCGTATATGTATATGTATATGTATATGTATATGTATATGTATATGTATATGTATATGTATATGTATATGTATATGTATATGTATATGTACATGTACATGTACATGTACACCCCCATATATATATATATATATATATTATATAACCAGCTTTATGTCCATATCGTAAAATGTCGTGTGCACTGCGTCGCATTATTTTCAAGTAATACAGCTTCTGTACGGCATCGTCGCCGAAATCCCCCACCCACCCACCATGAAGACTTCCTCCTGCGAATAAAATTTGGCGGGATCCGATTCGTCGTACATGTACAACGCGCTGCGATTAATCGGAGAGGCACGGCTGCCGGACGCCACCACTCGATCCGGAGTTTTATTGGCCAGTTCGGCACGCAGCCAACGCCAGTTTTGTTGGTTGGGGCCCGCATCCCGGTTGGGGCCAAACTGTAGGTTTACGATTTGAAGGTTTGAAGGTGTTGGGGCAGAAGGGTTCGGGGTCAGGTGTGTTAGGGTGCGTTGAAAACTCGTGGCTGGGGGTCAAGAGCTGGTTTGAGGGCGGAAGGTGACCAATCAACGTCAAAGACCGGATACGGACTGACAAAGCAACCAAATGAGTGTTCGTGCGTGTAAGTGTTCATGAAGGTCATTTAGCTGACCCGTGATGTGTGTCGGTCAGTGCTTGGGGTGGTGGTGGTGGTGGTGGTGGTGTGTATGTGTGTGTATGTGTGTGTATGTGTGTGTATGTGTGTGTATGTGTGTGCATCATCCATGCCGCTATTTCCCCCATCCCCTGACCATCTTGAATCCCCCCAAGCGCAAGCTTTCTCTCAACCACCTCCACTCCTGTCACCGCTACTGCCACTACTCCTGCCACCGCTACTGCCACTACTCCTGCCACCGCTACTGCCACTACTCCTGCCACCGCTACTGCCACTACTCCTGCCACCGCTACTGCCACCAGCACTGCCTCCGCACCTTTTGCTCCAGCAGGAAGACGCACGTGTAATGCCCCGTCAGCGTCTCCAGCGCCCAGGCGGTCATGCCGCCGTCCAAAAGGTAGTAATTGCCCACGTATTTGGCCATGGCCTTCTCCTGTGGAGCGGCAGAAAGCAGAGCAACGCAGCAGTCGTAGTAGGTGATACTCCCTGGGAAATTGGAAATAAGGCCCAATGGCAGCGAAAATGCTACGACATCAGTACATAAGGCACGCCCAGTAAGACGTAAGATTGCCAACAAACGTCAGCACCACCACCAACAGCGACAACCAGCAGCACCCTAAGTGTCAGGTCGTGTCCGCTAGGCTCTTCTCCTTGCTCAGACGCAAGGATGTATAGGGGGCGCTAGAGGGGGAGGAGGAGGTGTACAGGGAAGGCTGTCGCTGGCCTTCCGCACCCGCGCCCTCACCAGCAGAAGCACCCAGGCCTCGTTCCCGGTGGGCTGTGCAAAACACGGCTGCCCTCCCTGACGCCACACGGGGATACTGCGGGTCGGGGTCGGGAAGGATAACATCAATAGATAGACCCACGGGTCACAGGAACCCATGGCAAAGCGGGGGCTGGACGCTTGCGGTGCGGGGATGGTGAGACAAGAAGCAATATGAGATGGGGTTATGAATGGAGGGTGGGTGGAAGGGAAGAGTTACAGGGGGCTGTTAGGGCGGTTTTACAAGTTATGCGTGTTTGACCGCATAGCCGGCCCTTGCTCACGCGTCATCGATCACGATTTCTCGAAAGCGCCTGCTCTGCTTGTCCCACAGCCGCAGCTGGTACCGTCCCTCCTCGTTGTAATCGGGTGTCAAAAAGAGCTGCACACAGTGGGGTGGGGTGGAGTGGGATGGGGTGGGCTGGGTTGGGGTGGGTACGGTGAAACAACCGACCCATGGGTCACAGAAGCCCACTACGGGGAGGGTAACGAAGAACGAATCCAGATCCATGGGGGTTACAGCAGCCCATGAATATTGTGAGGTATGGTGTGGCATTGTGGGGGTGGCCCCGGGTGTTTTTATTGGGTGTGTGGTGGAGATCAGACGAAGATGGGTGGACGGTGAGGTTATGGGAGACGTGTGGCCACCCGGCGGGCTCTGGCGGGTTGTGCCAAGCCATGTGAGGTTGTAATACCCATGAGAGGTTGTAATCTCTTGCCCTCAGTGCTCGTTCCAATTGATGGCGGTCGGTCCGGGAAAGCTAGTAAGCTTCGTAATCTGGCTCGCGGGCTGGCCTGCTGTTCTTCAATCGCCACCACATCGAAGCTTATGCGCGGTGAGCGGTATCATACCATGATACCATGATGTACGGCACAGTACGAGAATGTGCAATTATCTAGGAAGAATGTAAAGAGAAGAGGAAAGAATGAGAAGAGAATGTTAAGAGTGTTGAAGGATGGATGAGATACGACGCACGATGCGCGGCCTGTAGCACACCTTTTCCACAGCCCCTGAGCGGGTGGCTAGACAGGCCAGGGAGGACAGCAGCCAGCAGTCCCCCAGGGATCCCTGGTTGATGTCGGTGGCGCGTACACCATCTGGTTTGGGTTAACGGTATCGAAGCGGGGGGAAATGGTTTCGGAGTTGTCTTGGTGATCGTACACGTGGAAGGCGTTTCGGGTTGGGTCGGGTGTCAAGAATTCTACACTGAAGGACTGAACACCAAGGAAGATACGGCGAGAAGAGGAATCGCCATGAAAACCCGCGCTAAGAGTCTACACCTAAGAGTCTACACCCTTCGGAACCGTTATCCGCTGTTAACGCCTATGAATTGATTGAAATGCGGACAGCAGTGCTGAAGGAGGGTTAAAACTAGGTCCCGGCGGGGCGGGAGGGCGAAAGAGGTGGCAGCTCTGGCCGCAGAGGGCCGCAGACGCTCGCTGGGTTATTGGAGCGCTGGAACTGCTCAGATGGGGATGACGGGGGATGATGGAGAATACACATATCCTTGACTTTGACTGATACGCCTAGACTCGCCCTCAAAGAGGCGGATGTTGGACCCCCTGCCGTCCGTTGCTCTGCGGAAAGCGGGGAGGTCCTTCAGGCGGCGCCTGCGGTGCGGAGAGTAGGGGGTAACAGCGTGGCGTGGGAAGGGGGATGTGTACGCGTCTGGGGAAAGAGGGTGCCCGGGCGGCCGAACGCCAGGTGATTGTATTGAATGGGTTTACTAAGAAGTACCAAACTGGTGAATCAGACAGGCAAGCGTCTATTTTGCATGATGGCGGCATGACGAACGATTCCACAGGGGAAAAGAACGTCTGTGAGCGTGTGTGCTTGCCTGAGCCATTCTCTGGTACGAGCACTGTACTTGTAATCGATGACGGTCGTGCACGACCAGTAAACCGGTTAGACTCACCATTCCACTACCCGGCCTATGTCATGTCCTTGGTACGTATTTCCGTTGTACTTAATTTCACACAAGGCGTTCTCGTTGGGCCGGAAATCTGGGTCCTGAAAGTGCGCCAAAAATAAAATCAGAGGCACCAGAGGAAGAGAAAGCGGAAAATCAATCCAATATTGGAAATGTTGTACTAGTTAAGGAGCCCAGATTGTGCGTTTGTCCGGTTGTCCGCCTTTCGTCGTAAGAGACATGGCACGTAAACGTGCGCACCTGGAAAACATTCGCCTTCCCCATTATTTAAAATATCAAGCTTCACTTGTTACAACTCAAATACAATCGGTCGAATCATAGCGATAGTCCTTTTATGCAAATTTGTCGCCGGCTAGGAAGTATGCGCGGGCTAAGGCGTTAACAACAAGACACAGATAATACCGCGCAAAATTTCCACCTTTCGGCGCATCAACGTCTGCTTGTGGTGACCTTGTGAGGATTACATTTTGCGCATAAGACCGTTATATTTCTGTTAGGTCCTGGTACGGATCATTCAACTCCAGCAACCCAGCTTTCCTTTTCAAACGCCCCAAGTTATCATGAAGCCAGCGTAAAAAGGCAGTCTTACCTAACTGTAAGTTTTGGACATCTTTGTTAAAAGAATCGGTGACGCGTACGAGTGTGTATGAAACCCGTTGACCCGTCAGCGATGAACACCCGTCGAGCTATGTACACCACAGCCTAATCTGGGCCAATCCGGGGATATTTTGGATGCATCGTAAAAGTTTGGATGGCCGCGTTATGGGCTGTGGGTGTTCGATGGTGGGAACGGTTCTTGCCAGCGACCGATACTCTAAGACGAGGGGGCACACGATGTCACTTAGTAAGGGGTATCCTTTTTGCAAACTGTTGTAAAGTCTTAAGCATACCTTCGCCCTGCTGTTGAACACCAATTGTGATATGCAAAGATATTATATCCTTGCTGATGTGTGCGCTAGCAGGTTCACCGCGCATATGTGCGGGTCTGGGCATGTCGATCATAACAGATGCACTTTGGAAAACCCGTGCACATAAAAGATCTATGTTTGAATGCCGTACGCAAGCCGTTTCGGAGCAATCCAGCGCAACATGACGAGCGAGCGTATAATAGACGATCGGAACTCCTAGCAAATGCTTTACTTTGTAATACTTTCTTTACAATCCCCAGCGCAAAATTAACACAACGCGAATTAATGGGCCGCGATAAGTCTCTGCCCGAGCGTTCTACTCGTGGTAAACGCTTAAAACAGGCAGTAGACGATGAAGAGGATGAAGCAGATAATGCATTCTGGAATCAAGAATTTTTCAAGGAAGAAGTCGTGGATGACGACTACAAAACAGAATCTGAGCCAGAGGACCAAGTAGACACAGATTTTGATGATGATGTAGGTTTCAAGTCTTGTGTGAATCTATGATGGTGTAGAAATATTTCCGAAGGACGCAGCTAAGCGCCTCCACGGCTGTGCAGGAGGAAGAAGACGATGACGAGGAGATAGTTGTGAAGGACGATGAGCCGAGGTATGAGCGAGTTGCTTCATTCCAGCATGTCGGAATGATCACATCTGCGCCGTGCGAATGAAGGCGGTCCTGATTTGCACACGCACAGGAAGAAGGCTCTGAAGCCTCCCGGCTATAAGCCCAAGCCGAAGCCTAAACCCAAGCCGAAGCCCAAGTTGGAGGAGGATGACGAGTATGTGGAGGAGGAGGGTGATGAAGAGGAGGAGGAAGATGAAGAAGGAGAAGGCGCGGTGCCGAAACCAGCTAAGCCGCGGCCGGAGCCTGTCGTCTACGTTGCGCCCACGCTACGGCGATCAACCGTGGCAAAGGTCGCAGAGGCACAACGGGAGCGGCAATACAAAGAAAAGGTGCGTGCAGGTGATCACGCACGTCAGTACTGTGGCTGCCTTGGCGCCCGAAATTTCGTTGTAGCTGGTATTCGAGACGCCCGATTTCTCGATTAGAATTTGGGGCAGATTGAACGCGGAATACAGGACGTCTACGCGTTGCAAGCTCCTATCAACCTATGCATGCAGGTTGGGGTGGTTTTTTTACATGGGTTTTCGACACCCCCCTTTTTCTGGTTTCTGTTACGCTCTTCATATCAACCCCGTGTCGTTCTCGTGCTTTTTTCAGTCCATCAGGCGGCGTGCGCACGGTAGCGGCAACAGTAATTGGCGGCCGTTGACACAGCAGGAGATGCTGGCAGAGGCGGCATTGAATGAAATTGAGAACACAAGGTGCGTAGTCAACTGCGCCGGATGCTATGTTGTGTCGTTTTTTATGCTATTGTTAAGCTTTATCCATGGTGCTCATCATGCCTGTAGTGCTCACCGGTTTCTGTTTCAAATGCCTTTGGAGGGATGATGCGATTCGTTAGGCGCCCCTGACGTGACTGTTATGTATGATGGTGGCGTTCTGATTGATCTTGTTGACTAAAGCGGCCCCTTTAGCTTGATGCTCATGGGGCGCTGAATACTCTCATGAGCTACTACTTAATTTGCATCAGACTTGCTATGCTGTCTCTGGTTCGCTGTACATCAAGGATAGGTCGCTGAAGGCACTGCTGGCTCAGGAGGAGGAAACCAAGCGGAAAGCGCAAGTGGTAAAGAAGAAAAACACGGGACCCAGCGTAAAATTCAAGTCACGGAAGGGCCCGGATGGCTTTGAACGGGTGAGCCAACTGACCACGCGCGGTCTTAAGCAGTGCACGCGCACTTTACTCCTTGCATCCAGATGGTGTGTCTGGACAATTATGGCAGCACGCAATCGGCGGATGATGAATATTAACCATGCTTGATAGTAGATCCTGAGGTGCTTCGCACCTGTGGTGACCTAATGGAGTGACGCCGATGGCGCTGGCATGCCTAGGAAAAACGCAAAAGGATTTTCCGCTTGATTTCGAGCCCCGGTTTCCAAACCACTTTATGGCGGATGAAGATCATACCACATTAAGCTTGATAGTAGATCCCGAAAGGTCCTGTCCGGGCCTTGATGTCGATAATCGGGAGTACTGACGCCATGATGAATTCATGGATTCGCCTTGATTGGCCTCCATGCGCCTCACATGCCGGTCCTCATCATATGCTGTTATTGACCAAAAGCATCATTCTATCTAATTGTCACGATGGAATTGTACTGCATTGTGAAGCTAAATGTTGCTTCAATCGCAAAGAGCGGACCGTACGGCAAACTCACCGGTTATCGTGATTTGGTTACGTTACTGGACGGACCCGTGAGGAAAGCCCCTTCCCTTAACCACCCTTGCCGTTCTCTCTTTCCCGACCCTTAGAGTACTCTGGAGCTTGTGAATACGTTGGTCCCACCGAGCTGGATGCAACACAGCTACGCACCACTTCCGCCAGACAAGCCGACCTGTGCTATCACGGGACTCTCGGCACGATACAGCGACCCGCTCACGCACGTGCCATTTGCTAACACGCTCGCCTTCAAGCGCCTGCGCACCGGTGTGGGGCCACTTCCCCTGACCCTGCAGCAGGAGCTCGTGCGGCACCATTTCGAGGAGGTGCATAGCCAGCAGCAGCCCGGGCAGCATAGAACCCCGCTGGTGGTGCAGCTGCGGGCACAAAAGCAGCGAACGGAGGACCTGGCGGAGAAAGCGCGTGCACTGGCGGCCGTGGCAGCCGCCAGCCTTGAGGCACCAGAGCCGCTACCCCAGGTTCGTGGTGTCGTACAAGAGAGAGGTTGGTGGATAATGCACCGCTGTTGTGCCGAAGGGACTTGTGCGCGCATTCTGGTCATGCGGTCTTGAGGCGGTAGATGTGCGTTATGCATATACAAGGTTGTGTGTGCGGTCATCAATAAAGATTTACTAACAAGGGCACTGACATGCATGCCTGATTTACACGCAGGGTCCTACCGTGGACGTCATGGCACTTGTAGTGGATGCGCATCGTTGCATCATGGCAGGAGCATAGTAAGGTGTTGCGACTCTTGAGGCAAGCTGTCGAACGGACAAACTGAACCCAAAAAAGAGTGAACGGTCCTATTAGAGATCGAGATGTACTATTAGCACGTGGGTACCCAAGTCATTAGCACGGCATGATTGGCCATCATGGTCTAATGGGTACGTGATGAAAACGTTTGGTCATTGTTACAACCGCGGACCGCATTGTACGGAACTAATCGGCAGTCGGGGCCACAGTTTGACCGTGCCCACCGGTTGAATTCACCACCGGATAGCGCTAACATTCAGCGCCACATAATAAACCCCGAACACAATTTAAAGCAGCTGCGTGGTTCATTCGTTTTGCTCTTGCATTGTTGATACATTGCCATATATGGGCAGCGTGCTGGCAACCTGCCTAGTTTCTGCCACACTTGAATATCGTAGGTAAACGGCTTTCTCCAACCGCCACTACATGAACCGACAGCAGGAGTTCGTCTTGCGAGCTTGCTTGTAAAACATTTGGCTGGCCAGGCTGAGGTCATTGCTCTTGTCCACGAGCGCGTCCAGTTTCTCGCCTCTTTTAAGGACACTGTCGATGGTTTGATGGAGGATGATCTTGGTCTCGTCCAAGTCCTTCTGGATTTTGGCAATTTTGTCCGCTTGCGTGTGATCCTGTAAAATGTAACCATTGGCATTTGTCGGTATGGCACCCTGGGAATGTGGGAGCTGCAGCTACAGCAAGTGACGTCATACCCCGCACCTGGTACTTGACCAACGCTGCCTCTAAAAGCGGGTTGGCCAGAATGCCGTCGGCCTCTAACGTGCGCCAGCTGTCGTCCTGACCATGTTGCTGCATAAAGTCATCCAGCACCTTCCCGATGACCGAGAATGCCGCAGTTGTGGGATACTCCGCATCCGCGACAACAATACCCGCAAGCCCATTGTCTTTCACATGGACATGACATAGGTACTCCTCGTTCTTTACGGTCTGCCGCATTCCAGGCTGCGTCCGCTGTGCTATGGTCCGCGCAATGAACATAATGCCCTCCCGAACCGTTCCTCGCTGGAAGTACCCAAAGTTTGATACGTCAGTCGCCATTCCAATGAAAGTCGGTGGCGTTGCATCGCCCTTGTAAAGAAGCAACCCAACACCGACCAAGCGCATTCCTAAGAAGTTCCCTGAAGCTAAGGACTTCAGATACTAACCAGAAAAAGAAATAAGGTCAAATTGCGCGCAAGATTTAAAACACAAGATGCATAAGGGCGAAAGTAAGCAGCGATCGAAAGATCGAAAGATACAAAAAATAAATGCTGTAAGTAATACAGTAAATTTACGTTAATGTTAGGTCATATAAAGATATTCCCAGTACCATGCCGCCGAAGGACATATTTCGCGTCCATTAGGGTTACATGGACAACGCAGAGGTACGGCATCATACGGCAGGTTGCCCACGACTCCTACCCTACACCGCGACAACTAGTTGGACTGCTGGTGATGCCCCCTTGTCACACGAACTGGTAGGGCGCAATCATGGCGGCGTTACTATTCGCCGTCACTGCCGTGCTCTTGGCGATGTCGCACGCACATAGCCTCTCTCCGGAAGAGATAATGAAGCGGGCAGAGGCGCTGCAAAGCTGGATCATTGAACAGCGTAGGGAGTTTCACAAAACTCCCGAGCCTGGATTTGCCGAACTGAAAACACGAAGCCGCATCATGCGGTTCCTGGAAAGCCACAACATTATTTACAGGTAACCTTAAGAACTGATCTTTGTGTTTGTATTAGAAGGGTCTTATCTTGTATTTGAAGCAGGACAGTAATTGGTTTCTCGTACACCCGAAAGCATCGGTTCGACCACGCCTGACCTCAAGCCAGGCTTGACATCGACTGATACGACATCTACCCTTCGTTACGGATTGATTCCACAGATACCCATATGCCAAGACGGGCCTCGTGGCCTACATCGGATCAGGAAAGCCCGTGGTCGCTTTGCGTACGGACATGGACGCCCTACCTATCGAGGAGCCCGAAGGTGTATCGTACAAGAGCCAGGTACGATCGCTTCCTCACCTCACCCGCCTTACGTTGTACCCACACATACAAACCCGTTGTCAATTTGTAAGGGACCGCATTACAGCTGAGCATTCTTCTTCCGCAACACCCGGAATTCACCATACTGCCTTGCTACATTTTAACAATTTCCATCGCCTTCGCCCCAGGGGTTTCTGATTTTTTTATTTTGTTAATCTCCTAGCATTCACAAGGCCCTTTTTTCGGTCTGCGATCCCTCCTCGTCGTCTTCCGACTTCCTTCCGTTGCGTTCCCCTGTTTAGACTATCACTCACAATGGCCAGCTTATTTTGCTTGCTCCTTCTCCTTTTCCTACTTCTTCTCCTGTTCCTTCTCCTACTCCTTCTCCTACTCCTTCTCCTACTCCTTCTCCTACTCCTTCTCCTACTCCTTCTCCTGTTCCTTCTCCTGTTCCTTCTCCTACTCCTTCTCCTGTTCCTTCTCCTACTCCTTCTCCTTCCCTGCCTGCTGCGTCTTCAGAACGAGGGCTGGATGCACGCTTGCGGCCACGATGGCCACATGGCCATGGCGCTGGGGGCCGCTAAGCTGCTCAAAGAGGCGGAGGAGAAGGGGGAGCTGCCGCCCGGCTCCATCCGCATCTTCTTCCAGCCGGCCGAGGAAGGAGGCGCTGGGGGCGACCTCATGATCCGAGGGGGTGGGTCGTGGCTCGAGTCCGTGGGTCCTCGGTCCTCGGTCCTCTTGCGCCCCACTTTGGCCTGGGACATCTGGCCTGGGGCATCTGCGCATGGGGCTGGGAGATCTGGGCATGGGCCTAAATAGGAAGCAAACACCGTCCTAGCGGGTCCCCTCCTCCTCCTCCTTGTGCTGCTTTTGGATTCGGGATCCATGGAACTGTTTGGCCCGCGTGACTCGGGTGGCGCCCACAGGTGCTCTAGAGGACACAGAGGCTGCCTTCGCGATGCACGTGATGCCGCACCTGCCCAGTGGCTCCGTGCACACACGACCCGGCACCATCATGGCGGGGGCGCTGTCCTTTCGGGTGACGGTGACGGGGCGGGGGGGCCATGCCGCCATGCCGCACCTCAACGTGGACCCGGTGGTGGCCGCAGCCGGACTCATCTCATCTTTACAGGTGTGTATTTGAAGGGGGGGTTGAGGGCAAACAAGGAGGAAGGGAAATAATCAGTTAGGAGGGTACCTCGTACGTGATTGAGAAAAGAGGAGGCGAATGCGGGCGGCCGTGCGGGTTTCGGAGCACACATGGAGGAGGGAGCTGAAAATTTATGGGAGCTGAATATTGCATATATATATATATATATTAGGAGGATTGAACTTCATGGTCCTCATGCAGTGAGGAGCAGGAGAGACTCCCTCGCGCCACCGAGCTCCCCCTGATGCCCCATGTGGCCGCCCTACCCGTACCCACCCAACCGACCTAACGCACGCTCGACTGGCTGAGGCTGTGCAGCCGCAGCCATAACCACGTAAATAAACAGACCCACATCTACATACACACCCAGATGTTACATACATCGTGACAAAAGCTGCTTCTCGTGTTTCCTGCTGGGCCCGCTATCTAATGTCACCACCGGGATGCCCCAAACCGTGCCGTGACATCCCACAGACGGTGGTGAGCCGGGAGACATCGCCCCTGGGCTCCGGTGTGCTGAGCATCACCATGTTGCGGGCGGGTGACGCGTACAACGTAATCCCCGACGACGTCATGTTCGGAGGCACAATTCGGTGAGTGAGGGGGGGGGAGCCAGATAGATGGTGGTGACAACTCGCCAGAGTTGTCAAGGGGGAGCATGGGGGAAGGACGAACATAGAAACGCTGCATGGGGGAGAGGGAGGGTGGTGAAGGTAGGGAGGTAGGGAGGAGGCCGGGGGACAGGGAGGAAGGCAAGGAGAGAGGGAGGGAGGCAGGGAGAGGGGGAACGAGGGAGGGCGAATGAACGAAACCTGGTACTGGGGCCGACTAACCATTGGACTAACCGTGAGGGAGGGAGGGAGGGAGGGAGAAAGGGGGGGCCTGGGCCGTGTGTGTGTATGTGATGTCCTCCTTGCTGCCACTACTGCCGCATGTGGATCTAATCCTACCACCGCCCTTCAACCCCAACGCCTTCCCCCAAATACTTCAGCGGTCTCACCCACGAGCACCTCATGTTCATGAAGCAGCGTCTGGAGGAGATGGCACCCACCGTGGCCGCTGCGTACGGCTGCAACGCCACCGTTGATTGGCGGTTGGCCGAGCAGCCCTATTACCCGCCAACAGTCAACGACGAACGCATGTCGTCCTTTGCTCTGCAGGTAGGTGTGGTGGATGGTGGGCAAAGTGTGACTGGTAGGCGCCATTCCCCCCGAACCAGCCCCTCCCCCCCCCCGTACATTCACACGTACCCCGGCTCAGACGGCCGCGGCCCTGCTGGGCGAGGAGCAATCTCAGATTGCGGAGCCGCTGATGACCGGAGAGGACTTCGCTTTCTTCTGCCGGAAGGTGAGGACGACCCCGGATTTTACGATTTAAAGCTATAATAAGTCATAATAATTTTATAATTATAATTTATTATTTATCAGATTTTATAATCTATCCAGGTTTATCGTCCGGAAGCGGACTTTGTACGGGCTTCTGGAAGACTTAGAGCCCGAGCCACCTGCCTGCTCACATTCTGGCTGACATCTACTGTCCTGTGCTTTTAATGTTGCCGGCCCCCTGCTGTCCTATCCTCCTCCCCACCCTTCACACACACACACACACACACACACACACACACCTTAACCCACGCCGCCCCGACCTACCTGAGCGCCCCCTACACACCCATGTAGCTACCACCTACTTACCTCCTTAGCTAGCTGCTTGCTCACAACGTTCGCAGGTGCCCTGCGCACTGCTGTTCTTGGGCATCCGGAACGAGTCGGCTGGTTCCGTGCACGCGCTCCACAGCCCCAAGTGAGTATATGTGGGTTCGAGTCTCCACCGCGGCGGATTTGTTTGACGTGATTCTGCCTCTTTTCGTTGAAGCCCCGCCTCTCTGCTTCCTCTTTCTCCCCGACTCTTGTTTTTACTTCCACTTCCTCTTCCTCATCTGAGGGCAAGATTCCAGGCGCTGTGTCCTTTTCCCTTCCCTCTCTCCCCCACTTCCCAATTCCTCCCTACCCCCTCCCCTCAGGTTCACAATGGACGAGAACGTCCTTCACAAGGGCGCAGCCCTGCACGCCACACTCGCTGTCGAATACCTGAAGGCATTCGCGACGAAGCCGTCTTCTGAAGCTGCCGCACCGGAGCCGGCCCCCCCCGCTGCGGCCACGAACAGCGACAGTAGCGCGGAGGACGATGAGTACGACGATGGGGATGAGAAGGATGAGCTGTGAAGAGGGGGGTATGAGCGCCCGTTCCGGTTCAAAATCACTCCGTCGCTCCGGGGCCGCGGGAAAAAGAGTGTTTTTTGTAGCCCGCGGGGAGGAGAAGAAACGGAGAGGACGTGCATTATTGTATATGGTACATATTTTCACGGAAAGAAAGGAAGAAAGAAAGAAGGGGAGAGAAAGAGCGACCTTCGCTTCGTCTTGCCGTCATCATTCTATATAGATTGTGGTATATTGCATATGCCATGGCGGCGGTGCACGGAGGTCAATAGCAGTAATAGCATAACACTACCCCGAGCAAGTCAAGCTCATGTTATTTTCCCGCGCGAAGAATTTAAATATACGTCTTCTTTTCTCCTTTCGAAGAGAAAGCGTAAGAGAGGTCATGTTTTCGGTACTCTTGACTCGGCATTTGTCATGGCTGACCTGCGCAAGTGCTACTCGTCAGGTCAGGAGGGGTCTGGTGTGGGGGATAGGAGGAGTCGGAATATGTGCGAATGATTAAGACTGACACGGTGATTGCGACACGGTGATTGCACACACTGGGATGGGTTCGACGGTACCAGCCTGTGTGCATATGCAGATACCTCAACTCCTCTATCTTGATGTCCCGGTAAAGTTCTTTGCCTGTTCACGGCTTTTACTTGGGCTGATGCCGAATAGCTGACGAGGACTGCGAGCACCCTCCGATCGAACCGTATGCATAGGTTGTTGGTGGCCAAACCCTAAAATGGCCATCAGGTGGCCATCGGGTGGCCATCGTGACACACATTCCTTCGTGTTTTTGACGGCTGCTGTTGTGGAAGCGGTGGAGATTCTTCTCATCTCCCTCTTAAGCTCCTCCTCCTTTGGCGACATCTTCACACCTTTGGGTTCCTCTTCTTTCTTAGTACCAAACCGAGACCAACAAAACAGGCGAGGGGATGACGGTGGTGGTTACAATCGGCCATGCATTGGGTTTATGTCCGTTGATGTACCGTACACACATACACACGCACCCAGGGACACCAGGGACGACGGGATGGAGAGGCTCCCTGCTAAGCTGCTGTGCTCAACTGCAGGAGGCAAAATGTGTATGTGTTTTGCCCCATGTGGGACTTGTCAAGTTGTTTCGGACAGCTGTTTCCGTACACCCTTCTCCTGTGAGGGTTGATAATGGGAAGGTCGTCCCCTCCTGAGTGTACATAACCCTGGCCGCACCGCACCGCACCGCACCGCACCACACTGCGCGTATAACCCCGAGAACCGGCCGCTTCACAAATCACAAAACTCCATTCCGGCTGCAGCACTGCAAAGAACTAAAAGCGCCAACCAAATGTCGGCATCGGGCCCGGTTGGTGTTGACCTCATACCCGCCAATGGGTATGCGTGGACGCTGTTCCAAGCGTCCAAGGGTGTGGCGTGTGGGTGAATGAGAGCATGCACAGCACATGCTGCGTGCAGAGAGGTAGGTCAACCGCTATAACCGCTTCGTGAGGGTTGTTACCCCCGTTCCTAATACCGTTACGACTCTACAGGACCCCCCTATTCTGGACGCGTTTGGCGCCTCTGCGTCATAGGCGTACAACTAGCGCCCTAAATCGTGTACACACAGCAAGGCAGCAAACCACTACCCCACATCCATATCACATTCCATCAGTATCCACAGTCCACGGTTTGGCAGCCACAGCCGCCACCACCAGCAGCAACAGCCACCAGCTGGAGCTGTACGCACAGACACACACATACTCATAGACAAACACGCCATCATACTGTGGCTCCACTGCTCTCCATTGCTCGCGGGAGGCTTCTTCCCCGCCCTCCCCCCCCGCCCCCAGAGTTCCCGTTCTCCTGGCCTGCTGTTCTCTCGAGTGCAGTGCTTTCCCTAGGACTTAGGACCTGTTGTCACCATTACGCGATTCATTCAAGGGGAATAAAAAAGAAATCAAGAGCAATTCCTTAAGCTCTTATTTCTTCGTTGGACCCCTTGTTAATTTCTAAAGACAGGAAGTCGAATGTACGATATTTGATATTTGAATGATATTTATAATGCCGACCCCATCACTCACGCTTCCAAGCTGTCAGTGCTTGCCAGCCTGCCTTCTAGCTTGCCAGTTGCCGCCCAACCCTGTGTCGTTCGGCTGACGTCTTAGGTAATAACGTTTTACAAGTCCCGATCCCGATCCTCCGCGTCCCGGTGGTGGTGCTGTCCCGCCCCCCCTCCGGACCACCGGCTCGCTAGGCTCCCGGAACCCATCCCCGGGGGGCCCCCAACCTTATCATTGTGGACGGCGTTAGCTGCGGCCACCACAACGGGTGCGGACCCCGGCCCCGGCCCCGGCCCGGCCCGGCCCATCGCCCCCAGTGACGACGACGTCCTCAGCTGCTTGGCATCTAATAGCGACGCGATCAGCGATGCGGACAACATCACCCCCCCACCGAGCCAGGCGAGTGGTCCCATGGCTCCATCTCGTCCCCGAAGCAGTATCTGGGCGATCAGCGCCGACCAGAACGGCGCGCTGCTGTACAGCATCTGCGTCGTGGAGGAGGCAGGAACGGGGTGACGGCGGACGAAGACACGGAGTAGCGGGGAGGGGAAAGCGCGAACGGGCGAGAGTCCCACTTCCCCCGGTTCCCCTAGCGAGCAGCAGGGAGCCCCCATTACCACACGTTCCCCTAGCGAGCAGCAGGGAGCCTCCATTACCACACGTTCCCCTAGCGCGCCGGCAGCGGCCCCTCGTACCTGCGCTTGCGCCGGAGGAACGACCCTTTGACCCAGCACCTGTCCACAACACGGCACCGCGTCAGGGGTATGGGGGCAAGCTTTTCTTCTTCGCCCTTCGCGGGAAGTCGGGATTGCGGTTCTGGGGATATCGACACATGTAAGAGAGGGCTTCGCTCAAACATCTGTGATTCAAGTGATTCAAATTCAAATTACCCCCCCCTGGACCAGCTGTGGAAGGCACCGCTCCCGGATCCTCTCATCCCGTCGTCCTCTCACCCACCTGGAGGTAGCTGGACAGCGCTCCTGGGCCGAAGCCCGCCCACAACAGCATGCCCAATGTGGCGTTGTCTCTCAGCAGCAACATCGCCACGGCATAGTCGGAAGTGCCGCCATTCGGACTGCCTGCGCAGCACAGCGTACAGCGCGGTTAAAAGCACACCACCTCACACCACATGACATGACATGGCATTGCATCACACCAGTGCATCAGTACAGCATGCTATGGAATGCCGCTCCAATACTATACTACCATATAGAAATATATACATACATGAGGTTTTCTTTGCTCTCACTGGTCCCAGTGAGAAGGGGAGCACGTGGCAGGACAGACAGACAAAGCCACGTGCCCCTCCCATGCGCTGTATGTGGCTCGGTCCGGTCAGGACCCCCGCCCGGTGCTCGTCTTTGCAGGCCGGGCGAGTCGCCCACAGCGCAGTGTAACACCTCTTTAAAAAACAAATATATATATATATATATATATATATATGTGTGTGTGTGTGTGTGTGTAATAGTTTATCCTTGCATTATAAGGAAGCATCCCCCCACCCGGATCCCGGCGGCCGCCCCCCATCCATGTAATAAACCCGGGAGGCTACCCGGGTGCGAGTAGCAAAACCTCAACTGCTGCTGCAGCTGCTGCTGCTGTGTGGGACAATCCATTCCGATCAGGCCTCTGCTGCATGTAGACGAACATAACAGAGATACAACAATCCGTACCTCTACCTGCGTGGGCGGGCTTCAGCAGTGGTGGCAGGTCTCTCGTGTGGTCGTGCGATCGCGAACCCCTTTCACCTGACCCCAAGCTTCCCACCCACCTCACCCACCTCACCCACCTCACCCACCTCACCCACCTCACCTCACCTCACCCACCTCTTACTTACCTGTTGTATCTCTGTTATATCCGCCTACATGCAGCAGAGGCCCGTTTGGAAGACGTCCAGATGCCAGACAACTACTGGTCATCCCGATACTACCCGATAGATACCCGCCCCAGGGTGCTACCTCACCTACGTACCTAGCACTTCCACAAGCAGCCACACCATCGCCAGTACCGCGTACACAAGCGCACTCGCCGCCGCGAGGTCCAGGGGAGGGAAGCGGCCGCTGTGCACACCCAGCCGCACCGTACCCAGCGCATAGAACAGGCAGCTGCAGTAGAAGCATCAACATCAGCAGCCGAATTGGTAGCAGTGACCGCAGGAAGCAAGCACTGGCATGAGTTGTACGAGCTAAGGCCTCAGGCACAGCGAGACGCCCCCTCAACATCCTGATAACACACACACACACCGATTGTGAATCGCTTCCTCTTTGAACACTTCCCCTCCTCGGCATGAGATGCTGATGCTTCCTGCGAAGTACGTCTCTCGTGACATCTCACACGCCACCCGCCATCCGCTCATTCATCCTAAGCTTTGTACACCCTGAATGAAACCATCCCGCCCGGGGCCCGCCCTCCACATGGCCCCTCTTCCCTCTTCCCCGCCTCTTCCCCGCCCCGCCCCGCCTCGGCCCCGTTCGGTTAGTCATTTGTGTTGCTCTCAGCGGCAGTACTGCGGTCTCGGCCTATTCGTCTTTCCTCCCTGCACCCTGCATCCTCCCGTTCGCTCCTCCGCACCCCGCACCTTGCCAGTACGTAATTCGCCCCCATGCTCTCCATAGACAACGCCGGCGGCAGAGAGCTCCGAGACCAGCCCATACTGTGGGAATGCAGTGATTCCACCGCCGCGCCGCCATCCACCCCGCTGGTCTCCAACCGCATGGCGCGAGACGCACCCACGTAACCCCTGCCCCCACCGCCACTGCTACCATCCGCCGCGGCAGCTGCGCCGTGCAGCAGTAGCGGCGGTGTAAGGCCCCCAAGGCCAGCTGCACCCGCTGCGTCTAACCCATTTTCAGCCGCTGTGACAGCTCCGGTGTTGGCTGCCAGGGCGGCTACTGCCACGGCAGCCGCCCTGGCAGTGGAGCCGTCAAGAGCCACCAGGGCAGCTCCCAGAACTCCGACGCCGCATGCCCCCCACACCACCAGCGCCACCCGCTGCCCGCTGAGAGCCACCAGCACTGGGGTGATCAGACTGCTGGCCTGTCCTAAAAAGGCAACCTTGGTGGCACTGATACGCTGGACTCCCCAAGCGCCCAGCGCGGCCTGGGCAGGAGGGGGAAGGGGAAAGGATCTAACATACGGGAGGAGGGAGAAAGGTCACGGCGGTGGGAGGAGGCAGGAGGCAGGAGGAGCGGCAAGAAGAAGTAACCAGATATACATATATGTGTACTCATGATTATATTATCCCCATACACACATACACACTCGCTCGCTCTTATGCATGCGTATGCAATGTCCAGATGTCCCTACCCTATCTGGTTGCTGCCGTCTCCCACCCCACCCTCCACCCCACCCTCCACCCCACCCTTCACCCCACCCTTCACCCCACCCTCCACCCCACCCTTCACCGCCCCTCACCCACCCCACCCTTCACCCCACCCTCCACCCCACCCTTCACCGCCCCTCACCGCACAGAAGCTGTAAGTGCCGAGCTCCAGCCCCACGGCCGCCAAGCTGGCCCAGGGGACGAGCAGCGGGTTTCCTCTCCGGAACCACCGACCAGCAGGCACCGGCCCGCCGGCACCACCCATGGACTCAGAAGGGGTCAATGAACTAACCGCCGCCGGCACCCCACCAAGCACCGGCGAGCTCCCTGCTGGGTCTTCGCTGCCGCTGCAACCCGGTGCCAACAATCCCTCCTCGGGGACCTTATATAAGCTTCTGTTGCTGCTCCTATTACCGCCACCGCAGCCCACGGCCCCCGGAAGAACGCCATCTGTACCAGAGGGAGCTGCAGCTGCGGCAGCAGAGGTGGCTGTGCTGTGTGTATCGTGTATTGCCGTACCGTAGGACCCGGCATGGTCCCCGTCCTCAACCGCGAGCTCTTGCTGTCGTTTCTGGTCATGGCGCTCTGGAGGCATCTCCGCAGCGCTACTGCCGCTGCTTTTACCGCTACTGCCGCCGCCGCTTCCTGGCCGACCGAGGTGCAGCAGCGGCTTAACGCCGAGCAGTGAGTGCTGCCCCTCTCGCCGCGCGCCCCTCCTCCCCCACCTCCCCGGATTCAGGCTCGCCGCCGCGCGCCGCCACGCGGCTTCCCCCGCCCGCAGCACCGACTGTAATTGATAACTGATTCGAGTAAGTCCCAAAGCGATGTTCACGCGTAGGATGTGTCCTAAAAAAGCAGCGGACGTCACCCGGCCTGTCGTTGGAGGGTGGACCGATGCTGAAGCGGCGGCGGCGGGCTTTCCCTCCCGCTTGGCGGCGGCGGCAGCAGCGGCGGCGGCGGCGGCGGCGGAGGTGGAGGTCGTTCCGCCCAGGGACCCAACGAGAAGAAAGGCCGCTGCCAGTAGCCCCTGAGCCGCGGTCATGAGGGCTGCACTTGGGGGTGTCGGCTGGGAGAAGAGGAACTTGAGGACGGGGCTGTAGGAACCCCACAGCGCTGCTACGACCAGCAGCAGGAGCATGCCGTATACCTAAGCTCGGGGATAGGGGGGAAATCCAGGGGACAGGATTGCACTGCAATTAGGAAAATCCAGGGGACCGGGCAATTAGGCAGTTATTCAAACTTTTCGACAATAGCCGTCGTAGCGCGGGAGGAAGCTGTGGCGCGTGTGGTGGGCATAGAATGGTGGAAATGGTGGCTCGCTGCACATATCCTCTTTCCCTCCAACAAGAGGGATGTGCCGTGTTGCGCAAGAAATCCGGGTCTGTCAGTCATAACCGGGATACTTGCTCGGAGGGATATTTTGGGTCCGCATGGAAAGTGCTTCTTCCTGTGCGCAGTGCATTAGTCCGTGTACCTGTGTACGCGCAGCGTTGTCGGTTTTGAACCCGCGCGCCGTGCCGCCTCGGGCGGGCGGGAGATCCAAAGCCAAGGCGCCTGAGGAGATCCGATCTGATGGCACTGCCGGACGATGACTGTGTAGATGATGGAGACCTGTGGCTCCAGGACTGAAGTGCACGTAGTCCGTTTCATCCCGGAACGATGTCCTGTTACTCGGCATTCAAGCCGCGTGACCCTGACCAAATTTAGTTGGCGTAAGAGGATCGCCGAAAACTAAGAACAGGTATTTCAGCTAACGCACAAGTTGCGCTGCTTAGGCGCCGACCGTCGCCGGCCGGCAACTAGCTGTTGCGAATGAGGCTCGTTCTAACAGACACAAACAGTTTGTTTTATTTCATGATTCGTCGTTACTAATGCGCATGTTTGTTTAAATGTAAATGGACTTAACTTGCGATAACATGGTAAAAAGCCTTATGATAGTTTGAATCGGTCGAGCTTGCACCGAAAAACGGTTTTGTCAATAAGAACAGTCAATAGATAAAGTTCCTTGATTATACGTTTATGCGGCACACCGGGCTGGACATCACTGTCGGGAAATAAGCGTACGAAAAACCACGGGATTTCATCTTTCGAGTATTGCATACATCTGCGCCATTATATTATATAATCCCTGCATAGTCTGCCAATACTTTCAAATAGTATGCAGAATACGCAAGCTTTAAATGTAGCATACAGGTCATCGTGACGAGGAAAGTCATTACTGATATTCTGGGGGACGTATTAGCTTGACTTCATCTAGGTTGCCTCGATTTGCTTGACTGCTGTATCATGGATTACAGTCGCTTTCTTAGTGCCGAGGCCAAGCGTTTTACCAACGCCTCTCTTGCAGGTAGGATGCCTTGCGCCGTGCCTGCATTTCATCCATCCATCCATCCGCCCGCCCGCCATGTCCGAATTAGCTGCCGAGTTTTTACAAGCATTATTTATTTCCACACACACTTAACAATTGACTGGACCAAATAGCGCAGCAGGCGTATCGCCGATTCAGTATCACGGAGGATGCAGACTTCTCACCCAAATTTATGCTCACGCAAACTACATGTTCCGCGCATCCATGTCTTATTATCCAACACAACTACTTTTACTGTCGGCTTTACATGGCACCTCCCGCTGGCCCCCGTCAGGTCTGGTACACCGTTTCGCTGGTGTGGATGGCGTGATCAGTTTGGCTGCGGGCCTGCCGCCCGCGGAGGCGTTTCCCGTCACGGAGCTGACTGCGCGGACAGCAGACGGGCAGGACGTCACATTGGGGTCGGAAGGCCGCCAGGTGGGTGAAAATCCTACACCACACCCGCCACATCACATCGCCTTGCACCACACAGCACACAAAACAACACGAAACGAAACGAAACGAAACGAAACAACGCAAGAAAGAAGAAATCCCTCTTGTTAACAGCGTATTCAAAGTATTGTAGACACTTTCTGATGATGTCAGCGTCCTGGCGTCCTGGCGTCCAAATCCCTACCCCCCTGTTGATCTCTTTATCATGGCCCCCCTGGAGCCCCCGTAGGCCTACCTGGCGCAGCAGTACAACTTTAATCCCCAGGGTTACGATCCGCTGCTGAATTGGCTCCGGAACCTAACGGTCAAACTTCACGGAGTCAACATAGCGAATGCATCCGCTCAGAGCCCAAAGGTCGCGAAGAAGGAACCGGTTGCCCTTGCGGGAGGCCCAGGTGGAGATACGGCAGCAGCAGTAGCAGTGACGGCGGCGGCGCCAGTGAGAGCAGAAGCAGTAGCTGTCGGTGGAACCAACAATGACCGCGGAGCTACAGCCGCTGCTCCCGCTGGTCCCAACGCTGCGGAACCGGCGGCTGTATCGGTAGCTGCTACAACCCAGGCGGCACTCGGGGCACCTGTACGGGATCTGGTGTTGACGAGTGGGGCCATACACGCAATCTTCGCGATCATCAGTTGCCTCACTGACCCAGGGGACACTCTCGTGGTGGTGAGCGACCCACGGGACACACTCATTTAGGCAAATTTGTCGCTCATTGGCGCTCCTCACTTCCCGCGAGCATGTTTTGCCCGGATCTGGTTGGGCGGTAACGGCATTGCCAAATTAGGCACATCGTGGAGGAGGACGTTCCCAGCCCGCCCTGTGCCGCATGGGTCTGTTGTTTACAATCATACCCCCATCCGCTCTTCGCCCGCTTCCGCAATAGGCTTCAGGATCGCTGCATTATGTATCCTAATTAAGCTCTGGGGGAGGCGGTCCTAATTTCCCCCGAGGCACAGTGCTACTGTTGCTAAGTGTGGCTAAGACCTGACTCTCCCTGACGCGCCGTGCTGCCGTCGTACCTGCAGGACGAGTACACATACACACACGCCCTGGAGTGTGTGTTCTTACCCCGGGGTTTGCGGCTGCTGCCTGTACGAGGCGACCGGGAGGGATTGGATCCTGAGGACCTGGACCTGCAGCTGCAGCTGGCAACTGCCGAGGTGGCGGCGGGGCGGGGCGCATGTCGTCGGCCCCGGCTGCTGTACACGATACCCACGGGTCACAACCCCACGGGGGTAGTTATGGGTGAAGATCGGAAGCGGCGGATCCTAGAGGTACGGTCTTCTTGCGATGACGATGGCGTGGTGGGGTCGATAGGCGGAGGTGCTGGTGCTGGTGGTGGTGGGGGTTGTTCGTTGGAGTGTTTCGGTTAATTGGTTACGTCCTGGGATGGGAGGGGAGTAGTACGGGGAGGAGCTCCCTCATGGGCGGGAAGTTAGGGTTTCACACTGTAACTACAGTAAAATATAATTGTGAATATAAGGAGCGGATATTTCAAAGAGAGTGAGATCAAATCCGACATCGCCTCGGTTACCGGTTTTCGTCGCTTCCGGTCGCTGTCGGCGACAGGTCTGCGAGACTCACGACTTGCTGGTTTTGGAGGATGACGCGTACTACTGGCTGTACTACCCGTACGAAGGAGAATCGGGGGGGACGGCGGGGGAAGAGGAGGGGCGAGGCGGCATCACTTCTTCGGCTCCAGGGAGGGGCCGAGTGCCGGGTCTAGAGGGACTGCCCGCCTCCTTGCTGCACCTGGATACCCGTGGTCGGGTCATCAGGGTGGACACTTTTTCGAAGCTGCTGGTGAGGGGTGGGGTGGAGTGGGGGGTAGGGGATGGCGAGAAACAAAAACTTGTGCTGAATGGCCCATCTGAGGGACAGGGACGGGAGAGGGAGAGGGGAAGGGAGAAGGAGGGGGGAAGGGAGAGGGAGGGGGGAAGGGAGAGGGAGGGGGGACGGGTAAACAAGGGACCAGTAGCCCTCATGGTGGAGCAGGAAAGTGGGGAGTAGGAGGGGGAGGGCATTGGGACGATGGGAACTGCCGCTGGTCAGTGCGAAAGGAGGCCTCCAAAGTCTGCTGCTACTGCTACTGCTACTGCTACTGCTACTGCTACTGCTACTGCTACTGCTACTGCTACTGCTACTGCTACTGCTACTGCTACTGCTACTGCTACTGCTACTGCTACTGCTACTGCTACTGCTACTGCTACAGCAGCTGCTGTTGCTCCCCAGTTCTCTATCCGTCCGTCCGTCCGTCTGTCTGTTTTGTTTGAGCGGTGATGCAGTAGCGCCCTGGAGACGACTGCACGCCCCCGCCCCCGCCCAGGGGCTCCAGATTGTACGTTTTCACCAACCCCCTCGCAACCCCCCCCGCCCCCAGCATCCCACACCGCACGCCGCACTGCCTCCCCCGCCGCCCCGCAGGGCCCCGGCTACCGACTGGGTTGGATCACCGCCCCCCGGCCGCTGGTGGCCAAGCTGGCCAACTGGGTGCAGGCGAGCACTGTGGGACCATGCAGCGTCACGCAGGTGTGTACATGTGACTGGCGTGTGTATGTGTGTGCATTGCATGTGACTGGCGTGTGTATGTGTGTGCGGGGAGGTATTGATAAACAACGCACATGGGGCACAAGCGCCCTCCCCATTATCGCGGGGAGGAAGGGGTGGGAAGGGGGTAGCTCGGGCAGGGAACTGTTCTTTTACATGGCGGGCAAAGGTGAGGAGACTGAGAGTGTGTATGTGTGTGTGTGTATTTGTGCAGGGATTGTGCTGAGGGGGCAATCATATATTTATTAATATTCGCTTGTAGCATTCCGGCCTCATTGCAGGTGCTCGTGGCTAAGTTGCTGCAGCAATGGGGTATGGACGGCTTCAAGGCCTATGTACGGAAGCTGCAGGTACGATACGGTACTTATCGTACTTTGCCATATGTACATTACGTTCTCCGGTGCCACTCAGTGTCACTTCCTAAATACTCCCTGGTCCCGTGAGGGGGGTGACGGGGGAAGATAATGGGTCCGGTCACAGGGACCCACGGGTCGCAGGAACCAATGGACGCACTGTACGGCGCCCACTGCGGGTAAAGGCGTAAAGGGAGAGTGAGAGCGAGGCGGGATAGGACGTGCTGGGATCGCTGACGCGGGACGTTGTGTCTCGCATGAACGTGCGTGCTGTGTTGTTGTGTGGGTTCCTCCTCCTCCTTCCTCAACCCCGCCTCTTTACTTGTGTGTCTGTCAAATCGCAGGCGCTGTATGCATCTCGGGCCGCCTCGGCGCATGCGGCAGCCTTGGCGCACCTTGGAGATCTGGCCGAGTGGCAGGCACCGCAGGCGGGCATGTTTATGTGGATACAGATCGCAGGTGGGTTCGCGCCTTTCATAGGGATTCAAATGTCCAGGATCTGGATCCAGTTACGACATGGCTTTGGATCCAGTTACCTCACGGCTATGGATCCAGGCATCGCGGTTTATTTTGTTATTCGACCGCCCCAAAATTCATGGGGGCCGTTCTCTCATGGAGGAGGGTGCATCAAGCACAGCATGAAGGGAGCATGTGGAAGCACGCGGAGGGGGGACCGGGTGGACTTAGGGTTTTAGGGTATAGGTTCTAAAACCAATTCACCTTCAGAGCAGCGGATGAATGGATATGATGGCGAGCTGCCTGCCACTCGTGGGCCGTGGGCACTCGCTGGTGGGCACCCGGTCCCCCTCTTCATACCTTCCGCGGCATCTGGGATCAACCCACCACCACCAACAACAATAACAACAACAATAACAATAACAATAATAACCCCCGGCCCCTGCAGGCAATCTTGACGAGAGCACCCTCCTGGATGAGCTGGTGGCTGCTAAAGTCGTCGTGGTGCCCGGGAGCATGTTTGCAACTAGGGGTTTGCAGGTACGCGGACAGCAAAGAGGGTGCTGCAGTAACCCTTAAGAGGGTTTCAATCCCCCGCAAACCAGGACTCTTATCTACTTGCTTAGCAGGTCGTCCTGATTCCTCTCCAAAGACCTCCTCGGATCCTTGTTGCCAAGAGAGCTAAAACGATCTGTGTTCTGTTTATCTAGACTCTGACTTTAGACTCTGACTTTGGTACGGGGATCTTTCTGTACGACGAGACTCGTGGTTTTAAATAGCCTTCATCTAAAGTGGCCACGTATCTATATTGAGTTTCTGTAATAGCGCGACTTCTTTGGGTTAATGCCCTATAATTCTTAACACGATAAACATGGTACTTCTATTTATCTTGGTTCTTTCCTTGGATGGCACTACAACAGAGGGTGAGCTCCCTTTCCCTTTCTCTTCAGACAGGGGCTCCTCCGGGGTCAGGCTGAGGGGTCTCCTGCGTACGGGGTTATGTACTGCCCGCCCAAACATTGGGGTACTCACATTAGGGGGATATTCCCGTCGCCCGACACAGGCAACCCTGAACTGGAGTGCCAAGCTGACATCGACATCGACATCGACATCGACATCGACACGTATGCAACCGCAACAGAAGCACCAGCAAGGTGAACAAGGCACAACGCAAGAAACTGCTGGGCTCGCTTCCCCCATTTCCTGCTGCCTCCGTCTGTCGTTCGCGGGGTGCTCGCCGCAGGACTTTGAAGAGGGCATCATGCGGTTGGCGCGTGTTATTCGGGCAGCGCTTCACGCCCGCAGCGGCTAAGAAAGTGCTTGCCCCTGCACACCCTAGGTAGAAACGGTGTGGTGGTGCGGGGTGGCAGCTAGCTAGGGAGGTCAAGGTTGGGTTAAGCTGAGGTAGGGTGATGTAGGGGATGAGGCTTTAGGTATGTCCTTGTGGGGGGGCTTTGGCATGGCTGCAACACCCCTCTCTCTTTTGCTCGGGTGTGAACACACACATGCGAAACCGAGGGTAGGGTGCAATCAGCGCCGGTTGCTTGCTCGGATATAAAAGGTGTATGATGCAGGGGGATGAGATTTTCCATGCGCTTTACATGTACCATAAATCTCAGGGTGATACCAAGTCCGACAAACATTATTAGAGAGGGTTTGTATATAATAATACAAAGCGCTTTGCATGTATTCTGTAGTCGTACAACAATTGGTTGCTTTAGATGAGTCCATCCCAATGAGGGGAATACATCGTACAAACGCTAGCTCGTACAACTTGGATCTGCTTGTTTGTTCGTATCATATTCCAAGCTGCTGCTGCTGCTGCTGCTGCTTGCATCTAACACATAACTAATGCGGTCGTGGTTTTGCTGCGGTGGATGAACCGAGGGATTTGCTGGTGAGAGGCATCTGCCGCTCAGGACTGCTGTATTTAGACTCGCGAGATCCTTCTTTTCGTATCTTGTTCTCGATGTGTTGTACTCTTGTTTGGAATGAACAACAACCCGCCCTTCCCTTCTTGGGCGTATTGGGGGGAGCCCAGTTTCCTGTCGCGGTCGGTTGGCGGTCAGGTGGACAGGTTTCGGATTCGGGCCGATGATCGAATGAGTCAACGCGTTGTTGTCGTTGTCGAAGTCTCGGCCATTAAATCGGCCATTATGTAATCCCACGAATGTACAATGGTGCACCAAGCCGTACACAAAGCCATATCTGACGTACACACATCATTCGCTGCACACCAAGATGTTCGTTAGCACGGAGACCACACGGCTCCCCTAGCTTAGCTTTCTTCCCTTCCTCTGCTTCTTTCTCCTCCTCCCTCTCCAAGGCCAACCGTCAGCCAACCTTCATGGCTAGTCTTAGGTGTGCTCCATAAATTTGTTAAACGCGGACTGACAGCATAAACATGCTAAATATTTCGATTACTTGTTGAGAGATTACACTTGTTGCTTTGATGACGTTTGGAATGTTCGCAGCTTAGCCCCACATGCTGCTTACCTGGCTTAGTTGGCTTTACCTTAGGTACCACTTCTTTAAGGGAAAACTGTCAACCTGTACGGAAATTTTGATTGTTTATAGAACCGTAAATATTTAAATTGGTTTTACAGGTATTCAGCTTATTTTTATTATTATTATTATTATTATTATTATTATTATTATTATTATTATTATTATTATTATTATTATTATTATTATTATTATTATTATTATTGTTATACTTGAGGGATGAAATAGGCGCTGTCAAAAATTATGCACAAGCAAAAATGACCTTTTTAAAGATAGATCCATTTCCTTTTCGTCTAACAGCATTTGCTGGTATGCTGACGGCACTAACAACATTCTGAGGCGGCATATTTCGTACCAACGAAAAACGGTGCACAAAGGCTAAGCCCCTCGCGTCCGCACACGTCCAGCGCAATTGAGCCAATGAGACAATGGCCAAGGAAAACGACTTTTCACGAGTTGAAAGACGTACAGGACCTGTACGGCACCTCAAAATCCCCATCCGTCTTTCAATCTGTACGGAGGTACGGATCAACAAACAAACTCCGAAACCCCGAGCTCCCGCTCCCCTCCCCACTGCTCGGGACTTAGACTCGGGAAAAATCGGTTTAGACGTGTCAGCATTTTTTGTGTGGTGTGTTTTAAAACACAAGACCTGCCAGCATGTCTGGAGCCGCACAATGCTAGGGTCTCTCCCTTCTCACCTTCATTCCATTACTACTACTACTACTGTAACTTTCGTAACCTAATTACGAAGGATATCAAACATTACAATTTAAAAATTAACAAACAACGGTCACCTGCTGTAGTACGGAACTGGTACGACAAAACGCCTGCTTTCTTAATGGGTGCTACGCGCACACGTATAAATACGCTACGCGCACACGTATCGAAAGCCACAAGACATGACACACAAAGCAACAAAATGAACTGCCCTCCGGTATCTACCCTTCGGCCGAATTACATTCCCCGCATCATCGTCTTCACCCGCAACGACCCCACACCGTTTGGGGACTCAGTTTTAAAGCAGACAACATCCACGCACATCTTGATCCTATTTAGGAAACACTCAACAACTCCAAGACCAGGACCCGGACCCGGACCCGGACTTCATGCCACCTGACATCTGACACCTGGTACGACACCCTGACACTACAAAACGGAAGTACGGAACAAGTGGGAAAAACGCTGACATATACCGTACTACTACTACTACTGCTGCTGCTGCTGCTGTAGTATACTACTACACCGCTGCTGTACTGCACATTGTCCGGCCGATGGCCATCGTACGCGTAGTGGTCGCACAGCAACGCCTCAAGTTCTGCTATTACCGCTGTCGTGATCTCATCCAGAACTATAGGATCGATGTTGATGATTGGTTTCTCCCCCGGCCCCTTCCCCCTTTTTCCTCCCCCTTTTTTCCTCCCTCCCTTTTCCTTCCCCTTTTTTTCCTCCCCCCCCGGCCCCTCCCCCTTGCTTTCCTCCCCCTCTTTTCCTCCCCCTCTTTTCCTCCCCCTCGCCAAACACTCGTCATGGATCCGCGCTGTAGAACAGCATATAGGCCTGGCAAGCGGTGACGTCATCCTCCGCGACCGCCGTCACCCACGCGTCATCACATTGATACCAACAGTCCCCCGCACCAGCCCCCGGTCGTACAAACACCACGTAATGCCCGCCAGACAGATCGCCCTTGTGGCTGATCACGGCGAAGAGCTGGTAGCGGCAGCTCGGAACGGAGCTGGCCGGACTGCCGCCGCCGCCGCCGCCGTCAGTCGGGGTCGCGGTGCCCGTAGCGCCCTCACCAGGCTCTACCTCGCCCGCAGCCGCCGAGCTACAGCCACCGCTGCTGATCTTGTCGCCGCCAGCTACTCCTTGGCTGTTCTTGCACATACCGTACCTGTACGGGATGCCGTACAATACAATCGCGGGGGAATGGGTGTAGTTCACTCGGGCGGTGTTCGTTTGCTCGCCATGACGTATTGGTGGCTGGGGTTATGGTACGGCAACCCGCCCTCTAACCCCACACAATCACGCGTGGAGACAAAAAGACACACACATACACGCACACGCATACATAAAAAAGGAACAAATAAAATAATAGATGTAAATATAAGAAATGTAAAAATATATAAATACAAACAAATACACACCGGTGCTCCTGTTTTCCCGCGCAGGGGCCATTAACTTTCATCGAACTTCTGATTCCTACTCCGTTTAATGGATCATGTTCTCCTCCCCCCCCCCACCACCACCACCGCGCGGATGGTAGTTGTGGGAGATGTACGAGCTTGGCCGCAGTCAGCAGTCCCCAATGACCCCGTATCGAGCCATCCACCGTACAGTTTCCGTACCTTTCACGTAGGATTGCCGGAGTGGTGTACGGCGCCAGATCCAGCGTCACTGGGAACTGAAGCTGGGTCTGCAATTGGAAAAGGAAACCCGAACAGTATTTTACTTTAAATATATATAATATACACATCTATAAAGTAATATATATAGGTGTTTTTACATATGCACACGTATAAGTGCAATTGCAAGTATTTTAATGGCTTTTTATTTTTTGAGATTTTGGAATATTTTTACATTTTGCAGCTTGTGTTACTCATACTGGTACATGGTTCCTGATAGGTTCCGGAGCCACGGAGCGATACCCCCTATTTTACCACCCCCCTCCCAACTCCGGGATGACGTCATCATTCCGTACTACGCAAAAATCTGCGCACCTGGATCTTCCGCGGCGCTTGCCGCCCGGTACGGCTCGTTGGCACCGGAGCCAGAGCCGCGGAAGCTCCTCCTCCAACTCCCCCTAACCCCTGACCAACCGCCGCAGTCGCTGCTGCTGCTGCCGCGCCGTACAGCGCCGTTGCGTTGGACGGCCCCAACGGTCCCCGAGCCCCTTCTAAGGAATCTCCGGGGGGCTGCTGAGCGTCAGGGAATCGCTGTTGATCATGGTTTTGGTTTTGGTTGTGACGATGCCGGTGGTGGTGGTGGTGGTGGTGGTGGTGGTGGTGGTGGCGGTGCTCGAAGCGCTTCACGTGCAAAGCCAGGACGGGGGGCAGCCGGCGAATAGACAACTGCTTGATCGCCTGCTGGTGCCGCATACACGCACCGCACACCCAGGCCTCTCCCGCTGACAGCCGCTCCGGAGTTACGAAATGGCTCAGGCAGCCGTACAGCGTTGCCGTACCCTGCACGGAGGACATATCGTACTCCTGCCATCAAGATGTGGAACTGTGGGGAGTTGGCTTGCATTGATGCGTTTGCGGTGCAGAGCACGCGTCGTATGAAGGGCACATCAGTAGCATCGGTATCGGCAGTAGCAATCGCAGTAGCAATCGCAGTAGCAGCACAATAACGCATTCATTCACCCGAGACATGGTGGTTATAGCGAAACACCCGAGAGGGGTCCCCAGCTGCGCCACTGCGCATGATGGCGCTGCCGGGCGCTCGCAGCACCCCCAACAGCCTACGCCGGAGGCCGGGGCCTTCCCCCTCCCTTGCCTCTCTACCTGCGCTGCCGCCTGGCCGCCCGAGCCCGCCTCTACATTGCCTCCGCCCGGCGGCCGAGTGAGCTGAGGGTCCACCAACTGCGAAGCTGACACTCCGGGATGTCCCATCTGCGCCACCCCGCCGCCGCCGCCGCCGCCGCCTCGCTTCCCTCCGCCACCAGCGACTCCGCGGCCGCCTGCGCCACCCCTGCGGCCGCGGCAACCACGACCTCTGCCACGTGTTGCCCGGCCTGTCGCGCCGCCGCCGCGACGGCCGCCATCGCCACCGCCGCTGCCGTCCCAAGGCGCCTGCTGATGCTCCTCCGTCGGCTCCTCCGCCGGGATTGTGGATGCCTGCGTCAGCAATGCTTCTCCGTCTTCCTCGGGACTATGGAGGCCGCCGCCGCCGGCGGTGGCGGTGGTATCGTCCACGACAGACGCGCTTACGCCTGGCGTCACACCGCGACTCTCTAGATCGCACGTTGCCTCTGCGTAGTCGCAGTGCCATTGGCCGACCGCTGCAGCGGCGGCGGCGGCGGCGGCGGCGGCGCCAGCTGCTGTCGTATCTGTGCATGGGCTCGCCTCCTCCTTGACTCTCCCTCCCTGCTCCAATGACATGCAGAGCCGCACCTGCGGGACGTAGTGCAGCGGAAAGCACTTTCACTGCCCTCTCGGCCCCACGTTGGCTTTGTTGCGGGTCGGCTGCAGCTGAAGCATTACGCCTTACCTCTCACCCGCGAGAGAAAGACGTAGCCCCTGCCCCTGCCCCTGCCCCTGCCCCTGCCCCTGCCCCTGCCCCTGCCCCTGCCCCTGCCCCTGCCCCTGCCCCTGCCCCTGCCCCTGCCCCTGCCCCTGCCCCTGCCCCTGCCCCTGCCCCTGCCCCTGCCCCTGCCCCTGCCCCTGCCCCTGCCCCTGCCCCTGCCCCTGCCCCTGCCCCTGCCCCTGCCCCTGCCCCTGCCCCTGCCCCTGCCCCTGCCCCTGCCCCTGCCCCTGCCCCTGCCCCTGCCCCTGCCCCTGCCCCTGCCCCTGCCCCTGCCCCTGCCCCTGCCCCTGCCCCTGCCCCTGCCCCTGCCCCTGCCCCTGCCCCTGCCCCTGCCCTGCCCCTGCCCCTGCCCCTGCCCTGCCCCTGCCCCTGCCCCTGCCCCTGCCCCTGTCCCTGCCCCACGTGAGAAATCGCAGTCTCAAACCGCCGATATTACCGGTAAGATGGAAGCCTACAAAACGGACTCGGCCAGGCCAAGTCGGGGGGGTTCCTCACCTGCCTTGTTCGCTGATGACCTGGATGCGGTACCACCATCCTGGGGGACGTAATGCAATCATCTGGGTGGCCGGGGGATGCCGCCGCCACCGCCGCCGCCGGACCGCCGCCACCGCCGCCGCCACCACCCTCAGCGGCGCTCTCTGCCGCCGCCACCGAATCGCTTGTCGTGCGGACATGTCCCTCCGCGGTCACCGCTGCCACCACCGCAACGGGCATGCTGCCGATATTCCGGCCTGGAGCAGCCACCGCCGCTGCAGCTTCTCGCGGAGTCGGGGCGGAGGCGGCTACAGCGGCGCCGTGGTGCGAGCCCTGCAGGCGACGCAACGCATCGGGCATACCGGAATCTCCCAAATCGCGGTGCCGGTGCGCCGTTGGAATCCCAACTGCTGCTGCGGCGTCCGGCGATTGGTTGGCTGCTGCTGCAACCAATGCAACCGAAATGGGATGGGACAGGTCGAGAGGGCTTGCATTCGGAAGAAGAAGATGGGTGGCGGGGGATGTGGGGCGAAGCGGAACGGACAAAAAACACACACACAGCCCCGTACAGTGTCTCTCAACTTTGTACCATCACACATCCCATGCCGTTACCTCTTGGGTCCAGGGATGGCCCACAGCTGTTGTCCGACGTCGTACGGAGGCCCTGTGTGAGGACGTACGGTATGAAAACAACGGACCCTGGTATGTCATCAGGAGGGCGGGGAAATGCGGGGAAAATACGACAACAAAAACCCGCACGAGGCGAAGGGGCAAAACCGAAGTGGTGCTGCAGTGGGGCAATGACATGGAGGATCCGTAAAAATCGTCCATGCCATTGCCCCACTGCAGCACCACTACACGCAGATTGGTCGGGTGGCAAGAAAAGCCCCCAACCAGTCACACGTAAGTCACCCATGCACAATGGACCGGATGGGCTGCTTTTGTGGTACGACAAAAAATGGTACGACAAAAAACACATTTCCAAGCGCAACTGCACCTCAAGCATATTCACCCAGGCCTGCACCCAACCACCACCCGCCCAACCAACCTTACTGCACTCTCCCCTCATCGCTCCCGTCGTGGCACCACCCGTGGCCTCCTTTCCACATCGCGGCGGCGGCTGCGGACACCTTTCCCCCTCATCGCCATTAGGAGCACTGCCGCTTCCAGTCGACGGCGACGCGCAGGCGCCCTGATGGCTGCGCCCAGTACCCTCTGCATCCCCCTCCCCTTCCCCTTCCTCCTCCCCTTGGCCCTCCCCGAGCACGGCCCCGGTCACCCCAGACGGCGAGTGCGAATGCGAAGGAAGCGATAGCGCCGACAAGGAAGAACGGGCCCCGCAGGTGGATGCGGAGGGCCTCGCGGCGGCGGCCGCCGCTGCCGCAGCCGCTTCACGTGATGCACCATCCATGTCCGTCTCGTCCTCTTCCAGCGGCGTCCGTTTCGGAGCAAAGGTGGGTGAGGACGCAGGGGTGCTTTCGGACATGGGAGGCCGACCTAGGGGTGCGTACAGCTGTTGGGATAGCTCCGGAACCATAGAAACCTGCGCAGTGAACCGAAGCAGTTTCGCTAGCTTCCTTTTTTGTTGGTAGGAAGTTGCACATGCTCCCCACTTTCCCGATCTCCCAACGACTCGGAAAATATTATGAAAAGGAATAATAGTACAATTAGTAGTAAAATGTATATATACACTATATTACAATATTTTTATATTATACTTATTATATTATATTATATATATAATATAATATAATATAATATAATATAATATAATATAATATAATATAATATAATATAATATAATATAATATAATATAATATAATATAATATAATATAATATAATATAATATAATATAATATAATATAATATAATATAATATTATATTATATTATATTATATTATATTATATTATATTGTATTGTATTATATTATATATTTATTATATATTAAATTTTAGTATGATCTATAAATAATATAATGGCGGCATCACTACAACGGAAATGGCGATGCAAACAATGACGTCGCCAGCTGGCACTTCCGTACCATATCTAACGAGATGTCTAGGAAGGGGTCGTACGCGGTGGAGGTGTGACCGCACACGGCGCACGTCACATCACTCCGGAGGACCCCCCCGAAGATCGCATCCACCAGACTGAGGCCGCGCTCTGAGGAGGCGCTGCCACCGCCCAGTCCAATCATCTCCGGATGCGCCGTCCCGTCAGACGCCCCAGTGGCTGCTGCAGCGGCCGCAGTAGGCACTGTTGACTCGATACTGCCGCCGCCGCCGCCGCCGGGTGCCGTACCGCCCACCACCGCCGCTGCTGATCCCGGACGATTACCCATCTGGCTCACGGTGCTGTGAAGCACGAGAGGCGGAATAGCAATGTAGGAAGGGTGTTGGCAGGGGGGGGGGAGGAACGCCAGCAAGGCATGATGGGGGTATGTGCGCCGTACAATCTCATGTTAGCAAACCGAGGCGAGCCACCGATGAAGAGGCTGCGCAAACCTCCGACCCCTAACATAAGGTAACCCCAGGTTTTTAGATTTTACATATTATACACATACACATACACATACACATACACATACACATACACATACACATACACATACACATACACATACACATACACATACACATACACATACACATACACATACACACACACATACACATACACATACACATACACATACACATACACATACACATACACATACACATACACATACACATACACATACACATACACATACACATACACATACACACGCAGTCTCACCAGCCTGCCACGGACAGCCCAGGCGACCCAACGCCTTCCAACGGTTTGCTGTAGGACGCCGCCGACAACGGCCCAACGGAGGCGTTCGGGCCCGGCAGCCGGGGTGACGCCGCCGCACCGCCCGAGTCTGTGGACCTGGCCACTGCTGCAGGTCCGCCGGGGGGGGCCGCACCAGTAGCGGACGTTGGGCTGGTGTTGAGGTGAGGCTGCGCTGACCTGAGCCCCGGTTCCGTTATCGTCGCCGCTGTGAGGCCCGATAGCGCCGAGAGGTAGAACTCGTGTGCGTCCTGCTGCCGATAGCCTGTGGGGTCACAGCGCCGGTGAGCCCCGGTGTGCAGGGATAAGATGAAGGACATTTGACCTCAAAAACAAGCGACATAACTCCAAAAACAATTTTCCCATTCTGACGCGTGTATATTTACATGTATATGTATATGTACAATATTTGGAGGATGTTGAAAATCCTTTTGGAACCTGAATCCATGCTTCATCTGGATTCATCTGGATTGTATATCGGAAAATGGATGGTTGAAAACGGATGGACAGACGGACAGACGGACGGCTTCATCTCCCACCTGCCAGGCTGTCAGCGAAAGTCCACCACGAGTACAAGAAATCGGTTGGACTCAGCGGCGCCCGGTCCCCCGAATACGCTGCAGCGAAGACCGCATCCTAACGGGAAGGTCCGCAAGCAGGGGCCGGAACTGGATCGATCAAAACCCGGCGCCAACAATACCCAACAGGTAGGGTTCGAGCGGCCACCAGTATCAGGGAAGTGCATGTTCAGGGTTGGGTGTTGGGAGTTGCGATTATCTATCTATCTATCTACCTACCTACCTACCTACCTACCTACCCACCTATCTATCTATCTATCTACCTACCTACCTACCTATCTATCTATCTATCTATCTATCTATCCATCCATCTATCTACCTATCTTTCTGTCTATCTATGCATCCATAGATTTATATTCGTCTTAAATTTATACTTGTGTGACGGAAGGAAAGGACGTATGACCCTATACTTCTCATGAGCCCCCCACCTCCCTCCAACCCTCCTGACACAAGTCCTTCCCCCCCTGGCACACACAACCCCGATCATCTGCTCCACCGCAACAAATTTATTGCAAAAGCAAATAGGCCTCCTAAATATTAGCAGCCACAGACAACGACACAGGCAGCTAGCGAGTGAAGCCCAAATAAGGCCCCAAACCGCAACTGGCATCCGTACAGTCCCGCCTTCGCACCAGTTCACAAGACAGGCAGGGGACACCGGGCGACTTCCCCAGGCGCTCGCAGGTGCTCTGCGAGTGGCCCTGACCCAAGAAGTAGTTCCGCATGAGGGGCGAGTGGATGAAGACCTGCGGTAGTCGTAGAGGGCAGCCAGTGTCCGGGTGAGGTGAGGAAATGGGTTGGTGCGGGCTTGGCAGTAAGAGGTTGGCGAATAAGGCGCATGAACCCATTATTATTAATGTTGTTGTTAATATTAATTTTATATATCATCGTCATCATTTTATAAACTCATTGTGGTTTTTGCCTGACATTTTACCTATTATTTTGTTATTATATTTTCGTATGCTTTTCTATTTAGGCATATGTATTTACATCGCATGCTACGTTTTAAAAATAAAATCAAATGTTTTTTGGGTTTTAATTGGTTTTAATTGGTTTAAACAAATTTGGAGCCCTTTCAAAATTTCAAACCGACCTGAAGGACACTGTTCATGAAGCAGGTGTTGCCCAGATTGTTCAAGCCACGGAGACCCGCCGGGAACCCGTCAGGTGCCACATCGGAGCAATCAACCGCCGCCGCCGTACGTGCGCCATACACGTGCCGTGTCGTACCAACCTCCTCCTGTTGCGAGAAGCGAGATAGGATTGAACTCGAATCGATGGATATCCCTCAAGTTCAGGTGATTCCCATGGACGATCGTGAGAACCCTAAGACGCGCCAGTCAAGGGACGAAGAAGAAAGCGAGGTGGACGAGGGCAGGCGAGTACACGAGACCGAGTACCCTTGGTAGGGAGGCTGATAAATATAGGGTCCTACGGGTGCCCCGCCGTACGTATGTTGCACATGTGTGTTTTGCTTCGATGCGCCCTGGCGACTGGATGTGATGGGTTGTGGTCCTTATCTTCCACTGGAGGAGGAGGAGGAAGAGGAGGAAGAGGAGGAAGAGGAGGAGGAGGAGGAGGAGGACGAGGAGGAGGAGGAGGAGGAGGAGGAAGAGGAGGAAGAGGAGGAGGAGGAAGAGGAGGAAGAGGAAGAGGAGGAGGAGGAGGAGGAGGAGGAAGACGAGGAGGAGTGCACCACCTCACCTGAAAGCCGAATGCCCCTGGACGTTCCGACTTGCGCTCCCCAGCAGCTGTCGTCATCATGTCTCTCAGCAGGGGCAGCAGCTGCTGGGCGGAGGCCGCCGCTGCCGCCATGCCCTTGTCCTTGTCCGTTTGCAGCGCGGACAGAAGCGCACCCGGGCCTCGTCCAGCTCGCGCGCGTTTGACCAGCACATCGGGCCCCGGGTCATGGGGCGGTAGGCTGGGGCGCAATCCCCGATCGATGTAGCGCCGAGCGACATGGGACAACTGTGCGGGGGCGCGAGGGCATCGAGGGCATCGAGGGTGTAGTTTCCTTTCTTTATGCGCGTGTGCGTTTGTGAGTTTTGGGATCTGAACAGGGAAAATAAATGATAAATTGTCACATACTTTCTTATTTTTATTACTTTCAATATTTCAATATTTCGCAAATGCATAACTGATGACAAATCTTATGATTGAGGAAAAAGGTACTGCTGTAAAATAAATGGTACACCCGGGAACATGTATAAATGGAATGGAAGGTTGTGTGATTCCCGCCGGCTGGCAGCGATGCTGTTACGTCGTACATGATCAAAGATACATGTGTTGGTGGAGGTACTGTTACGGCTACAGTTACATTTACAGTTATAGTTACAGTTACGGTTGCAGTTGCAAACTAACCTGACGCCCTTCGTCAAACGCCGGGTGGTAGACGTAATCGTGACAGCTGCAGCAGTACAACTCGGACCGCACGACATCGATGAGTATTACAGAGCCTGTTCAGGAAAGGTAGGAGATGCGCACATGTATCGCATTGAGCATCATGTATGAGACTGTTTGTCGGCATGAGCTTGTGTCCGAGGGGTTGATCATGAGGTAAACCACTTACCGCATGCGCAGCCCCGTAGCATTGTGCCCATTGTTGTGTCGCCGTGTGGGTCCAACCCACATATGCTTGACACAATTTGCCCGCACGCGCAGCATGCGTGGGAAGCGCCTGGGGAACTCCGTGCGCTCTACAAGGGGCATTGAACCGGGATTTAGTTTGTCAACAGCCCCAACCACTTAGGCAACAGATGCTTGCTACGCGGACGGTCACCATCTGCCCATATACATAAGAACTATAACATAAGGCTCCTAATGCCAAAGCAACCGACTAGCTCCCCGCGAATGTCACATTGTGGGTCCATAACTACTTTGCCAACGGCTCCAAATGCTCCTACGTGTTGATGGATGATATTGCCATAATCAACTGCAGATAATTCTTCATTGATGTGAGGGCAGGAACCCTCCACCCTTGCACGCTTCATAATAACGGAACCTTTCAAACCCCAGCTAGTGCTCAGCGAGTTCGGACTAAATTGACAAATAAAGGATAATCCTGAACTGAAAGCTAAATAATCAGTGTCAGAGCTTAAATATAAATTGTATGCGTTTCTTCAGGTCTCATTGTATCTTTGTGCAAGGTTACCATTTCATATTGTATTATTTTATAGTAACACATCCAGCCCTTTAAAGGCAACAACTAAGCCTTTTAGAGTTCCGCCACCGTACCGTACATTTTGCCACCCTTGTTGCATTGCGACATGAAAGATAGTTTTCATTACAGCATTCTAGTATACACCTAGAGCGCCCTTTTTGTGGCTCGCGAAAAGGCCAAGACTTGTACGTGGCTGAACCCGGCTTGGGTTGGTTGTCTCTAAAACTGAACTGTGGACGCATCCCTAATAAACAATTTAACTGAGCCCGATGGTTTTGGGTGTTGCGGGGGACCTGCTGGGCCCCGATGAGCCCCAGACACACTACCTTACGAAGGTTGGCGGCGCGGCTTTTGTGCCGTCGATGACCTGTGATCTGGGACTCATCAGTTGTAATTGGCAAGGTTCAGCAATTTGCAAGGCTTGTGGGAGGGGCCTATCTTTAGTCTTCCAGGTAGGGTGGCATAACTTTCAAGGTCCATTATTTGTCACATCCGGGATGTTGAGTAATCAAAACCTGGATCCGCAGTATGAAATTTAGGGAAATGCATACTTGCCTGGTTTTAGTGATCATAATTTTCCGTGTTATTAGGAATGCGTCCGTGCATCGCCAACCGTCAGTTACGTCCATGTGCGGAACTCAGGCATTCTTGTTTGTTTCTTTTTTCTGATATTCCCGTATAGGCCTACGCGCCTCTTTTTGCAGAAGACGGTCAGAGTATCGAGCGCGTCTTGCTCGTACTGGGGTGCACACATCCAGGATGCGGTCAGGATGCCCGGAGCTGGCGGGCTTTCCGGTGCCAACTGGCGGTACCGTCCACACCAGCAGCGGCTCCGCAGGCCGAACAACAGTCAAACCAGCAGGCGAGCCCCGCATCTGCGTCAGTCGCCACCGAACACCGTGCCGCCACCGCAGGGCAGCCGCTACCACCCAGCATGAATGAGACTGCTGCTACTCTCTCCCATGGGCAGAAGCAGGAAGTCACTTTAGCCGCAGATCCTTTTGGAGATGGCTTTGGCTTTGGTGATGGCTTTGGCTTCGGGGACGACGTTTGTGCATTTGTTGATGACAGCGCTCTGGTGCCGGGCGGTGCCAGCAGCAGTAGCACTGCTGCCGCCGCCGCCTTTGACTTTGCCACATTGGGTGCGGTCCTTGAGGATTGTGCAAGCAAGCAGCGGATGAACGCAGCCGGGAGAGGATGCGAGGTGCAGCAGCATCAAGGCAAAGGTGCTGCAACGAGCAGCAGCAGCAGCCGCAGCAGCCACCAGAAAGTTGACCGACAGCAGCAGCAGCAGCGGCAGAGTGGAGTGTCTGCTTCTGCGGGTCGCAGTGGCGAGAATCTACCGTGCGCGCCTAGCAGTAGCAGCGGCAGTAGCAGCATGATGCTACCTCTATCGGGAGCCCTACTCCCGGAGTTTCACATCCTTGCAGTGGAAGAACCAACAGGTACACTTGGAAAGCCGCCTGCAACCTTTTCCAGATGCTCGGGTATACTTCATTCCAAAAAGGCAGTTTTCGTTCGCATCGTTACATTTTTGTTCTTTACATTATTAATTTATATACAATGTTTAAGTTTTTCAAATTTTCTGTTCTTTAACTCTTTGAAGATGCGTGCTGATTTTACTTGTCGGTATATCGCCGTCGATTTCTCGACAGCATTCATATCAGTTTGATGTCGATACTGGACCAACAGCCAATTGTTCAGCTCTACAAAACCGTCGTGCATTTCCATCTTTTTTTCGAACTACTGACGATGAGTTACGTTGCTCACTTGCTGCCGGCGGCCTACCTGAAGAGCGACGACGTGCGATGCGCCCAGTTGACGCGGACCACGTGGAAAGACTTCTGGAGGAGTACGAATCTCAGGAGCGACGACAAGCCGGAGGCGGCTGCGGCGGGAGTCGCCAGGAGCTACCATCCCCATCCAGCTTTGCACCCGGCAGCAGTAGTAGCACACATTCGCCTGCGACTATCACTTCCGCTACAGCCATGCGTGGATCAGAACCCGTGAGGTCATCGTCAAGAATGGCCGGCAGTAGCGGCAGTAGCGGCATCAGCATGGAGGTCGATGTTGCCACCGGCGGGGACAGCAGAGGGGCTGATGCATGCCGACCCTGTCGTGCGGACACCGATGAGGGCATGACGAGCTCCTGGGCGGGAGAGGAGTATGAGGAGGAGCACGTCCGCGGGGTGCAAGGGGCATATCTCAAGTACGCTGCACGACTCGCCCTGCAGCCGGAACAATGCGCAAGGTACGTTACGCGTACCTCATGGCGGCAGTCACATCACCGACGATGGTCACCTAAAAAGTGACGGCTAGAGTAAGAGAGCTAAAGACCTGCACCCAGTTCGATCCCGTGTTTATTTTTAATTATCCGTATTTATCCGTACTTATCCGTACGTATGTCATAGTTTTGTCGGCACACCTCGATGGTGGCTGTTCCTTGGATGCCTGTGCCATGCTTCGCAGGTACTCGTTGGGCGGTGACGTGCTGTGGCCTTTGAGGGACCCTCCTTGCCCTCCACCTTGTGGGCGTTGCGGTTCGCCGCGGGTGTTTGAGCTGCAGCTGATGGCGCCGCTGCTGGCCATGGTGTTAGACTGCGCAGATTGGCTTCATGGCAGCGAGCTGGAGCGGCACCGAGTCGGCATCAACGCGGCTGCGAACTGGGACTTCACAACCATCGCGGTGTACACCTGCAGTGCCAACTGCCACCATCGGGGCAGGCCGCAGGTACCGCTGCTGTCAAGGAGCAGCGCCACTGCTGCTACTGCCGCCGCCGGGATGATGCAGCAGCAGCAGGAGCAGCAGGACGGGGGGGCGGATGAAGGGCTTGGGGTACTGCTGGTGGAGGAGCACGTTGAAGTTGTCTCTGAGGACCAATGTCACGTGCCGGAGGAGCTGAAGATATGAGTTGGTTGGACGTAGCGATGCCTATACCTGGGCCGTAACAGCTGGGGAGGCTTTAGCTAGGGTGGTCGTGATATCTATCTATCTATCTATAATGTTACGGTATTGAAATTGCTGAAGTAATTAATATGGCGAAGAAGCTCAGTCTGCTTCTGCAGTTTGTTTCATGCAGGAGAACTCTACTACTAAAGAAGCTTTAGAGATGAAGGAGATGCTGTAGATAGTTCCGGCAGGCTCTGTTCAAGAGAAGAAGAACTTAAACATAAAAGGCATAAGATGTACTGCTCGGGTATGGATATGAGTTTCCGGGGGATGGCGACCTCGCTCGTATCAGCGCAATACACGAGACCTAGTACTTATGGTACTGCTGTAGAGAAGAGCTGCTTAAGAGAAGAAGAATGAATGACCACTCGGACGGTGGAGAGAGGGAGGGAGGGATGGTGGGAGGGGGACAGGAAGGGAGGGGGAGGAAACGAGCCATCCGATTACGTTATTAGCGGCAGGCAGCAACCCGCATAACGACGTCACCATCATCACGCAGCACCCCAGGGTCACGAACACGGCACCCACACCTCAACGTATGGCATATCAGGGAAGGACGGGATCGGGCGGCCAGGCGGCACACAATGAAGTGAAGGTCAATCACCATCGCCACCACGAGAATACCGCCTCCGACAGCAGCGGTGTCCTGACCGACCCTGCCAGCTCCCTTGCTCGTCACGCACAGAAATGCCTGCAGCTACAGCCACCAGGATGACATGAAGTCCAGCACTTGGGAGATCACAACGTCCAGAGGATCATCAAGGGCTCATTGCCAAACTGGGGCCGCCCTGTCCTGTCCTGTCCTGTCCTGTCCCGTCCCAGTCAAGCTGCCCCAAGCACCAAGCAACAGAGGGTGTGATCGACTCACGATGGTCAATATATTTCCTCGCGGGGGAAGATACAACTATATACAACTCGCCGACGTACAAAACGTACAAAACACACACTTTTGCGTACGTGTAAACGCACATACACATACACACACACACACACGCGCGCATAAATTTCCCCTCCGTTCCCCCCCTACCCTACACACGCATAACTCCCTCCTGCCACACACACACACCCACCTACCTACCTACCACCACCACCACCACCATCACAGCTCTATTGCAGCAGACCATATACCTGAATACCGTTTAGATTATTGTTGAGCCGTTAGGGCTAAAAGACAGCCGCTTCGTTCCCGATAAAACCTCACTATTACGACATTACTTATATTACCGTTATCCCAACCACCCTCTATACGGCTGCCCTCACGGCAGCGCTGCAGGTCTTCGTCGAAACTGCACCATGCACCATGCACCACGATCCGTGCATCATGAGCTATAGGATTTTTAACAAGCCTGCAACGAGCCCTGCAGCTAATAGGTGCTCATGTAACCCCGTGCTGCTTACCCACATACTGCCTTGCGGATGTGCACATATGCCACAAGTAACCTCGTATGTATGTCTGCAACAACGGTCATCGTTAGTATGCATCCATCGCCGTAACCATGCAAGAGGGGTTACGGTACCCCAGGTAAACACACACGCACACAGACAGACACGCACTCAGATGGATGGACAAATAGATACACACAGGGCGATCACTAAAAATGGACGTATCATACACTTTCGACTTAATACCCTAATACACGCTTAATAAAAAAAGATGTCTCAAAATAAAAATAAAATAGAAAATAGCAAAATCCAAAGGACAGTCTATAACTAATTGGCGCATTGTAGTCACAGAATCACGAGCTGCTCGAACCACTATTATATGCCGTGCATATGCCGTACATATACACATGCGATGAGCTCATATCGTCGTATACCTACAGCGATGGCCACTAGCCATCATATCGATAGTATCCATCGACATACATAAAAATATAGAGTGCACACACACACACACACAAACATATATGTGTGATCTGGTGCAAGGATATCATCAAGCCACGAAGAACACGCATGCGACGAAGCACCCCGGGCGTACCGGAAGCCATACCTCTCGGCCAACGCTTACCACTCCACTTGCCCTCCCCACCCTCCCCCCGTTACCTGCCTGTCCCCACCAAAGCTCACAACCACACTCCTATCCCGCACCCGATCGAACTCCCCCCAATCAGTCCTTCTTGGGCTTGCCACCCAGCTCGTCCCCGCCCTCCCGCTCAGCTTGGCCCCCTTCAAACCCTGTCCCGGCTGCTCCCCAACCGGCTGTAGCAGCAGCAGCTGTAGCAGCAGCAGCTGCCGGCCGTTGTTGCAGCCCCTCGGCACTGTAGGCCCATACAGCCGATGTCGTGTTCGCGCCGCCAGGCCCCACACCACCACTGCCGCCGCCGCTGCCGCCGCCACTGCCGCCACCACTGCCGCCAGCAGCAGCAGCTGAAGTTAGCATTCCATACTCTGACAGGGACTGTGGAAGAGATCCCTCTGGCGCTGCGACGACCGCCGGGAAGGGGTCATCTCCCGCCGCTGCGGACTCAAACATAGGGCCTCCGCCGGCTGCATCTGCGCCTGCGTCGGGGCCCGGTGCTCGCTGCGCTGCCGCCAGCTGCGTCAGCGTCTGTTGCGTCATGAACTCCGCGGGGAGCTCCTTCTCGAGGTCCTCCATGGCGCCCAACTGGCGCATCTGCATCGTCATGCGGAGCTCCTGCACGCGCGCATGTGTGCGTATGATGTGTGGTTGTGTATGTGTATGTGTATGTGTATTTAGACAGACAGGACCACACTCTCTGACACAGCAGCCTGCACAAAACAATATATTCCCACAATAGTCATGAGGTACGGCATGTTTTCCGAAGCCCGCCGCCTCCCGGCGTACTTCTGTACCATAATGTAACAGAAACGCACTAGGGTAAAAAAATGCTGGTTCCGGAGCTGATGGTTTCGGAGCCCTGTTGACGCCCCCCGTACCTCTGCAGCCTCCAGGTGGTTGATCTTGTGCTTTGAGAACACCAACTTGTGCTCGGCCAACTTGGACTGGAGGACGTACATGAACTTATCGCGAGCGGGAGTTAGCCTGTCAAAGTCGTCCGCTGCGGTGGTGCGATTTCCGGTGGGGCAGGCAACATGCGATATACATGTGGTATTAAATATAAGGGAAAGAGGAAGAGTGTGAAAGAGAGGTACGACATTCACCGTACGATTGACATATTTTGTTTTGGTTTTCTTTCATCCATATAGGCCACGAATATAGGCCTCTGTCAGGTAAGCCCCAATCATCTGATATTGGAAGTATCAAGGGGAAACTTGAGCTTGTATAAGACATAAGGCCCGCGTCAGATTCTACCGAGTGTACTCACGGGCGAAGTTGTACGTAAAGCCGATGCCAAGGTAGACCTTGAGCGGATCCACGACCTCGCGGAATGCGACCCGTGGGACGCCGGCGAAATCCTGAGAGGGAGGGAAGGGGCCCGCGACGGTCATAATCTGCGGCTGCGGTATGTATGAGGCTCGTATTAGAAGTTGCCGTACGCTGCCGTACGGCGTCGTACATGTAACCAAATGCAGGGCTCATCTGAAGGCCATGAAGACTGGTAGGATAGCATCACAATACAGGTTACGTTCAGTAAAACACAAGCAGTCAAAGAGCCATATAAAAGTCAACTTCCGTACTTCCGTACGTACATTGGGGTGGGCACTGCAGTGGGCGACCAGCGCTGCTGCGATGTCTTGCTTAACCTCCCAGGACACGCCGACGTCCACCAGGATCCTGCCGTACAGAAATAACCGACCAAACTGTGGTTTCCAAAAATGTGAAGTTTGCTTCAATACATGGGAATGTAAAGCATTAATATACGTATCACTTGTCGTACATTTTGTCGTTGGTTTATAACCAACAAACGGTTCAATCCAACTTACTTGTGCATCTCGAATTTCGTCTTGGTTCTGCTCCAATTAATGATCTCGACGGACATCATCTTCGAGTTGGGCATGTAGACCTCCTCATTAGTCCACCTGCCGTACAGCACGGAAAAAAAGGGAGAGAAGAGGAGGGTACGCGGGACCTGGTACTGCTGCTGTTGAGAAAAGAAGCACAAATGAGAGAAAGGTGGAGGGGGGCAGGGAGGAGGGAGGGAGGGCGGACGGCGAAAATACAAAACCCGCAAGTGAAGGCCGGAGCAGTAATCCTTGGGGTGTGGGGGATAAAGCAAGGGAGGGCCGCCGCGGAGGAGCTGAGGGGGAAAGATGCGGGGTCCGGGAGGAATGAGACGGCGCGGGGGGAGGGGGGAAAGGAGAAACGGAAAATAATAACACAAGGTAGAAGAAACACAGGTAGAAAAAAAGGCAAGGCCGCAATGGGACCGCGTGGGTATGGGTTTGTGATTCTCCCACCCTCCCTCCCACCCCAACTTAATCCCTCCTGCCTTCCCTTCCGTTCTCCCTCCCTCCCTGGAGCGGCGCCCTCGCAATCTCACTTCACGAAGTCAGTGTACAACAGCGAGATCCGCTTGACGCGCATAGAGTCTCCGTTGAAGTACACCATATCGCCGACGTCGTAGGGGTGCTCGATAAACAGGAACATCACCGACTCGAAGGCATTCCTGCGCAGTAACAGAAAACGGAAAATGACAAATTTCTACCATCAGAAACCGAGGTAGAACCCCCTCGGGGTAAGGGCCCTCCTGAATGCAGTGTATTAAAACACACACACATATACACGCATGTGCTCACGCTCACGCTCACGCTCACGCTCACGCACACGCTCACACACACACACACACACACATACACGCATGTGCTCACGCTCAGGCACACGGGCATACAAACCAGCCCCATGACCCAGCCCCGGGACAGCCCTGCTCCTTTCGTTAAGAACGCCTCCACACACACACACGCTTAAGTCTTCCCCGACTCTGACAACAAGCTCACTCACCCAGTGAGGCCCCCTCCTCCTGTGGCCCTGCAAACCCAGAGGGCCCAGAGACCCTGATGCCCATTGCCGCAAACAAACACCCCCCCTGCCGCATCCCAACCCGTGGGTTCAAATCGCCGGGTCTTTTGTGTTTTCAAAACCCTCCCTTTCCCTCTTCCCCCCCTTTTTCGGCCCCACTGCTGCATCCAGGAACCCGCGGGACACACAAGGCACCTGCGCCCTACGAGACCCACTTGGCGCTGTTTCCGAAAATGAAGGTGAGCGCCAGCACCGTGCTCGAGAAGGCGGAGAAGCCTTGTAGAATCGGAACACCCCTGCAATCCAGTCGAGAACAATGTTTGGGCAGCCCAACATATCCTAAAAATCTCTACTAATTCCAGCCGGTCTCAACCGATCCCAGTTGGTCCCAGCTGATCCCAGCCGGTCTCAACCGATCGCAGCTGACCTTAACCAATCTTAGCCGGTCGCACAACAGTTCTAACCGATCCCAGCCCGTGGGTCTCTTGTGACCCGTGGGTCGGATATCTTCCTATCCCCCCTCCTGCACCCACACTCGTTATTCATTTCCCCCCTCTTGCACCCCTCCCCGCCTCATGCCGTACACCACACCCACCAGATCGTCAGATAGATCATTCCAAAGATGAAGTGGATTGCAATGCCCAGAGACAGCTCCAGGGAACGTACGATGGAGTCCGTGTCACGAAGAGATCGCGCCATATTGCTGCGCTCCGCATATATCGCAACGACCCGGTCGCACACTTCAGTGCGGGATAGCTGCAGGGAGGGTCATGGGCGACACGGGGGAAAAGATGAAAGGTCCACAAAAAACGAAGGGAACAAAAAAGGGGTTGCTCCAGGGGGACGAGGGCAGTAGGGGTTGCGGGAGCAGGGGGAGGGCCAGGGGAATGGCCAGGGCGGGTAACTCTTGAAGGCGGCGCATCATTGGGTTTGGTAAAACCCTCTCGATAAATCCTCGGGTCGTTTGAGGGCCTTATCTGTACGGACTAAAACCTTGGTTTTCCCAAAAGCAGGATACCAGCGAAACTCGGGTTACGCGAAAAGTCACGCGAACCCGCAGGCGCCAGGAGGGCGGCGAATGTGCAACGCGGTGGAAAAGAACACGAGACCTTAAGTGCGGTGACAAGCAACTCGCGAGATTCTGTGCCGAGGGTCAGGGTCAGGGTCGCTGCCGCCGCAGCTACAGCTAGTCGTACAAAATGGCTGTACAGCTGTACGACGTACATCAGGTGGGCGCTCACCTTGCCATCTTTATCCGTGTCAAACACTTCAAACGCCTTCTTCGCCATCTCATCGTCGTCACCGAAAAACACCTTGAAGTCGTCCATCGTCAGGTGCGTCCTGCGTGTTACAAATGCGAACCAAAATCGAAACTCGACTCAAACCGTACATTGATGCACGGCAACCGTACGAAAATGTAAGGTAAGTTGCACTGAAAATAGTTATAAACCGGAATGTGAAATGTTCCCTCCCTTCCTTTTCTTGCCCTAAACTTCACAGACTGACTGAGTGACCCCCCAACCGGGATCCCTCCCTGGAGTAGGAGGATCGCAATGACAAGGTTCTTAGTGTGCTCGCTCTGCCCTGCCGATCAATCGATTGATCGGCCGCTTCGCCAATCTGCCGCCGCACACTCACTTGGCAGTGTCTGGTCCACGGATGTTGAAGTATAGCGCCTTCCCGAACCGTTTCACTGTTTTCAACTCCCGCATCTGTTCGTCATCCGACATGCCGGCGTGCTTTCGAATGAGGGCGGTGTAGGTCTTGATGACGATAGCGTCTCGGATCTGCGAGGTGGGGTTTGGGGACCAGGGGGGAGAGAGGGGGGGGTCCAAAGCTGTCAGGGGACAGAGGGAAACAGTTGATGTCAGAGAGGGCACTCGCACTCACATAAAACACACACACACACATACATATACACACACACTTTCTCTTATACCCGCACCAGCACCTGCACCCGCATCATGCCAAATCACACGAAATCGCGATTACGCACCTTTTCCAGCTCGTTCTCTGACATGTTCTGTACCGCCTACAATCACAGTACAGTACAGCATAGCAGATTCACATTACGTGATGCCACCTGACGCCGTGATGTGTATGTGCGTGATCTGTGCCACTGACAAGGTAAGCCGAGGCGGCTATTGAGAACGGGGTGGTCGGTTTTGTGTGGGCATGTGTGTGTATGCGGGGGGGGGAAGTGGAAAAACCTACACGGTGGGTGGAGGGGAGGATGAAGACGGGCCCCCAAACTGCCCTTCGCAGTAGCGCAGTGCAGCGGGAGGAAGCCCCCTTCCTGGGGCCCATCCCTGGACGCCGCCGCCACCACTAGGATGTGAGGTCTCTAAGGCCCAGCCACCCAAGAAGAAGAGAAGGAAAAACGCCACCAGAGGTCCCCCCACCCTGGGTCCCCCCACCCCACCCCACTTCATGATTACGCAAACCCCAAAACCCACCACCCGCCACCACCGGCATCCTACCCGCGTCATACAATGACCCCACCTTCTTCTTCTTAATGTTCAGCGGCACCACGTTGAAAGCTTCCGCACCCATCTCGGCGAGGCGTCGGTGAAGCTCGGGCCCCAGCCCCTCAATCGCCTCTGCGGTATGGGCGGTGGGGAGGACGACCGCCCCGCCATCCAGCATGTTACTATGAACACACGGACAGATAAGCAGGTAGACGCACACAGGCATACAGATACATGCAAACACCCACATACACACAGGCACACGACACGCACAACAGCAGCGACGACGACGACGAGAGCAGGGCAACGCCTGGAGGCCCTCGACAGACGGCGCTCGAACTAGCTTGTACCGCATCCGCCCCTCACGAAGGGGGCCTTACGTTGGGGACAGCGCGAAGAGAGCCTACGCACCTTCTATCTTTTATATGTGCTCCTGTGTGTGTGTGTGTGTGTGTGTGTACGTGCGTCCAATCAGGATAGCTATTCGGCGTCTATCTCGAAAACTTTGGTTTACTCGCAAACGCCAGGGACGTCTGTGCGTCTGTACACTAATAACCGACGGCCCTCCACTCTACCCCCGGCCCTTCTTTCCCCCCCTTTTCTTTCTTTTAACCCGTTTCTCTCCTTTGTTCCTTCCACCTTCTTTCTTTCCCCGCCATCTTTCTTTAACCAATACTTCCACCTCGTTATTATTGAGGAAATAAAGCAACCCGTTCATATTCCCGCCTCCCACCTCCCACCTCCTCCCTTATAGAATCTCACTCACCTCCCACCATGCTCTTCAGCCGCTTCGGCGGCGAACCTCTGCTGCTGGATTGACTACGGCTTTTGTGGCGCAAACTGGATGTTCGAGGTGCGCCGGTGGCAGTAACATTGTGGCTGCTGTTGCCTGCACCGACTGATATCACTGGCGCCGCCGCTCTGGTGCCACTACCCAATAAACGCGAGATCAAGCTGACGAACTGTGGGGAGACGAACCTCCAGCCGGAGCCGCTACGACCAGCGGCAGACGCCGACGCCGCTGCGGTTGCCGGCATCTGCGGCATCTGGAAGGCCGGAAGCTGGTGTTGCGAAGGCTGTTGCTCGATGACTTTATTGAAGTAGGCGGAGCTTTGCGTTAAGAATGGCTCAGCCGTCACCACACCCAGCGCGCCGCCGCAGCCGCCACCGATGCTTGAATTGGTCTGGACCCGAACGCATGACGACGGCGGCGGTGGCGGCGGTGGCGGCGCCGGTGGTGCAGCGGGCGGCGGCGGCACTGACTGCGCGTCGGCGCCCATGACGACAACTGTCACATCCCCTACTTGCGCACCGCTACAGCCGTTCAAATGCCTGCTGCTACTGCTACTGCCACCGTCGGGTCCTCCTACCCCTCCACCGTAATCCGCGCCGCCGCCGCCACCCTGACCTTGAGCCGCCGCTGAGGTTGCTGACACTGTCGACGATGCTTCCAGCTCCTTTACGCTCCGGTTGCTCGGCGTGCTGCCGCCACCGCCGCCGCCGCCGCTGAGGTGGGAGCTGCCCGGCCATCGGGCTCGGTACATCAACTCGCCGTCGCTTGCCGACCCCCGCGTCCCTGCCCTCACTCCACAATGCCAAAAACCCGCCCAAGAGCGCGCAGGAGCATTGCTGCTCCTAACCGAACTCTGACACGCTGTCGCCAGGTCCTCCTCCACCACCACGTCGTCGCCGCCGCCGCCACCGCCGCCACCGCTGTTATTGGCGTGAATGCTGCTGCCGACCACGCCGCCGCCGCCATTCCCGCCGCCGCCGCCATTCTTGCTACCGTTTTGACTGCTCTTACTGGCGCCGAGGACTCCGCCACTGACAGCGTGCACTATGGGGGTGAAGTGGCTCAGTCGCTGGAGCGGATTGACCGTCGGGAAGAGCGACCGGCGCTCCATCACCGTCCTGATTCGGTACTTAGCACCACCTTCCTTCGACGTTTCGGTCGTTGCTTGGGCCTCTGCAACCTTTGCGAAGATGCGCCTTCGAGGCACTGAGAGCAGCTGTGTGTGTGTGTGTGTGTGTGTGGTGGGGGGATGGGAAATCAGTATCAGTATCACTATCATGATCAAGATGGCCGGGGAGGTGTGAGGCCGAGAGCCGCAATAAAGCTGTGAGGGAGTTGGGAAGCTGGGAACGCAAGTTGGGATGAAGAAGCCCCTTTCGCCCCTTTCGCTGCGGGCGATGATGTGTCCGCCACCCATGCCCCCCCCAACAGAACCATACAGAAGATCTCGTCTCCCTCGTCGTCCGCGTCCTCACCACCACCATCCACCAAGCTTTATTCGGACAAGGGAAAAGCATACATGCACATACACACATACACACACCATATCCTCCCCCACAACCCCGTTTTGTCAGGGCCCCTTTCGCAGCCTTGTGGCAGCCAGTAGGCGCCCCGAGAGGCGCAGGGTACAATAGCAGGGACTGCGATTTATGCGTAGGAAGGGTACGATACTATCTACACAAATGTCGTATTAAGTCTAACGTCCGTATACCTGTAGGTAGTATTCCTTCTCCAGTGAGTCCTTCAGCTTCTTAAAATGTGCCGTACGGTAAAAGTGCATGGAGAAGACCTTCGCAGTAACCACCTGCGTCGGGGCGGGATGATGATGATGATGCCGTTTCAATGATTGGAGCTGGCTTAAATTGGGAGCTGGACATATGTGTGTGTTTACATTTTAAAAAATATCGCAGCTGAGAGGAGTTGGCGGCTGATGTCGAAATAATTATGTTTGTGTGCATTTTTAGTGGTCAGTATTTGCGTGTTTGTCCGGTCTGTCTGTTTGTCTGTCTAAAAGTCTCAAACAATGGACCCGCGGGTCATCCGGGGATCACCCATCTCGCTTTCCAAGGAACTAGCGAGATGGGGGAAGGATTACCGTTGTCTGTCTACCTACCTACCTACCTACCTATCTATCTATCTATCTATCTAATATCCATATGTAAGACGATATCTTCAAAGCAAAAACACCCACGGGGGGAGCTGCGGATGGCTGAAAAGCCCGCAGCACCGGGGTCTCCTTGCTGGTACGCCCCGAGGATCCACTAAATGAATTCAGAATGTGCCGTACATCCGATAATCGTTATTCCAACGGGGTCAGTTGCCAGAAGAAGCGAGGATTTCCAAGAGTGCCCGATTCTTACGCTCTTCATGGACTGGGCTGGCCATCATGCCTCCTAAGACCCTCCTAAGACCATGCCGTTTCCTAAGACCCTCTACGCCGTGAAATGGACTGTACGGCATGTCGTACCTTGATAACATTGGCCAATGTATATAGCATGATGCAAAGTACGACGCGCCATGTCACCGCCCTGGCATCAAGATAAAGGGACGAGCTGCACCGGTCCTTTTCGCACCACAGCCACCTGTACGGCAAACACATGACATTACCACACATAGTATGGAAGTACTGCACGACTTGGTACACAAATACATATTTCTGAGGTTGGAGTGGTGCTTATCTGCAAGCATTGTCAGCGGGGAAATTTACCGTAACGCTTACGCACTCATTGCTATCTATCTATCTATCTATCTATCTATTTATCCATCTATCCATCTATCTATCTATCCATCTATCTATCCATCTATCCATCTATCCATCTATCCACCTACCTACCTACCTACGTATCTATCTATCTATCTACCTACCTACCTACCTATTCATCCATCCATCCATCCATCCACCCACCCACCCACCCACCCACCCACCCACCCACCCACCATTCTTCACATCCTTCCCTTGACTCACACCCTTCCAAGCCGTCTCCTAATCTGGCCATTGAGGACTCACGTGAAGCAGGCCATGAACCACAGCATCTCCAATAGCATGGAGATCAGGGCGGCGCTATTTTCCTTAAGATTCTTTAGGTACGTCAGGTTCTCTCGGAAATAAATCCACTGCGCGCAGATCGCGGGGACACGGGGTGAGAGCAAAAACACACACATTCATTTATCATTTGTTATACACACATATGTACATGTACATATACAGGCATACATATTCACAGACGCACCTCAATCAGCATAAATATCCTGCTGATCATGAAGTATATCCCCCAGTAGATGGGCACGTATCCAGCCACCAGGTACATCCAGCGAAATACCTCCGCCTTGAGTGCGGCCTGATCGACAGCGCAGTGAATACACACAAGCATACGTACAAAGCAACGTCATCTCACCGGGCAATATGTACGGGTTGCGAAAATGGAACCTTTAAGTGCGCGTTTGGTCCCTAAGTAACGCCCGAATAATATAAAAAAAGAATAACTGTATATACATGTATAAACACGTGTACATGTTTTGTATCTCTCATCAGAAACCTTTTCATTTATATTTTTCTCGTCGCTTGCGGTGCTACCGGGTGGTGGTGGTGACATTCCTCACCAGGGGGCTGTGAGGAGTAAATTATATTACATTTTTTATTAAAGTTAATTAAAAATTTTGCAAGTGTGCTGTTATTTTAAATCTCCTTAATTCTAATTATTATTTTATTATAATAAAAATTTCTGGTCTTAATGTCCAGGCGAGGCCCACTAACCTCCCCTCCCCTCCCCTCACCTCAAGGGCGGGGAAACCCATCACGGCAACAATAATGTTTTAAGAACTTCTGTCTGAGATGACATATTTGTCTTGTCCATGTCGTCGCGAGAGACAGACAGACAGACAGACAGACAGACAGACAGACAGACAAACGGGACGAGGAACAGGACGAGGACGCCCAAGCTAACCGAAGGCCATAGGGCCCGGCAGGGGTACTTGCCTCGTGGACTTTGCCCAGCTGCATGCAGATGCCAGTCACTCCCAGCACGGTGGCCACGAATGCCGATCCCACGAACCAGAGCGTCCCCGACCTCTTGTACCATGGCGGCTTCTTGATATCGATGCCCTCATCATCGTCATCTTCGTCCTTTAGCAGTTGAGAAGTTGAGCATTGCGGCAGTAGGAAGGAGGCTTACGAGAGCGACACTTTCCGGGTGTGCAATTGGGGTGTTCGCAGCAATTGGCGATGATGAAAGTTAACAACACAAAGGCCGCACAAAAAGATTATCCTTATCGATATTTATTTATTTATTATTATTATGCAAAATATTCGAGGATTCGCAGGTGCTCTTTCCCTTCCCCAATAATCCAACAGAAAACCCTAAGTCCCTCAGACCGAGTCTGGATCCGAAATCTGGAACACAGGGGATCTCCTCAGATCCTGAATCATAAGTCCATATCCGTACTCACTTCCTCCGGAAATACGAGCAGATCCTTGCGGTTCGCATCCAGCTGTGCATCCAGCTCCGGCCCCTTGAAGTCCATACTATGATGCAAATCCATGAAACTCGACCCTCCCTGCGGTGCTGCCGCCGCAGAGGCCCGGGGCTCTCCCCTCGCCGCAGCATCCCCAGCCGCTGCCGGCGGCTCGTCCAGCTTATCAACAAAGGAGGACTTCGGTCGCGAAATCGGAGAGAGGGAACCCCCGGCGGCGGGTAATGGCGAGGGCAGCTGCACGGGTCCCCCAGCGCCGGCCAGGGGCTGCATCAGCGGGACGTCCAAACTCGGCATGGCACTTGACGCAGGCGGCGGCACCGCCCAGGGCGTAAGCGCTGGTCCATCCAAAAGGGCCAGCGGCTCCGGTAGGAATCCGACAGACAGCGACATGACTGACAGGGGCCGCATCTCCGCGCCCTCTCCGGATGTCCCCCCTGAGGGGCTGCCATCGGATGGCTCCGCGATCTGTCGCTGCGCCGGGCGCGGCGGCGTGACGGTATTGCTCTGCTGTGACTTGAACGTACCGTTCTGAAGCCCTGCCGGTGGATTCGTCTGCACATGCGCCAGCAGCTGCGGCTGCGCCAGCGCCGCCGTTGCCGCGCCGGCTAAATCCTTCCCGTCACCACCTTCGCCGCTCGTGCCAACTGCCACAGGGTCCACGGACGCTGCCGTGCCGGCAGTCGGAGCTGCCGCGCCCTCCGCCGCCGACATGGGATGCAGTGGAATCGGTGATAGAGATGATGTATCCATCGTCCCACTTGAAGCCGCCGGCGCCACGGATGCGCCCTGGGTGTCGATACCTTCGGGGGCTAAGGCGGGGAACGGGAAGGAGGAAAAGGCCGTGTCGTTTGCCTGCGGTGGGGCTTCTCCCAAGGACTCCTTGGGTCCCCCGGACACAACCGATTGCGTTGAATGACCGGTAGAGACATGTAGATGCTGCTGCTGCTGTTGTTGTTGCTGCTGCAGAGTCTGCTGCTGCTGCTGCTGTTGTTGCTGCTGCAGTGTCTGTTGCTGCTGCTGCGGTGAAGGCAGCTTCACCTGCTGTTGCTGCTGTTCAGCTGTTGCCGGATCCGCTAATTGGGAGGAACCCCCCCCCGGCGGTGGCGAAGTCCCGTGTCCCGGTATTTGCCGCAGTTTACTTTCTTGATGCTGAACAGGCAGCCGGTTCCCACCCGTGGCTGCAGCACCAGCTGGATAGCTGGGCGACGGGCCTTCCCATCTCGCAGTAGCACCAACATTTGATTGCTCTTTTTGCAAACTACACATACGACTTGGTGGCCGCGGCGGCGCCCAGCCCGTCGCCAGTGACAATGGCGGCGACTGTAACGACGTCCCTGTCGGCGCCAGTGCGAGCTGCTCGGCGGCGGCTCCGGAGCCACTTATTGGGTGTGGTCCCGGGGCTGAGGGGCCCATGGTATCAAACAAGGCTGGCCGGAGAACGGCATCACCTGATGGGACACCGGCCGGGGTGATGACGCATGTTGTAGGACGCAGGTGCTGCATCAGCAGCGCCTGAACCTGCTGCAGTTGGGTCAGCTGTTGCTGGGTGTACGCAAGCAGATGTGCGAGGTGTATGTTGCTCAGTGTGCCCGACAGAGGGATGTCCCCGACGGCGCCTGCGGGGCCAGGTGGGATAGTGCCGCCATCAGCGCCGCCAGCAGAACCGGAGCGCTGCGTGGAGACGGTGGTGTTGAGGTGCCCCAGCGGCCTGCCATAGCTGTATGAAGCATTGCTTAAGTGACTACGGATGGAGCCCTCAGCGCCGCCGGTTGCGCTTAGGTTGGATTGTCGCGCGATGGGCGGAACCGCTGGAGTTGGACGGTAGGGCAGCACATATGGCGCAGGGGTTTGCTCCGGAGCATCAGGAAGCCCTGAAATCGTTAGCATATAGTAGAGGACGGGAATGGTATTGTTGTGGAAAGTGGAAAGACCCAGTTGGGTGCAACGCAAGCGACCATAGAAGCGGAACACGGTGAACCTTTAAAACACCGAAGACTTACGCTTATGTTGCTCCTGTTGTTCAAACAATGAAATTGCCGGCTTGTTTCCTTCGCCGTCTGCCATCTTTATTCGCCGTCTTAATCTACAACGGCGTCAACCATTAAAGGTTCTTCGTTTGCGTGGAGTCACCAGGAAATAAAGGTCGAAATCAGTTTCAGATTTTTATGCATACTAATAATACCAGAACTCGTGTTGGCACGAATGGGGTAGACCATTCAGTTCAGAACTGCGTGCAAGCCTGTACGGTATGCCAAGCTCCAGAACCTGTACAGTTTCTCTAATAGGGCTATCGCTTGACATAGCAATGCCCATGGATCAGTGATATCAATAACGCCATTGTCGACTTATCACCATTCTTTGTTTCTGTCTTGCGCGTAGCCACTAGTTGACGGCTACATAACCCCCAGAGTTTAAAGTCTTGCCATGGCTGCTGCAACACAACCTACTGTCGATGAACTAGAGAAAAAGGAGGAGGACGAGTATCGCACGGGGCCTTTGTCTGTCTTGACCCAAAGCGTCAAGACTAACGGCCAGGTGCTTATCAATTGCCGAAATAACCACAAGCTTCTTGCACGAGTGAAGGCATTTGACCGTCATTGCAATATGATCCTGGAGAACGTCAAGGAAATGTGGACGGAGATTCCGAAGACCGGGAAAGGATCGAAGGGCTCACGGCCAGTCAACAAGGATCGGTTCGTTAGCAAAATGTTTTTGCGAGGAGACTCCGTAATTATGGTTCTGCGCAATCCGAAGTAGACAGCAAGATCGCAAGGAGGCCACACCTCCTGCCGATTAGCCTGGCGGCTGCGAAAGTTATGGGTCTTTGGCAATGTTTCAGTGTGTGAGGTACTGGCGGGGGAGCATGAAGCAGCCAAGCTGACAAATCGTACATCAGAATACCGCCCGGGTTTCACACGCGGAATGGTATCTCGCGCTGCGAAGCTAGAAGAAATCAGGTCTATGACGGGCAGAGTGATGGTTCTTCTTGGTATGCGTTATGGCTCCTAAGCCGTTGATGCTCTCGGGGAGCTCAGTTACGCCACGTGCGTAGTGGAGGGAATGCATGGGAGCACCCCGGCCGTCGTGCATGCTAGCCCACTTTGCTATACTGGACTTGATTTCGGGTTATGCTGCTTTTTCGGGCAGGGCGCTGCTGCCCGCCTTGTCAGTCTTTTGCAGCTTATGGTGTCAGGCGGACTTGACCTGTTGCCGAAGCGGTGTCGTTGCTTTTTCCGTGGGCTTTTAACAACTTGTCGCTTGTACGAACGCCCTTCACGTCGCACGGTGGCGTACGCTCATTATTCATCCACGTCGCTCTGTGTAACGACTCGGCAATCAATCCCTGAATTCATTTGGGACCGCAGGGGTAATCCGCGTTTCCTATACGAAGATAGGGGTGACACACGAGAGGAGACAAATCCCGATACCGTGCAAGTGCGCGCATTTAGGGAGCCCTTGTCGCGCAGGAGGGCAAGCCCCATGCGCCCTAATGCCACGCGATGGTGACTGTTAGCTCCAGGGAGGGATGAAGCGTGAAACGCAGTGCACACTGAAATCCCTGAGGGCTGGTGAGTCCCATGAAAAACTCATATTCACCAGCATTTTTTAAAATTTGTATAACAGTATCATCTCACTCTTAAAAACCACAATTAGCAACAAAACAGGAAGACGCGTCTGCCAGGACACGATGAAACTGGTTTTGGTCGTTTTGAGAGTTAGGATCCATTATAAGACGTACACGCAGAGACTCACGCTACTTAGAAGTTAGCTTAAAGTCTAAAGTTCCCCCCAACGCTTCGATTCGCCACGACCGATCCCTGCCTGCTGTGTCCCCATGTGTGTACGCACCTGCCTCAATAGAGAGTTAAAACTGCTGCTGCTGCTGAGGGCCCAACGCACAATAAGCGAACTGATTAAGGAAAAGGTAACCTAAAGCAAGGAACTTGTAGAGCAGGCTGAGACGAGTGAGGTATGCAAGCAGTAGTTAGCGCTGACGCGCTCAAGATCTGTACGAGCGAGTGCGATCGAGTGCCAGCAGGCGCTATGGCCTGACCCCAAGGCGCGGCAGAGCCCATGCATGTTTAGAAACGTTGGGACTTACTTGTGGGGGATAGGCTTGCTTGAGGCCTGCCTCTCACGCCGCTGGATGGATGATACCTAAGGAGAAAGCAAGGTTCGTTGCGGATGGCTAGCTAAACGTAGTCGTCGTACATGTACGGCACACACCATCACAATATAAGGTGCAAGAAGCACCCTGTCAACATCTCGAGAGGCGTTTGGAGGTTGTCACTCGACTACTTTGTATACTAATGGGCGGTACGATGCGGGCACTGCACGATTTGCCCTTTTGTGGCGATGCGTTGCGCTTACGTACAAATGATATCAGACCCTTTTTACACGTGGCGTAGGTTGTATGTACCCATTCGTACATACCAGGGAAGTGGCATCCTTGTTGTCATGTATACGTACGCAGTACGGTACGTACGGGCCCGTGTCATCGAGTTGCTATCGTCATTTTGCGGCATGGAAAAGCCACACCGGAAGCATGGGTGGGAAAACACATGTTGGTGCTCATCATATGAGGCGGAAAATCAAGCTTAACGTGCGAGCAGCGTTTTGATAGCCTTCTAGTGGCTGCGGAGGTCAGTCCACGGCAACTTGAGGTCACGCAGATAAGGCAACGTCGTTATTTGGCATAAATTTTCAAAGAGGATATCGCGTGGTTTGATATCTTAGAATTCGTCTGTGCTAGCATTGAAGCTACATGAGACTGACCCCGCCGGCGTGAAAGGCGCGAGAACCAAGGAGAACTCTCCACTTACTGTTTTTGCGGATGCACAGACGGATACGGGCATTGCACACAACCTAGGTGCCTGAGAAGGTTGAATACTTGTACACCGCGGGCTCGTTGTTCAAGCGAATCGGCGATTGGCGGCTCAGTGGTGTTGATGGTGGAGGGCGCGGGTCCACTTGTCTGGGTTTATACCGGCTCGGCTTGTAACAGGTTTAAAAAATATTCCTCTATTAGATGTTGTGTTCATGGATTGAAGAGGAGTCTATTGCGGCACTGTTGCCTTTGCAGGCGCGCTCCAGCCAGTGGGATCGTCGCGACAGGCCGCAGCGATACGGTGCTGGAAATCAAAGGATTTCGATAACATATAAACCTTTATAACACATAATTGCTTTTTAACAGGCTCCAACCGGAGTTCCTTGCATTGCAAAGAAAGGAGTTTTCCCTCTTCAGGCTAGGAATATGGGGAGAGACACTCCATAAGAAAGGGAGAAATAAATTGTAGAAATTCATGCCAAGATCTCGGATCATAAAGCAAGTCTTTTCGCAATGATAGCTTACATAGATTGACTCCGAGGGCTACAGCTGTAAAGCTGTGCCAAATTTGCATACGATGAAACTTTTGAGCCTCATATCTGATTTATTTTTAAGCAACGCAACGCAAGCATCCCATACTTGGTTAGCCTCGACCGCCGCCCACACGATGGCACAAATTGGGCGAACGGAAGCTTCTTAGTAAATACTACATTATATCAAGAATAAATTTGTTTTTGAGTTAACACATAAAAACATCTATTTCACAAAAGTGCATGATCGAGCATAAGATGATCTTTCAGGACATACCCCGCGAAGCGACACTCGTACGAAGACTGTAACGTCCGTCGTTGGGTGACGTGACATCGGCGGACGCGAAAGCCTTATTCCTTAGGCGACTTCATGGGTGGTAATAATAAAAGCTTTACTTCGTAAAGGAACATAGTACAGAGAAGGCCGGCTTGTCCATCACAGGCACCTCCGACGGAAGGGGCCCCTTTCGGTGTAGACAAAAGACATCGCCACACAGTACTCGAAATCCATAAACGTATCAAATTAAATCAGTGTTACTGGATTGATCATCTCTCTACTGACACAGTCGTAAGGTGAGTGGACGCTGCAATGCTGCTGCATAATCGGTGAAGGGGCTGCGCCCCAGATTGGTATGCCTGATTTCTAGCTACGTCCATACACAAATGATCCGTTAAGAATATTGATTGCTGGATTTTACTCAACTTAGGAACCAACGACCCTGGGTCGGTTCACGTGTAACGAGTTCCACGCACACCGCTCTTTAAACCATTTTTCGCAGGCCCAGAAGCATCAAACGTCATTACCTAAGAACATCCGGAAAATAAATCACCCAAATCAAGTGGAAGATTTTTATCAAGGAGAAGTGATGCCCGGCGCTGCAAGTGGAACAGGCGAAGCGCCCATGATTGACGCCGCCGCGCGACCTGGCTGCGCACCTGCCCAGAGCTGTGGGACGCATCTACACCCTCAAACGCATGGGACAATACCGGATAACCAATCAAACGGCCTGCGGGCTTGCCCTGATGCCGCGGAACCCCGCTCACGCCCATATTCCGTCTCCCGGTCCCAACAGCTGCCGCTCCAGCCGCTCCAGAACCACCATCCGCACCAGCTCCAGAACCACCTTTCGCTGGCTCAAGCGCTCCATAACTCATCCAACTCATTACCTATCTCCCGCGCGGATGACCTCCTGACCGATGGGTCGCTTTCCGATGTGATCCACGTTCGTCGAAGCTGCACACATCCAAGTGTCACGGGCTGGTTCGCCGCCGCCGCCGCCGCAGCTGCCGCTTCGGCGGCCACGGTCCCGGAGCCTTCCCCGCCCCTCCTGGACAACGCAGGTAATGAAACGTCAGCGCGTGGTACCAGTCAACCGCGCCGCAACGCCGGACTCCCATCAGCCGCCTTCGGTGGCAATGCCTATGGCAGTGGCCGGGGCCGAAAGGCCCCCGCCGCCGCCGCCGCCGCCGCTGGCGCCACGGCAGTGGCCACTGGGCAAGTCCTGCCCAGTGGCGCACGGGTGATCACCAACGCGGCTATATCGATCGGTGCGGGGCGGCGCTTCCAGATGGCCGTACATGTACGGCGCAAGGACAATCGCGAGCCGTTCAGCATCACCTTGGACCTCTTGCGCGCCAAGTCCAAGGTGATTAATGCGAGGCGGCGTATCGATCTTCTTCTCTTGTACGAAATCCTAAGTTGCCGTTCGCGCATGACGCTGGCCCTGCCCTTCTCTCGTCTCACGCTTCGTACCTTGGTCCTCTAAGCTTTAACGTGATGTACAATTACATTAGTGAATTATTATATTTCCCTCCAAGTATCATCAGGGATGAACTTCAATTGTAACCTTTCCAAACGTTTTGAAAAAAAATAAAATCTGACAATTGCGCCTCAGGGATTTTCCTTGGACATCGCCGAGACGGCCAAGGAGGTGGGCGTGTGCGCCACCGTCATGAAACGGGCGTGCCGGTCCCTAGGACTCATCAACGGTTGGCCTTTCCGCGTGTGGAAGCGCTGCAAGTACCTGCGAGAGGCTTACCTGAAGGTAGGTGTTTACGTCATGGCCCCAAATGCACAACTAACCAACCTGACAGTTCGTTACTAGCTAAAGAACTTCCAACGGTTTGGCTTTATCAAGCCGGGCAGGGCGCTCAGTTGTAATTTCGGGACTGCATGTTGATGACTCCCACGCCAGCCAGATAACCTGGCTGGCGAAGTACTGGGCCCGCGTGTAACTTAATTATGAGCGCCTGGTCACATGCCAACAGTTCGCCTCGCTTGGCTGTCGTCACGGGTTAGAATTTCCGTTTAAGTACGGAGGTCGACTTAGCACGCATTTGTCGTGATAATCCTCTGCCCCTGTGTGCACGGATCGGAAATCTACAGGACGCCGACCGTTTGGTTTCGGAGGCTGCGTCCCTGCAGCAGCAGTTTCCCCAATCCACCCAGAACGCCGCAAAGGCTCAGGAGCTGCGAAGCGAGGCGGCACGACTCAAGGTGAGTTTTGCCCCCGGTGGGTCGTGGGCGTATTTTGACTTTGTGGGTTTGAGTTCTTCGCGGCTGGAATCATAGACCCGTAGAAATCTGGACGTAGAAATCTGGACGATACGTCGCTAGCTAATACTCACGGTACTGACAGTACGAGCTCGCTTGCTTGATGTTTTCGCGAGGCTTCGCGTTGCAGTACATATACAGTGTCATGGACCTGGCGGCGACTGTTCACAAATAAATTCGGAAAATTTTCAACTTAATTTGGCTCAGCACCGGTATGCATGGTGTGATAAGTACTTCTGTCCTGGCACAACTGTGGCTTATAAACGTAGGCGCGAGTGGAAGAGGTCGACGCCTGGTGGGCGGATGTGGTAGGTAACCCCGTGGGTCGGGAGCTCCAGGGAGACCCCTTCTTCGTCAACAATGTCGTACGGTGGACCCAGAGCAAGTACAAGGAGGCCCACCGGCTACGCGCCGGCAATGCTCGCGGTGCGACGGGCCGCAAACGCGGCAGCGGCAGCTGCGACGGTGATGGTGACGGCGGCAGCGGCGCGGACGCGGAGGCGGTTGGCACTGACGGCGCAGAGGACTACGGCAATGGTGACGCTACGGCTTCTGGTGACGGCGACTTGGACATGGATGATCCTGACGAGAGGGATTGGGCCATGCTGAACGGCGGCATCATCATCGGTGACCGCACCGCGAGCGGCGATGACGTCGGTGGCAAAGACGCAGAGAGGCGTAAGGATTGGGAACTGGCAGAGGACGCCGACACCGCGGACAATGGCCCCTGCGTCATCGCGAGTGCGGATGGCATGGCGGCGGTGCCGCAGCCGCGACGGGAAGACTCACGGAAGGGTGCACCTGTATTGGCCGCCGCCGCCGCCGCCGCCGCCGAGCCTAAAGGCGGCGCTGCGACTGTCGCCGTCACGGCGGCGGCGGCGTGGGAGGCGCCAGTGGACGCCGGCGGCGGCGCTTTCAATGGAATCGACACGATCGCGCATGACGGTCGACGCGGGGGTTCGAGGCATGACCCTCGGATCAGGACCCTGGCGTCTGCACCCCTACCTCGGCTGCCCCCAACCTGGCAACAAATCCCGCCGAATGCTGAGGTGCTCGCATTAGCCGGCCCGCGCGACCCGTCAAGCGAAGTCATGATGGCGGCGGCGGCAGCGCAAGCGCAGTACGGCAGCCAGCTGGTGCAGTACCAGCGGCCGTCAAGCCCTGACATGCCGTACCCTTTGGCGTTGCCTCGGGACACGCTGCCACCTTCGCTTGGCCACTTCTCACAATCCATCGAGGAGGTCCTGATGATGCGGCTACAGCCAAATGAGCTGCAACTGCTTGTGCAGCAACATCAGCAAGGATATGAACAGCAAGATGAGCAGAAACAGCAGCAACAGCAACAGCTGCTGCTGCAGCTACAGCTACAACTTCAGAGGACGGTTTCGGAGCGGGAGGCAAAGCGCCAGAGGCTGATGACGGCAGACGCTGCCGCCGCCGAGATTTGCCCGCAGGTTCTGGACCCCTCCTCCTTGGGTTTCCACATCTCCGATGCGCAGCTGCAGATGCTGCAGCTTTCCAAGCAGGTATCCAACCTGCTCCGAAACCGGGAACAAGCAAGGAATCTGAATCTGAACCTAAACCTGGGCCAAGATCTTAACTTTGGGGCGCCTTTTGATGCAATACGAAACCAAATCGTCAAGGCAGCTGGGGGTGCGTCGGGAGCCGCCATCGCTGCAGCCGTCGCCACCAGCGGCGGCGGTGGCGGCGGTGGCAGTGGCGGCGGCGGTGGCGGTGGCGGCGGCGGCGGCGGTGGCGGCGGCCATCGGCTGCAGCACTCTTGCAGCTCATCATGGGTGACGGCTGAGAAGCTTCTTGCGCATCATCAACAATCCGCGACGGAGGGCGCGTCCACGCTTGATGGTGGTGTTGGTGGCAGCGCCGCGACCGCTGGGTCCGCTTGGGCCGATAAAGGTGACGGCACTGGCCGGGCTCAGGAGTCCAAAGCGTCGGCGGCGGTTTCATTGAAGAGGATTCGGATTAAGTTTGGTTCGAGTGGTGGGATGGTTGGCGTCAGCGGTAACGCGGCGGCGAGAAATTCGGCGGGCGCTGCGCCGGAGCACTTGAAAAACATCCCGAGTCTGGATGCGCTCGCGGATGCAGCGGCGGCAACCGGCGATGGTCGGCAGCCTTCGCCGCGAGGGATGTGTATCGCCGCCGGTGACGGCAGTCACATCAGTGTCGGCGGCAGTGGCATTCCTGACGCCATGGGCCCGTCCCCATGGGTGGTACCTCGACCGCTGCCATCAACGGCGGTGGAAGTAGAGACACAGCATCGGTCTATCGTACCGAAGCCACGCTCTCCTTATAGTTACGGCCCTTCGTCGCCACCTTTGCCTCCCGCGCCGCCTGCGGCGGCAACCGGGGCGGTGGTGGCGGCCAGCACTTCGCCACCGCAACCGCCATCGTTCCGTGCATACGGCGGCAGCGGCGGCGCCACCAACACCACCGCGGACTTCTACGGTGCGTTGGCGTTCGCCACCTCGGATGCGGAGCCGCCGCGTCGGCGGCAGCCGTCGCAGTCCTCCCCTTCCGCGCCGTCATCGCCTCTTCTCCCATTGGACACGCCAACAATGCAGCAGCTGCAGCCGGGAGGACAACATGGAATGCCGTCGCGGCCATTCCCATTACAGCTGCAGCTGCAGCCGCAACAACAACACGGCCTATCGCTCTGCAGGCAGCCCAGGGAGCCTGCCACTGACGCCGTGGCGGCGGCACCGGCGCCGCCATCCGTACACCTTGACGAATCACAGATGGCTCGGTTAGCACGTGCGATACACGTAGCCGGCGCCAGCGATTTGGCGTCCTTCGTAGGTCAGATGCGCACGCAGGCCGGCGGTGGCGGTGGCGGTGGCGGCGGCGGTGGTCCCCCACAATTGGCCGAACTCATGGGTCCTAAAATTCAAGAGCGGCAAAAGGGCGCGTTGCCCCAGTTACAGCGCATTGAAATGGTGGCCGCTGCAGCCGCCTCCTCCGCGTATTTCAGAAAACAGCCGGTCGAGCTGGCGACGGCGGCGGCGCAGCCCCCACCGTCACCTTTACCACCGTCGCCGCGATCGCCCGTCAACCCGCCGGTATGCCCTCCGCCGGTATCCGCGACAGCGACTCGGCCGTCGCCGCCGTCGCCACCGACTGCTGCCGCCGCCGCCACCGCCAGCACCACCACCGTCGGCGGCCACCTCCAATCGGCAGCGGCAGGTGGTGGCCGCCGCAGTCCACTTCGCGTCTTCTCTGGAGCGCCCCATCCAACAAATTCCCCTCGGCCTAACGCGGCATCCGGGGCTTTGCCAGCGCTGCTTAATGACCTGCAGAAGCTCCTCCCCGCCGAGACCCGAAGAGCGGTTTCGGAGGTGCTGATTCCAAATGGCCCATCAGAGCCTCAGGGTGGTAGCTTCCCGCAACAGCCACAACCACAATTGCAGTCCGAGTCACGGAAACAAGAACAAGAACAACAGCAACAAGAACAACGGAAGCAGCAGCTTCAGAAGAAGCAGCAGGAGCAGGAGAAGCTCGAGGATACGTTGGCTGCGCTGGCCGGGCAGGTTTCGGAGCTATCGGTTCAGCTGAAGGATTCACGGCACCAGGTGCAGCTGCTGGAACTGCGTGTCCAGGTGGCGGAACACAGGGCCCAGGTGGCAGAGCTGAAGCTGCAGATGGCAGGCCAGCGATCGTCAGCCGGGACTACGGAGGGGGCAAGCAGCTGATGTTGGGTGGGGCAACTGATGGAGGGTGGGTGAAACGAAGGGGTTGCGGGGGGCTCTGTTGATTTGAAACTTAGGGTGGTGTGCATGGATCGGTAAGGCAGCGCGTATTGTAGTGGTTTGACGTTAACCGTATGTTGGTACACACGGATGATGGCAGAGGGCCGATGAAGTGTTGGAGTAACATGGAGGCCAGTCTATATCTTGTGCGTGGCGCAAGCCAGGTTGTCAATGCATTTCCGAAGAAACATGGCTTTCAATTGGGGCATGGAACTTGATTTAGAAATAATGGTTTGAAATGGAAAGGACAAAACACAGATGAAGTAATGTTTGTTCCGGTTGGCCTTTGGGAGAACTCGTTCGATGAATTGAAATCATGTGTAGACGACATCTTTTGTATCCAGCTGCCTACTGTTTCATCTGGTGACTTGGATAGACTTTGCTTGTGTCTGCATGGGATTACCATACCGCGTTGCGATCGGTAAACTTGTGGAACCGTATGTCGACAATTTGGAGCAGATCAGTCAAAGGCCACGGAGATATATGAAACCGCATGCATTATCTTCGGCTGGGGATCATATAATTCGTGGGTGACGTGACTTTGACGCAGAGGGCGCATGCGTGTATTCATTTGTGGTAGCTTTTTCTAATTCCTTGGATGAAAAAAGATCCTTTGGGGGGGGGGCGGAGTTTTCCGCGTTTCGAATCATTTCCTGGGTTGACGATAACTGCTTTGATTAGGCGTATTCCAAGTACAGGCTTCCCACTTTCGTGCCGACCTTTGCTGGCTCTTTCACGGCAGAACTGTGTGAGATAACAAACCAACAATTTGTCTTCATTCTATCTTTTGCTTTCCTCCACTGCGCGCTGAAATCATTGAGGCATGTTGATAGATAAAACGATGATCAGGACGCGTTCGAAAGCGGGTATTTGGATATGGTATAATGCTGCGTGCATGGCAGCTCAACCCTGCCAATGTGTGTCCACGGATGGTGGAGGTTGGAGAACTGGATGGGATCGATGTGGGTGGCTTTGGGTGGTCGTTGCGCAATAGTACAGCACAATTGTCGTTGGTACATGTAGGTGCAGGCTATATTTGGGCTCGAGCATGCATAATTGAAATATGTTCACGACATCTGGCGTTTCCCGAGATTTCGGACAGTACTTAAAAAACATTTTTTACTCCATATCTTACAGAAGCGCGGGCTGTCAACCATTTTGGGTGATGGCCGCAAGTGGTTCCGGTTGGAAAACTCCGGAAGCCTTTCCTTGCTGCTCTGCGAAAAGAGGACACTTCGCGCGTTACGTAGCATCTGACGATGATAATCATGGTCACGCTCACCTGCGCTACGCGCTGCGGGAACATTTGTCACGATTCTCTTTTGGTTGTCATCTGTTACTGATTTTTTAGCTTCCTGCCCTCATATGACTCTCTGGGGCGTCACTCGGTTTATACATTGCTTGTGTACCACAGTTGGTTGGGTGTCGTATCACGTACATCCTGGATACCGTTAAATCTCGTTGCGGAAAAACACTGATGAGGTTTTGAGAAACCAAGCGGTAGCGAGCTCAGCGAGGCGCTATCGTTGTCTTTGCCCGCTGTCGCTGTCGCTGTCGCTATCGCGTCCATGTGGGGTGCTCCTCCGTCCCCACTCCGAAACATGTTTTGGCTGCGCCGCTCGCTCAGGGGTGGCGATACAACTTGGTAATCTCGGGCGCGGTACGTGCGAGGTGAATGGGGTGGGGCCATGAAAGCAGTTTCGGGCGTCAAGTCCCCATCCCACTCCGCGCCTGCCTTGATTACAGCGTAATGCTTTTCTTTGCTGGCCTTTAGTCTCTGATGTCCGTTATTCAGTTCTGTTGCGCGTCGTGACAGCGCATTCAGGAGTTTGCCGACTGACGAACAGCGTAGGGGGGCCATTGTATGCATGACTGGATCTAGGGTTAGGAGTCCTTACTTTAGCTGCTGCCCGAGGGCCCTCGCCGATAGATTCTAGTTTTGTGCCCAAGCGGCCCTCCGCCAAAAACTGGCCTGCGGTAAACTGCAGCGTGTAGCCAGCAAGCCAGCAAAGCTGGTCAAGCGCGTTATGATATCTGACGCCATCATTAGTTTGCTCTGCGAGTGGCGTTAGCTTATTTATTCGTGCGGCATCTTTCGAGGGAAGGAAACGGGTGGATGTATCGGCAGCGGCGTGGCTGGCGTGAATTGGTGTGACCAACCGCGATTTTGTATAGGTCGTCAGTTAGGAAGCCGTGTAGCTGTTTAAGGAGACGAAAGAAATGTACTTCAGTGTCAGGGCGCGGGCCCGCCCTTGAGCTTCATGAAAGGGAATGGCTGTGGTGTGGGTAGGCTCGGAAGAGGTCAGGTCTCGGAAACGGTCAGGCCAAAGAACAGCCAAAGGAAACTCGTCCTTAATGCCCTCACAGAGGCTCGTGGCTGCTTGGAAGAGGTCCGGAGGCCGAAAGGAGGCTTGGCCGAAGAAATGACGCTGGGCCAGGAGAGGGCTACATATGACAGGCCTTCGGTTCAGTATCCTCTCTCCAGTCTGGGCCATGGGTTCCTTGCGGCAGGCGCGTTTGGTTGGTGCACCTGATTCGTTGGCGCAGTGAGATTTATAGGTTTGCAACAGACCTTAGAAATGTTTGCGAGATGTGGTGGCTGGCGGTGGTGGCTTTACAGTGATGCCTTGTCACCGCACGGCCCTTGATCATCAGGAAGGCTGGCCGGGAAAGTAAAGCATAGAGGGGCGCCGTATATCACGGAAGGTATGTACAGAGACAAAGTTCGCGTCTTAGTGGGAGTTGATAGAGAGAGTAAAGGAAATGTTTGGTTGTAGGCAGCCATGGTTAGGGGCCAACAGATTGTGTTCCAGGAATGATGTTAGTCGCTGAATTTCAAGCAGTGCGCAACAGAGCTGCTGGCGCCACTGTACTGGCAATATCGGCAATATGGGCAACTTGGACCTCTGAATCCAAGCAGTTTCAAGAGCTGTGCCCTCATGCGCGCGTTCCTGCAGGTCATTTGTTGTCTGTCGTCCGTTGCCACAATTCGGTTACGAACGGTTTCTGGTACGGCCCTTGTGTTGTGATTGCTAGAAAGTTGCAAGGTTGCGGTAAAGTAACAGATGTGGAGTGTAGAACTCCGCGGAAGTCAGCGATTACTTAACAGAATTTGCGCGCGCGATTTACATGGCGGCACTCCGGTGTACTTAAAAGCGTTTTGGAGGGCTGCTTTGCTAATATCCAAAGGCAGTTGTGTTTGGAGTAACTTGTCGATGGCCGCGGATTGCTTGTTTGGATATTAGATATCATCATAAGCCCATCTCCGTGATTCATATTTGTAGGTGCGAGAAGCTCAACTCTTCGTTGGCAACAGGCCGGAGATGAGCGCGAGCGAAAATCCTCCATATTTATCGTACCGGTTACGTTGATTATGAAAAAGTACGACTGGAGGCGGTTTCACCGTTTCAGAGCAGCTTGTCGCGTTATCGTCCCTATCGATTAACTTTTGCGAGTCTTTATTACTTGCGTGTGTACCAATATTGTTGCACGTCTACGTCTATGTCTGTCTATGTGTGTATATGTGCGCGTGTCTGTCTGTCGGACGTTTACAGGAGTTAATCAGTCCTTTGCTCAAGCTTGCAGATCCTGTGACGGATCTCAATTCTATGATGGCCAATGGCGGCGCATCATGCGAAAGGCATGTCGCAAGGCTTTTTTAGAGGGTCTGCTCGTTTCGGCCGGGGGACTGAGCCATGCGTGCTGAGCTGTTCCTGCCCAATTTTGTCTGGGCTGTTCTGGGCTTTACTTGCCACTTCGACAGTTAGAAGACATGTTGTAAAGAAACGCGGTCATCACCCTACCCTCCTGTATGTGCGCCCGGTACTGGTATTACAATGCATATGCGCCGCCAACACAAGACACAGACCTGGTCCGTCCGACTATTTACCCAACGGTCCGATCGCGCCAAATCATTACAACTGAGCTGACCCATGGGTCGAAACCCCTTTTCCAATAAGGGCAAAACGAGGTGTTTTCTTAACTGATAACGAAAACAACCAACCACCGATTTAATGCGCAAAGGTGTTTTTGTGTTTGAGGTCCTAGCTGCAAACTAACATAAAATATGCCGTACTTCCATGTACGTCTAACCATTAACCCAACTATCCAGATCTGTACGAACCTAGTACAAAATACCCACCTAGGCGTAATGCACGCGGGTGCGGGTGCGGATGGGATGTGGAGCTGGCCTCTCACCGCTTGGGGGCGCATGTACGCAGATCCTTTAGCGTGACTACAGCGTCTAGAAATCCGGGCATGTCCTTCAGCATTCAACCGGGCCGCCCAATTCACGAACAGTCCAGGGGCGAACTTCTGTCAATTAACAATGAGTCAACTCTTTCCGTTGGTAGTTCATTTCGGTCTTCCAAGGTTCCAGGTTCATGTTATACCTTCAGGACCGCCTCAGGTCGTACATAAGGCTCTCTCCCGTGTGCTTTTATTAGCTATATATTGCGATCATCATTATAAACAACTAACAACAAATGTCCAAAACCTGCAACACCTGCAATGCGCAATCTCAAACCTGCGGAATCTGAGGAAAAGGAATGACCTTTTCACAATTTACTGACTCAAAAAGATAACAAAATGGAAAGGGTTATGTAGCAAAATCCATCCATCCATGACATCACCTAGACAAATGAAAAACGAAAGCTCAGCGCAGCGCGGGGCAGCATGGGAAAGGCAAGCAGTAACTTGCCCCTATGATACCGGAAAGGCCGTTGTGTCCTCCCAGCTGCCGGATGCACACTCATCGGCACTTGCAGGAAAGTTACGAAAGACGGACCGCCGTACCACACAGACCTGTGCATGCGGACTGCATTCGTGTGTGTGGTGAGGGGAGGGCTTAACCACAGGCAGAGTCTTGAACCGGGCGCCCTTTGGTCTTGGTGCATTCCGCGTGTGGCCCATGTCGCTGCGCAGAGGGTAGCTTTCCGCTCCGTTCCGCTCCGTTCTCCCCTCTCATGAAGATGTCTTCCATCTTACAGCTCCGACATAACAGCCGCAAGCAGGCTGCACGCCCCTAGGTAGGTCCCGGCCACCGTGGGTCGGGGTCGGGGTCGGAAGCCAAAGCTCAAGGACTTCCAGAAGCGGCGCCCTCCAGCGCTTTCGCCACCCCGTTCCACGCCCCGATGGCCAGCTGATGCGCTGCACAGCTGGTCAAATATGCCGCCGCCGGGTACATCAACATCGTCACCGGTGCAGCCGCCGGCAAAGGCGTCATGGTGCAGGCTGCGACTGCGAATCGCCCTGCTGCCACGCCTACGGTCCCCACCACCGCCGCCTTCACTCGCGCGCCTGCAGTGCCGTTGCATTTCCATACGTTGTATAATGTGCCCAACGTCCCCGCGGACACGGTGCCCAGCAAGGCACTGCTGGTGAAGGTGCTGGCGGCGGCTCCCAAGGCTCCGGCTGCCGCACCAAGCACGGCGCTCTCTGCGATAGCCGCCGCTGCGGCCACTGAACCCACATGGGGCTTATCCTTATCCGTCGCCGTGTGGAGGACAGCCGCCGCTGCCGCGCCGACGGCAATGCCCGCCGCAGCGCCCAATGCACAGTTTCGGAGCATTTGCATAACCGGATTCGGCCGAAGCGCGAAGAAATGCTGGGTTGGATGTAATGCGAGTCGATCGCCTTGCTCCAGAGAGAGAGGGACACTGCGGACGCCGCCAGGGCCCGTCAAATGTGGAGAGGCCCCCGGTACGGGCCGGTCAGCGGGTACGATTTTCTGCATGCCGTCGTACCGGCTGTCTCGAAGGACCCTTCGCAGGACCTTAGCCTTGCTGTAGTACTTGCACTGTGCACGTGCGAGGACTTCACCGGACTTGGTATCGTGGATGTGGATGTCGAAGTGGCTGTTAACGTCTCCACTTATCGCCCTGCGTACGGCGGTAATCGTGCAATATTACGATGGTGAAATATTGCAACGCCCCAAAGGCGACATTGCGCATCGCAGCATAATATAGTAAACCACAGCTTAACATGGAGATTTTAAACGTCGGATGTTGACATTTTGATACAAAGGCCCGGCTGTAGGAAGGCGAGAACAATGAGGATGCATTTCGAAGTGTGATCGTACGGTGAAGTACAAGGCACTGGTTGGATAGGCCCTGTCTCTTAAGAGGAAATCTAGGACTAAAGCTCGCGGCATGACTGTGTAAAGTGATTACGGTAACACACTTCTAGCGCCTTCTTTTATTGGGCATCGGGCACATGTCTCCCATGTGCTCACCACAAGGTCGAACCCTTCTTGACTGCGTTGAGGTTAAAAGTGGCAATGTGGTGTACCTCAGCCGCCAGACCGCGTACGATGCGGAGTGGCGCCGTCGCGTGCTGATCCAGGATGCTGCGAACCTTGCGGACGGCATCATCCACAATTCGGACCTGCTCTACGCTTTTTGCAATATCGCGCCTTAAGATACACCATATTGTCGCGCTTGCAGCGATGCATGTGGCTTCGTAAGGGTGTATATTGCTGGATGGATCAGGTCCGTGGGTTGAGGCCATCCATCGCAACATCCTTGCGCCAATGGACCGCCAGTCACCCGATGTCGTCGTTGCTGCCGTTGCAGGTTCAGCCATGCTTTTCTCGCGATCTGGGTTCAGGATGGTGAGATAAAATTTTATCCCAGGCCCTGTCTCTTCAAAGCACAGTCCCTCGCGTCAGTCTTTCCCGTGTAAGTTCCGCCAATTCCAATAAGCCATGCATAAGGTAACAGATGCTGCTCGTAACCTTCAGTGCGCTAGAAAATCATAGGTAAGAGATGGATTATTATAATTTCATATGTCGGACGTGTCGACAGGTTTGTGCGACAGCTGCCCAAATACTGGCGATTGAAGTGCAAATGTATAAATGAATGATTCTGTTTATGGCTTTCGAATGCACGTGGATTTAGATGCCTGCGATGCCCAGTTAATTTTCCAAATTCTGCAACGTCGCCCGCATCGAGGTCATGCCATGTCGGCAATTCATACCACTTCGGCTATTTCACAGACGCCAATTTGCAAGTTTAGGCTTCTGTTGTACAGAAATAAGACGGGCAATTGATCATGCGGGACCGCACCAACTAACATAGCGACGTCACAGCGCCTTCTTTGGTTGAATATGCCCTCATGACGCTTCCGTGATGGAGCAACTATAACCCTGTTTTGCAGTTGTACAGCGATCGGTGCGCTGCGTGGTGAATCCTCTGCGAATCTAGGAATCGACTCCTCCGATTATCTTCCATTCGGGTCGATTTGCATCCTCGCGTATATCAGGGCCTGAAAGTGGAACAGTTACTGAGGCATACCTTGCAGGGTTCTTCAAAGGGGCAGCTGTTTGTTCCGGGGGGTCTGCGGAACTCTACCTAGTTACGCCAAAAACCACGGGAAGCTGCGCTTCACACTGGAAACGTTTTCCGGGGATCCCCCGATGGAGCAGCCCCAACATATTTCCGGGCGTTTTCCTAAAAACTGAAAATTTTCTGGGTCCCGTCCGGGGTGAAGAACGCGGATACCTTGGGACTGGTTGGGGTGTCTCTTCCCGCAGGGCGAACATGCTGTCATCATGCAGGGCTAATCGTGGGAAGTCCTGATCAGGTGTTGATTATGGGTCCTGTGTCAACAATTGCTCGGTTGCAGGGGTGACATATGGCATGATGCGGGAAAAATCTCAAAATGCTGAGATGGTGCTTTGTGCACTTTAGGGTATCGTGTCCTTGTGTGTGTAGTGTGTATACAGTATACGACTACGACAGCTTGAGCACCTCATGCGCCAAGGTAACCAATGTGCTGACTTCCATTCCCATGCCCTTGCCCAGCTGCCTCAGCCCGCTGTGCTTCCCTTCGGCCAGCTTAGTGAAGTAGACACTTCTGGCCTCACAAAATCTGAAGCCTGACTCACAAAATCTGAAGCCTCATGTAGAAGTATCTGCACAACCAGATCCTGTAGGCGGGTTGCCCAGGCCGCAGCTTCCCGCTGCTTCAGACGCAGAAACAAATGGTCACAGCAAGGAGCACAAACTATCGTTCGTCAATATGACAAATGGCTGGGCCCTGCCCGGGATAAACCCGCAAAGTCACCACCATGCGCATGCACCATCCCCACGCGTCACTTTCCCCTGGCTCTCCCAACATCTCGCCTGGCGTGTTCGCCTGCTTACCTGGGCCTTTCTTGGCATTATACAAACATTCGTTCAAAATCTTGCTCCGAGACCAGCCATGCCAGATGGTTGCTGCCGACCCAGATCGTTCGTCTACTTGTCTTCAGATGATACAAGGCACCGAGCTAATTTGAGCCCACTTTAATGGGGCGACGCATAAGCATACACAGCGTCTGTGACTGCCCTGTCTCCTACCACCCTCCGGCACCCCCATCCCTCGCATCCTCCGCTTCCCCCTCGTCCATCTCCGAGCAGGGCTCAAGCTCCTGGCCCCCAGCTGCCGCTACCTTTCCCTCTCCTCCTCCTCCTCCTCCTCCCCATCCTCCTCGTCCTCCCCCCTCTCCTCCCTTTCATCATTATGGAAGCCACCGTATAACCCCTTTCGGCCTCCATGAAGCTCGTCGTACATATCCTCTTCCTCCTCTTCACCTTCCGTCTCCCCAACCCCTCGGCCGACATCACCATCAACCGGCTCTTCCTCTGCTACGGGGGGATCCATGCACCGTTGTCGGCTAGGGCCCCAGGGCTGACTGGCAATCCCTTGAGTCACTGGGCCACCACCACCACCACCACCACCACCACCACCACCACCACCACCACCACCACCACCACCACCACCACCACCACCACCATCATTACCGCCCGTTGCACCCTCATCGGCGGCCTTCATCATCTTCCGGCGGCTCTTAGCCTCCGCCGCCGTACGAGGCCGCTTATTGAGCAACGCAGACGATCCCATATCCCCCTTAGGCACCTCTCCCGATTTCACTTCCACAGCGCATACGCCGACTTTACCGCTTACCCCGGCAGCGGCGCCGTCCGCCGGGGATCTCGGCTTACGTGGTTTTCGTGCCTTAGGCGCCGCAGCCACGCCTTCGGTCCTCTGCTGCTCTTCCTTCGGCGCTCGCAGCTTCTTGACCTTGGGACCACCGGCACCCTCGCCGCCATCCCCCTCCGCGGAGACGCCGCCTCCGGCCGCCCGCTTGCCACGGCCGGTCCCGCCAGCGCCCTTGACCTTCTTCCGTCCGTTTCTTCCCGCGTTATGCTCGTCAACGGGCGCGGAGTTGGCGCCGGTGCCGTCGTGCTCATTACCGTCATCCTGGTCTTCATCGAAACCATCATCACCGCCACCGTCGGCGTCCTCGTCGTCATAGCCGCCGTAAGCCTGGCAAATCCCAGTCACCATCATGGCCCCAAGGAGCAGTAAAATAGGGGGCGAAAGGATTTGGGTCTGCGGTTTCGGAGCGGCAGCTAGAACCGTAATCTCCTTTCGCTTCTTCAAAGCACTCACTGGTGTAGGACCCCAACCGCAAATGAAGAAAGAAAGTAAGAAATTTGATTTTTGATCCGACCTGTCCCCTCCAAAACACACACGCGCACACCTGGGACGCCACCTCGTTGCCGTGGATGTCTTTATTTTTCAATTGGGCAATGCGGATACCGTCCGCGCAGCCCATCTGCGATGGTTAGGTTCACATTTCGGTGGTATGGTAAGGTGCATGACACAGAACCCGACGCCAATGTCGATGCCATAGCCGCACTCTCGTCAATAAACGGGACATGAGAATCTGAGATGAATCACATGCCAACGTGCGACATAGCTGAGGGCGCAGGTCAATGGAAGACATTAAGACAGACCATTTAGCCCAGCCCCTGCCCCCTCGGTGAGGAACCGACTACCTATTCCTCCGCCACCTGTCCTCCACGTGAAATATGCTGTATGTACTTATGCTGTATTGGCCAGGACCTGTATCCAGCCATGATCTGCATGCGGTCTTTTGCCTGGTTTTGTACGACGCTCGTGAACTGACCTCATGAAACAAGGCCCTCATGTTTAGAAGGAAGGTCTCCATGGCACGCTTGACGGCGGGGACCTGTGTGTGGCGGACAGAGACATCAGTCGGGAGGTACATGGACCCATGGGTCGCAGGAAGCCGAAGGCGCGGGTGGGGAGGGCTATGATATACAAAGAACCCGGAGGCACAGGAGCCCACGGGTGGGGAACGATGGTAGAAACAAGGAAGACCCATGGTGTACAGCAATACCCAGCATAACGACCTTCGTATATTATTGGGGTCCATGGTGCCTGCCTACAACACAAACACCGCCGGTGTTACATCGCTTTGATGCCAACCTGTCATTCGGCCGCTCATAAAACACAGTCACGATACCCTGCGGCGCAACAACCCTGCACATCCTGTACAGGGCTCAGGGCTCCATTATCACAGCGGCGCAGTACGATTGTGCTGGAGGAGTTACTTGGGATGTGCGAAAGGCTTATCCTAAGCATTATCAGCTTAAGAGTTGAGCTCGCGGTCTCGTACGTGATGACCCTGTCGTACTGTCCTTCCGGGGTCGGTAGCGAGGTAACTTCTCAGGTCCCACACCGGACGTTGGGGATTGCTGGCGCACCATCGCCATCATCATCATCATCGCCATCATCGCCATCATCATCATCATCATCGTTATCATCATCATCATCAGCAGCAGCAGCAGCATGCCGTACACGCCTTGACATGCGCCGTGTCAATCACACGCTTATGTATCCTGTCAAAGCACGGCAATACACACCACCACCTCCCCGCCTCTTCCCTCATACCCCGCCATACCTTGGCCGCCAGCGCCACCGCCCGGCGCTCCTTGCCGTCAGCGCACAGAGTATTTAGCAGCCGCGTACCCCTCTGCACGCTCTTCACAGTGCGCCGCAACTTGTCTTCGTGGGCCTCCCACAGCCGCCGCCATGCGCCCGTGCTACGAGCCAAGTCCTGTGGACAAGGACGGAGGTTACCAGCCAGCCCCCAATCGGTATACAGGAAATGGACAGTGGTGGCGAAATATACGTAAGATAGGTATGAGTGTGTGATGGACCTCAGCAGAAAGGAAATTGCGACGCACCTCAACGAATTTTCCTCCGTATTTAATCGCTGCGGTTATCAGCGGATTGCGTCCCGGATGCTTCTTCACGAGCTCCATTAGTTTGGAAAACACCTCCGCCGAGGAAACCGTCTCCGCCATCAGCTGTTCCTCCTGCGTGCATGCATCACACGCCTCCGCGCGGTAAAATGGGTATTTTATATTAAAACTATTATTATAATATTATAGGTATTATGGGTATTATTATATTAAAACCCTATAAAATACTACGGTATCCTGTTCGCATGTACCGCTCGACCTGTGTGACACGTCGTAAACCTTGGCAGGAACTGCGAGGTGGTAAACTGCGCGCGTCTCACCTCCTCCTGCCCCATGACTCTTCGCTCCGAAGACCTCATCCGGGTGCATGTGGCGGACCACCTCTCCAGCAGCGCTTCGAACACGCCGCGGTACCAGGCCGCCAGGGTGGCGTCACTCAAAGAGGCATATCCGGCGATGGGCTCCGAAACCGCCATTGCTGCCGCGACGCCGCGACCGCCACCGGCCTGTAAGCCAAAGCGCGTCAGGCAGACGCATTAAAGAGAGGGAGATGCGTCAACACTTAGGACGTGTTGCCTCGTACTCACCGTCACGGGTTTTGAGTACGAGGCAACACGTCCTAAGTGCTATAACAATTCCTTGGACTTGTGAGGCTAAGGAAAAAACGCAGCTCCCAACTGTCGAACCATTTTACTCGGGCTCCTTAACCACAGCATCTGTGTTTGTGTACGTTTCCCCCACCACCACCACCACACACACACAAACCCCATCTACCTAGCGAAAATCCTCCACCAGCTCCCCCCGTATCAAAGACGACGAGCCTTTAAGTTCTTCTGAAAGATGACGCGCTGTTACATTTTTCATCACACCCTATCAGATCTCCTCACCCTTCCCACAGACACCTCCGCCATCGCCTGTGTCACCAGCAGCCTCAGAACATCCAACGGCTTCGTCGAAAAGTCGACGTAGGTCCTCAGAAACTCCAGAATAAGCTTCGCCTGGCCACGCCACCGGAAAGACCCGCCGCCGCCGCCGCCGCCGCTGCGTCCCGCTGCCGCAGCCACATCCCCATCATCCTCGGCTGCGCCACCATCGCCGCCGTCGTCGTCGCCACCACCGCCGCCGCCAGCAGCAGCGACCCCTCCGGAGCCGGACCAGTCGTTCTCCAGGGCCTTATTCGCGCTTCGGCTGACAGCCTTGGCCAGGCGGCGGAGGCCGTCAGGACAGTCAACGGCGGCGGCGTTGGCGGCGTCCGGCGCCGCCAGGTGCCGTACGGCGGCGATGAGCGCTCTCCCGGTGCGTAGCAGCGCCAGCTCCCGCCATACGTCCGGGGGTGCGGGCGGATTCTCGGGGACTGGTTCTCCCTCCCCTGGAGTTGCCGGTCCGGCGCCTTGGCACTGGGACGTGAGTTGTTGAAAGGCCCTCCACGCTAAGAGCGCCAGGTCTTCACCCTGAAAACGACGGAAGGGAAAGGCATTGTGAGAGGTGGTCATCGGAAGGGAGTTTGCGATCGTGCACTCCCTAGGAAATAAGGAGCTCGACAGGGGCGTAAAAAGAACAATGGATCACAGTCCTCCTCCTCCTCCTCCCCCTCCCCCCTTCCCCCCTTCCCCCTTCCCCCCTTCCCCCTTCACCCCCCTCCGACACATACACGTGGGCACTTCTGCGCACTTATCTAAAACGATGGTTTGGGGATTTGGGGAAGGGAATTGAAATCTTTCGCTTCCGGAATCCGGATACTTATAAATGGCTTAATTAGGACTTAGGGTTAGAAGCCCGAACGGCTCGTGTGCAGCGCTCAAACGAGTTGCATACCCTTTCGTGAATAACTCAATGTAGTTAAGGTAGTTAACTTGGTTATTTGTTTCCGTTGTAGTCCCGCATCTTATATTCGAACTTGTAGTCCCCCCTGAGATGAGACACGCGAAATACCCCCCCCGAACAAGTCGACCCACCCTCACCCCCGACCGACCTGAGCGGAATTGAGCGCGCGTCCGGAAACCGCCGGGCAGGCCGCGTCAGCGAGGCGCTTCAGATCGTCATCTGTACGGAAAACCCACGGCCCACGGCCCACGGCGGACGACCCACGACCCATGGGTCAGTGTGGGCCAAGCAAACAACGGCCAACAAGCTTTAGGTTATCAATAGCTCATTACCGTACAATAATGTACGGATACTTAACGCCTGATTAGACGCGCATATTGCCATTCACGCCTCTTTTTTGATTCTACGGTATAGCTTAGAAATACGAAAGGTTTTCGGAAACCCTAAGAAAAGGCTATCCTTACCTGGGACGCCGTCCGCCGCCGGCTTGGCAGCAAGGCAGGCCAACACCGTCGCCAAAACCCGGGGCGACGGCGTTCCGCCGGAGCCCGCCGCCGCCGCCGCCGCGCCACGGCCACGGCTCCTGCCAGCCGCGCCGCTGCTACCGCTGCCGCCAGCGCCCAGAGGTACGAAGGCGCCAAAGAAGATCCGCAACAAATCCAGCGCGTTCATTACGTACTGTGCGGCGGTGTACGACGGTTCTAAGGGAGCCTGTACGGCATCCAGCTGCGTTATCAGACGCTGCCCATCGCCGTCACTTGCAGGTTGCAGATAGACGTTGTTGACAGCGGCGAGGATGCGTGCTCCTAGGGTGTTCGTTGTTAGTTCGTTGGTTGGTTAACTGTTGTTTCGGAAAATGAGAACATAAACTAATGTGCCATGTGGCGTGCAAAGCTAAAAAAGCCGCACAGAACGAGTTTTCTTCGTACCGGCCAGAGCTGCGGTTGCCGAGTCCAGGTGCTTCCGTACGTACGGCATGACGCCCGCCAGCGTCACAGCAAGGTTTCCTAGGCTCAGACCCTCCAAGGAGGGGTCCGCCGCCGCCACCGCCGCCGGGCCGCTGAGGGCGAAGGCGGGGGCGTTCCTGGCTCGGGCCGCCACCACCGCCGCCTTGGCTGACAGCTCCGACATGAGGAAGGATGCAGCGGCGAGTCTGCGGCCGTACGGCAGCAGCGGGACGTTAAAATGAGCGGTTGGTTGCATCGCTGTTTGAGTGGTTCCCGTTGAGAGATGTTCCAATTTTCTTCTGATTTTCCAATAAAATGCAATTCATATTTCATGGTAATGATTTATCTTTAATTTATTTAAATTTTATTTAATCACGTTCTAATGTCACTAATTTAGCTTTTCAAACTTATCTAACTAGTAGATATTATACATGTAAGTAGTACTTAAAAAAAGACATATTTGAACATTATGATTTTTATATATTGTGATGCAAGGCTTCTTCCGTTCGTTCACCAACTCTACCTGACGGGTAGCACCGTCCAAGCGGCCCAGTTCCGTGGATTCGCCAGCTCGCCGCCGCCGTCACAACCCTTCGCCTCTGCGGCCCCCCCGGACACGCCGGGTGGGCGAGCAGTTAGCAAGTGCCGCAGCGTCTCAACGGTCCCGCCAAGGGATAGCGGTCGGACGCAGCGGCGGAAGCTAAGTACGGCAGCGGTGCGGCTGGTGGGGCCGCCACTGCTACCGCTTCCACTTCCGCTTCCGCTGGCGGTGTTGCCGCCACCAGCGGCGGCAGCGCGACCGCCCCGCTTCGTGCCACCGATGACAGCGGTCGCACTGCTGACGGCTGCACCAACCATGCCGCCGATGCCGCGCTTTTGAAGCCGACCCAGCGGATCCGCGTGACTTCGGAGCGCCTGTCGTACAAGACGAGACCTTTCTGTAATAACACCGCAGCCTTACATAACCGCAGGCTCTCCCAACGTGCCAATCGCACCCAAACCTCTACAGATGTGTACGGCACGACGGCATAGATTTCTTTAGGTGGAACGGTGAATACTCACTCCTTCCCTTTCCCTCTCTTTCCGTCTCTTTCCGTCGATTCCCACGCCCTTCTTGCCGTACAAATAAAATTAAAAACATTTTGCCATAAGAACAAATGACAGAGGGCTACTCCCGTGGCGTACGGATAACCGTACAATTTACATGTTGTTTGTAATGGCATTTATTTTTTACATAGGGCTTTTGTTTCTAAGGTCAACGCCTTCGCGACGACGAACCCATTGCTTTTCCATGCCCCTCGCTGTGATCAAGAATGCCGCTTTCACTGACCGCCGCTGCCCCCCCTTCGATCCACGCGTTAACAAACCTTAGCTTGCCCTACCTGGAGCGCCGCCAAGCCGCCGCGCGGCGGAGGAATGTTTTCCACGAGAGCCGCTGCCAGCGCCTCCAGCACAGCTAACTGGGCCGAGCGCTTCCCCAGCTTGGCCGAGCCGTTTACACCCCACGATTGACTGAAAAAGGGGGGTGGAACACGGGCGCTGGGGGTAAGGAATTACCGAAAAAACCGATTCCTAACTTAAAACTAATTCCTAACGGAGTAGTGAAATGGGTCCCGGGACGGGCGAGGCGCCGCTCACGTATGATAGTGTCGCTGTGACACTCCAGGGTGGGGAAAGCACACCCTCACACGCAATACACAAGCACATACAAGCATACACAAGCACACGAAGACAGTTCCCCCTCTCCCCCGCAAACACGCACTCACCCCTGGGGATGAACGGCGACAGCGGGAGTGAAGCAATTGATGATTTCCTTCAGCCAGCTGCTGGCCGCCTGTGGGCGAGAGGTGGGGTTCGGGTTAAACATTTTAAACAACCGACCCATGGGTCGCAGAAGCCCACTGCGGGGAGGTAACGAAGAACGAATCCAGATCTATGGGACACAGGAACCCATGGGTACATAACCTGCCGTACTCACCTGCAAACACGTCAGCACGGCTGCTGAAACCGTGGGCGGCAGCTCGTGGAGATGGTTGACGCCCTGTTGGTTGAATTTGTATGTGCCATTGGTAGTTGTAGTTGCGCCATTTAGTCGGTTAAAACCGTTGCAGGAGAGAATGGAAGGGCGTGGACGGTGCGGATGGAAAAATAAGATCATGTATAAAAAATAAATCGCAAAACACGTAGTACTGTGGACGTACTGATAGGTTCAGTGCGGTGAGATTTGAGGTCTGTCAAAATCACAACGCTGATTCCTTTTTAGTCCCTTTGTGCAGGCCGCAAGGCGTTCGGACGCATAGTGTACTACGTTCACGCGCTTGTTAAGGAGGGCCCCTTCCCCTTCCCCTTCCCCTTCCCCTTCCCCTTCCCCTTCCCCTTCCCCTTCCCCTTCCCCTTCCCCTTCCCCTTCCCCTTCCCCTTCCCCTTCCCCTTCCCCTTCCCCTTCCCCTTCCCCTTCCCCTTCCCCTTCCCCTTCCCCTTCCCCTTCCCCTTCCCCTTCCCCTTCCCCTTCCCCTTCCCCTTCCCCTTCCCCTTCCCCTTCCCCTTCCCCTTCCCCTTCCCCTTCCCCTTCCCCTTCCCCTTCCCCTTCCCCTTCCCCTTCCCCTTCCCCTTCCCCTTCCCCTTCCCCTTCCCCTTCCCCTGCCTCGTCGTCTTGTAGCAGCTCCATAGGAAACATGACCAGCGGGCAGCCCAGCAGCCCGTCCACATCTTGGAGGTCACCGAACACGATCCGACTGACCAGGCACACCAGGCTGGGACAGAGGCAGGGGCAGGGGCAGGGGCGGGAAGAGGGAAAGGGAAAGAGGGACTCGAAAGTATAAAACATAATAGCGCAAGCAGACGGGCTCGAACACACACAATCCAAGCGAACGAGTTGGCAGACGGGACGGCCCACAGGCTAACGGTTTGCTATTGACGGTTGACGGTTGACGATGCGGCGCTCGCGCCTAGCTCCGGAACCCTCAAATACCCACCCCGACCGGAGCGCACATCATACACACTCTTTCGCTACCTCACCTCAGACATGGTGTCATCCAAACCAACACGTCTCGGTCCGCGATGGCGGAGCTGGCGGCTAACGGCCACAACTACATTGGGCCGTTGGTAGTTAGCAGCTAGAATTAAAAACTGTAATCGTGGCCTAGATCGAATAAAGTGTACGAGTTATGTGAACGTCCGTGATCGCCGGACCTTAAACGTCCGGACTGTAGGTTTATTCTAACAACAAGCACATGATTATTCTAAAGAACGCGATACTCATCTACATCTCTTATCTCTATATATAAGGCCAAACGACAGTCAACAATATCCACATATGCCGTACTGGATGCCGTACATTGATCGCAACCGAGGTTTCCTGCTCGTCCACGTTAAGCCATGCGGAGCATCTATGCACGACGTACGGCGGGGACAGACATGTACGGAAAGGCGGGGAAAGCAGGAAGAGGGCGAGGGTCGGGGAAGAGAGAGTATGGGTACGACGAATCCCGAAACGAGGTACGAAATGGATGCGTTAAGCTGCACACGTGCATTACATATATATATATATATATGTGTGTGTGTGTGTACAAATATACTCACATATATACATTTACACATTATATATAACAAACAAAGCCTGGGGCATTATGCAATTCACGGGTATTTTTACGGTAAGCAAAGGGGGCCCTTTAAAACTCCCATGGCACGACATCCCGTACATTCTAAATCCAAATCAGGAAAGACAGTAGCCCCCCGCCTGAGCTTGCCGCGCATTCAACCAGACAGAGTCCACTGCGCAAACAGTCTCAACTCTCCACCCACCCATCACATCAACCGCGCTTTCCCCCTCCCCCCCAGCAAACACACATACACATACACATACACACACACATACACATACACACATACACACACACATACACATACACATACACATACACATACACATACACATACACATACACATACACATACACACACGCACCTGAATGTCCTCGCACATCCTGCAACCCTAACCTCCGGGGGCCCGCTAATACGCTCCTGCTCGGGACCCTGCCCCGGGGCAGGAGCTGCAACCAGCGGCAGATCCACCACCAGCGCGCGTTCCAACAACTCCTGAAATGGAGGACGTACCGCCGTACAGTGTGGGCAATTATAGCACTTAGAACAATGGCAGTTGCAGTAGTAGCAATTGCAGTAGCAGCAGTCATTAAAAAGTTCTTTTTTATAGTGAGCCGAATGGCCGGTGCCATCCATCCCGACCCCACGAAGTTCGATGTCCAACAGCTGGAAGAATTTGCCTAGTAACCCTGCAGCGATGTACGACAAAACACCAGTACGGCACGTGCAGCCGCCCTTACCGACTGTACTACCGCCGTCAATTGCTCCAGGGCTGCCGCTGGCAGCTTCGCGCCCCAGCACCCTGCCAGCTGCGCATCCGGTGCCTGCCCATCCGGTGCCTTTGACCCAGCGGATGCAGTTGCGGTGGTTGCCGTTGTGGTAGTTGCAGGGGCTTTTATCATTTCGCTGATAAGGCCCAGTGCCAGTGCTCTCGCGGCGCCATGTCCCTCAGTGGCGGCGATGAGATCATCCAGACGGCCCCGCCACTCTCTTAAAAGCAGATCTGTGTATGAGAGGTCGAGGTGCAAGTGAAGGTGCCAGGTGCCAGGTGCGAGGGGTGTGTGTGTGTGTGTGTGTGTGTATGTGTATGTGTATGTGTATGTGTATGTGTGTGCTCGCGCGCGTGTGTGTGTGTGTGTTAGGGGGGTGGGGACAGAGCGAGGATCTGACTGTGACAATTTAAGGAAGTCCACAACAAGCCATGCCCAGAATAAGTACGGTGTGTGTGTGTGCGTGTGTGTGTGTGTATGCGTGTATTGGGGAAAAGGGGGGAAGGCCGGGAATGTAATATTTGGGTGAGGGCAATCTTGAGAGAACAGGAAAAACATTTGGAAGCATTCAAAAGGGTCCATTTCGCCGCCACCACCACCACCACCGCTGCCGCCGCCACCATTACCGCCGTCACCACCACCGGAGCTCCTTACCGAATCCATCACTTTGGCCGTCACCACCACCACCGCCGCCGCCGTCCAGGAGCGTGAGCGCGCAGCCAACTCGGCGGAGAAAGGCCAGGGAACCGGCGATACCGATCCGCTTGTACGACGCACTTCCCTTCAGGGCCTTATCCACCACGATCTGTACCTCACTCTCCAGGCGGCCGCCCGCACCGCCGGCAATTCGTACAACAGCCCCTGGGCCACCGGCAGCGCCAGCAGTGCCGGCAGCGGAACGCGCCTCCGCCGCAGCCCGCCATGCCACGCCTATCACGGCGACCCACGGGTCGGCAGAAAAGACCATTCAACCATTCAACCTTTCCCCTTCACTCATACCATCCATCCATCCATGATGCACAGGCTTTCAATTTATTCATGTGACAAATTTATTCATGTTTGACGTTCTTAATAAAATATAAGTCATGTCATTTTATTTCGACTAATGTTTGAAAATTTTCATCATCCATGAACTGATGATGTTGAATCCAATTTCACTCACCGCAACACATCATTCCCGGTTCGATTATTCCTGGCACTGTTACCCCCCTCTTTACCCCACCCAAATCAAAATCACTCAAGACACCACTCGCACCCCTCTTTCGCCTGCACTCCTTACCTTCCGCACCGCCCGTGACGGCCGTTAGTACGTCAAAGAGGCGAGCCAACTGACTGTCAGTGAAGGACTCCAAATGGTCAAGGCAGTTGCTCAGCGCGCTGCCGTACAGCGACAGCGCAGGGGCCGGCGGACCGCCGCCGCCGGCAGCAGAAGCGGCAGCGCTATTTGAGGACCTCGAAAGCGGCCCTGGCGAGTTGTGCATGAATCGGTCGCATGGCGTATAGTAAAACGATAATGTTGCCGTACGATCCAACGGTAACTAACGGCCGCAACACCCTTGCCCCCTACCCCTGCTCGCGGCCCTCGCAAGATAGATAAATATGTATGTATATATATATATATATATAGATAGATAGGTAGGTGGATAAATAGATAGATAGATAGATTAATCCTCCCTCACACAGGGGGCGAGTGCTCCCCCTTTTCCTCCCCCTCACCCTCTGCCAGCTGCGCCAGTGCACCCAGGGCGGTGTCCACTTCCTCCGCCACGCCGGAGCCCAGGTGGCTGTGCAGCGCGTGGAGCACCTCCTGAAGGAGCAGGGGTAGGGGCGGGCGGGTGAGTGGGGTGTGTGTGTGCCGCCAGGTGCGTAGTCAGGGGGGGGGGATTGGCGGACGGGTTCAATGGGAATCAGTTGGGCAGCCGGGCGGCCGGTGTGCCATGCACCCACATGCGGTGTGTGCATGTGGATGATCGGGGGCCAGGTGGGTGTGTGGGTGCGTGCACAGCGATAGAAAGGGGGGCGGACACGATAGGGGGAGGTGTGATAAGGGAGGGGGCTGGAGGGAACTGGAGGGTATGAAACACGCAATACACAAGCTCGCACAAACACAGCCACGAATGACCAGTCTGGGTTTGCGGCGTCTCCTGCCCTTCTCTCCCCCCCTCGCCCATACACCCAACCCTGGACCCAGGCGCGGCCGCCCTCTCCTCTCTCGTCTCAAGCACACGCTCCGACGCTGCGTCACTCACAATCCGCTGCAGGGAGTCCTCTTGACCGCCCATCGCCGCAAACATGACCGCGTACAGCCGCGCAGCCGCAGCCGCCAGCGGGCCCCCCGAGGGCTTGCTGGCGGCCAGGGTGGCTGCCAGGCTCATGGCGGGGGACCACATCTCCCGCAGCGCCGCCGCGTGCCGGAGCAGTACGGAGGAGAGCCAGGACGGGGAGGCGGTGCCTGCGGCGAAAAAGGAGGTGTAGAAAAAGCAACAAACGCTAATAGGGGGGCCCCAAGACAGGTTTTGGCTATGCGCACTTTGGCTCCGAAACCAAAGAGCTCGAAATTAGCTGATGGGATCGATTGCGGAAAAGCTGCGGCGCCGACGACAAGCTAGGCAAGGAATACGAAGTACGGGATGAATACGAGTGTGCGAACGCAAGGAAACTTATAACTGAGTTAACCGAATCAAGTAACAGAATTCGTGTCGTAGGCTAAGGCCAACCATCGCACCCCCGATGGGTTGCGAAACGATTCACGGCCGGGGAACAAAGCCGCATCTGGGGAGGGGGTCTTGGAGGAGAGGGGGTTTTATTTTTGGCCGGGTACATGTTTTTTGCGTTGCCGTACCATCGCAGATTTTGGCGCGCAGGATCTTGTCCGCTTCCTTGCCGCGGCGGCCTCCCAGGAGCGCCAGCAATATCCAAAAATCCAATGGGACGAGCTTCTGAGGGCCGTCTGCCAGTGCAGCAGCGGCGGCGGCGCCGTCGCGAGCCCCAGGATCTGGATTCTCTTCAGCGATGTCGTCCACGTCTGCCGTAACTGGATCCAGATCTGGAGCGGATGACCCGCCGGGTCCGATGTGCACGCGGGTGCCGGCTGCCGAGATGGCCTGGTTGAGAAGGTCGGGCGGCCGGGCAGCGTGAAGCCCCGGATACTTATACAATTTAGGGCTTTCCCAAGTTCGTTAAAACCGTTGACGCAAGCCGGCACAGTACGCAGTACAAAGGGGGAAGCTGGTGAAGCTGCTGGCGTCCGGAGATTCGATTCTTATCCGGGAAGAAGTCTTAAAGAAATCGTCGTCACGACAAGCCCCAGACACAAATTCATCCACTTTGTCTGCTACTGTAACCGCTACTGCAAGGAGCAGCAAATCCAGGATCCCTCGACAAACTTATAACTCGCGAATCACCTAACGTTTATCGCCAAATAGTAGTCAAGGAACGTGCCCGCTCACCCGTAGTACGGCGCCAGCCGCCGCATCATTGGCGGTCAGCGCCACCACCAACTCTCGTAGAATCCGAACCTCCACGGCCTCCTTCCCGCTGCCGCCGCCACGCTTGCCTTTAGGATCCGGCACACTGACCCGTGGGTCGCTCAGATCCACCATCGGCAGGCCACCGCGCAGCACTGCGAACACGGAAGGCGCGGTGGCGGCGGCGGCAGAGACAGCGACGCTGCTGCCGCAGCCACCGCGGGCCCCAATGCCGCCGCCGAGGCCACCCGTCGCAGGGGGCCCCGTACTGTACTGTACGACGAAACGTACGAGTGCGGGCAAATCGTCTGGGTCCACTCCAGGGAGCCGCTGCGCCATGTCCAGAACGACCTGCATACAGCATACCTGGTTTCATCCTTGAGAATGAGACGGCAACGATTTCTTGTATCGATCGCATTAAGCTCCGTATTTCGTAAAAAAAGCCTTTATTTGCTGCAGTTTGCTTTTAAAAATATGCTTTCATTTGCTGGCCCCAGCCCCGTACGTACACACTCATACCTGGTCCTGCAGGTCTGGCCCCAGCTGCAGCTGCTGTAACGCCTCCAGGGTGGGCGCCACAAACCCAAGCTCCGAATCGAGCAGCTCGCCCAGTTTCTCAACAATGCGCTGTGTTGGGAGACAGAGAGGCAGGGGGACAGACCGACAGATACTACATTGTGTGTGCGACAGACCAACCGACTAACTAACAGAGCAACGGACAAACAGACGGGTAGACGGACAGGAATACAGACAGACAGGAAGATGGTCAGACACGGTAGGGAAAGGTGGAGCTGTATATACCAAGGGAGGGGGGGAGAGAGGCCGCGCCTTATGCACTCAAAAGGACGAGCCCGTCTCTTTGACAGCGCAAATCGCCCGATCGTACACTAACTGACCCATGGGTCATTTTCTTTTAGGTTTGGGATTTTGGGGTTACTTCTCTCATCCATGACCCACCGCGTGATCGTCCACGGACGCTAACTCCGGTAACAACCCGATGAGCTGACGCTGCAATGCAGGGGGTGTCAGCGGTAGTACCTCAAGCACCACATCCACCAACGGCGAGGCCCCGTCGCTGCCACCGCCGCCGCCACTGGCGTCCGGTAACACATCCAACCTGCGAGGAATGTACGTCCCGGGAATCTCGCACCGACCCGTGGGTTTGCAATCCCGCACACTGACCCATGGGTCTCCAGCGTCCTGCACATACATGTGATTATCGTATCGATCTGTCGCATACATGTCAGTTTCGCTCTCGTGCACTGACCCGGGTTTCCCACAAATGCAACCATAACAACCTCCTTCGCCCACCAGCCCGCAATCGCCTTACCACCCTGGAGCTCCTGGAGCTCCTGGAGCTCTTTCTGTTTAAATTGTCCCCAGATGGCCCTCCCCACCCCAGGCGGGTTCGTTCCTCCCCACCCCAGGCGGGTTCGTTCCCCCCCCTTGCTGTCTAATAAGACCTTGCAGCAATAGGGACCCCGTGACAGGTCCATACCATCGCAGCTGGCTGAGGATAAGGCCCGGCACGCCACCTGTGCTACCAGTATCCAGCGCACCGGGCATGGACGTCCCCGAAGAGGGTTCCGCCATGGCCAATACAGGCAACCGCTGCAGGAGCCACGTCGCCACGGGAGCCTATGGGTGCACGGGAGAATGGGTACGGGCCAAACGCCCAGTAGGCTTGCAGCGTGATACATGCCACTTGTCGTGCTGCTGCGGGTCTCTGATCCACTGAACCCTAAAACAAAGGATCGCACCCAGCCCAATGTCGCCGGTTCTTAGAATGCACCGAACGCCTAGCGCATTCACCACCGAGCGCGTTCTGTCCATTCCGTTAAACTTTTGTTTCATGCGTTTCCGTTTGGTTGGCCGTGTTGCCGTGTCAGTGTATTCGGGGCGCATGACGTCATCATATCTCGTCATGTTAACATTACTACCTTCCGGAAGCTGGAACCCTGATAACCATCCGTGTACCTGCAAGCAGGCCACTCCCAAAACGCAGCGCAGGAATGAGTCGCCGCAGCTCCCACCTCCACCTCCTCTGCTGCTGCCGCCAAGGTAGGTTCCGGAGCTGGGTCCTGAGCCCACGGAGGGCGGTACCGCCAGTGACATGGGCAGGAGCGCCCTGGGTGCGAAAGAGCGGCAGCGGAGAAACAGCGCAGGGAATCGAAAAGGGCGAATTCAAGCTTTTATCATGTTCATTACGTAAAACGACCGTGAGTGTGCCTGCGTGTGAGAGCTTGTCTATGAAGCCGTGTGCTCAGTGCCTTTTAACAGACGAGTATAGCAGTAGGCAAAAGCGGGTGGTTCTCGTGTAATCCCATGTAACCACCTGTGAAGCACCTCCGTGTCCTCGCAAGCCTCCTGCAAAGCCTCCAGCCAACGCTCCCGGAGCGTCGAGTCCCTTCACAAGGGGCGGCAAATAGGACAGGGGGAAGGGTACGGAATACGGGAATCGTGATACGAGATCGTTGACAATAATTCAACGGATCCGGACATAGGAGGGGAAGAAGAGAAGGGGTAGCGGAAGAGGGTATGGGTGAATGGGCGTGCAAGAAGGAAACCAACAACCACGGACGCAGAAAATGCGGAAGAACGGGCGAGGGCCGGGGAAAGACGGGTCCAGGTTTTGGAGCTTCCTGCTCACGCATTCGTAACCCTAAGGCTGGCCGGTGCTGACCCTCCACGTATCACTCGTTCCGTCCCCCGCCGGTGGGCTCCTGGGACTGGGCCGCTCTTCTCCATAACCCGGCATCCATCCCGTCTCGTGCGTCTACCGTTGCAGACGGGATTCCAGATGTCTTCGGAGCCGCCTAGGATCCGCAACCTCCAACAATCCCACGTCCTCTGTTGTCGTCCAGCCCATCACGCCTCCCGTTTCGATCTGGGTCGGGTACAGGTCACAAAAACATCAATCACTATGTTACTAATGTTACATGATGGTAATGATTATGCGCGTTACTGCCAAGTCATGAAATATATCGTATGCCTTCGGGGTAATGGTGTTGAGTGAGTATCCTGAGTCGTGCGTTGGTTTTGCAACATGAAGCTCATCGGCAATTTGAGTTTTCACTTGTGCAGCAAGAGGGAAGTATGAATTGGCATTTAGGTTGAATATGGACCAGACCGGGCCATTGAAACCCCAAATCGGTGTACACCATGCGGTTTCGGAGCTAGATGCACGGTGTGTCCACAGTTGGGAAGGAAGAAGCAGAGGCCGAATTTTCAGGCATGCACGCACCAGTTGGATAAACATCTGGACCTTTCCTGGGGGCATTTCAGAAGGCTTGCCGGGCGCTCCGGTGTGCCCAGCTCCCACATTAGATATGTCATGCAGGCTGCCTCGCCCCTGCCTCATTGCCGTGCTTTAGTGCACAACAAGGCACAAGGCAGCCTCAGTAAGTATTCAATGGTCAATAAGTAAGGGGTTGCGCGAGCCCGATGAGCACCGGGAATACGGGGGTAACGTTGATGGTAGCTTAATTGTTAGATGCATATGTGCATTGTGATTAAACAAAAACTTTCTTTATGATAAATCATTGAAAAATGTGTATGTGGGGACTCGCCCTCCCGGTGTTAGGCACATTTTTCGAGGTAGTTGTGCGGACGCGCACTCATCAAGCAGTCATCAGCGCATGCAATGTATTAATTTCTCTTACCATATAGAGACATTTGAATGGATATCAAGCAACAATCAATAGGTTTCCCGCGGGCTGTCATATTATGTACGGTATAACGTCCAATAATTGCACCTTGGCGTGGCTTTCAAGCATGCTGCGGCCTTGAATAGCTTTCTATACTCAAGTAGATTGCATATAGGTAAATTGTGTTTGCCCAAAGTTTGCTAGGTACGGATTGCTCAACAATCACCTGGCGGGCAGGCGGCTATGTGCCAGCTAGTTGAGACTAGTGCTCCAGCGGCGCTTCCAGAGCCACCTCATGATTACTGGGTGATTCATGGGCAGGTCTATGACCTAGCAAGCTATGTGGCGAAGCACCCTGGTGGTGTAGACGCCATTCTTCTGGGGCGGGGCCGCGACTGCACGGAGCTCTTCGAACAGTATCACGTCTTGAACAATAAGCATTTGCGCGTTCTTGAACGGTACCGGATTTCTGTATCGCCTGCAAAGCTGAGTATCAACAACCTCAACGGCACCTGCGTCTCCGCGTCATTCGACGGATTGAACGGTAAAACGGACGCCACGGCCGTTGTCGGCGTCCAACAACCAGCTCCTGTCTCACGTTCAGTTCATCAAATCGACCCGTTCTATGAGGACGTCAAGGCTATGGTGCGCGAGCACGGCAACACAAAAATGTCAACTCCGTTTGTGATCCTTCACTGCCTACATGTAGTTGGCCTGTTTTACGCCCTGCGCCTCTGGTATCAAGGTGCTTTTATATCGGCATTCCTTTTGCCGTTCTTCCTGTGGGTATTGTGCGCGGCGCTTGTACACGATGGCGGACATTTCGCCCTAAGCCGTAACGCTTTGGTGAACAAGATCCTGAACCTTACAGCAGCTCTCATCACCAATAGCTCTGGCTGCTGGTATCTGCAGCACAATATTCTTCATCACTCCTACACCAACTTGCAAGGGAGGGATGGCGACCTGGACTCGCATCACCCCTATATTCGGATCCATCCCGAGCAGTCCCATCCTCCTACTACCGTTCACCACGTGTTGCGCCTCACGGGCCATCTTGGGATGTACCTGCTTGCCCACATTGGACTCACGCTTCTGTCGCCCATTACGTATTTCCGGGGCCTGTTGGCGCGTCGGAAAGGTCTTGTGGACGTCAAGACTGCCCAAGACGTGCATACGCTCGCACAATACCATGCCAGCATCGTGTTGCAGGCAAGTATAGGTAGAAGGTACAGCCTACGCTGATGCGTGTTGGATGGGTTATTTGGGGTCCCAGTTTGTGCAAACTCCCGACGAGGAGTGGCAGAGTAGGGACCGCTATGGATGCTGTTCATTGAGTGACGGGGTGCATATTTCAGAATTTCACGCCGGCCTCGGCTTGTCCACTGCTGAGCGCCGCTTAAACGTCCCCTTCTCGTCCTACAACTTACGAAGATCAACGTTCTTCCTGCCAACCCAGGTCGCAACGGCGGCAGCTTTTTACATGATCCCCTTCATGCGCTTTTCTTTCTTCCATGCATGCCTGCTAACGTTCTTCCCGACCTTCATGATGAGTGTCGCTTTCATGGTAAGAGCCTTATCGGGATATTCCGGGGTAGGAGGGGGAATGACGATTCTAGTTTGCTATGGAACAGAGCCGGATTCGGGTGGGGGATGGATAAAAGGAGAGGAGCACGGCATCGGTTGATGCAATACTGCAGAAACGCATCGCCGTGGCGCGTCCTTACGTCAACGCAACCGCTTGAGACTGCTTTCAAATGAAAGTTGTTCCACAATTGCGAAGGACGCATGTTTGTGGGCATTTGTAACGCACACAGCATGTAACGCCCATCTTTGTCATACAACGCCTCGTATGACCATATAATGTTTTATGCGGCTGCATTTTGTTTCTGTATGTACTCTTGCAAGAAGCTACTTGATCTGCCGTCTACAGGTAATCGCTCAGGTATCCCACATCCAGTTGGAGGCCGAAGCTCCTTCTCCAGAGCTGGAACAGCTTCACTGGGCACGTCGCATGGCGCTCACCTCCGTAGACTACTCTCAGGATAGCTACCTGTGGTCTTACCTGACCATCGGGCTCAACATGCAGAGCTTGCACCATATTATCCCGGGCGTTAGCTACACGCAGCTCACAGCTATGTACCCCAAGTACCGCGCTATTTGCGCTAAGCACGGCATTAAGTTGTTGGAGAGACGGAACCTCTGGCATGCGCTGTGCACGCATCTGCACACACTGTGGGTGCTCAGCAAGACTCACACATTTGCAGAGGCCGCCCGAAAGCTGGTGTAGGAGCCGCTGGCTGCAAGCAAGCGTGACAAGGAGAGAGAGAAGTCGAGCTAGTGGCCAGGGTTGTGCAGCTTAACGAAAGGTTGGCTTTGTTGGGGACGCAGCATGGTGGGATGCAAGAGTAAAGACCGCGGATATGTTCATATGGCGCATGTGCACCTGTTCGTGCGCGCATTCGTGCATAGATGGTTCAGGCCTGAGCCTTTAAGTCTGCATCGGGTTGCAGGACGGTGCCTAAGAGCCACCGCGTCTTCGGGCCGGTTGGCAAAGCATGCAATTGCATGGGCATGGGCAGAGAGGCGCTTGTCGGTCCTGTTGGATGGGGTCCGAGTAGGGCTGTAGGAGGCCATAGAACTCCGCTGCCGCCGTTCCTGCTTTGTAGAGTTGCGCCGTGCCGCGGCTCTGGAAGCTTGCGTGGCTATCCACTTGGTAACTTTGCGCCTGCCATTGGCGATAGGCGTCAATTATTGACGTGTGCTTCCGTTTCTTGGGCAGGGGCGCTCAAAACAATGCCAGAGCATCACGTCCTCGTAGGTGGTAGCCGAGCATCGGATCCTTGAGACGTTGGGACTCCTTATGTAGGCGGCTTGCATGGTTTGAACCGTCCGCGTCGAGATGACATGGGTCAAATGAAATGTTGGAGGAGAAATCCAACCTTATGTATAGCTCCAGTGGCGTGGCGATGGGGCACAACATCATTTCCGGTCTCTTCCTTTCGATTCCTTGGGATTGGACGGATTGCTTCGCTTAATGGTAAGAGTTTAGTAGGTTACGGCCGGCCCACAGGCGCTGCGAAGCCTGTATTGCATCGCAGGTGCTCGGACAGTTTGGATTGCTGCTTTTGTTGCCCCATGCGCTGTTCTTAGCAATCGGATAACGTGTCATCAAGTGTGCGCACCGGAAGCGCCGGGCAGTCTTCATTCATGTCGTCTTTATTTAGTCGACTGGTGTGACGACAGCCGATTTCAGGCCAGTCGTCACTTCCATGCTTTGGGCTGTGCATGGTCTTTGTCTCTCTTGCCGGCATCACTGGTTGCGTCAAGTCTATGAATAGACGCTATTGTTAAACATGCCTTTCTGCCATTCTGTGTTCATAAGACACGATGTGTGGGGAAGAGGTGGAAGTTTATAACACCTATCCTGGCGGCGACTATCGGAAATCGACAGGCAAAATTCAGCGGCAAAAGCCTGATTGTGGCATTGAAAGCCTATCGTATTTGCACACATTCCTTGTGAGCCGTCTGCTGAGGGGCTGCCGGTACGTATCTCCAATCCCAGTTTTCCTCTACAGCCATGTTACTCCGACTTTGCTTCCTGTGTGTCCGTCCATGTGCGTCAGTATGTGTCGCTATTCGTATTTCTGTTTATCAAGGGGGCGTGCAGTGCTGGAGGTCTTGCCTGTGTGCTGATGTCTAGTTGGCTGTGCGACCGACGGCTTAAGGTACCGTTGCCTCCCAGTGCGACTTGGATGTTCAGGTTTCGCTGATGGTCATGTTAGGGAACTGTCTTCCATGAAACGAATTTGCAGCAACTTTGCCCCTAAGGCAACCGGGAGAGTTTCTGGCCAAGGTATGCGTGGCGTGGGTCCTGATACCACCCAGCGCAGGTCCCAAATCGTGGTTGCATTGTAGAGTAAAGAAGAACTGAGGGAGAGGGGTTGTGACTAAAGCATCGCGGGGAGGGTACGAACTATTAGGGCAGGTTACCTGCGAGCAGTCCCGCTCCGCCACTACCCATATACAAGGGTATCGTTCGGGGCTGTGCCGTGCACCTGCATGTAGAATAACGAGGTTGAGACTTTGGGGATTGGATTTCCTTGGTGTGTGTACGATTCGGGTAGAGCTGGCGCGTAAGTCTGGAAGGTCAGTGCTTAAAGCAGGCGCGTTGGCATTCATGCAGCTGTCCGTACGAGGGTGGTGGCTTCGGTCTACCCCGATCTTCATTTCATTGCACCTGGGACGATGAACTTGTTGACGTGGCTATGATCTCAGGGCATGAGGTAGGGTGTCAACAGGGCGGCCCATGGGTGGAGACTATATTTCTGCCGGGGGCTCTTGTCCAATTGCTTTAATGTGGGGAGATGGTGCGGCGAGGTGCTAGCAGGCTATCCATTTCGAGTGGTAGGGTTCGGTATAACTTGCTTTGACCGACGAGGAATTTCTAGGCTAGCAGATCTTGCGAAATTGAGAGTACGTGTGTTGTTCAAAGGGAGAGTGTCTGTGCGTGTTTGCCCGTTCGCATTCTTGCTAGTTACTGTTCGGATCTTTCCACGTCGTTGTATTGTCCATCTGCCAGAGCCTTGTGTCCGTTATGCAGCTGCGTCGCTGTGACAACGAGCAAGATGGTCTAAGTCCCGCAAACTTGCATTTTGGCTGTTATCCTGTTCACAACGGAGTGGTAGGGGTGGCCAGCTCTTTCCTGTGTCCAAAGATGTTTTCGTGGTGCTTGCTTGCAACTTTTTTAGAAGTTGTTCCAAAATTTACCGGTATCTGTCATGAAATCTAATGTGGTTTGAATTACTGCCAAACTGTAATACACGAAACCCAACTATCTCTTTACACACTCTTACATTATATCCCCTACACATTTTCCTGTAATTCGCCGCACCAATTCATGTGTCCGAATACATATGGTCCGCATCCAAAATTTCCACCTCCAAGCGCAATTCTTCAACCTATCTAGTGTCTAAATGGACCTGACCACATACGCGGACAACCGATGCACCCTGCATCCGTACCTCCAATTACAGCCCGACCCGCAGTCCGATCACCTATCCAGCGTCTCACATTGGCACCAATCCTAGCAAAACATCCCCACTATGGCTGATGTCCTAAGGGCCAACACTGCAACACTAACACACGACGCCAGTGATACCTCCGTTGTATTCGGCATCACGGCTGGTACGTGAATGGCGCTGGTGGCGCCGGCTCGTCCTCCATGTCCCCACCCGCCGCCGCCGGTGCCCCTGCTGTCGCTGGTGCGGGAACTGGCACCACCGCCGCGGCCGGTGCAGCGGCCGCACCCGCGCCGTCTCCCTGCGCCGAAACCAGCTCCTGAGGTTCACCGGGTTGTGTATCGCACATCACCAAAATACCCAGCGGCGACTCCCGCTTCACCGGCAACCAACGGCCGCTGTTAGGCAGTGCAACAAAACGCGCCTGGCTGGGAACCACTCGTGCGGGGTTCTCCAGCATGAAGCTACTCGGCTCGGCATCAGCCGCGGGCTTCTTGGCCGCACCGGCCCCTGCCCCGTCATCTGTCTCCATCTTGTCACCTGAACGGACGGGCGGGTCAGGGAATATTTACTGCGTATTAATCGATTGGGCCGATGGCGACAGCTAGGTTAGCAGCAAGCCAAGCTTAGGGGAAGTTGGTGTGTAAGGACCAGGGAATTGGGGTTGTTGATTTCATGTTTGATGATAACGCCGCACCGAAATTCACTTACCACCGTCCTCCGCCTTGCCATCTGCAGCAGCGGGCTTGGCCTCTGAGACGCCCCCGCCAGCGGCCGAGGGTGCCACACTGGCAGCCGCCGCCGCCGTGCCACCGCCGGCCGCCTTCTCCTTCTCAGCTGCCTTCTTTCGCTGCCTCTCCGCCGCCTTGACAGTTGTCGACAGCACTGCGGTCGGGACCTTGGACTTCTGCTCAGGCATGCAAGGCCGGGTTTCCCCTTGGCGTCAGGATTTCCTCGAGCCGTGGAGACATGTGAAGCCTTCACTAACCACCCTCGTTTCTATGGATAATTATGGATACACACCTGTTCAGGGTGTAGAATGCCCTCGTTCTCATCTATATATCTTTATTTAACACCCAAAATACAAACCTATGCATATTTATATCTATGTATATCTACTGGTCAAACCAAGGAAAAACCCCACACACTTGTACATGTGTTTGACAGGCAAATATGTTTGGGGCCTGGGTGTTTTTTCCAAATAAAATAGCGCTGCTCAAAAGCTATACCCGCAAACCACGTATTTCACAGCCAAAAAAAATCCTTACCCAATCCCCCCCAATTTCAGTCTTCGCCCAACTTCTATCCATGAAGCCGGCATTACTCGATACCACCGTCCACCTCACACTTGCCCCGGGGTCGGGGGGTCTCACCGTCTCCTTGACCTCTGCCGCCAGTGGCGCTGGGTATGCGAAGATGGACGGCTTGCAGTTGCAAGCAAAGGAGACCTTGGGCATCTTTAGATCGGAGTTAAGTGCGATGAGGGCGCTGGGCTGGAACGCCAGGCTTAGGAAGTAGAGGAGAGGATACCAGTACCTGAAGTCACGAGGAATAAAAATAAGAATCCATGGAGGGGCAGATCTGTTCAGGGACCTGTCAGGTCAAAAGGGTATTCGCCTTTTCTGCATGCTGAAAACAGATCGGGAGTGAAGGGGGCCAACGCCCCCGTGTAGCGAAGACGTTAAGGGTTGGCCTTAGTGGAGCTTGCGAAATTTCTTAACCTAAGAATCAGGAGTAAAGCCGGGGAAGGTTACGATGCGCACGCACATCTTCTCCCCTCCCCCTTCCCCCTTCCAAAGTCTTTCCCAACCACATCTAAGTACACACACACACATGCATACGTCACTGGCATCATATGCACGCCCCTTCCGTGCGTGCCGCGCCGCTGTCCTGCTCTCAGCCCCCTGCCAGTCCCTCCCCCTTTCACAATGCGAAAGCGGTGCAATAGGGAGGTGAAACCCCGCTCCTGCTTCTGCTGAAATAAAAGCACTCGATCTTACCAATATTGTGTGAATACCGCCAGCCCCACGACAGAGGTGCGGCGGAAGTACCCCGAGCGGGAACGCAACCCGATGGTGGCATTCCGACCGCCGCCGTCCAGGATTCCCGCCGCGATGATGGCGCCCATCTTGCACATCACCTGGAGGCCATTTGGCACAACTTGTTTTACTGTGGCTTATTTGTTTACCTAAATCAAATTGTTGTGAGGTGCAGAAAAGAAAGAATGGGAAACGAGTAAAGAAGCAAAGAGTATTCCACGGATGGCAGGTGAATATATTCCAAGGCAGGCTGACGAGGGAGGACTGAACAGGGAATGTAAGGGGAGGAACGGATATATGAGGGCATGCGATCTTAACCTAAAGAACGCGATCTGCGGAATCAAGCACCCGATCATGAAAACCTACGGCGCCCCTCACTTCTCCCCTCCCTCCTTCCAGCCCTCTCCCTCACCTCCTCGTGCTTCTCTGTAATGAACTTGTCCAGCCGCTTGCGGAAGGATGCAACCCGGGACTCGGGTTGTTGCATCAGCACCAGCGCCTTCGGGGGGAATGCGGTTTGGGGATCAGAGCGTCCGATTGAGACTGACGTATGGATGCAAGGTATGGGTGACAGGGCGCAAAGAATCCACCTGGAGAAAAGCCGTTCCCGCATTTCAGGGGGACCGCCCAATTCATACCAACTCATGTTTGCACCTTGTAATCAATACTGACAACCATTCCGGTGCTATTCTAGTGCACGACAAAAAAAACTAAAAGCAACAGCGAAAACAGGATGTACCACTTTCACATTGAGCAGATCACTCAAGTGGAAGTGAAGGAGGGATTGCATGGATGAAAAGATGGATGGATGGATGTGCGCGCGCTAAGAAACAGTGCTCGTTTGCGAGTATTTGATTTTGAACCACGTGCCCTGTTCATGTCCCGTTCTCCACCTACCCACTCACCATTGCGATGAGTGCACCCTGTCGTACGTAGTCCGTGGGGTCACTGAGCATGGGCTCCAGCAGCGCCACAGCCTCCTTCAAACCCGTCCCCGCGCAGGCAAGACCCACCGCCATAGCGGCGCCGTAACTATCGAGCAAACACCGGGCGGTCAGGTGGCGTAGGGGGTAGGTCAAGCGAAAGAAGCCGCAGGGCTATATATTTTTCATCGAAAACACATCAAGACGTTCGGATATTGAACTTATAAAATCTGCAACATAATAAAAATAAACATATTCTGATAGACAAATAAATTTGTATATAATGATGAAATATAAATAAATCATACCACTGTGTGTAGTATGTTTGCAAGATCTGCAATACATGACATACATGAGATGTGGTCTGGAAATCCTACCGGACGTGGGGATTGAAGGACTCCGCCAGCAGTGCCACAATCCGCGGGCACTGATGCGGCACATTCATGAGCACGAACCCCAGACATAGCACCGCGGCACGTCGCACGTCGTCGCTGACATCGGAGACGGCGAAAGACAAGAGCTTTTGGACGGCGGCGTTATTGTCGGTGCCCCTGGCGAGGGAGGAGGGAGGAGGAGGAGGAGAAGACGCAAAAGCAACAATGATGAGAACGGGGAGCCGAAAGAAACAAACGCAAAAAAGTCAGCAGGATGGGGAAGTTCTCCCCCGTGTTACTAAGGATCGCGGCGGGGGTTGGGATATGGCGAAAACATGAGACCTAGTACGGGGCCCGGGGAGGGATAAAGGATAGGATTTGGTCAGACGCGAAGAACATACGTATCCACAGCTGCCAAGGGTAGGTAGCGAACAGAACGGAGGGACCGCCCCTGAGAACGTGCTGTGGAATTTCCGTACCTGTACGCCATGCCAATAACGTACATTCCGCCGTAGCGGATAATGGGGTCCGCATCCCGTGTCATCTGCTCAATCAGGGCCTCCGCCGCCTCCTCGCGGCCATACTGCATCAGCGCCAAACCCAGAGCGACACCTACACCGAGTAAGACGTGAGGGTAGCGCGAGGCTCGTTTCTTAATTAACCTGCATATTGGGGTGTAATTATTAAAAATTTGATCATTCATGTTATTTCGTTACAGCGAGCTCCGGACTTCTATTGAATGGAGTAGAGCCATCGGGCACATCGCCTAACGCTAGCTGCGCGAGAATCATTAAACCCTATGAACAACATTAGAGGAAACGACTAAATGATGAAGATGAGCAGACTAAGGATTAGTGAGGGGAAAAGGTAAGGGTAAGACGACGAAAACGTGGAGTCCATATCCATCTCGGACCTTCCCCCCTGTTTTAGCACTATGCCGCTGCGGCGGAACGTACCCTCGACATGAGGATAGTACACCTCGGTGGGTCTATCAACTGCAGCTGTGAATCGTCATCCGGCGTTATGTCCGCCAGCACGTCCCCGAAACCTTCCCGCCTAACAGCCAATTCGTCCCTTTTCCTAAAATCGTCCCCAGAAACCCTTTTCCCGGTGCAGCTTTAACACACATACTCACACACGGAAGTACCGAAAATACAACGTCCCAGCTCGCAGCCCCACCACCGCTGCTCCGGCACCCCGCGCGCCATATCGCGAGCGGGGTTGTAGCGCAGGCCTCCCCACCCTGTGCACATACCTCTAATGATTTTCTCGTGCTGTGTATCGTGAGCGTACGCCAGTGCCTCCGCCGCCACCCGTTCTCCGCCGCTGCCGCAGCACAACAGACCAAGGGAAATCCCCGCCGCCTCGCCCGCCACCGCGCTGTCGCTGTACAGCACATTCTTGATGTCCTCCAGAGCCTCCTCGTCGTCAGTGCCCAGTGCCGCCAGGCCTATCCAATCCATACACGGCCAAGGTGAACATTTTCAAGATGTTAAGAGGAAAAATGAAAATCAGAAGTATTTGGAAAACAGCATAGGGCCGGTTAATTCTTGGCTAGCAGAGGTCGCGCTCACCAAAAGGTTACAAAGCTCAGGATCATCAGCGCTAAGCGGGGTCCTGTCCTCTCCTTCCCGCTCGCCCCTGCCCCTGCAGCCCCTGGGTACTCTCAGGTGCCGTACTCACCCAGCCCCAGACATGCCCCATGTTGGGTGACCTCATTGGAGGTCCCCCGCAGACTCTCCAGCAAAAAAGGCCTTATGTCATGACCGTGGTTTGCGTAAATAAGGCCCAATGCGTACAGCGCGCCGCCCTCGCTGTATGGGCTGCCGCCAGATCCACCGGCGCCACCGGCTGCGGCGCCCCCCCGTGGGAGGTACGGCGCCATTAGCGCGCGACCCTGAGTCAGATGACCCCTGGGGAAAAGAGGGAAGGAAGAGGGAAGGAAGGAAGAGCGAGGACGGCGCGGAGGTGGGTGAGGTGGGGAAGGCGAATACACGAGACCCGGCAGTGCTGCTACCGAAACACAAGTTACTATGACGAGACGGGGAAAGCGGGGAAGGCGAAATGAAATAGCATGCGGCCATATAGTGATGGGAGTTTTGCCCTCCCGGCACCCACGAACTACCTATGGATGACGCCCAGAGACGCGGTGGCGGAGAACTTGGCCCAGTTTGTCGCCTTAGCCAGCCACTCCAGGTTGGTGCGGAGGAAAGTATCTACGGTGGTGCCCGCGTGTAGAAGGGCGTTGGCGGCGATGGTGGCGGAGTGGCACACTGAGACGCGCGCGTCAACAGAGCCCTTGATGTTCTTGAGGACTTGTAAATCCGCGTGGTTGTGCCTGAAAAGCGCGGCGGTCAGGAGAGTTGAGTGGCGGTGGTCGGAATGGGGACGGAAGGATTACTGGAGTACTCCAAGGAGGTTCATATAAACAACAGACCCATGGGAAAGGGGAGACATGGACAATTGGACATGGCCTCACGACGGGGGATGGGGAAGGGGAGACATATACACAGGCCTGCGTGATCCAACACCATCTAGCGCCATAATGAAACCCTATACCCCGATCTCCCTCCCTCCTCTCGACCTTTTGCCAACGAAGGCAGCCAACACCAGCTTCTCTCCTCAGGAGAGAAGCTGGTGTTGGCTGCCTTCGTTGGCAAAAGGTCCACACACCCAGTTGCTGTACCGCCACTGGGTGGTGGTGGTCATGGTGGTGGTTGACAGTAATTTGTGCTTCTTTCCCCGACACACGGCAGCAGTACCAGGACTCATGTGCCTATTCGCCGTTTCCCCTCCTACCGGTACAAAAAGTCCAGGTACAGTGCGATGGGTGTCTTCCCGGACAAGATGTCACGAAGCTTCGTCAGGCGGGCGGCCAGCGGCCCAGCGGCGCCGTCCGCCGCTGCCGAGGCGCCCACAGTGGAGCGGCCATCCGTGTCCATGGCGCCCTCTGGAGAGGCGGCGGGGCGGTTGTTGACAACAAACGGGTTTGGGGTTTTTTCAACGGTCAGACTAAACCCCCTTAAAAATTGATGGGCTTGTGCATCAAGACAATTATTTTTTCCTGCACTGTTATATGGACACCGCAATGTGGGGATGTAATGATGGCGGGGAAGAAGATGTGCAAAGAATACGGGACATTCAGGGACGCAATCTCGGCTTCTTGCAATCATGCGAATGACCACGATTGACTCCCGTGAGGGCGCGTATTGGAAGCAATAGTGGCCCCCTCCCCAGACCGTTTTTGTATAAGCTTCACTGTTCCCTAGCCCTCTTCGTTGTTTGGTTTTTACCCTGGTTTGCGTGTGCGTTTTGGCCTACTAGTAATCATGAAGCTAATCGGACGGCGCGCATCCATATGCTGCATGTCCCTGCGCCTTCGCCCATGGTTGCATGCACATCCCAAAATGTTGCTCTTCCGTATACGTCAAGTCTTTGATTACTTCTACATATGTTACCCCTGTTGCGGTGTGTATGCGCGCACATACACACGCACAAATACATAGGAGCCCGGAATCCCCTCTCAACACACACATACCCGCAGGCGCGGCTGACGCCTCAGCTTCTCCCGCTGCCTGTCCCGCAGCTAGCTGCTGCTGCGGCACCTCCAGCCTTGCCGCCACATCTGCCAAGAAGGACTGCAGCTCATTCTCCACCAGGTCAAACCCGATCTGATAGGCTAACAGCTCCTCAGCCTGGGCGGAGGGATGGCGGACGGGTTGGGTCGGTGTGTGTGGGGGGGCGGGGACTGATCGCATGAGAAAAACGAATATGCAAATCTAGGAACTGCTGGGCGAGTGGGCGTAAAATGAAGATCCAGGAGGCGTGAAACTGCGGCAGCGCTGGCTTGGAGCGGGGTGGAGCCAAATGCAGGGGCTCCCCTTCCCTCACTTTCGTCCGGGCAAGGCGATTCCCGGGTAAGGTCTAAGAATTCCCGTCCGTGGATCCTCGTCCGGCTCTCCCTCCCTTCCCTCCGCCCCCACGTATACTGAGTTAAGCTGTCTTGCTTGTGCTCGGTCCGTGCGGCAATCCTCTGCTTTGCATTCTAGCAGCCCTGTAATCCCAGATTCCTTCCCTCCCTGAGAACCCGACACACACATATACACACACGCATACCTGCCCTCCCTGGAGCAGCTTGTTCAGGATGCGCGCAACCTCGGGGGCGTCGTCGAGGAACATGAGGCACTGGCAGATGTCCACCCAGTCGGGGGCATCCACGCTCTCGTACAGCCGTATAACCAGACGGAGAACCTGGGCGAATGGGAGGTTGAAAGTGGGAATGAGAGAGGAGAGAACACGACGTCGAATGGGAGACGGACACACCACGCAAAATCCCAACCCGTTGCAGCCATCCCCAACATATACACCCAGCCCGGACACACACACCCGGTCTCGGTCACCTCCTTGTCCAGAAAGAGTCACTTTCTCCTTCGTGGAAAAGCCGTGAGTTGTTAAGCGGTGTTAGGATTTGACGGATTTATGGGCCGCCCTCGCGCCTCCCGCCCCTTGCCTCTTCTTGGTAAAGTGAGTTATGGCCTTGCTGCCCTCCCGTTCCGCCTCCCCTTTCGCTTGCATCCCCTACCACGTAATTTACAGCTTCTCGTGGCTAGGGCGTTTGGTGCCGATGACATGGCCCCTGAGGCCCAGGGTCCGTTGTGCAGCGAATGCTCCCCATAAGTCAATTTTCCAACAACTCCTCCCGAGTTTAAGGACCTCGGATCCCATGAGGAGCCCCCCAATTTCTGAGCATATGTCTTTCCCTTCCCACGCACCTGTTGTCGGAAGTCTCGGCTAACGATGAGCTGCTGGCACACCCGCAACGCGTACTTGAGTACCCGGGTGCGCTCCTCCCCCGCGGCGGCCCGCATGATCACTTCCTCCAACTTGTCCAGCCGCCGACCTTCCAGCGCCACACCGACGGCCTGCTCATACTGCCCAGCGGATATACACCTGCCAGGACACACATACACACGCGCCCGCGCGCGCGCGCGTGTATGCGTGAAGGTGAACAGGGTGAGCGCGAGAGCGTAGGTGTAGGCTCTTAAAAAAGGGCCCATTCCAAGAGGTATTCGGTTACAGTATCGTCTGGCCATACTGTGCAGGAATGAATACGAATCTTGCTTTACCATTCCATCCCATCCCAATCCATGCCCATATCAGGCCTCCTCCTTCGCACACGTGTACAGCCGTTCTTTTCTCGTTTGATAAATCATCCGTCTTTTCGATGTGGTACCAAGGAACGCAAAATCCACCCACCAAATCCCCCTCCCCCCGTAATTTGCCCAGACATGGCCCTCATCCATCCTCTACGCGCGCATCGGTAACAGTGCCTCACTTGTCCAACATGCGTTCCACAATGGCGGTCAGGCGGGGGTCAATGGTCACCTCGTCCTCCCCCGCCCGCCCCTCAGACTGACGAACTCTCCTCTCGAAATACTGGTCGAGACAGCGAGCTGATAATAGGGACGATGTTTACACACGGGAAAAGCAGATGAAGGGGAAAATGAAGGGCAAGTTGCGCCAAGGAAAGGAGGGCAAAAAAGACGTGAACATGGTAAGCCAATAAAAGGCCTACGCGGTGCATTCGCTGCCCACTGGGAGAGCAGCCGCGCCGGCAATCGCAGGCAGGAGATTCCACCTCCCCCCTAGGTCGACGTTGCCAAAAGGAGGTTGTCCAGGATAATCTGGTTTCGAAGCTGAGGGTTGCCTAATTCGCAGAGCCCACAAGAATTCGGACAAACCCAAGGTTTCAGGCAAATGGAGAGTGGACAGTTCGCGGCTAAATCGATCATTGACATCCAAATCGTTCAATACTCAATTGCAGAATCGGCATCTAAACCGAGGATCCGACAACAGTAAATCTCTCACCGATGAGAGTGGTGACGTACTCAGACTGCTCCTCCACGTCAAAAAGGGACCCCGCGCCCAGAGCGTAGTTGAGGGCATCATCCAGCTCACCCAGATGATAAAAGACCTGCAGATGATAATATGATGGTTACCAGAGATATTCGTGAACCGGAGAAAGTTCTCCCTCCCTCAGCCGTTCTACAGACGCACGCATAAATGCACGCCATGCTTCAGGTGTATCTGGTGCTCCAGCGTAACCGAAACATCTACATTATTATGGTTATAACAGAAAGGTCTATCACTTCCTTCCGATAAGGAAGTCGATGTGGGTCTGAGTAGTCGTGACCCTGATCAAGTATTTTTAAATTTCTCATCGGACACCGTGTCCACAATGCTAGCGTGCGCACCGCACACAAAAAACTTTCACTAGGCAAGGGGAGGGGTTTTCCCACGCCTTTTCCCCTGCACGCGCTGCAGATCGCATGTGTAAGTATAACCTTTAAAGGCGAACGGGGCACGACACCACAGACACGCTTTCAATGGACAGGGGGAAGGCGGGATTTACGACGCTGCAACCAAGGACGCCAACCAAGGACGCCAACCCTCCGGTCGCGCTGCCGTGTCGGCAATGGGAGGGAATGGTGCCAAATCACGAAGTACTAGGTAGGACACCAGCAATGGGGAAGTACCCCTCTTCGCGGGTACGCACCTTTGAGGCAACAAGCGCTGCTAGCTCTCGATGCGCGAAGTCATCGTCCTCATACAGCGCCTCCACGCTGCCGATAGACCCCGATATTTGAAACCAGTAATCGTGAACAACCTGTCCAGCAAGACGCATAGAACCATCAAGCCACCGCTTCGGTGCGGATGAGGAACCAAAGAGCGCGACGGCAGCACCCGGCAGTAAATTGATTTCAGAAAGTCCAGATCTCCCTTACAGCCAAATTGCCGTGCCTGGCTTTAAACTTTGGCCCATGTACCTTATTTAAGTGGGAAAGGGCATGCTGCTTTAGATCGTCGCTAGGCTCGGCAAGGAGAGCCAAAAGGCCTGCTGCACTAGAAACAGCTGGCATTCTTGAGAGGAAAGACGCGCTGCCTACGATTAAAGCAAGAGTTTGTGGCTAGCAGCGCGGGAGCTCATGGATCGGCTTGAGGGCACAATGAACCGCTTAAATGCTTATATTTGTATACCTTATAGACTATCTTATCTATGCGAATTGATAGCTCAGAACAACGAAACACGCGGGCCTACCAACGGGATGAACGGCATTCAGGGACCAGCATGACATAACGTAAGCTTTTCGAGAAAGGCAGGATGAAGGCAATATTGCAAGACATTCATCGTCTTTTCCACCAGAACGCAAGCTATATCCCACGCAAGCCCTTCATTAAAGAGTCTATTTAGAGTCCAGATGGTCGCACGTATACACCAACTAATGCTAATGGTCATCGCGAAGCAAGTTTGAATAAAACATGGCGCACTTCTTCTTGAACTCGATTCCCACCCATCGGTATCCTGAAGTCCAAGCGACAACCAACCGTGCTTTGGTATGTAGACACCGGACACGGTCGCATCGTTACAGCTCATAATGGCATAATATTAATCAGTTACATTGCACACGCAATGTCAGTGCCCACTCGCATTACCAGATTGCAAATCCTAGCGAATGTCGAGGTGGTTTACAGTTTACGGTTACGCTGTTTGCACTGTCGTGCGCTCGTGCAGCGTGCTTCCGCAGTCTGCATCGCTCTGATACGACGCCTTATAATTTTTAGATTGTCATAATTTCTTTTTCAGTTTAATGCTCCATGCTTGCCTTCGATCCGGTTCGCGTTAGGGCTTCCAGAAATTTGTAATTGAATCTTAGTTTGAGGGATTGGTCCTCAAAATACATGAGGATATGGCGCATTTCAACGGGTAGCCTTATTGCAAGATTAAGAGAGCCTCCGCCGGTACTTGAAGCTGATGCGGAAACCACCTCGGGTGGCTTCGAAATTATACACACATTCGCAAAGCTTTTGCTGGCATCCTTGTGGAATAATTCACTGATGACTCTAACCGATTTATAGAGATTACATGGCGCTAAAACTCATCAGATCATGCGGAAATGATGATGACCCTTGACCGCGAGTATGCCCAAGTGTGTGTTTGTGAGGTTTGTGTACGTGCATATGAAGACGTTGACAATCAAAAGGGTACTAAGGAAGAAACGGGCATGTTATCACGCCACATTTATAGTGGTTAACACGATTTATCCCCTTCCCCCATATCTTTGGAAAGCAGTCAGAACGTGTTTTCGCCGGCTTTCACCTTCAATAATGGTACCTTTCAGGTCTTTGCTGCGCACCATCAATTCCCCGATGTAACACGTCCAATGTGCACATCCTCAGATGCGAAGTAGGTGAGGTTGCTAACTAAATCAGTTGGCACGGTCGAAAAGGATACGCCATTCATATTGATCATTATTATACATGATATTATATCAGGGTTGGATAAACAAATATCATTTCATAACAGTGGAAGCTCACGGAGGCTTTTCCAAAGCGTCACAAGCTTCGCACGATTGCAGTACGGCATTAAGAAACTGGACGCGAGGAGGCCAGCTCGGATTTACGATAACTCGTTAGAAATCCCCATCATGTTGTTTACCGCATTACAACTATACGATATCTATCTGATGCTCTTTCGGTCTCATTTTTAGCGCTGTCGGGTTCAACCGTTTTCCCTTGACTTCACCTTTAGGGCGATTGTTTCGGCGATTTAATAATGAAACTCTATCGGTTATTAGGATTTTTAATTTTCATTTCGTTGGCACGCGCTGCGCGAAAGTGGTCGCCCGAAAACTATCCAAATCCTATGAATGATGTCAATAGCTGTGGGCGGAGGGGCGTAAGCAGCTGGGTATGTGATCCTGATGGAGTCCTCACGTATGAATCGGCAAACGTCGTGGAAGGCGTTATCAAGAAGATATACGCTGGCGAGCCTCCATACGCCTTGGGGCCTTGCGGTAACTTGGGACTAAAGGGATATCAGGTAAGATAATCAACGCACGCATCTCGTGGTGCTGTCAGTACTCACATTCCAGCGATGTACGTGCTGTCGACGTGTCCATGCATTGCTCACCAGCTCAGGGTTTCCACATTTCCCACTGCCTTCAAACCCCTCTGAAACAGGTAGCAGTGGCCCTAATGCGTCACATGAGCTATGTGGGTGATCCAGGCGAGGCTGCTGGACAGTTTGCGAAGTCTCTGCACAACCGTTGGGGCGTCGGCGACGCGCACTGTAACAACGGTGTTGTCTTGCTCATCAGCATCAACGACAGACAGATCTTCGTCTCCGCGGGATCAGGCACTACGAGCCTCCTCACGTACGACGTCATAGGTGACGTCATTGACGACGTGCGTCCAGCGCTGAAGGACCAAAGGTAAAGCTGCACCCTCAGACACTCTGCACTTACTTCCACCTTTCTGGTGAAATCCGACTGGGGTCCCGTACCGCGCACTTTTACGCGATTGGGCTTGAGACAGGCATGGTAGGAAAACGGGGGCAGAGGGTCAAGATGGAGCCTGGGAGAAAGGAAACCTAGTAAAGGCACTGGACGCCTTAGAGGCGCTGCAGGCCTTACAGAGGCGCTTGAAGGATGAGGACAGAGATCGGGGGAAGGGAGTATCCCAGGATCCCGGAGAGGACGGGTACACTGAAGGAGGACGAGTAGACCAGCCGCCCGAGCTGAACCCTTCGGTGGGGAATACGACAGGGCCTGACAAGAGGGGCAGAGGATCATTACGTCAGGGTTACAACGCAACGGTTGCGTAACGGTTAAGAGCAGAGACGGACACAAGCACAGCAGGATTACCACTTAGGAAGGGATCGAGCCAAAGAACAGGGTCTACCAGCTTCTCTCCTGAGGAGCACCAGACGCACACACCCAGTTGCTGTACCGCCACTGGGTGATGGTGGTCATGGTGGTGGTTGACAGTAATTTGTGCTTCTTTCCCCGACACACGGCAGCAGTACCAGGACTCATGTGTCTGTTCGCCTGCCCCTTCGTCCTCCTGCTCCACCTTCCCCTCCTCCGGCCCCTTCGTCCTCCTGCTCCACCTACATCCCGAATGATTACAACCCACATGGGGCAGGTACGATGAGGCTGTGGAGCGGGCCGTGGTGGATATTGGGCTGGCTCTGGCGGGGCGGCCTGTGGAGCCGGAAAGCGGGAAAGGACCGTGGTGGGAGGAGTGGCTGGCGTTCGGGATCTTTGGCACCGCCGTGAGTGGCATCATCTTCTTGGGGACCCGCACTGAGTTTCGGAAACGCAAGCGGTACAAGGTACGTCAACCTAAACGGCGGGATGCCATGTTGGCCGTTGTGGATGAACGAAGCTTGCGACGTGCAGCTTCTTCAGTTGCATTTCGGTTGCAGTCGGTTGGGCTAGCACTGGAGCCTACTACTAACTCCGTTCCAGCCTACTATTAACTCGCTCCGAAACACCGTTTTTTTGTGCAGGATTGTAAGTCCAAGCTGGAGAAGCTCAAGCGGGACCAGGCGGCCGTGCGGAGCAACACGTACAACCCCACGTCATGTCCTGTGTGCCTGGAAGACTTCACGGACGTGCCGCCAGGTACGGGAACACCACGGGGTGATACAGATGGCGCGGACGGCTTTGGTGCCAGTGGCAGCGGCAGTGGCAGTGGCCCCGCCGGCGATGCGGTCAGCGGTGGCGGAGCTATAGAGAAGGAGGAGGAGGAGGAACTTCGCAAGCCGTTGCTAAGTAAGCGAGAGGGAGTGAGGGCTCGGGCCCCTTCTCCTCTCTACCCTCACGGGGCCTCTCCCTTCCTTTGCATAGATACTGGGTTTAACAAGGAGTGGACACACGTACATGCAAATACACACTGAATGCTTACCCTTCTCCTGGGGATCATCGAGTGTAAGCATGGGGCAAGCTCTGGTCGGGCCATTCTTTCTCATACGTCGTTTATCGTTCCTTGTATCGGTCTCATCAGCCTCTCTCTCAACAGTTCCATTTCACGTCACCTCGCGGCCCCCTGCTGCAGCAGCGCCAACAGCGCCAACAGCATCGACATTCAAAGGCGCAGTTCTGGCGGAGGAATATCCTGGCGGTGCGGCGCCCTCAGCACCACCGCTGCCGACGGCAGGGGAAACGCAACAGCCATCACTACAAATTCAGCAGCAGCCGCAGCCGCAGCAACAACAGAAGCAACAACAGCAGCCAGTGCCGCCGGTGCAGCGGCGTCCGTTGGTGCTGCCGTGCGGACATGCATTCTGTGAGGGGTGCATCACCCAGTGAGTGTGCGTGTGCGTGTGCGTGTGGGTTTATGTGGGTGGGTGAGAGGCTGAGAATTTATCGGGACATGGCTTTGGGGGCGGGAGTGCGGAAAAAGCGGAGCCGTAAGCGGAAAATGCTCACTGCTGTAGCGAGCCGCCACGCCGTCGTATGCGTGTCACAATCCGCAGCCGCAATGCGGCAGCCCAGAGCCACCATCACATCACACCCCTGCGGGAACGGAACAGCCGAAGTCAATAGATCTTATTCAAAACTGAAGCCTCCGGCCCCTACGCCTCTTCCTGTGCTTTCTGTGCTTTATCTGCTCTCTGCACTGTCCTATCCCTCACAGGTGGCTAGAGCAGAAGAAAGTCACCTGCCCCATTTGCCGCAAGCCCTTCGACGAGGACGATTCTCCCCCGGCGGGCGACCCACGGGACGCTCCCAATTTCCCGCGGCCGCCGCGTCCAGACACCTCCAACCGCAACCCCAACACCGGCACCCAGCCGGGCCCTAGCAGCAGCACCGGCGGGCCTTTCTCGACGACTTCCTCAGGCCCAAGGCCCCCCTGCAGCGTTGACGATGACAACAATGAGTCATATGTCAACACTGGGTATGGCGGAGGTGTGGGTGGCACGGTGCCGCGGCTGCGGCTGCGGTGGGGCGGCCGCCGCCGCCCTGTGGGGATGCATGAGGACCTGCTGCTTGCGGAGATGATGTTCCGGTTGCGGCAGCTGCAGCGGCAGCATCCCGATTACATCAGCGAGAGCATGCTGCACAGCTGGGAGCAGGACCTTCAGAACGGTGGGCCGGAACGGGGGTACTCTGTGGGCCTTCTCCCATTCTCCAGGCCTCCCCGTTGTTCTTCTCCCCGTCCCCCTCCTTAACCTCCGCCCCCACCTTGTTTCCAACTCGGCTACAAGATGTAGATGTATCGCTGTGCAACCTATCGCGGTATTTCTTGCAGTAGTGATCCCTTACCCCCTTTCATGCGATGTTGTCGTCTTATTTAAGCCCCCCGCGGAGTCGTGTAGTCTTTTGGATCGGATTGGATCTTCGTCGAGTGTTGTAGCCATTGTTCACCTGTTATGTCACATACGACTTTCGTAATGTTATTATAGCTTTACGTGCCGTCAATTTAGGCAATTCCAATATAGACACAAACGTATTGTTAGCCTCTCCTCCGGGTCCTGTTGGGTAATTGGGGTGGGATGGGGTCGTTGCGCGGTGTGGTGACCTCGCAGGTCGGGAGTTCAGCGCGCAGCAGCTGCGGGAGTTCCAGCTGAACGACCCCGCCACGCGCCGAGATCTGGCGCACCGTGGGAGCTCTGGAAGCAGCATTCGCTTCGGCGGCGGCTCCTCCAGCGGCGGCGGTGGCCGGGGCGGGAGTTGGTAGAGCGCAACGGGACGGGAACGTCTTCATACGACGACGGGGAGGAAGGGACGGGACAGAGGGGGAAGGACATCAGGACAGACGATCATGCCGCTGGTGCTCCCTGCAGCCGCTCCCTTCCATATTTTTTTCGCCTAGCAGCAGCTGACATCCCGCCGGTAGAGCTTCATCTCCGCATTTTGTAGCGCAATCTTTATCGGTGACGCCGTTGGACATTTAGCGGCCCACAGCGTAAGAGCGTGTTGTGTTCTTTGTATCTGTAGTGGTGATGTGAATACACTGGTAGGTCGGGTCAATCGGGACCCATCCCCCTTGACTTTCTGAGGAATACGTACTGCTGCAACTAGTAATTGTTATCAGGCCAGTGACGATACAGCGGTTCCCTGGCGCCAAGTGACTCTTCTCTCCACCACCGCTACCACTGATGGGGCCGTTTCCATACGAATATATGAGAATATCGCATGGACGTGAAGGAGGAAATGCAGAAGTGCCTCATGCCCATGCGAAAATGCGTCCCGTCTTCTCCATTTCCTCCTTCACGTCCATGCGATATTCTCATATATTCGTATGGAAACGGCCCCATCAGTGGGTTGGCTGAGGTTCCCCTTGTTGTAAGGTCATAAATCGCACTCCGCGGGTTGGGCAGTTCGCCTTGAGCAGGTAGTGAACCCAACGAATGGTGCTGCACACACACACACACACTCTCTCTCTCTCTCTTTCTTGTGATTCAGCGTAAGCAGAGACGGAAATCACGTGATAAAAATACCTAATGTTAGCAGCCCGGCTCGACCGACATGTCGTGAATAGTAGTGGTCGGGTGGGAGGCCACTGTCTGTGGTGGCCGACACTAAGTTGCAAAACCAAAGCTTGTGGTGGTGTGCTGGTCTGCTCTTATGCACCACAACGACAGGCCAGACTCTAATGACATCATTATTGCGGCTATGTTTTGAGGGCTATTAAACTGAATGATGGGGGCTGATCACGCAACTACCCAAAGGACGAATGAACCTCTTGAACTTCAAAATCGTGATAATATGCTTATCTGCACCTTGCACCCTTCTATTTGTGGACAAGCCTTGAGCTGACTACATTTGCTCATCAGGGGTTTCCGATATAACGGAGTGCACTGGAAGCGGTATAACAAATCAACGTGGTAGATTTACAACGATGGTGGGTGCAAGTAACCCTGCAATTGAAGGCAACAGTCCCTCCGGCGCAGTCATGGGTTGCCAATCTGGCCCTCTGCGATCCCTCCGCCGCCACCCTACTGCGTTCATTCCTTCGTTACATGCATGCACCCGCAGACTCTGGACGGCGTACGGATCCGTACGGATCTGTCCGCGTGTGAAAGGATGTGTTCAACTCCCCCATATTTCCGTCCATGCTGGCATGCTGCGAAATGTCGTCATGACCTACCAGAAAGAACCAAAAGCGAAAAGCCCTTGACAGATGCGACGCTCGGACCCTGGATGCCAACATGCCAAGGCAAAGGTCAACACTCTGCCTGCCACCAAGCGCAGGTAGCGCAGTGCTTGCCCTTAACCTGGAATGCTAGAAACTATCAACGATAACTAGAAACCGTCAACTACGTCACCTGAAAAAGGCCCGTCCAGAAGACAAACAAAATGCAAAACCGAAATTAACGACCATGATCTCTGCTATGCTATATTATCATACCAACCGAATTGCTTTGGTTTGATCTTCTCTGTTAAAGTTTCGTCTTGGTACAACTACCAAGTGCTCCAAGTCAGCGTTCCGTCGTGTGGACGTACGACGCGTATGGTTTCACAACGTCGTACATTCACGTACATTCGTACATCATTAATGGAAGACCAACACACAAATGTTGTGCAGGTCGATTCCATACGCGCCGCGGCCACACCTCACAAGACTGCGACGGGCATGCATCCTTAGGTGAAGTGCACAAGATGCCAACACCGCCAACACTGATACCGTCACCAACCCCTGGCAAACTGAAGTATACGCATCGCCTCAATTTCACACCTGCTAGGGTAACGCACATTTAGTGAGCCCGTGACGCTGTGTTGTTCATGTATATGATCTTTCCTTTCCCACCAACTCTCTCTCATCTCATCCTTACTTTACTCAACAACGTCAACCATCAACATTACGACAGCGTGATATATCTTCTCACCGTTTCTAATCTTGTGTATCATCGAAGACGCTTAACTTGATTTGCGCAGGTCCCGCCTCCAGCATGCAGGCAACCGTGGGCTCGAGACTAGGTGCGATATAAGCCCATTAATCGACATAATCGGACAAAACATCGGACGTTGGTGAATAACGTTGAAGGAATAAAAGAAATCTTAAGTGCACGATGATGCAACACCCGGGGCAAATTATCCTACAGGGTGGTGCCCTTCCCCTCCAAGACAATGGCACACTATCCAGGTGTGAAGGCTGATCGCATTTAGTGAGCCTGATCTTAGTCTTCCAACTTGACGTGTGAATCGATGACTCTATTCGATTGATTCGCCCCGATTCGACTCGATGCACCCCCGCCAAGATGCCCAGTCCCAGCGTCAAGTCCAATCAAAGCCATAGCGGCTTCCAAAGCCCCACAGCTACCCACGTCAAAAAATTTGGGATGTTCTCTCTCTCTCGCTTTCTCCAGCCGGTGGACAGCATCTCGTCCACTTACCCCTCTCAATCTCAACACGAATACGGCGCATCCTCATGCTTCTCCGGCTACAACATGTACATTCTTGCTCCGTTCCCAACCATCATGCAGCCATTATCTGAACGACACTTGTACAATTTCCGTGCCCTGCAGATTCGAAAGCCCGCAGGATCCATAATGTATACCCCGGACAATCGTATAACTGTACAACCGTACCATCGTACAACATATACAGCAACTGCACCAGTCGTGCAACGAAACTGAACGGAACAATAACGGACGCGTCAAGAGCCGCGGTGGGCATAATAGCGGGCGGCACCGCAGCGTGTGTTCTTCAGAAATTGCAAATACGATACATGAAGCACATCCGCGGGTGCTCTCTTCGCCCCAATGTCCACGCCATCGGACAGCATCGGCACCCCAGCATCACCAAAGGAATTCGACGTCCAAGAGGACCGCGGCTGCAGCTACTGTACACATAATAGACAAAGGCGTGTGGAAAAGGGACTGGTATGACCACCGGAGGGGAGGGGCACTCAGGTGAGCGATAGCAGCCCCTCGCCCCGTCCCTCCTCCACGCCCCCCAGAGTGCTTCTGCTCATGGCTGGCCAGTATAAATAGCTGCCTTAAGCTGCCAGCTCGTTCCCACCTTCGTCCCCGCGTTCTCCAATTCTCCCTACACACCCTTTTTGCCGGGCTGGCGGCGGCTCTCGCCACCGAACACCCACACAGCTGACAAGGCGAAGAAGATTCACCTTGGCCCACATCAACATCGACATTGATATACCGGCGGTGATGACGACGACTTTAGGATAACAACCATCACGGCAAACGACGAATCAAAACACATCATCATCACCACCATTCCCAATTTGACCACCACAACAACAAACAACAAACAACAAGTATGACAAAAAGCGTCAGAACAATAGAAGGCACTAACACCACCATCAGGACATTCATCATCAACGACTACAGCGGGACGTGGATATGAAGAAGTTACTGAAAGGGGTCCCTGAAAGACCAGATGTACATCAACCTTGGCAGATATGACAACAGGGAAGATACGGAGTGCCCAGAGCCGGCCGCATGACAGGCGCTAAGTTATCTGACAGACAAATTAGCTCCGTCGATGAAGGACATTACTCATCCATCAAATCGCTTACCGTGCTCCCGCTTCCCGCCACCTTCCCCCGGCCCCCCTGAGAACAGCTGCCCACCGCTTTCCTCGCCAAGCCTCAGAATACATAGCCGTGCAGTAAGGCACGGGACAGCCACATCGTACAAACATCTTCAGTAAATTTCTACATCGCCGTGCTGCGGCACATTAGGCCGGCGGTGGCAGGATGGTGGTCTGCGGCGCGGTGCGCATCGCTACCGGTCGCACGATATCTGATGCGACACGTGCTGCATTGGCCACTACTGCCACCTCGTCCCGCAGTACGTCCCGTGCAGCCACTACACATCTATCCCCCATCAGACTCTCCAGCAGAGCCACTTCACTGCCAGGTACCATTGGGAGGCCTGCCATGAAACTGCCGCTGTCACCACCCTCATCGTCACTGACTGCGGCCGCGCCTGGCAGCATGCATGAACGATCCGGAATGATGCCGATGCGATCGATTTCAGTACCATTAGGGGTTTGGTACCGAGCTACGGTAACGAACAGAGCGCTACCGTCCTAGAGCTCGCCAGCATGATTCCGGGGCGGAGGGAGGGGACGCAAAACACGAGCAGGGCAGGGTGGAGAATATGACTAATTGAGTGTGTGGATGCTAAGGAAAACATAGTCAATATACGGTATGGACGACATACCACACAAGTCAAGTCGTACCAAACCTCGGTTCCTCCTGGTTTCACGTCGCCGCTGCATCTCCCAAATGCAGGAGCCCCTAAGTTCCTCCCTCTCTTCCTCCCTCCCTCCCTGCCCACTCCATGTGGGTTCTTGTGCCTCATGGGTCCGTACTCCACCCTACTAAGCCTTCCGCCATAAGCTCCATCACCCACCTGCAGCTCAAACACGGACTGGATCTTGCCCTTGCCGTAGGTATTGGTATCGCCCAGGATTACCGCCCTGTGGTTGTCGTGCAGCGCCCCGGACAGAATCTCTGCAGCGGATGCTGATGCGCCGTTGACCAGCACCACCAGCGGCCGGTGCGTGAGCGCGGAGCCGGGTGCGTCCACCAGCTGGGACTGAACTTCATCAGGCTGCGCGTCGACATCAACAACGTCATGAGCATCAGCATCAGTAGCTGAGTAAGGCATCAGCAGTAACAGCGTGGAATGAAGGGTTATTTCATGCAACCGATGTGGCATCAACTCTCCCGGTCCCCGCTCCCTCCCCCCCCGGACCACTCCCCTGCCCTTCCCTCAACCTCCCGCATGCGATGCATCACACCTCGCGGCCGGATACGTTGAAGACAACAGGGCTCCCGTCCATCCAGAGTCGGGCAATGTCAATGGAGGAGCGCACCAGACCGCCAGGGTTGTTACGCAGATCCAAAATGTATGAGGACGCACCGGCGGCCTGGAGTTAAAGAAATTACGACGGACGGGAAAGGCACCGATCAATCATAAATTGGCACACGAACCAGCAGCCCCGATACTTGCACCCTAATAAATATATAGTTATAGACGTATGGCGTAAATGAAGCGATGCAATCTAAATTAGGCGAAAGGCAATAGGCATATGCGATATTCATCATAATGTTGATCCGCAAAGGGTTGTCGACACCAACCCAAATCGCACCTCCAGCTCCTGAATCGCTTCCCGCATCTCCGCAGCGGCATTGGAGGAAAATGACGTAAGCCGCAAGTAACCCACGGGTCCATCTGGTTGCCGCACGCGGCCGTCCATTCCGACCGGCATCACACCACCAGTGCCAGGAGGGAGCACCGGCGGCGGCAATGCAGCGTAGAATAGCGGGCTCAGCTGCACGCGCTCGCGGCGCAGAGACACCTCACGATACTCCACAGCGGGAGGCGGCTCCGGCCGAGCAGGCACACCGGGGATACCGCCTGTGCGTCGCGCCAGACGCACGCGCACCTCTGTGCCGCCACGGCCTCGCAGCAGCCGCGCGGCCTTCTCTCCGTTCCAACCCTAAGACGGAGGAGGGAGCAGCGGCGGGGGCCGAGGTTGAGGTTGACCTTCAACGCCCTGTGCTCGATTGTCCCATCCCAGTATAACGAACGATGAATGACATACCACGGGGTCAGACCGGGGCACTTTGTGCTCGTTGCCCCACCCACCCCACTCTGCCCGATCCCACCTCCATCGACATCCCGTTGATGGAGGTGACCTCGTCTCCGGGTAAGATGCCCGCCCTGTCCGCGGGTCCGCCCTTAATGGGCGCGAGGACCAGCAAGTGGCCGTTGATGGGCTCATTAGCGATCAGCATGCCCACACCCTGAAGCTCGCCGTCGCTGGAGACCCGGAAGGCCGCATACTCCCTGATGGGTTGGGGGGATGTGAGTAAGGTGGGACAACATGGCGCACGGAGCGAGGCAAATATTCTAGCATATGGGGGTGGAGGCGTGAGGGAACGATGATGAAGAAGCCGTCCCACACAACATGCACCAGTATGCGGCTTACCAATCACCTCCCCCAAACCCCCCAGGACCCTAACCCTAATCATTCCTAAGCATTGTCTCCATGCCTGGACGGTTTCCTCCTGCCGGTTTTGCTTTCCACTCCTCCGTCCTTTACCTAGCCCTTAGCCCCTCCCCTACTTCCCCCAGCCCCCCACCCCGCCCTTGGACCTTTCCCCGCCCCGGCGCTTACTCGGGCGGTACCCGCCGTGTGTATGGATCTCCCAGGTCCTCCAGCATGTGACTGATCTCCTTAAAGGCCTCGTCGTCAGAGGAGGAACTGTAGGCCGTCATCATGTGTTCCCGCAGCTCCGACTCCCAGTCGTGGCCATTGAAGGAGGGGTCCACGAAAGCTTGGCCCACAATAGTCCAGGCTTCCACCAAGGTGCGCTGAGCGGCAAAGATCGCGGGGTCGGTAGAGGCAGGAAGGCTGCAAGGGAAATGAGAGAGGAAGAGAGAGAAGAGGGGCAACAGCGAGAGGTGAGGAAAGAGATAACAATGCTGAGCATATGGGAGAGCTCTTAGTACGTAATTTCGCATGTCAACACCTTGAAGAAGTGCGATGGCGCAAGTTTTGGCAAGAGGACGGACTACTAACGAAAACGGACAACTTGCAGCGACACTGTATCCTAGCAATTACGACACGAGAATTCCGCTGCGTAGACCTAAGTCAAAATATATGTTGGGCATGAAGACCAAAGTCGATGCGGTCACGCAACGTTCCAAACGACTAGCCAAAAGGACCCTCAAATACCACGGAAGTACACGCTTTCAATTCTGTCTTGGTAAAATTTGACAGTTACATGACCATTGCGTTTACGTAGGAGAGCAAACGACAAGGGTTTTGAGGGACCGCATGAAAACTAACATATGCGAATAGTACGTAAATAATTCGAAGAAATGACACAATAAGAAAAATAATTAAGCTTGCGGCATGTTGAATATGGTATCTGTTAAGAAAAACCCGACGATTTGTGTCGGTAGCCCTTACCGGACAAGCTCCGACGCAGCAAATGCCGGGCTCAAGATAAGAGAGAGAGCCGTTGTAGTGCCCAAGGCAGCAGCGGCAATTCGCTTTGCAAAGTCCTTGAAACCTGGACCGTCGCGGGCGGATGACCACACAGTGTCGACCACTCCGGCCATTAAGATACCCAAGGCAGGTTCATCAGGAAAGACTTACCTGATACAACATTTTCATCGTTGACGGAACTGGTCTCCTTGGGGACGGCTTGAGGAAGCCACGCTCTAGCGGGAGCCACCCGCCGTTCCTGACAACGAAGACTGGTTGGCGTATTACTATAAGCAATCCTTTGTGTCACGAGGGAGCGCATTTTAAATAATGAATGTCAACAGCCACAACGGACGCCTATGAAGCTTTTTGGTAGCCCAAACAGAAACTAGCACAGCTGAATAATCCAGCTGGCTATGGTTTATCTAGCCAAGTTCACTACAGAGAATATAGCTTATCACCCTGGTAAACATCTTATGGTGTGTGGTGGACTCGGCAGCTCCGGAACCGTGAAGGCAACGGTCAATTCTTCGTTATGATTACGGACCAGATACGCAATGTTACTTTGGATGGAATAATTGTTAAGCTAGTGTATCAACATTTTTGCCCAAATCTGTATCTAGTTCCGTATTGGCTAGGCTTCCGAAAATTAAGGTGTGCGTCTGCTGTTGGTTCAGCACCGGCGATACCGATAAAGGTATGTCGGCAGGGTCTCTGCAAGCGGCAACATACCCATGAATTACATGCTAGAACTCGCATCGTTTTTAGCCAACACTCGAGCTCTTGGGTTCAGAGAGATTCTGTAGCCACTTGTCAACATCAGACCTGGGTCTTACCACCGTTATCGCGCACCTTGGGGCCATATCATGATTCACAGGGCCACACAGTCACACAGGATGCCCCGTCACAAGTTTTGAACCTAAATCGGCATCCTTCCGCGTCAAGCCGTATCCAGTCACGTGTATAAGTGCCGACCTTGGCCATTAGGCAGCTGTAACAAAGGACAAACGATATTATACAAGGGCCCGAACCAGGGCTTGCTTGTTACAGCAGGTGAATCTCAGAAGCGAGCTGAAGGTATCGGTGTTCGCAGTTGATGTCGAGAACTTAAGACCAACGGACAGGTTTAGCTGAGGTTAGCGCGTTGGCCTACGAGCAGCAATATTTAGTAACCAAGACAAGACAACATATCCTCCAGCATTATCGCCAGAGCGCCTTCGAAACCCACCACGACCTGTACCAGCACACAACCACCGCCTGGAATCCCGCGACAGTCATCGTAGATTTTCTACCACCAATCTTCAGCTGTCCCATCTCACTCCAAGCCGCGCTTTCCCGCCAAACTGCATTCCACCTTCACCAGCCAACAGCAGCCTAACAGGACAGCATAACCCCCTTGGGCCTTTTACGTACTATTCTTACACGAGTTACCGTACAACAAGGAGCTGACCGATACCACCCGGACTTCAGACCAGCACTGGTAGCACAGTGCACGCGGCAAGGACATGCCTTCTATGGGCTTTTCTGCGCCACTATTCCAAGTACCATTCGTTCAAATTGCGCTTCCTTCACCACCACCCCCTAACCTGCCACCGCCTCGCTACCCAGGTATCAGACGGTGCCCGTGAGCCCATCCAAAACTCATTTTTTCTTTGGCCTCTTGGCGCCAGCCTTGACAGTAGCTGTCCTTGCATTGCCGCCGCCGCCGCCGCCGCCGCCGCCGCCCAAGGTACCCATTCCTCCCCCTCCCCCTTTGTCGGCGTCATCGCCTGATAGCTTGGCCTTCTTGGCGTTACGGGTGTAGGCTCGCAGCACCCACTCGTTCTCTACGTGAGACTGGTCCATGGTGCCCAACTTGATCTGATACAGCTTCAGCTCGAACCGGGGCCCACACTGAGGACGGGCCAACCGGGCGGGGGGGGTTATAGAAGTGTTAGATGGCTACATGAAGGCTGATAGTACTTAGAAGATCTTTCGTTAGATGCCATACGTCAGATCTTTCAAGATGCGAGCTTCCCACGCGCCTAAAGCAACCCATACTGAGTTAACAGTAAGGAGCGTCACCCAACGTACATATACTAAATATACTTATGCGCATTTATGCACATAGATGTACATAATTTAAGGGGTGTTACACAGTGGGCGACTCGCCCTGCAAAGACGAGCACCGGGATTCCTGACCGGACCGAGCCACAGCGCAGAGGAGGGGCACGTGGCTTTGTCTGTCTATCCTGCCACATGCTCCCCCTCTCCCTCAGACCAGCAAGAGCAAACAAAACCTCAGCCTGGCCACTAACAGAGCACCAAAACAACACAGGAGGAGCCTAAGAAAAATGGACAACTAGGTGCTCAAAAGACATAATTACATATATAATGTAACAAATATAACTAATAAAATGCGTGAAGTAAAAACTTTCCAAAATATAATAAATGGAAGGGGATTAACTCCGACAGTACCGGCTCTTGGTCCCCTCCCCCGAACCCTTCTTTTGTTGTACTCAATTGATATTCCGCCGTTATACTCAGCCCCTCCACTTGCCTCCGTCAGTTCAATGCTGCTGGTGCCCTTAGGCTGAGTGTAAGTATGGTGACGGAAAGATATATAGTCCTTGCGGTTGGCGAATGTCACCAGGCGTTTGGCGTCGTCCTGCATGGATTGGGGTAAATCTGAAGTGTAGCGAAAATACGACTGTGCAGATGATGATACAATAAAACCGATCAGCCAAACTTAGGATACCACAATACCAGGCTAGACGGTCCAAGAATCCAGGATCCAGTTGCAAAGTATGGTTCCGAAGCCCCGCAGGATCTCAAGCGGCCAAAGTACACAGTAACTCGGGGTCGCCTTGCTAAGAAGTCCCAAGCTCAGAAATCCCAACGTGCAGACGAAAAACCAACAACGTGGATTCCTCCCACTGAAGCAAGTGGTGGGCCCACGGGCAAACAAAGCCTAGTGGCCTCACACCCAGCTGCCCGGCACACCACACCACACTGCACCGCGCACCTTGGGCACCGGAAAAAGGTGTTTGAGGATATTTGCGGTTCGGTGTCCAAGCTTAGAGCCCAGGTTGTCGATGATTAAGTGGGGGTAGGCTTCCGAGATGGTCCCAACCTACGGCAAGGCAGCAGCGAGGTCGAGGACTTGGGGTCAAGGATTAGGTTTACGAAGAAGTGAGGGGAAGTGAGGGGAATCGGGTAAAGGGTGAGGGCGGGAAAGACGAAAAAAGTAAACCTGAGGCTGAGGCCCAATGAACTGTAACGTTTGAAGTACATGATGCGTCTTGTGACGGAAGGTTGTGTTTGCGATGTAAGGCAGCTGTTGGCGTGGAATCGGGAGGTCGCAGGGGCCCGTTAAATGGGTGAATGATAATAATGATGATGATGATGATGATGTTTTAGTTACGATATTTCCATGCCATCCAAAGCTCCAAACCCCAGCCAGACCCTGGCTCAGGTCTGTTTGGCGCCACCCGCAATCAAACACATATAAAAGCGTTGCAAGCTCTCCACACCATCCCATGCGTGCACACCTCCTTCTTTTGGCCGATGTCATGTCGCAGGACAGTGTTGAAAATACCGAAGTAAGCAGTTGGTCCGTATGGCAAGTGGCACACTACCATGCCGTCTGCGAACCCGTACATGTAGGGCACAGGTAGGAGGTAACAATAGCGTCCAAGGAGGGGCAGAGAGCACGAGAGTGCGAGAGAGTCCGGATGAGGTGGTGTGGCCGGGGGTTTTGAGGGGGTAGAGATGAAGATTCCCTCCAAAATTAGAAGGGATAAATGTGAGCTTGATGCCAAGTGGGGGTTAACAAGAATGCTGGAAGTAATCATGTGGGCCGTACGCGGTCCTTACCCGGCTCTCCTCGGTGTTCATGAAGCACCACAATGTCCGTGAATTCGTGGTTTCGACATGAGTCCACGAGCTCCTTCAGAACGAGGCCACCGCGATTGATGCGCTGACTGTTCGGAATTACCAGCTTCATTTCCTGAAGCGCATCAAGCGTAGCCAAGCATGAAGCAGGCTTGTCTGTGTGTGTGTGTGCGTGTATGCGGATGTAACAGCGCGAGAGGGAGGGCGGTACCGTACTTGTCCATGCCGTAACATTGTCGGCTCCCTTCCTCCTCCTCGCCCCGCCCTTACCTTGGCGAATTGCGTCAAGCGGCTGGAGGGATCTCGGCTGGTGGTGATGAGGACCTTGGGGTCCACCTCTCCCGCATGCGCGTACTCATCATCCACATGACTGCGGGTGTGGGTGATAGTGGGTGATGGTGAGTAGTTTTTTCAAGGCAGGTCCCAGCGAGCACACAAGGCGGGATACGACGAAAACTCCACAAGAGTACAGGGATGAAGCTAAATCTTCGATTTGTATTTACATATACATACACACATACGTATATGTATAAATTCAAGTAAAGCAGACTCGAAAGGGGCATCCATGGTTTTGGGTGTGGCAGGCATGAAAGGAGCCGTTTCGTTAGGAGCGGAGGTGTTGGGACTCGCCAGGACTCAACGTAAAGTGACTTCTCGCTATGTCTTTATGACATAACAAACACCAGAACATAAACATACAGGGAATCGGTGTGTCGCTGATAAGGGGACTGTCAGTCAGCCCTCAGGGCTTGCACTGGGGCGCCAGGCCGTAACTGTACGTTGGGGAACGGCATACGGTTGGAGTATCACGAGGAGAAAGCCCCGGGATCTCGCGGCAAGCAAAGGCATGGTGTAATGGTAACAAGAGCTAGGCATGGGAGCTGCATGGGTGTCAGGAGTGCACGGGGCCTGCCTTACCTTCGCGGCACTGCCGTGTTGTCATCCTCAAGCTCTACTTCTTTGCGGAGGGCCGCCTCCTCGCGTCGAAGCTCGGTGGGGATTGGTTTGCCCTCTGTCCGGGTACATCGGGTGGAGGAATTATTAGCATTAGGGAAGGAGGTGTATGCATATACATTGGAGCCAGGGGCGCCACAGTATAAGGAGTGTAGGACCTTAGTTCTACGTAGCCTTCGGAGCGGCCCTTCCATTTTGAGCATGCAGTCGGCGATCACCATGCTGTCCTATGAGGATGACCGGTGCTATAACCCGGCACCCGGTGGTAAGTGCACGGGGACGCCTTAAACCCAACACATCGCCGACAGGCTAACAATGCTAGTTGACAAGCTGGCTCCTTTTGAAGATTTGGCTACTTGCAGAATGAGGACGGCTGAGGGCAAGCAGCCCGGCGGCGGGTCCGAACCCACCTTCAAGCGCTTTCCTAATAAGTCGTTTTCGTTCATAAGCCGCTCGCTCCTTTCCCTCCAAGCTTTTCCGGTATAGGTACTCCTTCCTCAACCGAACATTTCGTCTCAACATCGCGACGATTCAGTTGTGCGGTACACGTGAGGCGGCGCAAGTCACCGATGTATTCAATTTTATAACTTCGGTAGTAATAAGCTGACTATAGGGGCTTCGCCGGTGAGGGCTTCCAACGTAGAAAGGAACGAAAGCATACACCTCCCTCCCAACAATATGTTCGGCTTTGAAGCAGTGACACAGCTATCGTGCGTTTGTAGCTTACATTAATTTTTGTGCGAGTTAGAAAAATCAAGTCGTAGTGACAAGATACAAGCGAAGGGCGTACGGCTGCAGAGCAGCACGCACAGCAGGAACCGCATATGGAATGCGATAGGACAGATTTCAGCCGGGCTGGAAACGCAGCCATGGATATTACAAATCATCATGCAAGCGCGTTCCTTGAAAACCCCGCCACCCGGTCACGATATTCCCTCGCGAAACCGCCCAAACGGTTTGTACCCGACAAACTCACAAACCCTAACAAACTAACTCCATCATCTTTGCTAGCAAACGTATTGGGTCACTTCTACAACACCCTTACGCCTATGGCGCGTCGAGCTCTTGACAGCTTTTTCCTGCCTTTTCATCTGAGACGTAATCTTTGGTAGGTTGTTCCGCCCTACCCGTTCACTCCATCGTATGGGACTACCAGCGTGGCGGCCAGTAGTGCTATGACCTTGGGTCACTCAGCGTTATATCGTGAGTGCCTGGCCACCCGTCTTCCACCAACTGCCATACGCTGCCATTAGTAGGATTGGGATCGGTGTGGTTTCGGACTGGCTTGGGCAAGGCTGGCTGTCTCGCGCTGCGAATACAGGGCTCTCAAGAGGTTGGGACAGGCTGTGCATATTACGGCCCTGGGACTTTATACCCATTAACACCTTTCCGTGCTCTTGATGGTGAGGCTAGTACCCTTGGCCCCATAAGGTCAACTGTGTTGTGCGGAAGGTGCTCGTTTTGGTGTTGCGCTCCAGCCATTGGGGTTCCACTGTTGTCCTATATTCATAATTGGGCATACACGACTCGACTGCTCGTTCAAAGGGCTAAGATATTGAGGTATGCCCTACAACTCATTCGCTACGAGACTACAAGCCGTGAGCCATCCCGGACGTCTCCTTACTGCGAGCATCCTACTTTGGGCGCGTCCTAACAGCCGCCGAGCTCAGTTATCATACCCACCCAGCCCAACACCGTAAGCATTATAAGCCGGCGGAGTTCACGTGCAGGCCCCGCAGCGACAGCCAGCTCGTTACTTTCCCTCCCTCGCGTGTGTTCCTCCAAATCACCCTGCCCGGATACCTAATCAAACAGGGCAAAGCCGCCAGACCGAGAATAATCGAAAGCGGAAGCGGAAGTAACGGCACAAAACTGGAAATTGGATGACCCCTAAGAAGAAGAAGAGCAGAAACCGGAGCCTTGTCCTTGTCCACCTGTTCTCTATTATGGTCGGATGGTTGGCGGCGTGGCAGACTGGGACGGCGTCGCGACCTCCGCGGTCTGGGCGGCGTCAACGGCGTCCTCCGCTGGCTGCACGACTACTGGGGCGGGAGGAGGCGGCGGCGGCGGAGGAGGAGGAGGAGGAGCAGAAGGCGACGGGAGTGCAGGGGCTGCCGGGGCCGCTGCAGCCAAGCCCGCCGATGAGCTACCCGCCGTGTGCATCAGCCCAACTGCTGAGGCAGCAAACGCGGGCTGCGACGGCGACGGCGACGGAGGCCCTGCCAGTGTCGCTGCCGGCTCCGGAACTTCTGGCGCTGCATTGCTACCTCCAGCAGCCGCACTGCCGGTCACAGCGGCGGCGACGGGCGCTGTAGCTTCACCGGCGGAGGTATTACCGCTGGCCGAGCCCGCCACCGATAATGATGACGGGGGGGACATCGGGTTTGATGGTACGACAGTACGGGCTGGTGGTGGCGGCGGCCGCCAGGCTGGATTGGCAGGTGGCAAGGCGATGAGTCCGCTTCCGCCCACACCATTGCCATTGCTGAGAAGGGCAGTACTGCTTCCGCCGCTTCCGTTGCCTGCACTGCCGCTGGCTCCCAACGCGCCGCCTGTTGACATCGACGATTGCATACCGTACGTCGTCGGCGGTAATGTCAGAGACGAGGAGTTCACCAGTGACGATGGGTCAACCTGGGAACCCATACCTAAGCTGTAAGGCGTCCCATTGGCCTTGCCAGGCGCTGCCGGCCCACTGCCGCCGCTGCCGCTGCCAGCCGCCGCTGCCACCGCTGTTCGCTCCCATGGCTTGACCGGCGCGGTCAGACGGGCTTCTGACAACGGCCGTGTTGGATCTGGCGGCGCATCGTTGATATCCGTCTGCAGATTCAGATCCGCAAGAACGAAATATAGCAACCCTCAGGTGCACGAGGCAAGCAGGCAGCCATCAAATGGACAGCGTTTAGAACCAAGCACGGCGCACGACAACGTTGAATTGCAACTGCTGAGGAGACAGAGGCAATAGTAGCAGCAGTCATAGCGGCAGTAGCAGCCGTAGCAACAGAGGCTATATTGATGACCCAACCGTCACCGCAGCAGCAGTCCTCACCCGAACATTGGGCGGCGTTATGCCCTGCTGGACCATTTCCATCAACGAGAAGAAGGACTCCGGGTAGGTGGGCTGCTCGGGTGGGGGGGGCGGAACCGTGCGGCCGTCCACGCCGGCAGGGACGCCACCGGGACCACCTCCGCCGCTGGCTCCGGATGTCTTGGTGCCCTGTCCGGCTCCTCCTGCAGGTCCATGGTGCAACGGGCGCAGCGGAGGCCGCGTCCAATAACTCGGTTCACTTTACATCCGAGCCAGGAAATGACTCTGCAGTAGGAATCACTACGTGTCCTGAAACTTCAGGGAATTCGGACCCAAGAAGCCACATCTCGTGTATGAAGGTTCAATGTACCCAACTAACTCATGTTGTGCGACTTGACTACCATGAAGAGATAGACATCCTGTGGATACGAGCGGATTGATGTTTTGGGGATTGTCATTGACAGGTATGGTTGGTTGTTGCTTGTAATTAATTATTTTCAATCAATGACAGCGTGTTTCTGTCCGGCGGATGTAATTGCGTGATGGGACAGGACGGGACGGGGCCCGCGGTTTACGAGAGGTAGATCGAGAGAGACGGAGACAAGAGTTGCCGCCACCTCTCTGGGTACTCCAGGAGGATGTAGTAGCAGCAGCAGCAGCAGTAGCAGTAATGGATTACACACGGCACCCGCCGGCCCCGGGCGGGCCCTTGTTCCGCAGGATATGAGCCCCATCATCATAGGGGTGGCCGGCGGGGCCGAGCGAAACCAGTACTTCTCACCGCTTCTCCACCTCTTTTTCGCTACCCTTGATTCGGCCCCCCTCACTTGGACCCATACCGCCAATTCCGATTACGCAACCACACGAAAACAAACAGAAACTTAACATTTCAAAAGACCTCACCAGAACGGCTTTACCAACCCCGCATCTCTCCCCTCTGATGTGGTCGGTAAAAGGGAAGTCAAGTCATTCGCTCCCTTTTGAACATAGTGCTCCGTTCCCCTACCTACGCCAACTCGCCCGCCCTAAAGAAGAGATGCGTCCCAAAGCCTCTTCTCCAAAAAAGCAAAATACGGCATACAAATGAAACTCGCCCCCGTTTAGTGAACAAAGCATGACGAGGAGACGGAGTCACGGGGGCCCCCAATAACAGCTGGCAATGGCTTGGCAAGCTCCGATAAAGTACCGAATCGAAGCTGAGGAGTACACGTAAACATACACGTGCAAACTGCATCACGGCCATACGACCGTTGGGACGGGGAGGCAACCAACCAGTATCCGATGACCAACCTCATCCTCATCACCACCACCACCACCACCAGCACTCCCTCCACACCGCTGCCGCTATAGTCACTGCCGCGACGCGGAACCTCGGCGGTTTATCCCAGGCTGGACGCAGATGAACCCGAGCAACCCACAGAACACAGACAGAGAACGAAAACGCCTGTGCAATCTATCTTACTTTATGAACAAGTCCCGCAGTCCCTGATTGCATGAGTCTCATACAGACAGCTCCCAAACTGAGGCACAACAATGTAACGCGCGGGTAGTCCGGAACCAGACAATAGCCAATCCGGCACAATCCGGTACTAGACAATGCCAGCAGCTTCCTTCACTTCCTGGCCTCCGTACGGAAGATTCGTTTGCCTCACCACGGCGGATGGAGACACTCCCACTACGCAATGCTACACGCTAAATGTTCCACTGCACGCACACACCGAAAAGGGCACAACGCCCAGCTCCACACTTCCACGCGAAGTAAGTTTTCGAAATTGGCCGGGCATATGATGGCACGATTTCCTTAGCACTCTTTCAAATTTTGATTGAATCTACAGACAAGTGGGCACAAGAACAGTCTTTTCACATGCCGCATAAGGCATCTGTTACGCGCCAATAAACACACAAGGATTACAGCTCTTACGGATACCTACCTGGTACGGCTTGCTCATACAAACGGTCGCTGCTGCCGTACGGCCCAGACGGGCTCCCGAGGCCACCCGTGGGCTGCTGCTGACGACCCAGTTGCTGGGAGTGCGTCGAGTGCGCCGGAGATGGCGGCGCCGTCACCCTGTAGGGCAGATTCTCCTGCTGTGACTGCTGCTGCTGTCCAGATCCGCCGCTGCCGGGACCGCCGTACGGATTCGCTGCGGCGCTGCGAACGGCGCTGTATGGCGTGTTCGACATGCCGTACATGGCGGCTGCGCTGCGACCACTGCCATCCCCGCCGGTTGGGCCCGCCATAGCAGAGCCACCGTCGCGGCCGTAGTTGTACGACACCGTGTACGGCGGCGGATCTGGCGGATATGCGTTAGTGTAACCGGCGGCAGCTCGAAGAACCGCGTAATTGTCCGCTCCCAACATCTGACTGGTATTGTTGCCACTGCCGCCGTACGGGTTTTCAGCACGAGCGCCGATGCTCTGGTAGTAGCTGTCTCTGGATGGCGGGATGGCGCCGGGCCTAGGAGAGTGGAGAGGTGGAGGAAACAGGCGGAGGCACACGGTGGAGAATGAAATTTACAACGTGGATACCACAGAAGAGATTTAATTGTTACTTCATGCCATGCAAGCGCCGCTGTTACTTAACCAATCTACGGCGAAGTAGCACTTTACGGCGTTTACCACAAAGCCGCTGGAGAGCCCTCCATTTTAAGCGACCTATCACGGCCGCCACAACGGCAGCAGCAACAGCAGCAACCGCAGCAATTGTAGCAACAGCAACAAACGACGATTCTTTATGGATTGCCGGCATGCAGCCGCCATCGACCCTCACCTGCCCGCTGTTCCACGGGTCGGTACGATGCCGTCAATAGTCGAGCTGCGCTGCTGCTGCTCCCGCATGATGGTCACAGCGTCAAGAAGGGCCTGCGGAAAGCGGGGTCGGTGTGATCGTGCAGGAGAAAGCAGGCCTTATATCCAGATAGTGTCTGCTCTCGGTCGGTAAGCGTAATCATATGGATTTCGCACTCACCCTCACTCGCCGCCCAAGTATATATATATATAATGTGTAATATCCGTATATTCCACGTATCGCGGGCCAGACAGTCTTCTGTTTTCCCTCTTAAAAACCTCACGCATGATGCCGCAGAAGGCAGAAAAGGCCACATATCCGATACCCGCAGGACAGCACACGCAGAATCATCTGCAGCGTCACTTCTGCCCGTGGCACTGCAACGTGACAACTCAAGCAGGCCGGCAACCATATGTGCCTTTAGACCACGCCAGCACGAAAAGCCATTCCCCAGCCCACCTGGGTCGAGGCTTTGAGTTCCTCCTGGCACCCCTTAAGGCTCGCCACAGCCGCATGAAGCTCCTGACGCCGGAAACGAATGTGGGTTGTCAGTTAGACGCAGCGCAACAACAACAATAATAACAATATATCATTAATGATATATCAATAATAATAATCGTATTCCTGAGGTAATAGCAAGGGGCGACCAACGATAACATGGCCATGGCAAACATCATCAAAGATACATACAGCGACAGCCGTGAGGCCGGGATCACCGAACACTGCGGCCTCAAACCGGCCGGACCCGACCCACATGGTCCTTTCAATTAGTGCCAGCATCCGTACACACCGGCAAGCGAGTGTAAGAGGGGGGATCAAAAAGAACTCCATAACGTGCGGCTTTATTCCCGGGCCCCGCCCCAATCCAAGAGTCCAACCCAACCATTGTTATTTCAACCGTGTCTATCTTGGTCCCGGCTTGCCACGTTACCAGGGTCACGTCCTTACCTTGTGTCGCGCCTCCTCAGCCTCGCGCCGCCGAGCTTGCCACGACTCCACCAGGGCCCCCAGGCGGGGCACCACCAATTGGTGCACTGCCCAGCCCGCCGCGAACACAGCGCCTACACCCAGAACCACCTGCACATTCGCCCCGTGGAGGGGATGGCATGACGGGGGCACCAACATAAAAAACGGACGATAGCCATAGCCAAAGTCTTTTTTGCGTATCCTCCAGAGGGCCTCCAGCGGAAAACTAGAGGGCAGTCAAAGGAGGAAAGAGATTGAGAAAGGCAGGGAATTGAAAACGGCATGGACAAGCGCTTCAAATCTTCTTCGGGTCTCCGGGTAACAGTGCTTTGCCTAAGTTGCCCCAACAGCGTAGTATAGAGAGAGGGCAGTGTCTGCGGCTGGTCTCTGGCTCTGACCACGGACCCTTTATCGGAACCTAAATTGGCACTTCACCCATCACACATCCCTCAAGACACCTTCCCTCTACCCTCCTTTGAACTTTGCTAAAATAGTGTAGAGTGGGACAAACAGCAATTATTCCGTTCCATTCGCTCTTCCGCCGCATTGCGCGTTCCTCCTGGGAAAACCTTCTAAACTCTATCTGGCCGCAATGATAACGCACACGCACCTGGCTCCACCTGTATCCCTGCGCAACCTGTGGCACCAGCGCTGTCGGAGCTGCTTGCTGCGCGGCAACCATCTGGGTTCCCGGGGGATTCATCGCGGGTGCATAAGACTGCGTTACTAATTGAGGCGCGTACGTTACGGGCTGGGGCGTTGGTGCCGGAGCAGCCGGGGGTGGAGCCACAGCTGGAGGGACGGAAGGAGGAGGCGCCTCAGGAACGCGTCGGAACGCTTCATCGATTTCCGCGGCTGTTAGGCCTTTGCGCTCCAAAAACGAACGCTTGCTTGCCGTGTTGGTGGAGCTCCGGACCTGTAATGAAAAGTTACATAGGTAGGGTTGGGTGGAGAATGATGACGATAAAAGGATCTGTTGTGACGTGGCCCAGTGAAACAGCCAGCGTCATAGTCAGGCTTCCGGAGTTAATACCCATCAACGTCCCCCGGCTTTGAGGCCGTAGAACCCTAATAGGCTTGATAACAGCTTACAAGGAAGATTTTAAATTTGTATGGGAAACCCATTAGTCCATATGTCGCTTTGTGCAGGGCTTTGTCACGCGCCATCGTGGCAAACTGAAAAGTTTGAGGAGAAACCGATCACTCTCAACACACAGTACGTACCTGTGGATGTGAAAGAAATCCAACTGCATTCTGGATTTGATCCTCCCGAATGACAGGAGCGGCCAGAGGTTCAGACACTGGGATGGGTGCGCTGGCCGCAACCGGCACCGCGGTCGAAATTGCAGGCGCAGATGATGCAATGATAGGTGTGGAAGTTGCGGCTGGCAAGACTGGAATTTCAGGAGTCTGGGTTGTGCTCTCATCCATCCTCCCAACGTGAACGGGTTCAAGTTATTATAAGCGCTCTCAGAAACCTCAGCACAAATGCTTGTGCAACCATAGACAATACCTTATTAACAAGATTTTTTACAAAGAAATGGAATACGGTAGATCCTCAAGGCTTACGTGCCTTTCCTGCCGTATTTACATGTTGTGTTCGTAAGCCGCGACAAGCTATCTTCAAAACGTGTACGCAGCGCTTGGACTTTTTTATGCTAAAATCTACAAATGCCATCATACTTTTAAATATCCATGGGGCTACCGCTTCTACTGCTGTTCTGGCCCTGAAAGTTCCGGTGGTCGTGCAGGTTGTGGGGTCTGCTACCCCACTTCCCTGCACTGCCACCGTCCTGACTAACATTTCTCTGAGATCTCTCCCCTTTTCCTGTCCCTCATCATGGCCTTTGCCTTGTCCGTCCCCTTCCCCAACATATCCTCGTCTGGCATCAGCGTCAGAGTAACATAGCTAAAGTAAAATACAAAGGGAACATAAATAAAACATCATAGTTAAAAATTCATCTACAGTAAAAGAAGTGAAGGTATGACAGACAAAATTGTGCCGAACTGACCCATGGAGGAAAAGTAGCAATTTAAGCTAAAAGATAGCATCTAGGACTTCTAGACCAGCTAAATAAAAGAAGATTTCGCGAACAAAAAATCACGTTTTGGCAGCGACCGCCAAAATTCCCGAGGGCCTTACACTACTAGGACTCGGTAATAGGGGTGACAGTACGACAGACAACAGGTTTGCTGAACTGACCCAAGGAGGAAAATTAGCAATTTAAACTAAAAGATAGCATCTAGGACTTCTAGACCAGCTAAATAAAAGAAGATTTCGCGAACAAAAAATCACGTTTTGGCAGCGACCGCCAAAATTCCCGAGGGCCTTACACTACTAGGACTCGGTAATAGGGGTGACAGTACGACAGAGGAAATCTGCTAAACTAAAACAACTAATAATCTAAAACAACCACCTTAAAACAATAAATAACTACCTAACTAATAACGATTACTAGACCAGCTATATACAGCGGTAGCAAATAGGACCGTAGTTGTAAGGCCAGTTGAAACCCCTGAGGTGAGTTTTAAAATGCGCAACCTGGGGGGACGCACTTTTTGAGGCTGCAATGAACGGGCTGTGTGGAACCCTAGGACGGCCTGCCGACCAAATTTTATAACCCCGCCGCCAATCCGGACCTTACCTGGACTTCTGGTCCCCCAATATCCCTAAAGTAGGTTCCTATGACGCTCTGTAACTGTCGTAAACTGTCCGTCGGACAGTTCCGTCGTTTTCCTACCCCTTTCTCCTTTTCCTAACTCTGGCCCCCAGCGTCTGCGTTGTTGGCGAGGAGCATTCGTCTTTATTTGTCTTTAGATAACCACCGGGGCCTCCGCAGACTCTGACTATCCCGATAAGACCTCCCATGTGCCTCAGCAATCCTTGGCAACATTAAGAGCAACAGCAGGGGTCAGATGAGCCACGGAGGCTCGACTGCAGCTAGGCTCCCTCGTCCTCGGCTAGCCGTCTCCACTACGGCAACAGGCAAGCTAGCTAGGAAGAAGTGAACAAACCTCGAAAACTATGAACATTCAACACAATGACTACTGATGTATGAGCATGTAGACGTACGATCCTGACTCTCCATTTTGCATCACGGCCACCTCTGTAGGCACCTAGGGTCAAGCTCTCCCTCCCTTCCTGCCCAACCCAACACCGAGGGCTCCTGTGCCCCATGGATCCGTTCGTTATTCCATACCCCTTCCCGTAGTGCGCTTCTGAGCCCCATGGGTCCTTTTTCCTTATGAAACCTCCAATGCCATACCAGTTGGGCATGCCCATAGTTGTTATATATGCATTTCGCCAACTCTCAGATATCCACTCTACGGTACTGTGTCATGGATGGGTGCTGCGGGACGGCAGCCTGTTGCGGCTGACCCATCTGAGCGCTATTGTAAGATGAAACCAATTGCTATCATAAATCCATAAGCGTATCCCACTCTCGCGTTTACCAGCATAAAGAACGCGCGTCATTCAACCTTAATATCAATTTGAGTACATCAAAGACAAGAACTGAAAAGCCTGTAGATAAGTTTCCCTCCGCAGCTCCACAATCCTCTAGAAGCTCCCTTTGAAAGCACCCTTCCGCTCATGTCGCATCGTGCACTTGGCATTGTAAGACAGTTGACTCCTGTAACAGCTATGGACCTCAGTTTGACCGCTGCCACAGCTTGGCGCTACTGCCCCAGGACGCCCCCCGCTACTGTCCATCGTCAGTTCCGTGCCAAGGTCAATCTCTGACAAGCCGCTCTCACAATTCACACACCCCTCGATAGCTCTTGTCCGCCAAACGTGACGGCCAGCAACATATCAAATGATGCCGGTGCTGTTCATAAAGGAAACCTCAGCACAACACTGACCCGCCTCTAGACATGCGCCAACAGCTCCATCAATATGGGTCTTGCTGTGCACCTGTCGCTGCACGTCTTGCCAAAGAGCGGAAACGTGCCTAAGAACTCTGCAGAGCCTTGTGCTCTTGAGGCAAACAGGTGTGTCATGAGCGCAATCTCGATGCCCTGGGAGGCCTTATACTTTGATGACCTCATACCAGGCTACGTGGCGCATGCGTTCCGACGGCTATATTAGCAGCCGCCGTGGCGAACTGCCCCGAATGCGGCTGCGCCAGGGAGGCTGCCGTCACTGGGATTTTCACGGCCGCCTGCTCCGCAGAAGTCTCCATGGAGGAGCCCAACAATGAAGACGTCGCGACATGAGGGTGGCGGTGGTGCAGCTCTGCGCCGCTGATGTGGCCCATAGGTCCGGATGTGGCCACAAAGAGGCCACTGGATCCAGATCCAGGTCCGGATCCAGATCCACCATGGAACCTGCCCGGTTCAAGGCCAGAGGCGCGAGAGCCACCGCTATCGTCATCTTCGGAGGGTAAGGCTGCGCCGCTGGCTGGCGCCTCCAGCGGGAGCGGTGGCGGTGGCGGCGACAGGTAATGTCGTACAGAGGGTTCTCCGCCAGCAGGTGCACCGCCAGCATACTCCGCTGCCTCGGAGTCGCCGGCTGGCTCTGCTGCGGTCGCCAACAGCCCCTGACACATGCCGCCGTCAACTGCACCATGCAAGGGATGGAATAGATGATAGCCATGGTGATGGTTACGATGGTGACCGTAGTTGCGGTAACGATGGCTTGAGTCATGGCCATTGGCGGGGCCGCTGTCTTTACCCGCATCGATCTTGGCATCGACCGCGGCGGCGGCCCAGTCGCCGCTGCTGGCGGAGGCTATGGCAGGTGCCCGTGAGACAGCGGCACCCATCTCGATGCCGATACCACAGCCGCCATCCGCACTATCTCCAATCTCCTCCTCAACGACCGCCTTATCGGAGCGGCTCTCGACCGCGACTGGGGCCACCCACTTGCGTGCATGATGGTCAATGATGACCTGCAGAGTTGTTGTGGCGTAGAAGCATGTGTTAAAACCTGGGCGTGGCGAGGTATAGGTGTGGACTCAACTTAGCGCTAAGTACCTTTCCTACATCAACTTAGCTAATCATGCCTCGTTGTTGCAGGACTGCGTCACGCCGGGGAAGGGGATAAAACTGGGGCGCGCAGTAGAAAGAGCTGGCCGGGGATGAACCTCCATCACGTGCTTTGTTCATTGGGCCCTAGTGAAGGGTAAGACGATTCATCCACCGAGTGAATGAAAGGAAAGGACGATGCCAAAGCTGCGCTGCACAGTTCCCTGGGTCAGGCGGCTGCACCCGAGGGTTCAGACACTAAGTAGCGTAGCTTTGACAACTTGGCAAATTTGGTCTTTTCCTTCCCCTCTCATTGTGCATGCTTTGCCCCACCTCCCATGCCCTTACGTCCCACCGTTCCGAACGAGTCACCCAGCACGTTGACCACCGTTCGACATCGGTCCAGAAACCAGTCCACAGCCAAAATGATCGCAATGTCTCCAGCGAATTGCTCCAGTTCTACGGCCTGCAAAGAAGAATCACCGACAATGCATGAAGGCATGCAGGCGGTCCCCGGTGGCGGCGGAGGCGTAGTAAACTGATCGGTTATTGAGGCTAAGGAAAGATCACCCGATCTCATTCCCCCGCTGTTGCACTTTCTTGCAGCACCATCGCCACCTGCGGCACTCACTTGCAGCACCATCAGCATCGTGACGAGGCCGGCGGAGGGAATACCCGCCGCACCCACCGCCGCCAACGTAGCCGTCAAGGCCACGATAACGGTTCCGGCGGCACCCAATACCACCCCGTGAGCCTGAAAGGGGCAGCGGAGGGAGAAATGATTTTCACGTTCATCGCAATCCACACAGATCACCGCAACTTAATAAGGTTTTATCCTTCAGAAGTGCTTAGTGAGGCGTGTCTAAGGTCGCAGTTCGAAAACGGTGTTTGGAACCAGTGCCAATGCTCCAAAACCAAGGAAACGCCGTCAGGGTTGAGCGGAAGTTGCGGCACCTGCGCGATAAATATGACTGTGACTGCCTCGTAAAGCGCCGTGCCGTTCATGTTGACGGTTGTGCCCAGCGGTAGGAAGAACTGGACGATCCGCGGGTCGCAGCCCATCGTGATGGCGGAGCGCATCGTGATGGGCAGCGTGGCGTTAGAGGAGTCGGTGCCGAACGCGGTGGCCATTGCCTGAGAGAAGCCCCTGCAAGGAAAGGGTGGGTTCATCCGCCTGGTAAGGATATCCAATCAGCATCATGGCAAGGAAGACATGACGACGTGACAGAAGACGTGACAGAAGGATCGAGTGTGGAAGGAAAGCTTTCGCAATGCCGGTGCCAAAAAGGATATTGACGAGGCTGCTGCTGTACGTGTATGTGTGGTGTGATGTGTTGCGAGGTTGCAGGTTTGAGATTAGAGGATGTGGTTTGTTTTTACTTGTTGTGGAGGAAGGAGCAAGGACAATAATAGTACCCGGACCAGAGGAGGGGAGATATGGATGCCCCACCCCGCACTCACTTGTACACCTGACCGGGATTACGACGGGTGGTGAGGTAGTAAACGGCGGGCAGCACGATGAAGCCCCACAATAGCAGTCCCAGCAGCACGGCCAAGATGAAAAGACCCAGAGCCACCAGCGTGGCACCGAGGTTACAAGCCCTAGTAAGGAAAGTGAATAATACAGACAAAAAAAATACGAGACACTTAGGCATGCCCCGCTCCGGTGTGTGAATTCATGGCCTGAACCAAGCAAGCAAATAAGCAATTGCTTGAGCCATCCGCATACATCAAAGCCGCTCTCACCCTCTGCCTCCCCCCTCATTCGCCCGCTCTCCATATGTCTGCCTGCCCCTATCTCCTGCCTGCATGTCGCATCTTTTGATCTTCAAAAGATTTGCTTCGGCGCTAATCACATGCTCGCTCCGATTGGAAAGCACGCAGACGCAAGCTTCCAAACTAACCTACAGCCTGTACTATTAACCTACCCCTACAGCGTCCATCGATTCGCATGCAGATCGAACAACGCCAAAACTAAATCACACAAACTAATACACTGACTTACATACGGACTGACAGACACACCTGCAAATAGATGCATGAACTGACATGATAGACGAACTGACAGACACACCTGCAAATTGATGTAATGATGAGCGACGCGATGCCAATCGGCGACGTCCAAATGACCCAGTTGACGATCTTGCCGATCGCATCGTTGAAGATATTGATGAGCGACACCATAGGGCCCGCCTCGGCGCCCATGGAGGATAACGCGGCACCCATCAGCAGGGACACCGTGATGATCTGATGGGTTGTAAGAGTGGGTGATATGCAAACATACCAAATATGCAGGCAGGCGGTTATTCCCTGAACAGGCATCCGGGCTTTCGCTCGGACCCTTTTGAACATACATGCATGCACTAAAAAAATATTTTATCCTTGCTTGCTCGCGTAAGGTATTATTTATTCATCCACACAGGATGACACCACCATGGATGCACATATCTATAATGGAAGTGTGTAACTACTGTTATGCGTGGCATACTTGCGGAGTGGAAACCCCCCTCTTTATCTCCCGCACGATCACGACAATCCGATGCGCGTGAGCCTCAGTTCACGGTTCCTTCTCGGCTCCGTTCTCTGTTTCATCCCTTATGGCAATTCCCGACAAGATTAGTACCCCCCCTATTACCCCTAGGACGTTCATAGTCGCCGCCGCTTGGAAGATGTTGTCTGGAAAGGCCGATTTTATGACCCCCAGAAAGGCCTCCACCGGACTGCTGTGTTGCCCCGCACTGCTCGTATGGCTGGCCACCTTCTGCTGATTGGCGGCGTGGCAGCTCCCTTCGCCGACATCAAACTGGTCGAACGGAGAGCCGCGACCGGGCTGATACAGGGTGGCAAAAAAGGGGGATGTCCATCTGACCCATGGGTCTGTTGCTTTCTTACCCCGACCCCAACTCTCACCTTTATAATGTTGACAATGACAATGCCCAGCACCACTGCGCCCATGGTGGTGGTAAAGTAGTAGAGCAGCGTGTAGCGGGCGACCTTACCCATATCAGCTGTGGACTGCCGCAGTGCGCAAACACCTACAGGGTTCCGGGTCCGGCCGCATAAATAACGCATACGTCGAGGATTGAGTGCTGGTACAAAGTTTTGATATTTAAGATTAAATATCGATATCAACTACATTATCAAGTGTCCAAATTTTCCAGCACGAGGGCTTTTGCCGCCTGCGCCCAGCGGAAACAATGCTGAATGCTACCAGAACGCCAGTCCTTGGCTGACCAACCGTTAACTCACCTGCCATAACTGAAGCAGTTATAAGGGGCAGGACGAGCATCTTGAGCGTGCGCATGAGCAAGTCTCCTGGTAGGCCGATGATTTCCAACGCCAAAGGTGAAAGGTTGGCAAAGGACAACCCAACTCCCAGGACGATGCCGACAGCGACCCCTGCCAGGGTCGCCACCAGCAATGGCTCATGCTGGATGCAATGTCGAACAGCTCGTCGGAGGTGGCTGAAGGATACAGCAAGGTCCACTGTGAGGGTATGGTCAGGAAAGCAGCAAAGGGAACACGGTATGAAGCCACTACGGATTCGGCGGAGGGCATTCCCCTTTGAGAAGCTCTATTCATGAGCAGCAAGAGAATCATGTAAGGAGGTGGAAAGGAGGGAAGTGATATTTGCGAAATTTGCGAATGCTTGCACTTCTGAAATGATGGGAGGTGCGGGAGGTGTGGCACACGGCAGATTGATGCCCTGAAGCCAGTCAATTAGTGAAGGGTAATATCTTCGTCCATATAGCTGGCGCGCGAGAAAGAGATCGCTTGACTCGCTCACCGCGGGGCCTGCCGTTGCTCCTGGCTCCAAAAAGGCGGTCAGAGTATGAGTCGTACGGAGGGTGAACACGTGCGGTTTGTCATCGTGATCAAGGGAACTTGCTGTATCTAATTAGGACCCCTAAATATGATGTAAGGTTCAGTATGTAATTACATACCCGTGGGTAAACAACAGCCGCGCGTCTTCCGCCTCGGCTGGGGGTTCCTTGCAGTTACGCATCTGATCGCAACCGCTTACATTACAGAAATTACCAAGGAAAATACAAATCCCAAGCGGTTTACATTATCGCCGTTGTCTCAAATTGTTTAAGATCAACCACCCACGGAGTCGGTTAAATTTCTTTGCCTGTCCAGGTAAAGTGGTTTGCCTATTTTGGAGTGCGGTACTGCGGTTGTAATAGCATATTTCTCCAGTTACTAGTTCCGAATCGTACAACGGGGTCCCAAAGTGACAGCCCACCTGACTTCTTTCTTTGATGAATTCCATTGATTGCAGAGTCTGCTCCAAAATTTATGTAAACGTATTCCACGGCTTATTACAACATTGATTTTGCGCCGGTCAACCGAAATCTTTTGGCAGCAGTATAGATAGGCTAAGTTATTTGTAGTTTTTACAGTAGCAATAATTCTGCTCGCATGTGTTAGCACCTGGGTACTTGCAGGATAAGTGCTGCTTTATAAGGGGGGAACGTCACTTGAATACTGAATGGCATCACCTGCACCTCAGCACCAGCCGCAGGCAAGCCCAATGGGCACGCCACGCACCAATAGTGCACCAGCAGAGCTTAATACGCCCATCCAGCCTCCCGGCAAGACTGAGAAGGTCTGGGTGGGCGTGCGCATTCGGCCCTTGTTGCCACAAGAAAAGGACGCCAAGGAGACAGTGGCCTGGACGGCCACTAGCCAGGGCACATTAACATGTTTGACCGAAGAAAAGAATGTCTACCAGCAGTCGTCATACCAGTATGATAAGGTGTTCGGCGAGAGCACTTCATCTGAGGAAGTGTATGCAGCCGCGGCACAGCCGATGGTTCGGTCTGCCATGAAAGGCTACAATTGCACGCTCTTTGCCTATGGTCAGACCGGCTCCGGAAAGACCACCACGATGCGCTCAGTTATGCAGCACGCGGCCAAGGACGTCTTCGAGTACATCGCTCGCTCGCGCGACCGGGAATTTGTGCTGAAAATGTGTGCCATTGAAGTATATAACGAGGTGGTGCATGATTTGTTCGTGGACGTGGACACTAGCCTCAAAATCAGCGACGACAAGGACCGGGGACCTATAGTTGTTGATCTTACGGAGCAGAGCATCGAGTCCGAGGAGCATCTACGTAAGATGTTGAAAGCAGTGGAAAGCCGTCGCCAGGTATGCACGTAGCCGTGCAACCAGAAGCCAAAGCATGGTGGTCGTGATAATGCCCTGTTAGTGCCAGCAGTGGTGGTGATGGTGCTCATGATGATGGTGATGATGATAGCGGTGGTAGGAGTGGCTCACAATGCAGCTCCTAAACCCCAGGTACGGGAGACCAAGATGAATCAGAAGAGCAGTCGCTCGCACCTTGTCGTGCGGCTCTATGTGGAGAGCAGGCCGGCACCGATTTCCGGCGGTACGTTCCGGAGAGCCCCTGACGGGGAAATGGGACTTGTTTCACAAATTGGGAGGTGTTTTGCCTTTTGGTGCTCCTCCTCGTACTTTCTAGATATTCCTGTGGATGTGTTCAGGGGATGTGTAAACAGGGGATGCATCTGTCCGTTGGTTCCTGTTTGTCCTTTTCATTCTGAATCCGGAACAATCAGGTCTCGTTTTAGTTCGGTTAGCTTTACCCGCAGAAAAACAGTTTTCACGAGTAAGCTTCGCGTCTCGTTGCAGAAGAAGAAGATGATGATCTGATGAGCGACGATAGCTCCGCATGCGGGGAGAGGAGCAGCCTGAGGGGCTGCGATGGCCTCAAGGCCCAGGCGCCAGTGCTGTCTACGATCAATTTCGTAGATTTGGCGGGCTCGGAGCGGCTTTCGCAGGCCGGCATGGTGGACGACATGGACCGGGAGAAGCTTCGACAAAAGGAGGTGGGCGCGCAGAGGCGGCGTTATGCGGGGCCGGGAAGGAAGTAAGGGGGGCGACGGCGGAAGTTTTACGCAAGTAGACGTCGTTTATGAGCATGTGAGAGGGGGTATCACAAGCGTGTCCGCGCATAAACGGACAGGCACACGCCGGTAGGGCAGGAGGCGGTGAAGCAGAGGAGGCTATCAGTGGGTTTCAGAAGCAACACACTCTCACGTGTGTTATACCCCTCTATGGGGTAGTACAAAGTATGGAGCCAACCCCGCCTTGAAAGGGTAAGGAAAAGCAACAAGATAAACTTATGGTTGCAGGAACCCAGGGGGCCCGCGCATGGGAGAAGCCTTGAAGATCAATGGACTCCTTGTCATAGGAAACCACGGAGGCAGAGGGGAAAGCGTTAGTGTTGAACGTTCCCCGGCATCCTGCTCCCTTTTGTTACCCGCCTCTGCGACCTTGGTGCTGTCTTCTTTCTAAGAAGTCCTTTCTGTGCACCTGGGCCGACTTTAACCAATCCATCTGTGTAGGCGAGCAACATCAACGTCAGCTTATTGACGCTGGGCAAAGTCATTCGTGCGTTGGGCAAGCGCGGCGAGCACGTGCCTTACCGCGAGTCTAACTTGACTCGCATTCTGCAACCTTCGCTGTCCGGAAATTCCCGCATGGCTATCGTGTGCACGCTTTCGCCCGCCTCGGGTGGGTGGCTGGGGGTGCAGCTCTCTCAGAGGGGTTTAGGAGTGTAGGTATTGAGAGGCTTAGGGGCAGTGTGTAGGGGGGCTGCCTCCATTGCAGCGTTCTTCACCCCGGACGGGACCCGGAAACGCTTTTAGGAAAACGCCCGGGAAAATGTTGGGGCTGCCCCGGGAATCCCCGGGAAACGTTTCCAGTGTGAGGCGCAGCTTCCCGTGGTTTTTGGCGTAACTAGGTAGAGTTCCGCAGACCCCCCGGAAACGAATTTTTAGGGTTCCGGGGAACCCCGGAACAAACAGCTGCCCCCTTGAAGAACCCTGCTCCATTGAATATTAAATATTTGTCCAAGGAGTTATTTATTTTGACGATCTTAGGGTTTAGGGTTGCAAGCGATTCCGGCTGACAATAACATTCGGATTATGTAGTTGGAGAAACAAGATCGAATACCCGAGCTAGCGGAACGCGTCGAAGAACCCAAAGCTGCGCTGCACATTAGTAGGGGGGTCTTGGGAAACGGCATGCTTTTTTGAGTGCTTCGCAGTCCGTGGGCTAGTGGAACTAAACGATAGATTAAGTGGCCATGTTGTAACCATATGCTGCGATCGAAATTTTCCGGCTTTCAGTCGGGCATGCGAATTTGCTGCCACTGCGTATTCACAGGGTCGGTGGATAACAGTCGCGCGGCGCTGCATTTCGCCAATCACGCAAAGGCCGTGACCATGCGGCCGGTAATGAACGAAGTGCGCAGCGAGCAGGCGCTCATTCACAAAATGGAGGCAGAGATTATGGAGCTGCGTCGTAAGCTGGTAGGACTTTGACGGCTGTGCGGGTGGGAAGTGTGCTTACCGAAGGTGCGAAAATTACGGGGCGCGCGACACCACCACAACGGAACACAGGAACACACGCGTCCATACGTAGGGACGGAGTTGTAAAAGGAACGGCTGAGGGGCTGGGAATGGGGGCCGGGAAGGGTAGGGAAAAACAAACAATTGACCATGTCATTAGGAACGAACCCAAGCGGGCGTAAGTGATGCCTGCTACACTGAGCCTCCCACCCGCCATGCTAAGACCCTGACATGGCCGTGACACCCACACAGAACCAAAGTGGCAACAAGCAGCTCCTTGCAGAGAAGGACGCCCAGATCAAAGCGAAAGAAGACCAGGTGCGTGCTGGGTCGTAACGGGTCTTGCGGGGACCTCGTGGGTGGGTGTTGTGAGTAGATATGCCTCTGCGTGTGCTGCGTTTGGGTGGGTGGGTGGGTGGGGTGGCACCTCATTTTGAGAGGCATGTCCCCGGGCGGTTGTGGCGGCAGTTCCATTGCCTCTGGCCCACCTCACTTGATTACCAGCGCGGACCTCGCGCAACACATTACATCTCCAAGGATCATGGCAGGGCCAACGTCTGGGTAGATCACAGACGGTACAACATTACGCAGACGACATTCTTCTGTCGGACGTTTGCAGTTGCGCAAACGCTGGGATCAGCGCTGCTGCTATTTGCAAGAGGCCGAGTTTGTGGTTGCAAGGTCCCAATATACCCTTCCCAATATACCCTTCCTTGCGTTAGCCGTGTTGCGCAAATTGTGGTTGGTTTGGCGCCCCTACTACGCCGTTCGGTTTGCATGTGAACTGCTGTTTGCCATGTAAACAGATGCGCCAAGCGCTGCAGGAGCACCAGGCGCTGAAGCGGCGCCTGGCTCAGATGGAGAAGTTCATCATCCGCGGTGGCACCACCAGTCCGGCACCGGTGAGGAAGGAGGTCGTTGAGAACTCCATAATATACAAAATTCGGTCACTACTGGCGAGGGGCTCATAGGGACTAAGCTCCCACGCCATCTCCTTGGGTCTGCATCGGCCATTTTGGGACCCCGCTGGGTATGTGTTCTTATTACAATGGCACGTTCGGAATCCCCTTTCGAGTTAGGTGTTTACGTATACATTTTTTGCATTTTGCAGTTCTGGTTCGCAGCCAGTTTGCTGAGCTGTTTTAGGAACACTGTATTACCGTCTAGCTCATTTCCGCACTGCTTCCCGCGTCCCCCTGGTTACTGTGTGTCTGTGTGTCATTCGGTCTCCCGTTTGCCAGGCAATCCGGCGCAGTTTCGATGGCCTTGAGTCATTGACGACGTCACTGGCAGCTGGCGCCGCGGGACAGGGCACTTTTGGTCGTGGCTTAGGAGGTCTTGCAGCTGCCGGCGGCGGAGTTGGAGTGCGGGCGTCTTGGACGCCGACTAACCCTTCGCCGTTGGAAATGCGCGACAATCCCAGTACTGGGAAGACCGGGAAGGTCCTCGGCAGGTGCGCAGCAGCAATTTCCCGTCCAATCCTCCACTATGCGGCCCCCGCGGCCTTTGGCCCTCTATCTTCGCCGTACATGTCTAAATATTTGCCCGTAGGGCATGTGCTTGCTAGTATAGTGCAAGGTTAATGGTAAAGGTCAGTAAAAGCGTGGCTGAGTGGAACGGCGTGAATGCCGCCACCGGGTATAGTGAGATTACGGGGTGCGGGAGCTGAGAAACGCTGACCTTTCCTCACGGTCCGAATTGTAGATTACCATGCATATGACCCCGTACCCCCATAAGTGTCGAAAGAAGCCTTCAAGCATTTTAGGATGGCTGTCCCCGCCTACATGACCCCTGCATGCCTTACCCGCATTCAACAGTTCGTGTTTCACGAAACTTTGTGATTGTGAATAAGTGCGGGAAAACGTGGAGAGAAAGGATAAGAGAAGGGTAATAAATAACTATGGGATAAGAAATATTGACGAACTTGACGAAGAAGGGGGGAAGGGCGGAGGCTAAGGGGAAACCCCGTGTGCATGTGCGTGTGTGTGTGTTTCTTTCCTGCAGGTCCTTCGCGAATCCAAATCGGTTGCTGCTGGACTATGTAATCCCCCCAAACGTGCGCGAAGCGGTCAACAAGCTTCGTTCGGATCACGCTGTATTCCGAATGGCCGCATCTCCGGCAAACGGGAAACCGGGTTTGGCCCCGGATCCGGCAAGTGGCTTTAACCTGCGTATGGAGATCGGCAAGCTGCAGGTATGCTCAGGATGCGTGATGGGGCATGCTCCGTGAGATTACCCCATCTCTGAACCGTGATTGATTGATCGATCGATAGATCGATCGATAGATAGATAGATGGATGGATGGATCGATCGATCGATAGATAGATAGATAGATAGATAGATAGATAGATAGATAGATAGATAGATAGATAGATAGATAGATAGATAGATAGATAGATAGATAGATGGCGGTAGGTAGGTAGGAAGGCTGACACCTAGGTAGTTATATAGGTAGAAATCCAACCGTTGTGATAGCGCGGATAGTCCCATGCCAATAGCGACCAAGGGTTATGTGAAGCGCATACCCGTGAGCAAGCATGGGCCGCTGAGGACGAGCGGGCTGGGCATAATGTTGTAGGCTTTGCACCTGCTGCACAAAACCCCACATTACGCATCGAGGTATACTCGCGCCGATGGCCGCACCAATGTGCTCCTTCACACCATCACCACCTGTTATCCCAGGCTTATCTCAGGCTTACATTTTCCGTTCGTGAGAGCGTTAATGCTCAACCTAACAAAACTATCTTCCCGCGCTGTGGGCTTCAAATACAGACGCCCGAGGGACAGAAAGCACAAGAGGCGCTATCGGCACTGCAGGCAGAGGTTCGGTATCTCAGCCAGCAACCCGAGGCCGCTGCAGCATTCGCCGCAGCAGCCGGCGCTACACCCGACACTGCAGATCGGTTGCTGGGGCAGCTGACACAGATGCTGAAAACCATGGAACAGCGCCAACAGGACGCGCAGCCCCAAACGCCGGGATCCCAGGCGACGGGTGCAGCAGCTGGACCTTCGGCCACAGCCGCAGCCAGCGAGCGCGGCGGCGGCGGCGGCGGCAATTCGTCGTTGGCGGCCAGCCCGCAGGTGCCTGAGCTTCACCCGAAGCAGCAGCCGGTGACCTCAGAGGCGGATGCCAGTGCAATCGCCTACTTGAAGGCCGAGGTCGCGCGCCTGGAGCGGTTGAAGGAGATCAACCTGCAGACTAATCAGGCGATCGAATCCCTACTGCGGAGAGTGGCAGTGCTGGAGCAAGCGGGACTCAGTAAGTACAACGGATAGCGTGAGCGCTGTAGTGTTCTCTCAGCTTTCCATGAGCTGTGCTGTGGAACGACATGCTTGCCGGCGGCATGCCGCGATTTCGTTGCGTTGTGACAAGCTCTGATGGACTGGATTTGGTGAACATCATGGTGAGGGCAGGGCTCACGCAACGGTGACGTCTTACCGAATGGTCACGCCTCACGTGACGACGGCAGGTAAAAGGTAACAGTCCTGACAATGGATCCCCAACGCCGAGATCGTCGGTGAGGCCTACGACCCTGCGCTGCGGTGGCAGCGCAAATACATGGACATATCTTGAGTGGGATTTAAGCGGCCCCGGCCCTTCGACGCGGGCCTTGTGTAGGTGGAAGTGCGCAATTGGACGATATGCAGTCAATGCCAAGCGTAGTGGAGCGGCTGCATAACGCGCTGCAGGTGAGCGGAGATGTCGGGTACCCGGTCCCGATCAGGGTCCGAATTGTTTGGTTACAGCATGGACTTATTGACCTAATGGCAATTCTTTAAAGCGATGATGCCACCTGGTGCGACTACTAGTCTACCGGTAAGGTGAAGGGTACAGTCATGGGCTTTATGTGGGGTGATGCAGTGGCGCCTGAGTGTCGATATTAAAGTGGTGCGGCGGTGGCTTAATGGTCATTCGATAACTGATATATTATTATCGGTGGACAGGCCGCCATTGTACCTGTGCACGGGATCCTATAGCGGCAGGATAGGCGGGGAAGAGGGGTAGGAAGGACAACTGACCCAGTTGCAGGAGCCCACAGGGCGGATCCTGAGGTTGCGAAAGGGAAGGAACTACCGTGCCCAATCAAATGGGCATCTTCGGGTGCTGCGCTCCGCTCCCACGGGCGAGAGATCACCAGTACATCCGCAATCCAGATCATGCACTCTATTGGTAACTGCACGCAGTGACCGCTAGTTCGTATCTGCCCTTCTCGTAGGAGGCCGACGCACTTGAAGAAGAGGGCGAGGAATTGCTGGATGGCGCGGCCGCAGCTGGGGACGACCCTGGTGATGCTGCTGTGCGGATGAACAGCACTTGCACACCGGCCCACCGGCAAGCCTCGCCTGCAGACGACGGCGAGGTGACCAGCGCGCCGCGTTATGACTCCCCCAACGCGTCTGCACAAGCCACCACGGCCACCACAGCTGTCCCGAACCCCAGCCCATCACGACTTACGGGTAGCAAGCTTCCACGCGAACAGCTTGATGTCGGTGATGACGACGAGGACAGCTGTGCCGTGCTGATTAAGTCCCCGCGGCGGACGCTTGCGGCTTCGCCGCACAATGGCGCCGCTGCAGCCGCTGCGCACGCTGGCCCATCCAGCCTGACGCCAAACAGCCGGTTGCCGCCGGCGGGTAACGCACCCGCAGGTGTTGAAGGGATCCAACTGCACCTACCACCGATTCCTCGGCCAGCGGATGCAGCCCAGCCCCGTGAAATTGACAGGTTTGCTATCATCTGGCCATGTCATTATCATGCCTCAAAAGCAGCTCTCGTATTTACTACATAGGCCCGTTACAGGATTGATCGAAATTGTGGATCCCCCGTAATCGTATATTCCTTGGAAATCCGTATGATTAGAATCTTCCTAAATCCGAGAAGGCATCCTAGCATCCCCTCAGAATCCCCGGTGGTGGTGCCGTTCACACCGTTCCGTTCGCTCGTGATTTCACTGACCAGGCACACTGTCCCACGCCTGCCGTGCTGCCGATTATGCAGTCCCCGCCAACCAGGCACTGACGGGGTTGACGACCTCGGTCTGCGACGCATGCGGACACCGTCTGTATCCGTGCACGCCTCCGACATGGAGCCCATGTCGGGGGGTCGGCGCACCGCCAGCGCCAGCAGCCGCGGGGGGCTTCTACGCTGGGATACGGAGCGGGCCAAAAGGATCATCAGCCGAGAGAAGGACGCAATTCACGCATGGTGTGTCAACACTCCTCGAGTACTCACCTGCCGTCTCTATGGGGGTATTTCCTGGGTTTTGCTTACGTACCGGGAATGCACAGCGCAAAGGAAACTTACAGATCACACGGGACTGCATAGGGCCTAAGTAAGGAACGCATATTTTCAGGAGAATTCCTTTCTGGCTTTCGGCGCCGCAAGGCTCTCATCTCAATCACAACCCCTTATTACCAATCCCTCCAAGGAACACCCATGCCTGTGCTAAGGACATTGGGCTTCCGTGACCAATTTTAGTTTTAAGATACCTTCTTTTTTTTGCGAGGCCATGGGCCAGCCCTCATACTCAGGTTGCAAAGTCTTGTATGAACGGGTTTGGGTGCTGTTACTGGGGCTAACAGCACCAGAACGGGACGGAGAGTGTCAGGTCAAAACGGAATGGATCCGAGTACTACTCCACTGGCCAGGAGCGTAGCGCTACCCCAGCGTGTGCGTACCCTCACAGCTAGTGGTTCTTATGAGCAATTCCATGTCAATTATGCCGTGACATCGTGCCGGGGCGCACACGTTGCACTTTTCCCTCCCCACACGCGCAGGTACGCTGCAGAGTTGTCACGGCTGAAAGCTGCCTTTCGGGAGGAGGCGCAAGAGGACGTGGCCGCCATGCAAGAGGCGGTGGCGAAATACCGGGCCATGTTCGAGGAAACGCAAGAGCGCGTGGAGCGACTCAACGTACAGAAGCAGCTGCTCATGAAGCAGGTGTAGAGAGATTGAGAGGGAGAGAGAGAGGGAGAGAGAGAGAGGGAGAGAGAGAGGAAGAGGGAGAGGCTTGCATGCGCACGAACACTTGGACAGCGATAATCGGGCTGAGGCTACTTGAGTGAGGTAAACAATTAAAAATGATAGCGTTTCCGGACCAGGGCTTCACCGCTTATTGGAGGATTGATGATGATGCACGCAAGTCTGTGTGTGTGTTCAGGGCGTGTGTAGATTTCTGCTGTCAGCACGCCTCAGGGCATCAGGACGATGGGCTTCTGCATGTCCTGCACATGGTACTGCACCTGCAGGTGCTGCACCTGGAGCTTGAGCTAGTAGAAGCCGAGCAGCAGGAAGTGCAGAGCCGCAGTGAGATCGCCGCGCTGAAGGTGTGCATTCGGATTCTCGAGCCTTGCGACGGGGTACTCATGCTGCCGTAATTGTGCTTACTGCTACCTAGAGAAGCATGCTGCGTGGGGCTCACCAGCGTTGACACGCGCAAAATGTTTAGGAAGATATCTTGGCACATCCTCGTTCATCGGCTTGTGAGAAATATTGCTGGGGCCAGCTGCTACCGGAACGTACTCAGCAACATTTGTGTCCTTTGTGGTGTTCAAAACCCGAGACCCCATCAAACCTCAGGATGAACTTCACCGAGCTAACGAATCCGCGAAGGCTGCGCACCAACTAGCCAGGCAGGCGCAGTCTATGGCCCTCCAACACGCGAAGGCCGCCGAGGATGCACAGCTTCGTGGCCTTCCTGCCGGTAGGAAGAAACATCACGTGTGTGATGACGCGTCCCCCGCACATGCACAAAACTTGCAAGACCTAGTCCTGTGTGGAGGTTGTTAGCCCACTGCGAGTGCAACGGCTATCAGTGAACATGATGGGCTGCATTCCAGGAAAAGAACACAGCAGCTTTTATGTCCTGGCCTTCCCCTGGGAGCTGTCTCTGTGGCCGGTGTTGGCTCTACGTGCATGTATTCAAATCCATGTTGTTTGTGTTACTGCGCCCGTGACAGAGGACCCGGATGATTTGGAGGACTGGGTTCAAGCGCCGACGTGCTCGGTAAGGCTGTTAAAATGCGTACGTCGTGAACTTCCATTTCCTATGGAAACTTCAGTTCTCTTTAGATTTCCCCTTACCCGGACTACACGAGGGCAGCACAGTTCCCGACGATGCCTGACCCTGTAATCGGTCAATCTTTACTAACCGTGCGTCTTATTTCAATCTGCCCGGTCTCCCCCTGCAGACTTTGCTGGTCTGCATATGCGATCTGTGGCACAAGCTCCAAGTCCCGCTGGTGTACCGGAGCCGCTTCTTCTTGCATTTCCGCTCTAAGGAACTGATCTACCTGCAGATGGAGCAGTGCCGTCTCAAACACCGCCTCGAGCAGATGGAGAAAGAGACCGACTACCTGGGTCGAAGCAAGCCACTGGAAAAGGCGAAGCGAGCGCTCGAGGTAATCCCTGGAATGCCTGAATAGGCCCGAGCATGGCCCTTCGATGTTTTTGTGTAGTAGCGAAGCTCCTGCTGGTGCACCGCCACTCCATCCAAGGATGGCTTGCCTACCCTTGTTGACACGTTGACGGCCACCCCCATCCCCGACCCCCCACCCTGCACCTGTATGTTGCCCCACTGCAGCTGGAACGGAAAGTCCTAGCGCAGGGGCTTAGGCATTCGTGCACCGACATCGAGCGTGAGGCGCTCTACAAGGCCTGGGAGGTGCCCCCCGAAAAGAAGGAACGCAAGATGCGGCTCGTTAGAAAGCTTTGGGATCCTGAGTACACCCGGGACGAGGGTGGGTGCATGAGGACAAAACCTGTCACCGCTTATTTCACTCGTCATGCCAACCGGTACATGAGTGTACCCTACGCCGACCTGTTACCTGCCTGATGTGCAAACCGCCTTTAATTATAATGCGAAGGACGCACTGCCGTGACAGCATTGCCGCTACTACCGTAGGACCAGCGATCAAGAATGGCTCACACGCATGCATGCGTGCCGGACTGTGTTCATTCCCTCCCTGCAGCCGGCATGGAGATGTGTGCTAGAGTGGTCTGCACGTTGGCGGGGCCAGACGCTACGGAGCAGTTCATGCAGCTGGTCTTCGGCAACACGGCGGAGGGTAGGTTGTGGGCATTATTGGACGGCAAATCCCTTCCGCCATCATATCATCCATAAGAACCCAAATGAGAGTGCGCATCGCTAACCCTGCCGTGGGAACGCAAACTCTCCAGCAGCAGTAACCCTGAAAACTACTTTCATTTATCTATCAGAGTATTGAGATTTTGCATGAACCCAACCCCGTCGTGCCTTTGGTAGCATGCGCCCGCCCGACTCAAGTTGGCGCGCTGGTGAGTACGCTAGTGCGTCGGGTCACGACGCCACGCCAGCGCAAGAGCTTATCGGTGTCTGGGGCGGTTCCAACGCTGACATCCACATCGTCAAGCTATTACACCAATCCTGGCAATGCTGGGCAATCAAACGGAAGCGTCACGCCGCGGCGGCAGTCAACACTTATGGCTAGCATCGCTGGGCGAGTAGGCTCCTTCATGGGGCAACATGGAAAGCCAACAGGTGCAGCGATTTCTGCTCCGGGTGCGGGGACAGCATCGGCTGCAGGAACGCCCCGGAGCGCCGTGTCAGGGCCTGTGCCACAGCTGCCGCCCAACGTTCCTTCAGCCCAGGTTGCAGGGCCAACGGCAGGGCTGGGGCCGATGGCGCGTGGCCTGGCAAACTCAGGCGCCTTCGCGAATGCGATCCCGCCGCTGCCTCCGCCGCACCCGGCCGGGATGATGGGAAGTGGAATGCAGGCGGGTCCGGTGTCAACCCGGGGTCGGGCGACCTACGTCCCTGGCGGCTCGAAGCAATGACTGCAGGGTTTTTGACGTTGGAAAGGCGGAATGTTATCTAAAAGTGGACGTTTTATACACTTCGAAGGCGCGGTCAGGGCAAGGTCGGAAATGAGTGTAACGCAGTTGGCGATGTAAACGTAGGTGCTGCCCCTGGGGTTTAACTGATATCCTGGCATATCATCGTACTACGCTGTAATCTTATAGCAAAGGTACTTATTGTTTCTAGTCTCAACTATTGAAAACATCGCCTTTCTTGGCCGGTTAGCCCTTCCCTGGAGTACAATTTCGGGGAGAAGGTCCCCTCACCACTTCGGATACCTCTCTCTTCTGCAGCGCGTTGGTTTGTAGACAAGCCGGCAAAAATGTCGGACAAGACCTGCACCATCCGCACCCGCAAGTTTATGACCAACAGGCTGCTGCAGCGGCGGCAATTTGTGAGTCGATAGCTAGTTATCGCCAGCCATACGCCGATAGATACAAAATCTTATCTGACGTGATTTTTGCAGATTATTGATGTCCTGCACCCTGGCCGGCCAAACGTTTCCAAGGTGAGCCAGCTTGCCATCCTTTGGAAGAGCGGCGCCATAAGCCTCGGCCCCGACTTGGACGAACGACACAATCGCCTTCTTCCTTCTATGTCAGGCTGAGCTGAAGGAAAAGCTGACGTCTATGTACGATGTCAAGGACAGCCAGTGCGTGTTCTTGTTCGGCTTCCGCACCCAGGTGCGGATGACTGGCAAACATGTGAAAGACCGATGGACGATTTAGCTTAGCACATCATTTTTGGAAGCGACGGGACATAATGAAGGCGGCGGCGGCTTTAAGTGTGAATTCATGCTTGAATATGTTAGCTCGTTATCAACTTGACCGCTTGCCTGCATATTGCAGTTCGGTGGTGGCAAGTCCACCGGCTTTGGCCTCATCTATGATGACCTGAAGGCCGCCAAGCAGTTCGAGCCTAAGTTCCGCCTCGTCAGGGTAGGTACTTACTTTTAGCGCCATAAACCTGTGTATAAATAACGCGCTATGCGCATTGCACGACGGCTTGGAGCATGGACTCGGGACTCAGGCCTGCGGACTAGCACAGGCAGATGCAGACTAAGGTGGAGGTTTAATTGATAGCGGGGGAAGGAGGAAGCGACGGACAGCGCTATTGCTGGCTGCGGATGGGAGCTTGGGCTGGGGGAGCCAGCAGACGGAGCCAAGAGTAGAAGCAGCGTCCCGAAGTTGGCCCAGCAGTCATATTCATGGTTGTCACAGCTCAATTTTTGTCCTTTCCAAGCTTGCAGAGCTCTCTCTGTTAAGGTTAAGAACAGAAATGCTGGCTTACCCGCTGCCATCCTGCCACCAGCAATCTAGGCAGCAGCCATGGCGCAGCCTCGGCTATGTTTGCACAGTCTCTTCAGGATCTCAAGCCATTAGGCGCCCCTGCTGCGAGCTATTGTGTGGGAGAGCATGGCTTGCGGGTGGCTCCTGCACTCTACAGCATGGTAGAGCACAGCGGTTTGGTCCGCTGGAACGACAGCACAGTGGGGCCCTGCTACAGCTGCAGGCCTTCACCTTCCGGCGTTGGTCTTACTTGCTGCATGGCTGGGTTTTCGTGCGGCACGTTTCGTGGGCTTCTTTTCCGTTCAAACAGCGATTGGAAATGCGACAGCTCTGCAGCGTTGACATGCCGTTTTCGTGGAGTCTGTGTCTTAACCAAGCAGTCCTTGCCACGCCGCTAACCTGGCTTTGGCTTGCTTCACATGGGAGCCGCATCATAATCTAGTTTGACATGTGAAATGCATGGACTATTTTTCCTTCACAATGCCAACCGCCATGGGCTTGCATGTGACTGACTGAGAACGCGTTAACTCCGCACACGTGCACCGCTACCGGAAACCATGATCCTATAGTACCTGCATTCAGAGTTGTAAAATGCACTCAATCTTGAGTGCCCTTCCTCTGTCCATCTCGCACTGTTCACTGTTTCCCCCTCGCGTTTCCTCCTTCCTAGAATGGTCTGGAGAAGAAGGTAGACAGGTCGCGCAAGCAGATGAAGGAGAGGCGGAAGCGTGCCAAGAAGGTCCGCGGTGTCAAGAAGAATGCTGGCGGTGAGTTTCAGGGGACTCATATGGGGCTACTGCATCCGCTTTTTCTGCTAGATGTAAGCCGGAACGGTCGTGGGGCAAAGTACTGGCGCGGTTGGTGACAACAGTTTCATCTTGCTGGTACACGGAAACGGGATGTAGTCGCTGGGTCACACGTAGCAATAGGAGTTAGGGTGCTGTGCTTGAGTCTTACATATTGTTGTGCTCGTTATCATTTGTGTTTATTTTCCGGGCGTCCTTTCCATGACTTTTTTTGTTGCCCTGGACCTCTTTTTGTTGCAGCCGGCAAGAAGTAAACGGAGGCTTTTGGACCTGCAGTTTTTGTGTAACGTTCCTAAATCGAAAATCGTCTGGCCATGTAAAAGGATTTGCACGATGCGATTCATCCGCAATGACAGCATTGATTGAATGACTTCATGACTAAAGGGCCTAGAGCAGCCTGGACAGCGGAATGAGTCCTTCAACCCTTCGAGATGCTCAATATGCACCTTCAAATATTGATATACTTGGCGTGGGGGCTTAGCCATTGAAAGCTCGGCGAAAGTTTAGTTCCCTTGCCAAACTAGAAGCATGTTAGCGGCATGGTGCTGGAGGGATATCTGCCCCGCAAGTATTGGTGTCCTGCCCGTGGTACCATAAGAACACGTATGGGGCTCAGGAAGGGCTTGCAATTCATGCCAAAACCAAGGGACAGTGGTGCACGGACCTCGGATCATGCAACTGGAATGGTGGGCATATAATAGATGGCGGGACAATACTGGCGATAAAGGAATGTGGCTGGTGGTGGTTGGTAGTACTCCAGACAGCATGAGAGGGAAGTACTGCAGAGGGGCACTGTTGCCCTAATGTAAGCCAATTGTCCAGATGCTCTCTTGGAATGATACGTTATCGCACATGTATGAGAGCAAGTTCTTACATTCTTGACATCTTCAGCAAAACGCTAACGAACCGAAAACTGACGTTCGAACAACGGACATGCCGTACGAAAGATGTACTAACCATGGCAAAGCATATTTACGCAAAGTATACCGATTAGGCTGGCTAAAAATAGCTAATCAAAGATATACTTATTGTGACGTCTGGACGAGGTAGCCGTCGCTTGCATCATGATGCTTACATCGGCCTCGTCATTCGTGGCGCCAACGCGCGCAGAGAAGGCTATGCCACAAGCGTTTGCGCGGCCAATTATCAATGGCGGCTTGACCGCGCGCCTTCGGATTGTGCGTCTCCAAACGGCTCTTTCGGACGCGGTGTCCGAAAGCGTCGGCGCAAATGTCACTGGGTCAGCTGCTAGCGTGGATGGGCCTGTCCTTGAAGCTAAGGTTCCCTGGTACAAGAAGCCCTGTGGTAAGCTTAGTCTGACCGTAGGACCGCAAGCGTAGCATTCGCGTGTTTGGCAATGAACTGCCCCAAAATTGGCTACTTTTTTTTAAATTTTATTCGACAACGGCAAATTGAATTGCAGCCTGAGTGGGTTAATGTTGTTTGGAAGGCCTTGGTTCTGTGTCGGTAGGTAACGACTCGTCGTGCTCCTTTGCATTGTCGTGCTATCTGGCTACGAATACCCTTATTTAAATCGTGTTAAATAGCTTTAAGGTTTATTTTAGAACGGTTAGCAAAGCGTAGTCACGTGGCTGGTAGCGCCATCCATCCATACACTGTCCGCTGACTAAACAACCCTTCCCCCACAGCTTTCCAGGAGTTGAACAGCGTTGAAGACCTGCTAGCGGCCGTGTTACCGGAAAACAACGGAGGTCGCATGTCAGTAGTGGACTTCTACGCAGGTGCGTATTAGGCAGGCTTCCCGCCAGGCGTTAGGGTTTCCGTGATGATAATGCCATCGTTGGCCAGCAAGCTCCACGCTTTCAAATCTCTTGGGCGCCGTTGAAGCCCTGTAGTCAGGCACGGTGCAGCCGGTGGCAGGGAACGTACCAGGCAGGATAGGGTCAGCGCAGCGCAGCACACTGAGCATAGGCCGTGGCGCGAACTGGCCTCGTGCTTTTTCAGGGTGCCAGGGCGTATGCACCCTTTTGTTAAAACAGTGGAAATGCCCAACGTGTGTGTGACGTTTCCTGTTTCCTGAGGAAAAAGCTGGGAAGGAAGAGCAGCGCCACGTTTTTGCCGTCCATACAGGTCCTTTCACTCACCATCCCTCCCGGTGCTGCTTGCTTTATGCCGGAAACAGGCTGGTGTGCTTGCTGCAAGAGCTCCTTTCCTGCCTTGTGCCGTATCCCAAAGAACGATCTGCTTGCGGAAAATTTTAACTTCTACAAGGCAAATATCGAGGTACGATCTCAAGTTCATGTACGGGGGGCGCCTGTTGAGTAATTTAAGACCCACGGGTCATTAAGTGCGGATGCCATTCTTCCATCAAGTACTCAACACCAAATACATTTGGACATTTCCAGCTGTTCATAGTTTTGACTTTCAAGGCTAATGTTTAAGATATAGCTAAGTACGTGAAGGAGGTGGCGATGGCGGATTCGGCACGGCGCTTCTGAACTTGATTTAATCCGATATATCGTGCCTGTCCATCGTCCACGTGGTCGTATAGGTGGGCGACTTCGCGTCCTTTATCAAAAAAAAAGGTGTCCGCGGCATTCCATATGTTCTAATATTCAACAGCGATGGCAGTGACTTAATCGGCATGGGAGCATCGTTCAAGAAGATGGAGGCCCTGCGGAAAAACCTGGACTTTATTGCCACAGCGGAAAAAAAGGACTTCGTTCTCGACCCCAACGGCTTTGTTATAAACCGGTAAAAGGCGAAGTAATAATCTTATCTTCCCGAAGAAAGAACCTGGCTATAGCGTAATATATCGTCTTTTGGTCTAATTAAGAGAACATTTTGAGCTTGCGGTCGCTTTCCTCCTTCGTGGGACTGAAATGGGACTTGACGCCATTTTCGCTGCACATGAACCACCGAGATTGGATTGGATCCAAGATCCAATAAGTAAAAAGCGGCCTTTTTTTGTTTTATCTTGATGTAACGGGCTATGTTCAGCTGCGTGTCATCCAGGGCCCCTATCTTACACTGAAGTGAGACATTACACAATACATGGTGGTGTAACGCAACACGCTGGCACCTGGCCTTGCATTGTACGGGACGGTTGACTTACTAATTGTAGTCATCCTATACTCCGGGACCCATATGCTACTTTTTTGCAGACACGATGCATGAACATTGGGTCGTGGCGGTTGGGGGGCATCCGTAACTGGCGGTGGGAAAAGGCCGCGAACTATGATGGATGCCTTATGAGGCTAGGGCGTTTAGTGACTTTGTATGCGCCCGGTCGTTCGGGGTGGCTTCGTGGCTACTGTGCTGCATTTTGGCAAGTGTCGTGGCGCCTGAATTTTCTCGGGCAGGCAACGGAAGACGAACGGCCCTGCCACGGCGAGCTCGCTCGCGGCCGGCTTGGGACCAAGGCATCATGGACCCGTTCGCAGGATTTGGCAACTTCGCAGCTGCATTTCAGCGTTGTCAATGTCTTATTAGCGCGATTTCTTTTTTTAAGGTAGTCGCGTCGAATTTTTTTGTGCAAAATGGAGATATTGAGTTGAGTGCAAGAAGCGGAACGTTGCATGAAGGACCTTATGGTGTTTTTGCGTGTTTTTTAACGTCTCCTGTGTGGGAGTTGTGAAGCCGCCACATGTTTGAGCAGCCGTCCTCAACTCTCGAGTTTGAAGCTTGTTGGCGTCGCGTAAGGTTGGAGAAGACTACCGCACGGCAGGGCGTATATGCTTGCGTGCTGTGTGGTAGTTGTGCATTTGCATGCATATGCTGAAGAATAGCGACTGAAGGTATATTGGAGAGCAGAAAAGGTGGTGCATTCCTAAAACGTATGTGTACGCTACTTACCTCCGTTTTGGCCTGACGCTGGCCAGGGGCAGCTATATCCTGCCCTTGCCTGTCCATCAACAGCAGAAAGAGACCGCCAAAGCTCTCACAGCTATACTCGAGAGAGATGGATGTGCGTGCGGGGCCTCAAGAGCGTGTGTTCAAGTGTGAGTCTGTATTTGGGCTCTTTTGAAAGGCGCCGTGACCGCCCACCGGCGGCCTTCCGAAGAGGAGCCCATGTGGGGATTTTCTGTTGGTCGGGGAGGAGGGCTTAGGGTCTGCACGGACGGGTGTGACGGAGAGCGGTTTTAGGTGGTTGGATCATTCGATCATAAATTCATTGAAGCCCCGACGAAGAACAGTACGTCGTATGGCATGAGCGATGCAGTTCCGGTGCATCACAGCTGCGGTGCCGACGCTGTTATTATTGCATGGCTTATGGGACACACTACGTTCATTATTTTAACCGAAAACGTTTCGTAGCAGCCGTGAGATAAGAATGGCTATTGGCCGTTGCGAGTAGAGTGCATCCCTCGTTCTGAATTATTGGCAGAGGTGGGGTGATGGCTCGTGAAGGCGCAACCCTGCGCAGCGTGGTGTGGTCTCCCCGCGTCGTCGCGGGCTTCATATCCCCAGAGGCCTGTAAACACTTCCATGCCGTAAGTTTTGTACTTATCAGCAGTATTCTGATTAGGACACAGGAATAGATGGGATCGTATGTCCCCCACCCTTTGGAGTAATGTGTTCTGCGAGTCTAAAGAAGTATAAAAATGTGGTTTATGGCCCTTAGCTGCGTTTATGGCACCGAATCGTCTATAGCGGTCAGGCATACCCCTTAACGGGCACGGCTGCGTAATTGTTTGTAATCTTCTTATTCTTGAGGCTATAAATCCTCTGAAAATCTTTGAGCTAGCACACGGTTACACCTGGTGGCCGTATTGCTCTTCCCGTGCCCAAGGCATCTCTTGTGTGGAGCAACGGCTTGTGCGACGCAGTGGCAAACAGTCCATCACAAATGATTGTCTCACCATGTATGTGCCGAGCCCATGGTTTCCTCTGCAACTCGCTATCCAAACCACCGTAGGGACAGCAGCATCGCTCAAGTCCTTTGAACGCGAGCATACGGAGGCTTACACGACATTAAGGAAATGGTACTCCGTCTCTTTTCACACTTGAACCGCCTTTGTTGCGCTAATCTAACCCGCCTTCATGCGCTGTGCAGCTGCCATCGGTGTATCTGCGCCAGGCACACGGTGCGCACACCCTCATCACTAGTATCATGACCTACAGCCAGGGGCAGCTGAAGAGAGCACCCTCGTCCATCCGTCATGCAGGTGGCTGGACCGGTCCCGTGTCCCCCAAAGAAGTCCAAATAGTTGCAACGGAACAGGCGCTTTCGCAGCATCCGAGACGAGAATGTAATGCGAAGACTTACCGGGACTGCCGCCGTACCGCCACCACTTCACGACAGCTGCTCGATACCAGCTTTCCATGGTACTCGTTCCCCCGGTGGTACCCATCTCCCCACATGTCCACCACTATCCACCCTTCGGGCGCCTCTCGGCCGTGTTCCACCTCTCTCTTATAGTTCTCTCTCCTGCTCATCGCTCTCGTCGCTACCTTCCTAAATAGGCATCACATTCTAACACCTGACAATAAGCCCCGCCGGGCGACTTTACACAGGGGTAATACTTTTCGCTAAGGCAGGCCCTGGGTCTCCGGCCGTACCCAGACAGTGGGAGGTCACAAACAAACCCGACCCACGGCCCACCGCCACCGCTGCCACTGCTGCATAGGAGGCCAGAAAAATGCCCTATACGGCAAGATCCAAGATCCCAAACCCCAGTTTATAGCTGCTGATAAACACACGCCACGCCGCGGCCCGACTCAAATGAGCACGAGCCAACGAGGCCTGGGCTTGTAGACGCAATTAACTCCAAAAGCGCCTCCCTGTTGGCCGAAGAAGTACTGCTCCCCAACAACAGCACTGGGCCGCACTGGCACCGCACCACACCGCACCGCACCAAAAAGCTCTGTTCGCCACATAAAGAGCAAAACAACAACCCCACGCCCTGCACCCACCACGCTTGAGAAGATCGTTCCTCACGTCATATCAACGCCATATGACCCATGTGGGCCCTGTATTTGGCCACATCGACTGCCGTCTGGCACAACGCCGTCCCCAGACATCATACTCACTTTGCTGCGCCAATGCATCACTGCCTGCCAATCTCTTCTTCACCGTCTTTTCTCCCATCTGCAACTTCCTACCTTCCCTTTTTTAAGCCAAAGTGTTCGGCACTCGTCCCGCTCTCTTCCCCATCCTCTCCAAGTGCCTTTGCCTCATCTATCTGCCAGCTTGTCCGTCTGTCTATCGTCAGCAGACAGCCCTTCTTCACTTACATGCCGGATTACATGTCCAGTCCCCTTTGCTCCCGTCCTCCGCCACGACAGCCCGCGCAAGGAAATCTCAGGTATCGTACACGTCCTCATCCCCAGGCATGGGCCGTCGTACTGAGTCCAGGGAGGGAACGCCAACCGGTTGTTCGTCATAAAAGTCATTAAAATCATCGTCCCCCGATGACCTGGATCCCAACGATGCGGAGGCGCCCGGCGGCACTACCCCGGACGAGATGCCCCCGGGGACGCCTCTGCTCCCGCCCTCGCCCTCGTTCTCCTCCATCGCCCGCATTTGCGCCGCTCTTTGCGCCGCTATCCTCCGCGCATCCGCACGACGCGATCGCAGCTGCTCCAGCTGTAACCACTGCTGCGCCTCCGGTGCCGCCGGCCGCCGGCCGTCGCCTGCCTGACCTGTGGGTTGTGGCTTGCCGCCGCGCACCGTCGGCGCCCAACCGAGTTGCTGCTTGCGGGCCCGTGCTGCCACCACCACCGCCTGCTGCTCAGCGCTGCGTGTGGCCTCTATGAACGCACGCCACGCTTCACTGCCCCAGTAGCCCTGCTGCTTCATTCGCTTAAGCCCCTTAACGGCGTCCACGTGGCGAGCCAGGTTCGCCGCCATCTCTCGCTCACCCATGGCGCGCAGCACCTGAGAGCGCTCCGTCATGACGGGCACGTTGAAGGCCCCAGCTATGGCCTGCGCGTCTCGAACCAGCTTCAACGCATTTGCGTAGCGCCCTTCCAGACGTTCCACCTGTGATGGAGGGTGATGTGGGTGAAGGTTTGGGTGCGTACGTCGGCCCCAGCGAATTAAGTAATTCATGCGTTCGTCCAGACGTGCAGTACCAGGGCGCAACGTTCCACCAGAAGGCCGGGGAGGACGAGCGTTGCAGCGTTCGGGTCTCGCAGCACGGTGGCAATAGCCAGACTCTCAGAATGGTACGGGGGACAATTGATACGAACCGCAACTTAATGAAAACCGAGAACAGCACTCCGAACTGCGCACCTTTGCGAGCGTCACCAGCAGCGGTGCGGACCGAGGGTGCGCCTCCAGACCTCCTTCAAGCAAGGACCTGGCCAGTTCAAGATTGCCCAGATCAGCCTCCAGGGAGGCCCAGTCCGCCCGGTTGTGAACGCCCATCACGGCGGACAGCGGGTCGATGCGCAAGGCCCTGTCGTACAGCTCTGCTGCCTCGCGGTAGGAGCCCTCCTCTGCCTCGAAGCGCGCGTAGAGCTGCCCGGACGCCAGGGAAGGAGGGAGGGAGGGCAGGTTAGCAGCCAAAACCTTTTAAGGGAACTTGAGGCGCGCAAATCAGATGCAACGTGTACGATGGAACGAGGAGGATGGAAGATCACATATGAGATCATCCTCCAACCTCATGCATCGGATGGATAAGGCATGATGTGACAAAAACACGCACACACATACGGTGTGTGTATACAACACATGCAAGGCATGCGTGACGGTGGCGGGCTGTGAGAGGTAACAGAAGTGAGGGCACGGCCCCCAGTGCGCCCTGAGGAGAGGCAGCAGATGAGGTAATGGTACAGTACTAGGGAGGTACGCCGGTGGGCAGCTGACGCATGGGTGCGCGCGGTTCTCACATTCAGGATCTTGGTGTTGAGAGGGTACATGTCCAGTGCTCGCTCGTACAGCAGCCGGGCTTTGAGGCGGTCTCCTAGTGCCGCCTCCACTCGGGGCCACACCAGGAACAGCTGCTTGTCGGTGCGGTTAAGAGCGTAGGCGCGCTGGCAGTAGGACTTGGCCATCTCTGCCCAGCCAGGGCCAGGGTCAGGGTCAGGGCCAGGGCCAGAATCAGGGTCAGGGGCGGGTCAGGGCCAGAATCAGGGTCAGGGTCAGGGCCAGGGCCAGAATCAGGGTCAGGGGCGGGTCAGGGCCAGAATCAGGGTCAGGGGCGGGTCAGGGCCGCACAAGATGGTTGGTAATATCACAGTTTTGATCTCCCCAGTGGCGGCATGAGGATTTACAGCTGCATAGCTTAGCGTTCAATGGGAGAGCAGCTGAGCCGGGAGTTGCGCAAAAGAGAGGCACAGAGGGGCCATCCGTTGCTTCCCCAGCCCCATGAAGCCCCCAAAAAGGATTCCAGCTCGCAAGGTTCCACAGCACGACAGTCCCTCCCTCCGGCCGCTAATCGCCAGCTCACCGAGATTACCTCCCTCCAGCTCTACTCCTGCCGCCAGCACATACAGCGCCACATCACGGGGACACTTGCGCAGTGCCTCCGCCACTACGATTCGCGCATTCCGGACATTGAGCGAGTCCAACTCCCGGGATGCCCAGTAGTGCAGAATGGCCCCGCCGCCGCCACCGGCAACACCGTCTGGATGCTCCGCCGCTTCATCCACGGCGGCACGGAACAAGTGCCGGGCACTGCCGTACATCCGCAGCCTCCATTCGTGCTTAGCCCAGTTCCCAAGGGCTTGCACCAGCAGCCAGTTATGCCGCACCTGCGGTGGCGCTGCCCCAGTCGTCGACGCCGTCCCGCCTGATGCTGATATGTAGTTATAGGCAACGGCAATGCCGTCGTCGGCATCCGCCGCAGCACCGGCGGCGCCGCCGCCGCCGGAGGATGCGCTGCGGCGAAATGTATCCCGGCCCCGTGCGAAGGTGCGCTGAGCCGCCACCTGCAGCGCTGTAGGAGGCGGCGGGACGACCTCCAGTGCCCGAGCTGCATCCACGGCCGCACGAAAAAGCAACCGTGCCTTGGCTTGCCATGCCGGACCTTCCATGCGTGCAGCCGTCTGCGCCCAAATCAACCACACAGCCGCGTCTTCTGGTTTCGCCGCTGCCAGCCGCCGCAATGCCGCCTCGGCGCGAAGCGGATTCCGACGCGACAGGTTCGAAAGCCCCGCCATATCAGGCTCACTTGATAGTTCCGTCGAAGACATGGAAGGCATTTCATACTGCAGTTCGTCGGAGGACGTTTCACCGCTCTCGCTGACAAAGCCCGTGTCGAAGGTGTCCGCCCGTACCATCGTGCAGGCCGCGGATTCAGGACTCGACATCGATGTTGACATTGATGTCGTGTCATCGCAAAAGCATCGCAAGGCCTCAGTTACTGCGGACGGTGGGCGCCGAAGCGCCTCCACACGGAAACAAAACGACCGATCCCCAAACCAAATCATGTCCCCGGGCATTAGCGTGCAGCCAGGGTCACCCACATTCACGGCCTTTCCGTTCACGTAAATCAGGCATTTATCGGTACGCTTTCGTGTGACACGGCTTATGTTAAACAGCTGAAGCTTGACCTCGTCGTAAAATGAGCGATCTACGATATACTCCAACCGCATCGCGAGCTTGTCGCCCGCGGCAGTGGTGTAATCCGACAGGACTGCCTCCGTGCCAGGAAAGACCCGTGGGTCATTCGAGATGACGACAGGCCCTGTGTCCGGCACGGCTAACCCGCCTTCAAGCTCTGTCCCGAACAAGTCGCGCAATGGAAACTGTTCTGCCGCCACTAGCCGCACAGCAACGTACAACTGCAAAGGCCCCGCCGCGCCTCGCCGAAACTCCAACCTCCGGTTAGCTCCCATGCTGCCACTACTGGTGGTGCCTTCCGCCTCAGGACCCGCCTCAGGACCTGTCGAGCTGCCTTCTGCCGCCCCGGAATCCAGATCCGGTTCCGCCACGGGGCTTCGAGAGGGACGTTGCAACAGCGACGTAATGCGGCGAACATTCGCTGTAGCAACGCCGGGCGCTGGAGATGGCGATCCGGCAGTACCGCCTACCACATCAACAGGGCCGGCAGCAGCAGCAATGTCGCCGCTAAACCCAACCGGATATTCTGCCGCGGCGTTGTCTAAAGGAACCTCAAGTCCTAGGGCCATGACCGCATTCAGCGTGGACGCGCCCCCCTCCACCTCTGTTGCCGTTCCTGCTGTTATAGCGCCTGTGCCGACAGCTTGGGCTGGGGTTGTGTCCCAGATGCGGCCACGTCCGCTTCCACCACCACCTGCCTCCAACCGCGTAACTGGCAAACCCGGCGTCCCTTTGGTCCCAACGCTGCTGCCCTTTACGTGGGGAGCAAAGCTGTCGCTGTCGCCCTTATTGCCGTTGGAGCCATCTATGCGAAACAGTTGTTGCTTCTGTTTTTGCTGCTGCTGCTGCTCATTAGCGTTGTCGGGATCTTTCGGCACTGACTGCTGCTGCTGCTGCTGCAGGGCTCGCGCGGCAGCAGGCAGCTTGCTCAGCATAACGAGATCCGGATTTGGATCCAAACTCAAATCCGATCCCGCAGCTGCTGGCCTGCCCAAGCTATTACTGTCCACCGGGATGCTGTCACCACCATTATCATCGCCACTGCAACTGTTGTTGCCCGGCCCTTCCTCGCCCTCATCGGCCCCAATTCCCTCAAGCTCTGTCTCCGAAGACCGGCTCCGGGACGAGGGGGGCAAGGCCGTTCGAATGACCGAACTGCACAGCACCATGGCCTGCTGCCCCGAAGTTGGGGCGCCGCACCTAGCCAACCCAATATCATAGCTATCGCTACCACCACGACCATCAGCACGGCCGTCCATTGTGGCGGAAGCTCTGGTACTGGAGCCGCAGGTGCTCTCATCTGTGGCTATAGTCTGCGGCTGCGCAGTCTGCGGTTGCACGCCTGATAGACCAAGACGTTGGAGCATCAACCCGTAGAAGCTGCGGCACCGCGGAGGCAGCGACTGAGCCTCCTGCTGGCCCCATAGCGCCGCCAGGGCCGCTGCAGGGCCGCTGCAATTGTCCAGACACCAACCCACGAGTTCGCTGTGGGGATGATGATGGGCGCAGGACCCGAAACAAATATGAACGATTAGGAGCGTGACTACGGCGAGTGCAAAAAAGTATAAATGCAAATCCGCGTGATCCAAAACGTCACAAGGTCGCAAGGACCCATGACCAGGAACAACAGAAACAGGTGAGCTAGCACGGGTCAGGGCCCAGATAAAAGGTACTCAGCGGGTAAATGCGTGCTTAAAACGATGAGGGGCAACGAAAAACTTATCCAGTACAAACAGGAGGACCAGTGAGGAAGTGAAAGAAAGGTACCCAGGGGCAATGCGCATGCGTTTGGGGTTTGGCAACGTATGCGGAATGGCAGCAGAGGTGTGTGGCGGCGGCGGCCGTGCCCCTACCGTTGGCAGCGCCGGCGGTAGATGAGAAAACAAGAAATCCAGCTAAACAGAACCCCTAAAGGGCGATGCGGTGCTGTGGGCGGATGGATACGAGTTACATCCAATGACTCGAAAAAGAAACATAACAGGAAGAGATACTATGGACCGGTATCAAAGAGAGTAGCGCACCCACTTTACAGAGGCGCCGGCATCGGTGGCCGCTTTCTGGACCAGCAGCGTCTCCCGCAGGAGCTGCGCCACGCCACGGTCAACCCAGCCCTCCAGGTCCATCACCGAAAGCCACTGCCAGGTGAGTATGGGGAGCAGGACAGCTGCCGCTGCTACATCCGCATGGGAACTCTGCCCAAGGATTGCGGATCCCGGTTTGTGGCCGGATTGGGCTCGAGTGGGGGGATGGCGTTCGGCCAAAAGGCGTCCAACTGGGGAATCCGTGGGACTCAGTAGGAGTGCACTCAGCAATCTGCGCGCTGCATCCTCTGACTGCTTCTTCTGTGCCTCCGTTAATGGAAAGGAGATCAGATCATGAGCAAGCAGTATGCTGCTCCACGCTGATTGCGATGCGGAAGAGGAACAGCAAGCCGGGTCAGCCAGACCACCACCAGCCTGCGCGTAAGGAGGTGGTCACGAACATGTGCATGACATAGCGCATGAATTTGCATATGTAGATCTGAACAAACACCGCGCACGATCTCCGCCGCTGCGATGAGCGCACCTTTTGAGGTGCCGTCCACCAGCTGGGAGACGAAGCAGAATTCGATGTAGCAATTAATCCACATTCTGAGGGCGTTGGACTAACCCCAAAGTATCTGTGTGACCTTCGCCGACTGCGTCCGTGTGCATGCGCTGCCGTTGTCCGGTGCGATGTCGACAAACTTTGCCCGGATGCTAAGCAACGCTCAAGGGATAGATGTGAAGGGGCTCTAAGCGGCCCCATCGGCCGGCCCCGAACTGCAAGCTTCCTCAACTCTAAAGCATTTCAGCGCATCTCTACGCACTCTTCCTAATAAAGAAAAGGTTGTTGTGGACTCAGCTTGGGATAACAGTGCGTAAGGGCCGGAAGGAAGTGAGTAGGCTAAAATTTTGCGATGAATGCTCCAACTGAGTACACAAGCAAAGCTGAAAATGAGAAGCCAACTATGATCACATACACAGATTTAACGAGTTGTTCCTTGCGGGCGCTCATCAGTTGAATGGGGTACCACTCATTGTCTTCCTCTTCATGGTTGGGATCTGTGTGTGGCGGAGAAGATCAGGTAATGAAGTTCCACACACTTGATTTTTGTCCCAGACTGCATTTTTAAATATAACATTTGTGTTTAGCAGTAAACATGTATACACTGTATTTGTGACTTGGGACGAACCTCTAACGTCGTTAAGGGTGTCGACAAAATGGCCAGCCCTCTGGAATTCTTGCGCAGCGTTATGAGTTTGCATGAAACCTTCTGTGTTTTTATCAAAAATTAATACTACCGGGGGGTACAACCGTTTGGTTTGGACAATATCGGCTTGTTCTTTCGGCTACTTCCTTAGCTGAGCCTTCAATGTGATCTCTCTCGGCAGCTGTTGTTGAGAATGAGCGACACACGATGATAAACCAGGAGAATGAGGAAGAAGTAATACGGCCGGGGGCCGGGCGCTTTTCTTTCTAACAGCTGTTACCCGGTGACGTAAAGGGATTCGGTTTCAAGAGAAAGGAGCTCGGAATTTGCATTCTCTGCCTGGCCGACAGCTCCACCTTGCATATCTTCAACACGGTAGCCTATGTTACCACGAGGAACCAAAGGTCGCTTTGAGTGCCGTGTTACGGTCTTGACAGCAACTTCTAGGACGGATGGGTCAAGGGAGCCGGGGACCACATAGGGCAGAGGTGGCGTGGACCTTCATGGACGCTTAGCGCAGAGACGTTGCGCAATGGTTCCTTCGGATACAGCTTGCAGGCTGCGGTATTGTTTTGAAGTGCCTCTATCTGCCTTCTTGGGGTTTGGTCCAGGTTGGTGAAGGGCTTGCAAGGGGACAAGGAAAGTAAACCTGTAGGGCGTCTGTTGACACCTGTTTGCCCTAAGGCTTGACACTTCCACACGCCCGCGTCCAATGGCGCCCAAGGTGCCCTCCTGCTTGGTCAGTCCCAAGCAAGGTGGAGAGAATGGTTGGATAAGGTTAGGTGATGATAAGATGACCGCAATTGAGAGGATTTCACGGGATTTCCGATTCAGTGATGTCCTCTGCAAGCTGCAAATAGCTGCAATCATACAGGAAAGCAGCAACCGTCGTATTCGCTAGCCCCTACAGCCAGCCGGATTGCCAACGACTGCCACGACTGCCCCACCACTATTGCTGCGGCTGCCGCGGATCCCACCACTGGCCTAAGGTTTCCTATGGCCACCCTTATGACACCGATGTGTTGCTTGCTTGCGTGTGGCGCACGTAGTTTTCTGCTAAATCTCGTTACACACTATTGTCCCCAGTGGGGTAATGACGATCCACGCACGGATCGTCACGTTACAGACTGAGAGGAGCAGCCACCAGCTGCTGCAGCCGACGCAGGCGCAGCGGCAGACAAGCCCATTGCAGCCACGCGGTGGCGGCCGAAACGGGGTCGGCCGCAGCACTATTACAATGAGTGGTTTGAGTGGGATGGAACTGGTGCGGGCAGCACTGAAGCAGGTCCGTACGTGTGTCTGTGTGTGCAATGTGGAAGTAGTAAAGCAAATCCCAAAGCTGGTAAAATGCAGCGGCAGCGCAGACGGTATGGCGGGAAACCAGGCATTGTAGTAATCGAGGGGGAGATAAGGATTGTAGACGGAGCTTGATGATAAAACGACGGACCGGGACATGTTAACAGACGGGGGAAGAGGAGGGCTTACCGAGTATGGATGGTGCGTTCGCATCTGTGGGCATGCGCATACAGCCTCTGGAAACAGGCAGCGTGGAAAGAAAGCCGTGTAGGGTGTTATAAACCAGCCACCAAATATGTCGTCTATGTATTGAGCACCGCTTGCGTCCCGACTGGACAATTTATGCTTGCGTACCCCGCACAATATGATATGTGGCATCTCAGGTAGAGACGGGCGAGCGAACCCTTGTGGATCCGCTGGTGCGAATCTCCAGCAACGGCGTTTCGGAAGGCAGTCGCCGCGCATCTCAATCTTCCGTCACTACCGCCTGCAGCGGCCATGGCAGCGGAGTAGGCGGCAGCAGTGAGGCGTTCCAGCCCGGCGCAGGACCGATACCGGTGTTGGACACAAAGTGTAACACCAATAACAGACCACCGCCTACAAACCTTCCCTGCTCCAGAACCACAATCGTTCGTACCTCGAGTGTAGCAGGAAACCGTAGTTTTCTTCGCTCCGCTTCAGGAAACTGAACAGTTTTCCTCTCGCAGCTGGCATAAATGTAACGATGCAAGCCAGCGATTTCAATTAAATTGAAGCGATGAAGGTATGCTGATAAGTAATTTCAACGTTCACACATGGCAAGTGTATGGTGTAGGGCCCGTCTGACTAAGGCGACGGCCCCTGGCCCTTAGCTGAGGCAAGGAAAGTACTTTTCGCAGATTTAGAGGTCCGCAAATTTGAGGGTACGACTACCGGGCTCCACTTTAGTATACGTTTCCTAACAACGTTTCCTTATATTGATATAAATTAAAACAACTTATATGACAGATGGATGAGGCAACATTAATTACAATTTTGCTTTTATGCTGTATCGTGTTATTGGACGATGACACTGACATCGAATGGTCAGTCGTCGCTTTATGCACCACTGCAGCAAGTGCTCATCCTATGCTTGCGACTGTTATTAGTGCCCTTGCAAATTACATACTGACATGTATGCAAAAAGTTACGTATGGAACAGGAGAAGCAAGGGAGCTTTACTCGCAGTATGCTGTCAATCCGACACTCTTCAAATCATTGACAAATTTTACACCATCCCAATTCGAGCAGCTCATGAATGTACTTTTAGACTCTAATAGACCAGCATCTTACCTACTATCTTGCCACGGGATGTGCAAGGGAGTCGTCCGCTGAAGCGACTAATAGCGGTAGCATAATTGATGGTACTGCTCAGTACATTCGACGCCCAGGTGCAGATGAGCCACTATTTTACAATGGTCGCAAGAAACGGCATTTCTTAAACCACTTAGTTGTATGTGACTGGCGTGGACATACACTTGCAGTCAGGACTGGGTATACTGGTAAAACCCACGATGGTGTCGCTTATAGGGCATGTCATCTGTACACGCAGAGGAGGATTTTTTGCTGCAGGTCAGACTCTACTTGCTGACAACGGATTTGAGTCCTGTGGCCTCATAACCCCCATGAAGAAACAGCGTGGTCAGGCTATTTCAAGTGATAATCGTGCATACAACAAGCTTGTCCGCCGATACAGGGTGGTAATTGAGGTCCTATTCGGTGCAATAGGCCTGTCTCTAAGCGCTTAGCTGACTCGTGGTTCCAGATGGTTTCGAGTCCGTACAATCATTTGCTTAGCCGCTTGCAAGCTTGCCTGTTTCTAAGTGCACGGCAGAACCACGGTGAAACCACGAATGTAACCGTATATAATGCATTCAGCATTATTCGCGAGAATTCCTTAAAGTTTTAATGTGCGAGAGGCTTACTTTCACTGATTGTCGGTCGATCATGGACCCTGCTGAAGAGCGTCGCCGCCTTATTTCCTTCCTCTTAATGAGGCAAAGGCATATTTCGATGTTCATAATTCTCACTTCATCTTTGTTGTTTACAGTCGTCATTCCAGCTGTCACCAACATCCTTCAGGATGGCAATGCGACTGGGGAACGGGACGAACTATATGGGCCTCCCATAGGCGTCGCTCTTATCCTGAAAATCGAATTAATCGAAGGCGCACCGAGCCGACATATAACTCCATAGTGCACTGGGATGACACACGGTTCACGCAGATATGAACTACATGTCAGGCAGGAAAATTGTGCTATGACATGCATACTATGATTGATGTGTGCACCGTAGGCCTTGAGCGTGAGAATTCACTAGGATTATGCATCGGAGGGTAGCAGGTGTACATTGCTCTGTGTGTGGCGGTAACTACTCTGGCCTCATGCGTCAAACTCAGCTAGGCAAAACAACATGACAACGCGCAGTTTGTGAAGTGACTTAATCCATTTATAGACGCTGACAGCACCATGCACCCAGGCCTCCGAAGGATTTGAACGAGATGGTGGAGGTTGTTGCTGCCTTTGAGGCAATGCGAAGTTTGGACAACAAGCCTGGGATCCCCCTTCTGCCATGCCTCCTTTCCTTCTCCCTCCCTTTCCAGTCTCTTCTCCCGCCCTTCCATCTCCCTCTTACGTATCTCCCTCCCTTACTTCTTCATCCCTCAGTCCCTTCTATTTATTCTCCCCCCATCTCCCATCTCCCTCCCTCCTCCCTCCCTCTCTACCCCTTCTCTTTTATGTCCTTTCAATATTTTCTCTCCCCTCCCTCCTTTTTCCTCAGGATCCTTGTTTAAGGTAGACATATAAAGTCCTTTCCATAGGAACTTGGGAATGGTTCAATCTCCATGCCTCATGTGTACTTAAATGTTACAAATCCGCATGCCACATTCACGTGCAAGTTTAAATTGTGATGCTGAGCAGTTGCCGTTAGATATTGTGCACCCAGCACTGGCTCTCATTTGGTCTTTGGTGCAGAGTATAACATAATCTAGGTCATGCCTAGATGTGCCTATACAGGGCTAAATGTAGTTGCCGTCGTGGATAATGCTTCAAGAAAACATACTTCAGGACCATTACGATCTGAACTGCTAAATCTCCTTTAAAATTGAAATCTGTGTCAATATGTTAATATTGGACTGTTGTTTAAACTTGCCTAAAATCTCCCCTGGGTGATGATTCAACTCAATGTCGGCTGTAGTCTTAAGAGCTCCCACCCAGCAGCATCATGTGCCTACTGTTTGTAAAAAATGTCCTTTCTTAAGTGTCTTTAATGGCGAAAGTGAGCCGCCGCTTAAATAGCTCCTGAAAGTTTGCAAAAGGCCCTCGCGCTCCACTGGCTCCAAGTGTCAGCTAAGCCGCTAAGCTCCCAGGACCTGCTTAGCCACTTAGGTGAAACTTAGCGGCCCTGGCTAAGCTAATTGTTTCCACGATGACCGCTTAGCTTAGCCAAAATCTCAGCTAAGCGGCTTAGAAACAGGCCTAATGAAAATAAAGTTCGGCATGATTGTTGTAACGTGAAGCTGAACCCTCGGGCTCGGCTCAAACAACTATCCTTGTAGGAGAGTAGAGATGTAGGCGCACCTCGTTTACGCTTCTCCATAGCGCTGCTAATACAGACTCCAAAGCTTGTCTAACGTCCGGTCCTAACATGAATTCGTAATTGTCGGAAACGAATCCCATATTCGCACCGGCCAAACAACAGTTAGCTGCACACGGAAACTACAATGATCTCACTAACGCTCAGACTGCAGGAGTGCCCTTTCCATGGGCTGACAGAATTTTGTGTAGAGCGGTAAGTTTAAGGATTTCGCACGTTCACTTATTATGCGTGTCAGCATTAGAAAAGATCGTAACCCTTGTATATGGCTGGCACAGTACAGGGAATAAAACCTCAAAACAATAATAAACAGGAAATGTACAACACGTCCGTACAATCGCAGGCAATTTGTGTCCTTGCCGCTATGGATAGTGTCCTTTTCCCTTAACGCCACCGGCAGGGGTCCACTACCTAGACAGCAGCAAAGATGGGTTACGTCAAGGTCGTCAAGACCTCTGCCTATTTCAGCCGCTTCCAGGTCAAGTACCGCCGGAGGCGCGAGGGCAAGACCGACTATCGCGCCCGTCTGCGCCTTGTTAAGCAGGATAAGAACAAGTACAACACTCCCAAGTACCGGCTTGTGGTGCGCTTCAGCAACCGCGATGTAACTTGCCAGATTGTCCGCTCCACCATTAAGGGCGACATCGTGGAGGCTGCTGCGTATGCTCACGAGCTGCCCGATTACGGCCTGAAAGTTGGCCTGACAAACTATTCTTCGTGCTATTGCGTGGGCCTTCTGGTTGCGCGCCGCATCCTGACAAAGTTCGGATTGGACAAGCACTACCCGGGTCAGGAGGAGCCCGATGGCGAGGACTTCAACGTTGATCCCGTCGAGGATGGCCCGCGCCCCTTTTATTGCCTTTTGGATACTGGTCTGAAGCGCACCTCGACTGGCTCCAAGGTGTTTGCTTGCTTGAAGGTGCGGTTGCGGCGGCGGCGGAGCATTTAGACTACGTAGTTCAAATCAAATTTGCCAGTTTGACATCTTTCATTATATGGTAATATCGGCTTGCATTTCGTCAGGGTGCCCTGGATGGCGGCCTGGACATTCCCCACAACGAGAAGCGCTTCGTCGGCTACGATCGCAGTGGCAAGAAGTTCGATGCTGAGGTCATGAAGAAGTATATCTATGGTGGTCATGTGGCTGAGTACATGGAGGAGATGGAGGAGGAGGAGCCGGAGAAGTACACGAAGCACTTCTCCAGCTTCCTTGAGGAGGATATCAGCGGCGGTGACCTGGAGGATCTGTACATGGAGGTGCGGTCCCCTCGTGGGGAAAGGTTACGGGTTGACGTTATGGTGTTGGATTGTCAGCGGGGAACTCCATACACATTCTCTGTGCGGCACCGTCTTGTGCACGTACGAGTCCCGCAATATGCCAATACAACGTGTTATCCTAGGGGGATAAATAACTGTTGTAACAATAAGTATTCGATTAGGAATGTATGTGTTCATGATGGGGACGCAAGAAATATCTATAGGTGAACATTTGTATTGGAATAAACATCAGCAATTCCACGTTCGGAATTTACGGTCATTATGGGGTTGTGCTGTGCGTAGTTCTGTCGGGGTTCTTCAGAATACCGCGCATTTGCCGACGTTTGCTGGACTCAACTTTGCTGAGCTTTGTTAAATAGCGATCTCCGTGTTTCGACAGCATAAGATTCCCGTCGCCACGCATCACAAATTCATGCAGCACGGGATTGGTTGTATTGGTGCTGGCTCCACAATTGCGCTGGCTTTGGACATGCTGCATTGGAACGTGCCCGCATGGTTTATCCGTGTGGTGTGCATGCCAAGGGTGCTGGGCTTACAACTTCATTGTTGTGATCAGCTGCCCCGCCTCCCCGACGGGCGCCCCCGCTGGCTGTCCGGGGGAGGTTGGCGTTACGGCCTTTGGCCTCCGTGATCCTGCACCCGATCTCCAATGACTTCGGAAGTGCACCGGAGGGCCCGATTAGTACCTGTCTCGACATAGCTGTCGACTGGGAACCCCGGGTGCTGTAGCGTCTTCTTCTGATGACATGTTTCAGGGTCGGATGCATTCTGTTGGTCATATCGCCTATGCCGGTCATATGGAAGGCATTATCTGCAGCAACGCTTAGACTCCCGACTCATGTGTCCTGGCGGTTTCCGACCGGACTGCATGCGGTATTGCGGTAACACCGTCTGTTGCAGCCATTGGCTCCAGATTACGCCTGGTTAGTTACCGTTGGCTGGCACGCCCACGAGTCTTGGGCAATATTTAACTCATCGATACCTCTTTCCTGCGCATGGTGGTTCTCATTGCTTGTGTGCACTCTTCGCATCCCTCCACGCGCTGCCGGTGTGGACACCCGGTGCTGTTGCTTTCTGGTTGCTTGCGGCGGTTCCGTGTTGCATCTGCCGGCTTGTCACATGGAACGCAGGTCCACAAGAACATCCGCGAGGACCCCCTCAAGGAGAAGAAGCCCCGCACCAAGCCGGCCACGCAGGAGCGCTGGCACGAGCAGAAGCTGACGCTGGAGCAGCGCCGCGAGAATCTGAAGCAGAAGCTGGCCACTCTGATGGATGACGACGAGTAAAGCCCGCATTTGGGCTGCTGGTGCTAAGCGGCGACGTTACTGTTTCTCCACGGAGGCCTCGGAATGTAACTGTTTGATGCCTGCGAAAGCCTTCCTGTATACTTACGCGTACAAGCACGTGATCTGTAGTAACTACACGGTCAAGTGTATTAAAATATGAGTGTACGAGGAAGCTGCTACACACTGTGATTAAGCCAATTGACATACAAATGCAATGTGCTGTACATGAAAGAACAACAAGGCCCAAATAGTTTTACGATGTAGAAAATATGTGCGACAAAGGTATTCATTGCTTTCTCTTCATGGGACCTGTGTGTGGCGGAGAAGATCAGGTAATGAAGTTCCACACACTTGATTTTTGTCCCAGACTGCATTTTTAAATATAACATTTGTGTTTAGCAGTAAACATGTATACACTGTATTTGTGACTTGGGACGAACCTCTAACGTCGTTAAGGGTGTCGACAAAATGGCCAGCCCTCTGGAATTCTTGCGCAGCGTTATGAGTTTGCATGAAACCTTCTGTGTTTTTATCAAAAATTAATACTACCGGGGGGTACAACCGTTTGGTTTGGACAATATCGGCTTGTTCTTTCGGCTACTTCCTTAGCTGAGCCTTCAATGTGATCTCTCTCGGCAGCTGTTGTTGAGAATGAGCGACACACGATGATAAACCAGGAGAATGAGGAAGAAGTAATACGGCCGGGGGCCGGGCGCTTTTCTTTCTAACAGCTGTTACCCGGTGACGTAAAGGGATTCGGTTTCAAGAGAAAGGAGCTCGGAATTTGCATTCTCTGCCTGGCCGACAGCTCCACCTTGCATATCTTCAACACGGTAGCCTATGTTACCACGAGGAACCAAAGGTCGCTTTGAGTGCCGTGTTACGGTCTTGACAGCAACTTCTAGGACGGATGGGTCAAGGGAGCCGGGGACCACATAGGGCAGAGGTGGCGTGGACCTTCATGGACGCTTAGCGCAGAGACGTTGCGCAATGGTTCCTTCGGATACAGCTTGCAGGCTGCGGTATTGTTTTGAAGTGCCTCTATCTGCCTTCTTGGGGTTTGGTCCAGGTTGGTGAAGGGCTTGCAAGGGGACAAGGAAAGTAAACCTGTAGGGCGTCTGTTGACAACTCACGCGGCTGAAGTTTTTTCCGTCACTTTGCCCGAAGGCTTGACACTTCCACACGCCCGCGTCCAATGGCACCCAAGGTGCCCTCCTGCTTGGTCAGTCCCCAGCAAGGTGGAGAGAATGGTTGGATAAGGTTAGGTGATGATAAGATGACCGCAAGTGAGAGGATTTCACGGGATTTCCGATTCAGTGATGTCCTCTGCAAATAGCTGCAATCATACAGGAACCGTCGTATTCACTGGCCCCTACTGCCAACGACTGCCACGACTGCCCCATCACTATTGCTGCGGCTGCCGCGGATCCCACCACTGGCCTAAGGTTTCCTATGGCCACCCTTATGACACCGATGTGTTGCTTGCTTGCGTGTGGCGCACGTAGTTTTCTGCTAAATCTCGTTACACACTATTGTCCCCAGTGGGGTAATGAACAAAGGGATGGGTCGAGCCTAATGGGAATACCGATGCAGATGCGATGAAGAATGGCCGACCAAAGCCCCAGCATCCACACCGATGATTACGTACGTACGCAACTCAAAGTGTAACACCAATAACACACCACCGCCTACAAACCTTCCCTGCTCCAGAACCACAATCGTTTGTACCTCGAGTGTAGCAGGAAAAACGTAAATTTCTTCGCTCCGCTTCAGAAAACTGATCAGTTTTCCTCTCGCAGCTGGCTCATAAATGTAACGATGCAGGCCATCGATTTCAATTAAATTGAAGCGAAGAAGGTGTGATTATAAGTAATTTCAACGTTCACGCATGGCAAGCGTATGGCGTAGGGCCCGTCTGACTAAGGCGACGGCCCCTGGCCCTTAGCTGAGGCTGTATTGCCAATGATATAATGTTGCAGACTAAATAACATACAAACGATTAAATCATATCTTATATAAATTATGATGTGCCATGGTTCCCAGGCTCCAGCAGCTTGCGCATGACAGCTGACGACGCACTCGGTTGCGAATTGCCGGGAGACAAAATGACACATATTCATTGTATTACATATGCAGTCTTGTCAGATTTCAGATGACAATTATTTCGCAGGCAGTTTTAATTTTAGCCACTCTTGAGTGGAGCATCCTGGTGCAGCTTTGAAACAACACTAGCATTATGCTCATGTCGAACCCCAATCTGAAAGTATCGAGGCTAGATGCCCGTGGTACGTGGCCGTACGCCAACCGTCGCCGGCCTTGTCAACCGGCATTTGCGTGCAAGTCCAGGCAACATGTAAGCAACCGGACCACGTTATATACACGCGTAAAATCGAAAGTTTGAACCTTTCATTTCCCCTTTGCTTTCTTGGGTGCCGACCTCCAGGTTATGTCCATTTCAGCTGTTGGTTCGTTTCCCAGCTTTACTTTCCGGGTCACGGCCAGACAGGTGCGAGCTGCCGCCACCCCTCCCACACGTACAACGGCATCCCAATTGCGGCTACGAGGAGATGAGGATAGGGATGGATGCGGCAGCACGGATACCTCCGCTGTGCCTGGCAACCATGCCGAGCAGCAAAGCCCTGCCAGTTGCTCAGGGAAAGTTCACAACGAAAAACCGCCACGGCTACCGGTAGCCGTCCGTGGCACTGTATGAGATGATACCACGTCCTTTCTTACCCAGCCCGTTGCGCCATTGGATCCAGCATTCTGACCTCAGGCCCGCCTACTTCTGTCTATCCTCCGTGTCTTCCATGCATGGGCGGCCAGTTCCCAGCACGTACTTAAGCTTACGATTGAAATCTTTATTGCTTTCTGCCGGGGACCTCCTTCTAAGCGCTCCTTGCCGGGCAGTTGGGCCAAGGGGAAGGGGAGTGAGGAGTCAGGTCTTCTTGGAGGTTGGAGGTTGGCGGAATCCTCCTGTCAGCTAACGTTCGTATGATCCGGCAGCGAGACACTGGCAGACACCCACCCCACCCCATCTTACACCACCACCACCACACCGGAATCCTAACCAATTTTGACGTGACGGTGGTTAGCGGTTCGTGTTTCATTACATCCGGTCCCGCCCACTCGTCTTCTCCTTCCCACCTCACTGGCCCACCCACCCACTCGACCACCCCACTTATGCCCCCAACACACACACACACACCCCTATACACACACATGCACATGCACGGCCCCCACCACTCCCGCTATTCCTTGCCGATACCTAGGTTGCTTCCACCAAGCTTCGGCTCGACACGTTCCTAGCCACCCAAATCGCCGCCGACCTTGCGAGTCATAACGAGGCTGGCGTGGCTCGAACCGCGGATGTCTCGCGCGCTAAAGTCCAAGCCAGTATCGCAGCGGGGCTGGTACAAATCAATGGGCGGCCCGCCACCAAAGCCTCACAGCAGCTGCGGCCCGGGGACAGCGTCGTCTGCAGCCTCCCGCCACCGCCACCGGTGCAGGTGAAGAAAGCCTGTCATCTGGTGTGGGGCTTTTACACATAAGGATGATGATCAATATTGCTGAAGTGTCAAAGTGAAAGAGTTAGTAGCCAAGCCAGCCAAAAACGACCGTTAAGCCAGCAGGAGCGACCGCGAACTGCAAACGGGTCGCTCTCACGGTTTGCTCGTAAGTGTGATTTTGGTACTGCTTGTTTGTTTAGATCTCTGCAACGATACGACAAGATCCAAAGTGTCACTCACAGCAGCCGGGCCGAGACCGTAGCGGCGGTGTCGACAGGGCAACATAACATGAGGCGCAGTCCCAGAAACCCAGCCAAGGGGTGAGCTGCACACCTATCATGCGTGGATTTGGGCTTGGGGCTGGATTGGGGGATTAGCGGATATGAGGTATGTGGAGCGTGTGGGTACTCAACTAAGTCAAAAAAGTAACTGATTAACTAACCTACCAACCAACTTCTGTCTGTGTGAGGGAGCAGGCCCTACCGGAAGCTATACCGTTGGATATTAGATACGAGGACGATCACGTCATTGTCATTAACAAGGTACGAAACGTCTACTGGTGTGGCCTGTGTGTTTGCGGTGTGTGTGTGTGTGTGTGCCATTTTGTACGGCATGTGTGTACGCCTGGCGCCTATACCACAATGTTTCTGTGGTGTCAAGGGGGTGGAGTAGTTGGGTTTCGTGTGTGGATTTTATGTTTCGTGTTGTTCCTTCCGCGCATCGACATTGGGCTGCACCTTTCCCCACGCACGCACGCACGCATAAAACATCCCCCGGTCCCTCTTCCGCACCCGGGGCAGTGATTCCCCCTCTCTTCTTCTCTTTTCCTCTCTGAGCTGACTCTGTGGTGACTTCATTTCTGCGCTTCCTTTCTCACCCCGGTCGATCCCTGGTCCCTGCCCTTCTGCTGCTGCTCCACCCTGCTATCCTGACCGAAACCTCCACAGCCCGCCGGCATGGTCGTTCACGTCGCGCCCGGGCACTACACCGGCACCCTCGTCAACGCACTGCTGCACCACTGCGCTCTTCCGGCACTGGATCTGGATCTGGATCCAAACCTGGGCGGTGAACTGGATCCTGATTTCCACCATCTCGACATGATTCCGGGACCGGGCTGCAGCAGTGATGATATCGACCTCGCATATGATGGCGATGATGATGATGGTGATGGTGGTGATGGTGATGACACCGAAATTAATGAAAATGCTTTTCCTTTAAAACGGAACGGCGGCCAAACGGGCAAATGCAACAATAACAGTAATAACAATGCAAAGAGCAAGGCTGTCGATCTGGGTGATCATGACGTCGGCTGTGACGGCGTTGTCGTCGGTGGGCAGGGCGGCAGTAGCAGCCTCCGTCCGGGCATCGTCCACAGGATCGATAAGGGCACCAGCGGGTTGCTGGTGGTGGCCAAGACGGAGCTGGCCTTAACGAGGTTGCAGGTTGGTGGGGATGGGAGCCCGGGATCCAATTTGGGTCAAAGGGGGAAGAGGTACAAATCTATTTGTTCCGAAGGTAGGATGCCAACAAAAATGGAGAATCTCACGGTGCTAGTGCACCTGATCAGCTCCGAAACCACTGACTGACAACTGCCAACTATCGAACCATTCACTACGATTTATAAACGACTGACGACTGATCAGAAAAGAAAGGAGCGGAAGGAAGGCCATCTTTGTATGTGCGCATTTTTTACCCACTCTGTCCGCCGCACGTTACTGTCCTCTCTGTCCCATCTTCTTCGGATTCTCCATATTGGCCTTCAGCCCTTCCCTTGCCGTGCTACTGCCGGTCGCAACGGGATCACTGCTACTGCTACCGCTACTGCTACTGCTACTGCTGGGGCGGCACCGACTGTTGCTGCACCTCCCTGCGTCATGGCCGTTGTCCATCTCGGGTCTGCTGCTGTGCATCGCCTGGCATCTTACGTGATCTTATAAGGCCCAATTTAAGGCGCGAACTGTAAGTAATCATCGTGATCGTTGATCAGCTGGGGTGAACCCACCAGGGAGGCGGAGCGGGTCTTACCCCCTCCCCCCATGTTGCCCTTCGCGCGTCATTTCATCCCAGCTACAACCAATTAAACAATCAGTTAACCAACGAACCGATCAATTGCTCACTCACCCACCTACATGATCCTTGCTTGCTTTTCCGTTATGTCCGTGTACGGTACCCGATGAGGCCGTACGTAATCACCCCAACCCAGATCCCACCCTGTTTGACGGCGGTCACTTCTCAATTGATACCTAATTTGCACTGGGGGTGATGCACAGTATTATCATCCCCCCCACCCCAACCCAC